>OX457087.1:54664460-55353267 GCA_949752835.1 Empis stercorea | reverse complement strand
ATTGAGCTTCATGATGATCAGGGCTGGAGCAACGCTTTTTGATACTAAAAAGGATTTTACAGAACTAGAGGAGATTTGTTTTTAGATTTTACTAAAATTTTACTATCAAAAATTTATGAAGTAAGTCGTCAGGTAGTTTAAATTTGACAATACGCATATTAAATTGCAGTGAAACAGGCAATCGTGATTTGTTAGTATAATTTGTCTGATACAGAATGATTCAAACAAAAACTCGTGCTATACTTATATAAAAGCTATCCCTGTCCATGCATCGAAAATATCTCTTGTCATCTTTTTGTAGAATTGAAATATAAATATTAAAAAAACAAACTTTTCTTGTCGTGTAAATAAGTTTTCTATTCTTATTTTCTTAAAGAGAATCGTAATTTCTATTTTAACGCCCCCTGGTTGAAAAAAAATCATATATACATAACATAATACATAACTATGTATACGTCTAATATGATATCCTTTAATATTTCTAAGAGAAAAAAAAAACTTGTCGACACTTTTCCAACGTGACTTTCCACTATAACAAAAAAGTTTTTGAAAAGAAAGTTAATTTTTTTTTTCCTTTTCTTATATGATCATATATGTATGTACATACAATTTTGATATGTTTTAACTGTGTGCACGTCTTTTCCGTCCGTTTTATTAGAAACAATGAAACATATTGTATTAGTACGTATAAAGAAATTCGAATATATTTCTCATTGTGTTGCCATCCCATATTATCCATAAACTTCAGTAAAACAAGGAAAATTTCTATAATAAAAATGATACTTTTTATTTATAATCTATTTTTGAAGTACGTGATGCCATGTGTAATTTGTATAAATTCGCGTATATGTCAGGGAAAAACCGGAGACAAAATTAAATAAGAATAATAATAATTTTTAAGTACAAAATTTAGAAAATATACAAGAAAAACCAAATCCTCTATAATATATAAATTAAATTTTAATTTTTAAATATCCTTAAAACTTTTTTGAACAAGGAATAAGAATAGGTAAATAAATTTATATTTCGTTGTTACAATGATTAATTTACTATTACGTTAAAATATTTGTATACGTTTTTTCATTGAAAATATATTAACGCTTTTTTTTGAAAAATTATCGAAAATGTTATTAACTTTGTTGAAAAATTTATTCTGTTTTTTAGTTTTTTGACAATAGAGAGTCGAAGAGCGTACTGAAATATTTGAAGAATTTCCTTAATAATAACGAATTTTTCTTCCACGAAAACATCTTGTCTTGCAGTTAAAGGATATTCCTTGAGTAAAAAAAAATATTACTTTGCATTAGATCACGTCGTATCAGGATCAAATTTATATATTATTTTATTTTTAAAAGGTAAATTTATAGGTGTAATTTGAAAATGTTCAAATAAACTATATTAGATATAAAAGAGAAATAATATTGATGTGAAACCATTCATCAATATTGTTTTCAATGGTATTTTTTTTTTATTTTGTTCATCCAGATAAGGAGAGACGTCATTTCTTACGTTGTTGAAAGGATTCTGTTTTTTTTTTCTGTGTGTGTATTTAGATTGTAGAAGATAGTAAAAATGATTGTAAAAAAAAAATTCTATTTTAAGTCATTTATTTTTTAACATAATTTACGAGATTTTATGATATGGGTAATTGGTATACGTGTGGTATGTCCTTTTTTGAATAAAATTTTAATATATTTTTTTTGTATATTTATGCTTGTTTATTTTTTTACAATTATTCACTAGATTTCAGATCGGTTTTTCTTTTTCTCAAAAGATTAAATTTCAGAAAAGTAGAGATAAACTATAAAAATTGTTTAATAAAATCTTTTGGTAAAATATAATTTTCTTCAATTATATATTTTTCTAGAATTTACTAAATTTTTGACTAAGGAAACTTTCAGTACTTTAAAAAAATTAAAGTTTAATTAAGTTTTTATAGTCACTTATTTTCTTCAGAAAAATTAATTAAATTAAAAATTTAAGCTTCTAAATTGAATAAATTGACAAAAATTTTGACTTAAAAGAAAGTAAGCAAATTCAATTAATATGACACCAAAAATAAATCCTTCAAAAATAACAATCTATAATTTTTATAAACTAACTACAAGCAATATAACTTCAAAAAAACATATCCTTTTTGAAATGATTAATGATTTCCATTGCTATCATCAATTTACTTATAAATTTCAACTAACAAAAAAAAATTCTTACATTATTTGTCATTAAATTTTCTCTTGTATTAACTTTTTACTTAAATATAATTTATAATAAAATTGAAGTAATTTGATCGCGAAAAACTTATTTAAACATAAAAATATGTAAATATAAAATTCCACGAAAATATCTCCAAAAAAATAATAAAAGAAAATGTGAATTGAAGAAAAATGAAAAATTTAATTTTTTTTTGTTTTTTTTTTACTTGCCGATAAACAACTTTTCATACTTTCAAAAAACAGTCAGAGAAGAAATAAAGTCAGATGACAATAATCTGACAAATTTGTTAGGATTTCATTTCATTTCTTTTTTTATTTTTTACTTTGAACCACCTTGAAATTTATACAGAAAAAAAAAATTCATTTCTTTTATAATGTCAAAATTTAACGAGAAAAAAAAAGGATTTTCTCTCTGTACATATCCTTTTACACACCAACAAAAATTCTTTTTGACACTCCATGGTGTGAAAAATTTTATTTATTGAAGTTTTTTGGTGGAAAATTAATCGTTAACATTTCTTTTTTTTTTTTTTTGTTATATTAAATAAACATTAAAATTTATCACAAATTTCTTGGGAAAAAAAATAATCATGTAAAATATTTTACTCTTGCTTCCCTTGTAATATCTTGCACTCTGTTCGTGAGACATGCTGTGACACAAGGTGGTAAGAAAATAATAGTATAATATTTTTATCTACAACACCAACAAAAAAAAACACAGTATCATATCTTTAAAAAATTAAGAGAAATTTGGTATAATTTTTTGATAATAATCAAAATTTTGGGGGGACGACAATAAAAAGATGAGATTTCATCGAAATAATTTTTCTGTGTTTATACAATTATATATGTATACAATTTTGAAATTGATTATTATCACTTGGAAAGGTGACATCACAGAAGTGTTAAATCAATATTATTTTTTTTTAAAAGAAGACGCGAAGTATCGAAATTCAATCTTAATGCTTTTCATTATCAAAAAAAAATGTTTGATTATATAAAATTATTTTCAATTTTATCAATTATTTTATGTGTCCAAAAAGAGCAGATTAAATTGTAATAAAAATATTTATAAATTAATAAATAAAAATAATAATTACAAAAAGAAAATTAATATTTTTTTTCGTGGTTTTCGTTGTGTTTATGTTTATAGTCGATCTTATCAAATTAATCGATCTTTTCTTTTCTTATTATTATTATTATGTTCACCTTAACACGGCGGGATAAACAAAAACAAAAATGATTATGTTTGAACTGATCATGATTCACAGGAAATTTTGTTATTTTGATTAAGAAAAAAAAATTATATATGTTTCCTCAAAACATTATTAAAATGTTGTGTTAGTTGTTTGTTTTTTTTTTCTGAAGTTATGTTCAAATTCACTTACGAATTAAGTGTAAGAGATTTTTTTCTTCTTAATATTTAATTTTCTATTTATTATTTCTAGTAGATGTAAGTTTGCTGGGCTTGGGATGCTGTAATTCTTCTTCTTGTTGTTGTTGATAATAATATTTTTTTGACACCAAAAAATTTAACTTTAATAAAATTGTAATTTAAAAGGATGGCGTCTAAATATAATAAATGTTTATATGGAAAGAACAGCAACATTTTGTTGTGTGTTTTTTAATAGTGTAACGTAAAACATATAGAAAAAAAGTGTTACAAAATGTTCAACTACGATACAAACGAACCGACACTGATCACTGTAAGTGGATAATGTGTGAAGTACGGAACGAATTTTTGAAAATTAAATAATATTTTAGCTTGTTTAGATATTTGATAGAAATGTTCAAAAATTATTTCGTGAGCAGATAATTTTTTTGTTGTGAGTTTAAAGTTTGAGTAGAGATTAAGGTAAAAAAAATTTAATTTTGGTTTGTTTGGGTGCTAAGAAGGTTGAAGTAGGAAATTTTAGATTTTAAGAAAATATTGTGCAGATAAATATGTGATTTTTGCTTAACATGATTCATTATTAGCTCCCACAAAGTCCTTATTAAGTTGAAATTGTGTTACATTTCACTAAATAAAGATTAATCAAATTTCTCAGATAGTAATCGAAAATTCAATAATCACATTTGTGTCCAAATTTATTCATAGAATTTCTCTTATTACCACAAAATCGATATAATTTTATTATTTAATGAAGACGATATGATTTTATTTGAACCTTCTTCTAACAAATGACCGCAAATTAATTTCAAATGCAGGACAGGACATTTCCAAAAATCTAAAATATCCTTTGCATTGTATCATGAGAAACTCATTAATAATTTAAATTGTTCCATTTAAAATTTTTTTTTTGTTAATTTATCTCTACCAAAAATTTACAAAATTAAAAAAAATCCTAACACACTCAGTTCTCATAGTGAAAGTCTCGACTGTATGGTGATATGACTATATCAAATTTTCCCATGCCAAAAAGTATACTTATATATACCAAATATTATTCATCCTTTTTTAATATTCATGTACAATTATACACATAAGATTCTACATTACATTATTCTTTCATGTTTGTATAATAATGTACACTAAAAATATCAGTTTGTATACTACACTTTCTACATAGTTTTTTTGGTTCATTTTCATTTTCATGATTCTTAATGTTAATTCTGCGATTCGATTTTTACATTTATTTTTTTTTTTGTATTTTGGGTGCATGTACAAAACTCTTAATCATTAATTATGCAGGATCTAATGTTATATGTATATATGATGGAGAAAAGGTCTCGTTCAATTGCTTTTTGTGTTTCTGGCTTGGATAATGATGGTAATGTTTCTCTGGTATAATGGAATATTTTTGCAAAAAAAAAATATAAATTTATTCTCAAAAATATTCCTTTTATTTTTTTATAAGTTCACTTTGTTTTTTTTTTTGTTGGATTGGTAAAGAAATATTATATTAGATTGTATATGCTTCGTTATAGTATATAAGTTCACCTTAAGGGCATGTGTTAAATAATTTTCATTTCTCGATTGAAATTCAAATGCTAATAGATTTTAATTATTAATAATATGAAAAGCAGGTGATGAACTTTTACTCATAGTATACATTATAAGTATATATTTTACTTTCTATATCTAACATTTTCGTAAAATGTTGAAATGATTTTTATCAAATATTTTATTATAATTCATTTTTTTTTTTCTGTTGAGAGTAAAATTTATGATAATTTACATAAATATTCATGAAAAGTTTTTTTGTAAAATTACTTATACGTTTTTTTTTTTGTTTGGTATTATGTTAAGCAAACTATATTTATATAATGTATGATTCAAAAGTTTTATGATTTTTTTTTATGAATTTAATTGAATAATTCATTTTGTTTTAGTGATTCATATTTTACAGAAATATATTTAATATTTCATCATGTAAGAAAAATTAATTTGAAAATGTGAAGAATAAATTATTGTACATTATTAATTCAAATATTATAAATTTAGGTTAAATAAATTAATTTTCAAAGTAAAATATATCAAGTCAAATGTAATTTTTTCAAAACTGAAGACAGGTTGTATCAAATTCGTCTTTATTACAATTTCGTCAATTGGTAATGCAAATTTTAACTACATATATAGGTTCGCGATTTCTGTCAATATTCGACACAATTCAAACAATTCTAAAGAAATTTAATGGTGAATCGAACAATTCTAATGATTTTTCTATATCAAATACAGCATTTTTCCAAATCCATCTTCAGTTTAAATGAATTTGTTCTGGAAAATGAACCGCATTTGATATGCAAATAAACGAATTTGACCTCACAATTTTCTATATTTTACTTATATAATTAATTGAAATAAATATTAAATTTCATTATGAATAAAATATTATTTAGTAAAATATATAATAATATTTGTTTACCATGTTGGTATACATTTAGTCAATAATAATAATAATAATAAAGATTTACCATAAAAATTCATTTAACCAATGATTGTTTATTCTTCAGTGTACCACATATTTTCATATTTTCCTTCTTCTTCTTATTTTGATATTTGTTTTTTTTTTTTTTGCAAGGAAAATTCTATTGTATTGAAAAGAAAATTTCCATTTTCAACCCGAAAAAATAAACAAAAATATACCAACAACAACAAACAAAATTCCCTAAAGAAAAATCTAATCCAATATTATTGTATATATGCTCACTTATTTTGGGGAGGTTACAGAAAACAAGATTGTGTCTACATAATAAGAATCTTCCACACACACAACAAAAATATAAAAATAAAAGTGAACTAATATAAGATTAGAAAAAAAATAATAATGTAGTTTACCATTTTTATTGAATATATATTATATGTAATTGTATTTGGCGTAGGGGTTACAGAAGCGAACCACCGAGAACAAAATAATAAAAGCTGCCAAACCGTATGTCTAGCTGGGAATAAACTGTTTTGGCACAATAAAACTCTAAAATTCTAAATAACAGAGAAATTTACACCCACCACCATTTTGTGTGATCCTTTCGGTTTTTTTAACTCTGTCCTTGATTTTCGGGGTATGAGAGAGGTTAATAAAAAAAATAAAACTATTTTTCGGGTTGGTCTCTCTGTATACACGTTATATATCTTTGCAAAGATAAACTATTTTTCCTATTTTGTTTTTTTTTTTTTCGTTTTATCCTTATCAGGTTTCAAAAAAAGTATGTTTTTAACAGTTTTTGAGATTGTGTTGCATTTATTTTCTTTTTCTTTTTTTTCTGTAGTTTTCTTTTTTGTATAGTTTTCTTTTTTTTTTCGTGTAGTAAATTATATTTCGAAAGATTCAAGGAAAATTCTTCAAAATGAATTTTGGAAGGATATTTTATGGTATATATACAATGAAAAATTTGTAATAACTTGAGTAAAAGTAACTTATAAATTGTCGAATAATCATATATGAAATTAATTTGTAAATGAATGTTAGTTTTTCGATGAATTTATTCTAACTGGATTTTCCAGTAATCCAGAGTCCTTAAATTGTATTTTTATTTATTGCAAAAAAAAAAAATATTTATAAAAATTCACTTCCAATATCGTCTTTTTAAAAACAATTTTTTAACCAATCTAAAAACTTTTTTTGGTTATAGTGTAGTCGTTTATTGGTTTTGGAACACAATATGGTTTATATATAAAAAACAAGGATTTTTTATTGAGGTATGAAATTTTTTTTTGTATATTAACCTAACTAGAAATAGAGTTGGTACGTGACAAAATTGGAAAATAATTATTTTTGTACATAATACACTAAATGTAATTATCTCAATTTAATGTAATGAAATTTGTGAAAAATGATTCATTAGAATGAAATTTGTTCACGTATCTACATGTATATACAGTCATGGTCACAGAAATAGATCCACCAAGAAAAGTTATATAAAAATGAAATTATATTTCTTTATGATAGAAATAAAGCACTACAAAGTTTTTTGTTTTTTAATTCAATTGTAGTACTAGAGACAGTGTTGTGTATCATTACCAGATCGCCGGGGTCGGTATAAAATCACTTAGAGATTATACTATAGTATAGTGGATCTATTACTGTGACCATAACTGTATATTTGCCAGTAACATATTTCCAAATTACATTGAAATTATACGTGTATATTATAAAATTTTCCATTTTCACAAAAATTTCCAAATACTTTTTGTAACAAAAAACAAAAAATTTTTTTCGTAATGTTCTCATATCACAATAATGTTTGGTTCGTTTGGTTTCATTTCAGGAGATCAAAATAAAGGATATCAACAATATTCTTTTACGGGATAGTTGAAGGAAATTTCTTAACTTTACTGTACATAATACAATGAGAAGAAGGTTTCACCCGTAGAAACCCTTAAGGTGAATAAAAAGTTTTAATACTTTTATATTTTTCTCCAAAGTAAATTGAATATGAAGATAAAAATAAAAATCAACCCAGGACATATTAGACAAGAACTTTATTTTATGGTGTCTGAACATGATAAGCTAAAAAAAAAATATTATTATAGTTTATATTTAGGATAATTTTGCAAAATAGGATTTTGTTTATTTGCTTTCAGAATTTTTTTTTTTTTTTTTTCTTGTTGGATCGAGTAAATCTGACTTTTCTATATAAAATTTTTTTACATTTTCAGAAAAAAATCAGCCTTATAAAATGGATCTTTTTTACACTTCTGCTTGTTTACGTCTAACTAAACGTAGACAAAAAGTAAATTAATGTTTTTATATAAAAGAACCTGTGTCGTGTCGTCATTATAACCAAAACTTTTGGGCGGTCAAAAATTTAATGAAAAAGTATTTCAAAGACATAAATTATCGAAATTATTACGGTAGCAAGACAAAAAAATTTTTCGGTTCATAACAGCAAAAAGTCGTTGATGATGATATGGTCTTTCTTGGGATCACCTAAAATAGTATAGGTTTAGTGTCGTATTTAATTGTTTCTCATCTTTTTTTTAAGTTCCGGAAATTCTAAGACATAAAACCATCATAATTTTTTCTTATCTATGGTGTGGTAAAATAAATTTATGTTTATGATGGTGAATCAGAAAATAAAAAATATTAAATTCATGTTTTTTTATATTATATAACACCAAAAAAAAAAATTTTAATCTGGTTGAACATAAAAATGAATAAAATATAAAAATCTTAGTTTGTGTCCTAAGCACTTTATTTATATATCCATTAAACAAGGATAAGAATTTTTATCACTATACCATGTCGTATTTTGTCTTGATTTTGAGTAGAGATTTTCATTTTTATAAAATTTGTTTTTTTCCGATTATTTAAAGAAGAATTTTGGAAATGTTTGATGTGGGGTTTGTTAGAGATTGTTTGGAAAAAATATTCAACTTATTTAGGATACCTCAGTAAAATTAAAAATTAAAGACAAAGTTTTGAATAAAGAACTGATAAAGATTGGGAAATGGATAAGAAATTTAAATTTATTTTAAATCTTCATAAAATTTCTATAAGTAAAATTGTATTCTTGCAGCCTTAAACTAAATTTATTTAGGACTTTATTGAATTTTTCCATAGTATATTAAAATATCAAGTCTTTACCACAAGTCTGTGTCCTAGAGAAACTATTAAACCTAAGAAACTAGCAAAACTAAACCTTTATAAATTAATTAAATCGAAATTTTCGCATTTTATCTAATATTCCAGTAAAAATTAATAATTCTCGTCACTATTTAAACAATTTTACCTAACAAAACTTTTTCCTTAAATTTCTCTTCTCATTTTTAGTCATTTTTATAATAATTAATTTTTTATTTAAATTTAGTATTTAAAAGTTAAGATCTTTCTTTATTTATAGCCGACAATTCATGACAACAAAAATCTAAAATATTTCCCCCAAAAAAAAATTGTATATATATAAAACTTTCAGATTAGAAAATCCAGATAAAAAAAAAATCCAACTTCTTCTATGACTTACGACAGACTTAAAAATATCAAAACGGGTTAAAAACTGAAGACAGGTTGTTAACCATATCAAAAGAAAGTATAATTAGGGATAGGGAATTAAGTATCATCATCACAAAAAAAAACAAACGAAAAACCTTGCATATGTTTAATTAATGTTTGTTTGGTTAAACATTTTGTTGGCGAAGGTGGAGAGTTAGATAGATCTTCAACAAAAGAATGATAATTTTCTGAAACACCAGTCAAAATTCACATGTTTTTTTTCTGATTCAGTGATAATGAAATTGTAGGACTGCCCCCTTTAAACAGGTGCATTTTTAGAAGAATATTATCTCTATTCTCTATTGTATATTTATCTACCCGAATTTTTTCATAATTTCAAATATATTTTAATGGTGGAATTATAAATGATTTTTCGAGAATAAACTTCTTTAATTTAATTCAATTTTTTTCTTTTTTTATTATTTTTAATTGTCTGCCCCTTTTCCTCCCAAACACAAAAAAAATTATGTAAATTTCTATAATAGTTTTCTATTTTTCGAAAATATATATTATTTAAATTTATTCCGACAAATGATTTTCATGCTAAATGATTGTAATTAGTTTTACGAGGGGATTATATTGTTTATTGTTGCATAAATATACCAAATAAGTTTATGCTTATTTAGTGTTTTTGGGCATAGTTTTTAATAAAACAAACAAAATTCTAAAAAAAAAATTTTTAATAGTTTTTATTCAGTCAAATGGAACGAAAACATTTTTTTGGGGAAGTATTTTTTTTTTTTGCATTTCGTTAATTTGATAATTATCATTTATATAAAATTTAAAGATTTGACCTGTAAAAAAAGCTGTGGTAAATATTATTGTAATTTGGAAGAAGAAAAAAAAATGGTGGAGAGAATATTTAATTAGATAATTAAATATTTTATTCAGAAACAAAAAAAAATGAATTAATGAATTATTATATTTATATAAAATTAATTTAAAAATGGTGATTTAATTTGATTAAAATATAATGGACAATTATTGTGACATGAATTTAAATATTAAATCAATATTGACCTAAATATTTGAATATAATTTATTGGTAACATGTCGTTTAATGTTTACGTTTTATTGGTATACAAAAAAAAAAAATCGAAAATATTTTTTTATAATTAATTAAATAATTATAGTACTTTAATATTAAAATATTATTTTTAATGGTCGTTCAATAATTGAACATAACAAAATATGGTTTTATTTTTATTTTATTTTTTTTTTTGGTATTTCCTTCTTTGGTTAATTATTTATCATGTAAAATAATAATAAAGCTTTAGTGTAAATGGAGAGAAGTAATTGCAATTTGGTAAATAATGGTAGTATATTTGATTTTAGTTTTGAACAAATTTTGTTTATCATACTTTAGTGTACTTCTATTCAAAAATACTATAATTTTACTAAATTTTAAATATTCTTAATTATCTTTGAAAAATTCTGTAAAATATGGTAATTTCTTAATATTTTACAGACAAAGTACAAACAAAATTCTAGAATTTTGATAAATTTGAAATTAAATACTTGAGTCGTAATGAACGCCGTCTAATGAAATTCTACCAGGGTAATATAGAAGTACCTTCGGTAAAAATATTTTCCAAATTATCTATATTTCTGTTACAAATCTATGGAAAATATAGGACAAAATTATTAACAATGAATCTCCATTTGAATTAAATCTCTATATTTATAATTATAATCATGTCAAAGTTAATTCATACATATATGAAAAAACATATTTTATATACATAAGTTTGAAATGAACCTAAAACAAGC
This sequence comes from Empis stercorea, assembly GCA_949752835.1. Taxonomy (NCBI): domain Eukaryota; kingdom Metazoa; phylum Arthropoda; class Insecta; order Diptera; family Empididae; genus Empis; species Empis stercorea. The sequence goes on along the minus strand of OX457087.1, from coordinate 55,341,851 downwards.
TTTTTATTTGCAATTGTTAGTCCTTTTTATATATACATAAAACCTTCATTAATGTCTAGTATACTCTCCTTCTTCCACATTATTATTATATTATACTGTACGTATATGTATATAAATGTTTTGGTGTTCGATGTGATGTTATGTTGTCGAATGTATCATTTACTTAAATTACTAAATAACATAGTAAATGTCCAATTTAATCAATGTTCTTTCTCCAGTTTTATATTACATTATAATTTTTTTTTCCTGATAATATTTTTGTTTTTGTTCCAACATTGAATTTATGGTATAGTAAAAAATGACCTGTAATTATTGGACATTAATAAACGTTAAACTTGTCTTTAAATTGACAATTGGAGTGAACATTGAATTTGTTTTATTAAAAATTATTATTTTTACCTTCATTTTTTTTTTTATGAAAAATAATTTTTCATAAATAAAATGAAAATTTATAAAAGTTTTTTTTCGAAATTAATTTTTTCTTATGTAAGTACGGGAAATTGGAATATGAAATTTATGATTAGAGTATTGAAAATCACATTATTTTGACGTTATTTAATTGTAGAATCATTGGGATGGTAAACATATCAGCTGACTGTATATTTCTTTCGCCTATAAATGGCTGATATAGATTAAAATGTCTATAAAGGTGTAATACCACAAGATTTATATCAAAATTATCATAGAACTGAGTTTATTCCAGTTTCAGATGAATTTAAAAAAAAATGCAATTTAAAATGGGTGCGAAACTAAATAAAAAGGTCATCAGGACTAAATAAAATGGCTGCAAAATTTACATTAATCGCCTATAATATGACTAGCTTTGCTCTATGACTAATCAGAAATCAGTTCAACTTCTTTATATACTCATAATTACCAATCTGATATAATTTTGGTAAAATAGTCTGAGTTTATCATTAAATTATATTTAAAAAATTTCTTCCCATATTTAAATGTGAGAAATTATATATTTAACCAATTTTGATGTAGATTAGTGAACCATAAGGTCTCTCCTTTTAAAAACAACTTTTTTTTATTAATAATATTTTTATATATAAAAAAATGTCAGAAATTACATGTAAAAGCTTCTTAATATGATTATGTATTTCCTATAAACATCATATTTTTTTTTATTAAAAAAAAATAAATTCCATTTTAATCAAAAAATAAATAAATTTTTTTTTAATAAAAATAATAACAGCAACAAAAATTTATATTTTTGATTGAAAGGCGTCAAAAAATGTTGAACAAGAAGCAATTTTCTTTCTATATATAGTATATATATTTTTCTTTGAAATCCTTTTTAAGTAACAGCATGACTTTGATCCCTTCCTGGATGAAATAAACAAACTAGAGATGTGCCATATGGTGAATTTCAACAACAATTTTGATTCAATTTTGTTTTTTTTTTTTTTTCTGGATAATTTTATTAAATAATATTTTTATGATCCAATTTAATTTTTGTTTTGTGAGGATTTTCATAATCATCTTCGCACTTCGAGATTCAGTTCAGTTTTTTATTTCTCTTCTACTTTTGGTTATAAATGAAAAGACCTTCTGTTATTTTTCTGTTATTAGAAGGTTAAAATGAGATTTTTTTGATTTGATTAATTGAACCTTTTTTTTTGTGTTACTCTTGGTTTATTCGTGTTTTTTGTTGTTATATATTTTTTGATAACATAACATAAATTTCACTGGATTCAGTTGTTTTTTTTGTTAGAGTATAAATGAGATAAAAATTTTGAAAGCCTAAAAATAAGAAATTATTTCAGTTTTTGTGTTGGTAAAAAAATATCGACAAGAAAAATACATAAAACAAGATATCAGATGAGATTTATGTTATTTTTATGTTGGTTTTTTTTTTTTGTGAAAAAAGACAAACTAAAATTACTATCCTTAAATTTGTGTTTGTTATTGCTGGTTATATTAATTTATTTTTTTTTGGGTTAGCTCAGTTTTTTTTTTTGTTGTTGTGCTGGGACAAAAAGATATAATACAACAGGTGCCATCTGACAAGCATCTTTAATAATATTGTAATAAAAAAAATGTTGCGTATTTTTATTTTTTTTCGGTTTTTCTAAGTGCACTAAGAGAAATTATTGGTGATAATCAATGATAAAGATTAGACACAAATTGAACTGTCAAATATTTCATCAATTTAGTAGAATAGTAAATACAAAGTAAGAGCGTTTTCTTGTAGTAAAATGGTAATTAGGTGCATTCTATAGTTAAAACGTATTATTCATATACTGTAAAAAGAGATCATACTGAAATGATCTTCCTATGTTCTTAGTCACTTATTAAACAATTTGCTCTGTTTCTATATCCATCGAAATTGTACAAATTTTCTTTTATTTCACTCTACTAAATAAAACCATACTAGAAGCTAATTAAAATTAAATTTCATTATAAACACTTAAATCTTTCACCATTTACTAAATATGGCAGATATGCAGTCTATGCACAAATACTCCTAAATGAACTCTATACCAAAATTAACTTTCCAAATTTTGAAATTAAATAATAAACATTTTTAAAGATCTTTTTAATACCAATAATTTTTTTCAGTGTGAAACCCTAACAAAAAACACTCAACCTTCAACCTCAAAAAAAAAAAAAAAACCAAAATTATTCTTCTTATTTTTTATTCCTTTAAATTAAGTCATTTATTTCACCCAAAGTAAAATGAAAAACCAAAATTATTTTAAAATATATTTTATAAATTAAAATTCATTTACACAAGAAATTTTTTTTTTGTGTTACCTTTGGAAGCAGTTTTTACCTACAATCAGTAAAAATTGGAACGTCCATCGTTTATCTTTTATTGTCTACCTTTTCAGAATAAATTAACTTCTGCGGTTTTCTCCTTTTTTTAAATTATATTTCATTACTCCTCAATGGTATTATTTAGTCCAGGATCTTTTCATTTGTTATCCTTTGCGGGATATCATCAATTGATTTCAATTTTTCAAAAAAATAAAATTAAGGCGGTCTCCCCCAAATCATTTAATCCTCGAAAAATTATTTCAAAAAATGAATACATATATTATAGAAAGGTACAACCAAAAAGTGTGAAATTCTATTTGCACAACAAAAGAATTGAAAAAAAAGGACGAAAAATTGTATAAATTTTCTCATAGTATTAATCTGAAAAAAAATAACGAAATTATAATAAACCTAATAATTATATTTATCTGTAAAACTGACTGTAAAGGACGATTGGTTGAACTATTAAATTAATTTTTATCGGTTGTCATCTTATCGTATATATCGTTTTGGTTTATAATAAATTGTTTTGCGGTCTTCGATATACACAGCATAAATTTTACTTTAAAAAATGATTAATAAAAAAATATTGAAGATAGCATGCAAGAATTTTTTTTTTTTTTTATTTTTCCCTTTCCTTTAAAACAAAATTTATAAAGGATATTTATAAATAAAATTTATTAACCTAAAAAAAAGACAATTTTTGTATAATAATAGTTTTTTTTTATCTATCAATTTATTATGGTCACGAAATTTTCATTTTTTTCATTTTTTAAATTTATATTTTCAAAACGTGAATTTTACAAATTCAATTTAATAAATCCTTTTTTATTCTTATATATTTTATTTTTTGTAAATTTCTTTGGAAAATTTCTATAAATTTAATAATAATTTAAAATATATATAATCTATTTAAAATGAAATTACATTTTTATGTTATCTTTAAGCTCTAAACAGATAAGACTGTCTAGTCTATAGATAAAATTTTTCATAAATTTTTTTTTATACGAAATTATTATAAAATGAAATTATTATCCTTGGAGATGAAGAAAAACCGCGTTAAAGTTAAATTTTTAAACAAAAATATCCTCGAGATATTTTTTTTTTGTTTGGATTTTAATGTACACAAACAAAGCCAGCCAATTGGAAAATGCTTGGAAAAACTCTTTTATTTCTGTTGTGTTTTATATTTAAATAAACAAGAAAATATTTTTTGAAAGTATATAATAAAAAAGAAAACAATTTGATAAATTTTTCTTCCATTTATTTTTTTTGTAGTATTTAGGAATAAAGAAGAAAATTTTCTTTTTTTATAATTTTTCTTAAATTTTTCATTTTTCTTTTTGTAGAGCATAACAATACTTTTTTGGCGGTCATTAGCCTCTTGATGTTTCTTATGCCTTAAGGGTGTACAAGATGAAAAATATGAAAAACTTCAAATTCAGAGAATTTTCCTTTGTTTGGGGAAAAATCTCATCTAAAAAATTAGAAATTTTATTTTTTCGCTATTTTATTTTTGTTTTAATATTTTTGAAGTAATTAAAAAATTGTGAAGAAAACTGAAAATTTTTAGGAAAAATACATTTTATGAGAAGAATTTTTTGGGTTTGAAAAAAAAGTCCTTTATTTTTTTTTGAGTACATTATTATGTATATGATTTGGAGCTCACTAATTAATGAGGACTTTTTCGCAGTAAAATAATTTTAAATTACTTATTTGTATTAAATACTTTAGAAAATTTAACTCTGAATTGAGTTTTACTGATGGTAATTCATGCTGGAAAATTGAAAATTATTATAAGTAAAAAGCTTGTGAGATTAATTGAAGGTAAAATGAGGATTTAAAAAAGTGATAATTATATATATAAATTTGAAATATTTTCATTACAAAGATACTGTCCCCACATTAAGCAGCATATCCTTATTACATTTTAGCTCATATATCACGAAATACTAAATAATTTTTCTACTCCATTTAAATTCCAATTTTATTCATAACGATTTATATCCTTGAAAACCAGCTTTTTATGAAAAACCATTATTTAACCATTACACAATTGAATATAATAAGAAAATAAATTATAATATTATTCAGTCATTTTTCTATTTGACTACTTCTTGATCAAACCATGTACGCGCCATACTGAATAATGGACATAAAATATTACCCTTAAAATGCATTCAATTTTCAGTACTTTCACATACACATTATTCATCACAAAACCAAAAAAAAAAAATAAAATAAAACCATCCTAAATTTTATTTTCTAATCCTTTTACACATATATGGAATTCTCTCTAGCATACATTACACTATTATAAATCATTCCAAGTTATGGTTTCACCAAGCCGTTTATTTTGTGAAAATCATATATTATATTTCCTATAAAATTTTTGGCGTTTTGCCTCACCGTGCCACCCCCCCGAGAAAATAAAAATGAATATTTTATTACTGGACACTTTAACACATATCAAAACGACAACCTATAAAAAAAAAGTATTTTGAATTTCCTTGTACAAGGAGAGTGTAGTTGAACGAAAGACCATCTGTGCAATATGCCAACAAAAATTTCATATGAGTTCATAATTCATTTTCACCAAAAAAAATTATACATCCTTTTTTCTTTACTCCATGCTTTCATTTATTGTAACAATTGGGAAAATTTTAAAGGCGTATATTATCATCCTGTAAAATTGGGTGGCAATAAAAAGATGGAGGAGAATGAATTTTGTGTTTTTTTTTTCACGAAACCTTTTATTTTTTAGTCTCTGGTCATGTTAAAGTTTATATACCAACAAGCAAAAAAAAAAATTTTAATATAATATTTTATTATATGGGATAAAAGTGTCATTAAATATACATGAAAATTTTGCAACATGGGTTCTTGAGAAAGGATATTCATACAGTTTTTTGTTATATATCGTATTATTTTTTTGTTGTTTGTGTTTGCAGTTTGAAAAAGACCTAAACATGGGTGAAAAAAGAGAGTAAATTTGCATACTTTTGTGTCATATCTCATGTTATATGTGGAAAAAAAAGTATAAAACATATTTCTGTTTTGTCTGTAAGAATGAATTTTTTATTTAGTGCTTATAAAACATGGAAATTTTTGAAGGTATTAATAATAGGGTTATGGGTGGTAATTAGAGTGATATTACTTGTTATCTAGAAAATGACTTAAAAATTCATTTGAAAATGACTTTGATGGAGTGAAATATGTGAAAAATTGTCAGAAAAGGAAATTTGATTCCCAAAGATTTATTTAAAGTTTTTATAAGTGATGTTTAAATTTAATTTAATAATAATTCCATTTTCTAGATGCTTTATTTTATAGTACGTCCTTTCAATAGTTGAAATTGTTTTATGACAGCATATTCTGTTGTCAAAATTAACATTTCTCAAATTCATTGTCAAACAATTGAAAATTTCAGCCTACTATCCTTTTTAATGATATTAACTTAGAATGATTAATTTATATCCTGCCTCATAATGTTGGAATATCCCTTATGACAGAACACAATAGAAAATATATCTATTAGTTTTCTCAAACAACTATTTCTGGTGTAAGCTGCAGCACTAATTTTGTATATCCTATACCTGATCTGTAGAATTATTAAATAAAATTATATAATAGACGATATTTCCACTATTTACCCTAACATTTTCCAGTAGGAAATTTTATATTTCTCTAAAAAATAATATGATAAAAAAAAAACGAAAACAATTTTCTTCTATTTTACACCCAATAAATTCAATTGAATATCTTTTTAATATTTTTTAGAGGACATGGACTTAATATTCAATCGTTTTATTTTAACCAATTTTTTTTTTCCAGACCCAGACAACATAAACTTTCTTTTTTTCTTATTATATCTTTTTGGTTCCTTGGGTTTTACCTCGTTGGATTTTGCCACTTCTTGTATCCGAAAAAATATGATGAAATAAATCTAGAAAAAAAAATTCTCATTCGATGTCCTCTCTTTGGTATATAGAAAAACAATTTTCATTTATTTTCTTCCTTTTTTTTTATTCAAAAATTGGAACTTAAAAAATATTTTCACAGCATGGTACTAACACCTTCTACAATATATACCATAAACTTCATCATCGTCGACTTTAAATTTTTTTTTGGGCAACAGGCATTCCATTGGCCTTCTACTAAACTACTATAAAATCGTTTAAGATTAGCCCAGCTCTGTGGTAGATAGTAAATATTTTTATGAAAACTTTAAATTAATGGTGTCGCATGCGGAGATATAAATATAATTTTTTTTTTTTTTGGTGTTTGGTCGTGTTTGTCTTGTTCTCAAATATACTAATTTTTTTTTTTGTTTTTTGGGTAAGCTACATATAACCCTGGCAATGGTGTATATTATATTTTTGTGCTACCAAAAATGATTTTATACATGAAATTCTCTCAAATTTACCATCGATCATAACCAAGATGGCACAAATTTATTTATATTTTTTTTCTTAAAAATATTTTTTTGATTGTGAAATTTTTAAGTTAAACGTGTTAAAAATTTTTTTATGTTTGGAAATTGTTGGAAATTATATTTTTGCTGGGTTCTTGACTTTTTGGCTTGTTATTCATTTTTTTTTCGAGGAAAAACAAACAACAATTCTTTTTAGTTATTTCAGTTGTTGTTTGGCTTATAAAAATGGACAAGACACGCTACTTTATTTGTAACCTGTCAGGGAGATCATAAAAAAAAAAATTATGATGTATGATTTTTAATATTTTTTGTAAATAAAATGTTTTATATTTTTGTTGTTTTTGTATATTATAAAATGTTAAGATAAATGAAAATTTATTACAATGTACAAAATTATTTACGAGTACAATAAATACAAATAGGGATGAGTAAAAAGTATAAAAGTTAATTTTGGGTTATTTACGATACAAAACGAATGTAATTTTTTTTTAGGGAAATTAATGTAAAAATAATTAAGTACAATAAATGGTAATTTTTCATTATAATTTCAATTATTTTATATATCAGGTTGTGCTACTTGGATGATAAAGCATAAGTAAATTTAGGCAATTTAACAATTTTCATTGAAGACATTTAGATTTTTTATGTGTAGAGATTCTCTGGATAAAAGTAATTTGTCTTGAATTTCTGCCCAAAGGATAAGTAGAAGACTTATAGTGATTAGTTATAAAATAGGAAATTTAAAAATTTATAATATTTATTCAAATATCCTTTTCTAATGTTGCTAGTAATTTAAATTTTTTTGACTACAAAAATTTCATTGCAATCTAATACTTACTCTCCTACCCATCTCTGTTCCTTTGATTTCTTCCCCCAAAAAAAAATAAAATAAAATAAATCTCCCGAAGATGAAATGTTATGTTATTTTCTCTTTTAGTCCAACAAGAAATTAATGTCCTGGCTGACTACCTACACACGCTTCTCACTGTATACATTTTTTTCCCATTTAAATTGGGTATATAGGGAAGAAATAATGTCACGTAAAAAATTTAATATTTCTTTCTTATTTTTATATTGTATTTATTTTCGTTAAGCATTTTTTCTCATTTCCTTTACTTTCTTTCTTATTTTTTTTTGCTATAAATACACTTAAACTAAAGTTAATTTACGTTTTAGTTAAAACAAATTTACGTTTTTCATTTGTGTCCTAACATATAAAAAAAAATTTTCCTAGTTATAAAATCATTTATTATTTCTTTAAAATATCGTTTTGGTATGCATTAATGTTTTTATTTCTTTCTGTTTTTTGATATAATTACATTTTCTTCATTGTCTCTCTAAATTTTCGTTTTAAGGAAAATTTTTCTATTTTATTTTCCTTATAGGAAAAAAGATACTATTTTTTTTTGTTGGAAAATGAAGTTTTAATGGTTTTTGGTTTAATTTAGAGCGAAATTGTAATTAAAATTTTATCATTTTAATTTTTTTTAAAGAAAACATTGTATAAAATTAAATGATTATTAAAATATGGACTTTAAATTTTATGTAGAATTAATGTTCATATTTATTATAGCAAATTTTTTTATTTTGATGAATTTTGAATTAAAAATCTCATTTTTTACTTTCATATTTTTTCATGCTTAATCAGAATTAAAAAATTCTCTAAAGAATATTTATATTTTTATGAAAAAAAAAAATATATTTTATAATTCTATAATTTTCTATAATACCGAAAAAAAAAACATGATTTAAACATTAATAAAATTCATAAAAAATTGATAATTTAAAAAAAAAAAAATATATATACAGCAATGGAATTCATCGCAAAAGGTAATAAAAAAATGTTTGTTGAATTATATTAAAAGCTTTTTTAGTCAAAAAATGAAAAATAAAAAAAAAAACAAAAATTTCCATAAAAATTTATGTAGCTAAGTGAAATCATAAAAAATATAAAAATTAATTCCACCTTGAACCAAAAAACTGTTTTTATATATCCAATCCCTCTGAAACTGCCATCCTCCATAAAATGGATTTTTTAGTCTAATATTGTTTCCCTTCTTTTTTGTTGTGGCTCCACCCCCATTGGCATATATATATTTTTTTTATTTGAATTTTCGATAAAATTTCATGTCAAAAAGGATATAATAACTTTAAGGTCCTTGCACCAAAAGCACACAAAAAAAAACAAACAAAATCATTAGATTATAATACACAAATTCAATACGTTCATATTAAGAAAAAAAAAATTGTTCAAATTTTACTACAGTTACGCGACAAGCTTTCATAAAACAATTATCCTTTATAGAAAATTCCTGATTTTAATTTTCATAAAAAATTTTTTTTTAATATCCAAACAATAAGGTACCAAAAACACATACAAATAAGTAAAGGAAAAATTAACTTACGATCATAAAAATCAAATTTTTATAGAGATATTATAGAGAATTCCTTACGTCTTTTTTTCCACCCTCTGAATTATCCTTTTCTGGGGTGGAGGGAGAATCCTTTTATGTTTATGGTTTTTATTATTATATCACAGCAAAAAAAAAAAAAAAAATATTGTATATAAAAATTTGCTGAAAATGAAGAAGATGAAAAAATTTATCGTAACAATATCAAATTATTTACTTGGTAATATTATAAGTATTATCCTTATAAAAACGCACAGCAAAAGGATCAACTGTTATAGCAGGTTAAAAGATATAAAATGTGACGATGTTAATAATTTTTATAAACGAAATAATTTGATATTTTGCTGTTGCTGTTTTGCTTTTTGTCTCTCCTTTATTTATTTTTATTACGTTTTTAGTATTGCGTATTACTTGTGTGGTACCAGGTTGAGTACGTTTTTAAGGTAAGTTCAATATTATTATTATTTTTGGAAGAAAATTTGATATTTTTTCAAGAACAAAAATATTTATATTGAATTAAGGATCAAATTATCATATATAAATTATAATTATACATATTATGGTACAGTATATTAATCTACATATTTCTTAATGTGGTCCACTGTAATTGCTCGTTACTATTAGTATTCGGATTTCAACTTATATAGTAGAAAATTTAGACATTTTTAATGTACATTATACAAAAATGAATAATTTTCATATGGATTTGCTCAAAAATCATTGAATTTACTCCATTTTGGGCCAAAAGGAGAAAAATATTTTTCAAATTATTTATGAATAAAGTAAAATGTCCTCAAAAATGGTCAGAAAATTTCGATGTGACTTAAAATTACATCATGTATTATATCTTTAATATACTTTTAATATATTATTACTGAACTTAATTAAATGTATTTAAATTTGTAAGTAAAACTTTAATAAATTCAACAACCAAAATTATAACTTTGACTTCTTTTTTCACTTGCAAAATCCTTTAAATAATTTTTTTTTCTCTATAAAATATTAAAATTTTCAAAATTTTAATGACCTCAATTTACTAAAATATTCTGTTCTTTACTTTAATTCATTAATTGATGTGACCATAACTTTCTTTAAAATACAAACTTTAATATAACCAAAAAAAAAATTCATTCCTTAAACCATAAAATTCAAATCTCTTCCTCTTTCCAACATTATAAACATTTCAATTTTCAACCCACAAAAATCTTTTAATTGAAGTCAAATTTTACAAAAAAATTGTTTTTTTTTTGTTAATTTATATCATAAAAATAAACTTTATCCTTTTCCCTTAATCCAAAAGTTCAAATTTATTTCAATTCATAAAAAAAAAAACAAATTAGTGCAATCAGTAAAGTAAAAAGTTATAGAAAACTTATGCGCTTTTTTTATGTATATTATCATCTCCGCACATCCCCCAAAAACCTTTAAGTTATTAGAAAAAAAAATTATTTCAACTGGACAAAAAATTTTATGAGATATCCTGAGACTAGTAAAATTAAAAATCAAAATGATCAAATGAACAAAAAAAAACTTTTTGAAAATAATTTTTTTTTTTGGATTTATTTTTGTATAATTTTCTTTTGAAAATTTCATTTTAATTCTCATCATTCAGAAATGAAAGTTACTCTTATAATTTCCCCCCTATTACAATTAGGATACTCTAACGTCTAACCGGTAAGAAATCAGATTACAAAAACCACTACAAAACCGGAAATAGTTTCTGTCGAAAATTTTCAAGATTTTTCATCACAGTTTGACACCATTTCATTTATTTTTGGTATAATTAAATAATTGGGGAAAATAGAAAATTAAAACCGATAATTCGTTTGTCGGAAAACTATATGATTTTCAACCGTAATGAAATATTAAGTAAACGAGAATCAATCTGTTTGATATCCGAAGTAAGACAAAATATTTAAACCGGATTCATATATATTTTACTTCATTTCTATGATTAAAAAATATCTCTGTAATTAAAATTCATTCGAATGTCCTTTTTCACACAGATTTTCTTAACCAACTATCTGTGATATAAAAAATATAAGCTCTTTCCTAACTCTACTTATATAGAATTGAATTTAAATATAGTTATAATAATTTGTCGAGTTCCTTTTTTAAAAGCCATAGTCGTGATTTTAATTTCCCTGCCGGACAAACTAACTTTTTTATCTATAAATATTGTGAAGGATTTATCTTGGGAGATTATATATTTTATACAGTAAAAGATTATAGAAATATTTTTTAACTTTTATTTGATATTTTTCTGATAGTATTAGTAGCCTCTAGTGAAGGATGAGAGCGATTTCAAACAAGTTTCCCTATAAAATTGTACATCACACAAAAAAAAACTTACTTTATACAATTTTCTGAAAACATAGGAAAAACTTATGGAAAACTTTTTCTATTTCGATAGCATGAAAAAAGAAGAAATTTCGTAATAATAATAATAAACCAGAAAAGCATTATAAAATAATTTCAATGGAAACATTAGTTAAAAGTAAAAAAAAAATTATTATATATTTTAATGAAAATATTTCTGTTTTGGAAAAGATATGAAAAGTTTTATATACAAAAAAAAAAAAAAAAAATCCAACTTACAAAAAATAGATATGATTTTTTCAATAAACTATAATTTTTTTTTAACAAATTTCTTCTCTCATTTTTTTTTTCCTGAAAATTACAACTTTTCGAATAATTATCATTAATTTTTTTGGGATTTTCTTTATGATTAGAAGATTTTGTCGGTCAGAACTTTGATTTAAATATGAATTTCATTATAAAATAGGTCAAATTTTCTATATTTTTTTTCTTGATATATTAAATGAAAATTATCATGCAATTCATATTTGAAAAGGATTTTAAATTAACATTTTCTGTTTTCATTAAAATTTTAACTTTATTTAACAAGTTTTGGTTTTTTTTTCTTCATATTTTTAAACTTTTGTCCATAAAAGTAAACGCAAAAGGATTTTTTAAAGTAAAATTTTTTATGGGACAAAAAATGTTAAAAGTTTTGGTATAAGACATAATTTTCAATTAATTATTTCTATTACTTTTTTGAGCAATATTTGGGGGAAACCGAAGATTAAAATTATATCAAAATAAATTGACGAATTAGCTCGGCGATGACTCCAGTTAATCAACGTACAGAAAATTAGAATAGAAAACCTAAAAACAAATAATTAGAATTACTTTTAATTTGTTTAAGATTTTTATTTTCATTACAAAGTTCAATGTTCAATATTTTCTACTTTATCATAATATCCTTAAAAATGCTTTTTCTAGAATTTATATTTCTGTACTATATACAGACAATATGGAAACCTTTTAAATCATCTCTGTTTATTATCTTTTATATAAATTTAAAGTAAAAGTTTAAATAAAAGAGTTGAAAATTTATCATAAAAAATATTCTTTTACTCATATAGAAAACTGTTGTATCCCATATTACATTTAATCATGAAATATGATCTTAATGGCTTTCTCACCAGATATAAATTTTATATAATATGTTATAGTACTGGCAATGACAGGATATAATTTTATTATCAATTCATAATTCAAAACTGTTATCATTACTAGCTATTATTTTCCATTCCAAAATAAAGGAAAATATTTACAAAAAAAATAAATATGGATAATTTTCTTGAATTTATCGAGACTATACCGAAAATATGAAAAAAATAAATTTAATAATATTATGAAAATTTAATTTATGTTTTTAAATTCAACTATAAATTAAATTACTTTACCCTAAGGAGATTTTATTAAACAGTTTGTTTAACATTATAATACATAAAATTATTTATTATTTTTTAATTTAAAATTTGTGATGATTTTCGGTATATATAAACAGTTAAATATGCTTTTACCTTGATGATAAACTAATCTGTAGTTGTATATATACGAAATGAAAATACTGGAAATTATTTAACAACAAAATCTTCTGAAATTAAAAAATAACAATGATGCGAACTAAAACTGCTGGCTTCCGTTTTTTTTTTTTTTCATTTTAGACAATTTTCATTTTTGAAATCATCAGTGAAATCAATCTAAAATTCAAACAATATGTAAAATAACAGATAATTTTTTTTCCTATCATCATTTTAAATACGGAAAAATAGTAGAGGGCAATAACAAAAAACGAAAACGTCATAGGTTCGATAAGAAAAAATAACCACCGCGTATAACCGGAAGTCTATAAGCCATGCTGCAAGGATATTAATGCAGTTGGACACAAACAAACCCTTTTAATACATTTTTGTGTAGAAGGATAATAAACAACTGGTCAAATACGGAAAACATAGAGAGAGAGAGAAATCGAAATATAATAACAAATGTTGGGACTTTTTTGATTAAGATTAAAAATGTTTGAACCTGTTTTTGTTTTGCTCTGTTATATTGTAATCTACTGTAAATTTCTACGATTAAAAAACTGAATCAGATAGGCAACAATTTTGTGAAAACATTTGAAATTATATAATCTTGGTAAAATTGGAAGGAATCCTTTAATGTAATAGCAAAAATAAAGGTAAAAAAACCTAAAATTTTGTATAGAATTTCAAGGGATATATGTAATTTAACTGGAATTACGTCTTTGTTTACACTTTTTTGTATATTTTTATCTCGAAATTTGCTTTGAATATCATTTTTAATACTTTGCAAGAATTAAAATTTACATAATTTCTAATTGTTGATATTGACACTAGAACGATTTGGAAACCATTATACGGATCACTTGAACGAAATTTAATTATACTGCATATAAATATCGTATTTTTAATCAAAAATGACTTTCAAAATACTAAATCAGCAATTTTACATGCCGTAATCCAAAGTAACAAATATTTACACAATTAAAAATTGTAAAAATGAATGTAATAGAATTTTGTATTAGAAATTTTAATAAACTCTTCGTTGAAATTGAAAAACTTATTGTCATCGGAAAATGAGTTTGTAAATAAATACCAAAATTTCATTGCAGGACCTCTTAACTCTGTAAATTCTTCAGAAAAATTAATAATTAAAATAATTTTCATTTAATTTTAATTCAAATTCGAAATTTGAATCATTGTGTATTCAATTTAGAAACAATTTTTTACAGTGTCCTTAAACTCAATCAACAATTCCTGAATTTTATCTAATTTTAAATAAAAAAGAAACCCAATCTTCCTACAAATAAATGTACATATATCCTTTTGCCTAAACAGAAAAAAAATCCAATAAACATTTGAGTTGATTGCATATAAAATTCGCGATGAGAAAAATATCCTTAAAACATTATTTTTATGCATTCACTAGAAAGTAATATAAAATTTTTTTGAGCACATGAATGTTTTGTAAATCCTTTTGGATCGGCTGGACAATATGTGTGTATACTATATTAAAACCAAAGTTTTAAAGCCACAAGGATGCAAACAAAAATATTAAATGAAATTGGTAGGAAAAAAATTTCCACCCGTACAAATGATTACAAAAAAAAATATAGTATAAAAAAGGATACAAAAAAAATCCTCTATGTAGCAATTTTTGTTTTTTGAAAGCTACAAAAAACCGGACAATTAACTGTATACATCTACTACACATTCAATTTATCCTGAAGTACAAAAATGATATAAGGAAAAAAAAAAACAATTAAAAAAAAATATATTTTTGAAATAGAAGGAAATAGGGATAAAAATATTACGTATACACATAAAACGATATCTAACTACAAAAAAAAAATCTCTTTTTATTATTATACTGTAAATAAAGGATCATATCAAATAATAATAACAATTGAATAGGAAATATATCTTATATCAGAAAAAAAAAGGATAATTGAAAATAAACATAAACGAAAATGAAAAAATAAATTTTTATTACTAAAATTTTTTTTAGATTGAAAATTGTAACAGGATTAAATTAAACTGTATCGTAATATTAGAAATTTTTCAAATATTATACACAAATATTTTAAAAGGATATAAATAATTTAATTCAACAAAAATTTTTTTAAATATTTCTTTTGGAAAAATTGTTCAATTTTCTTACCAAAATTTTCTTTCAAATTAAAAAAAAGTTTCTACTAATATCGAGAAAAAGGATATATAGGTCATTAAATCTATTTAATTGCACTGGAAATTAAATAGAACGTGACTAATTAGGAAATGGATATACATTCATATATACACAATTAGAAATTACCCAACAAAAAAGGATCTATTTATTTTATCTTTCCCAAATTGAAAATTAAAAGAAAAGTTAAAGTTTAAAATCAATTAAAACTATTGTAAAACTTTTAGATAATTTTCTCTGTTAGTTTTTACAAAAAGTTTCTTTTTTTTTTGTGTTGGATTGTTTGAACAAAATGACGGTTTTCTTAAAAGGATATTTGTTTTGATCATATAATTTGTAATTATTTAGATTTTGTCTGCAGTGAAGTTCATTAAGAAAATGAAAAAACTAAAGTTATTAAAGTCTGAAATTAAATATGATTGAACCGGAAAATTTATTGTAAATTTTTTGCCTAAAAAAAAAGGATATTAGAAATACTTAAATTTTTTTGTTTATAAAAAAAAAACACATAAAATTATGAAGACGAAGATGAGATTTTGTTTTTGGTATTATATAATATATTTATTTAGATTTTATTTCCTTCTACTTGGGTGGTGTATAAAATAAGGAAAAATTTACTTCCTTTAAATATTTAATACACTAAAAATTTTAATATTTTAGTTTCCATTGAATAGAGAAAAATGTAAAATTTTAGCGTTACAAATTAATGATAAATTTCATTTATTTTATGCAAAATTTAATTAATGTGAAAAAAAGGATTTTTCAATTTCCTACATTGAAAGAGTATAATCCCTTTAATTTATAAGAAAATTTTAAGATATATTAATTGTATATATCCTTTCAATTTAATGAACATGGGAGCTTTAATAATACTTATTTCCTTTAAATTTAATTATTAAAGGAAACTTTAATTCTATTTCCCTAAATAAAATATAATTTTTTATACTAAAACAAAATTTTAACACTCATAAATTTAATTTTTGATGAGGTACAATATAATATTTTTTTTTTAGTAATTTATAATATGAGCATGAGCCTGCATAAAATTGTGTGTTTGTTTTTTAACAAATAATCATAAGGCGTAAAATCACTCAACAAGCATAAAATAACAACAATAACACAAAAACAAAATCCTTTTAAAATTTATGTTTTTTGTTTGTTTGTTATTTTAGGATTTTTTATGTCCTTAAATAAAATTTATATGTATATGTATATGTAGTTTAAAGACCTACTCTTACAATATTTACCGCAGGATTTAAGCAATAATTTACACATACTTATAAAATTATACATATATGTATATAGTAAGAACCTAAATATTTAATAGGATATAATTGTCAAAATATAATATTACAAAAAAAGGATAATAAAATATAGATTTTATATATGTGAAAATTAAAGATCAAAATTTAAAATTTGTCGATGAAAAAAGGACCAATTTAATAATTATACTAATGGAAATTTCAGAAGAAATGAAAACTATAATAGAACAAAAATCTCTTCTTTGTATAATAATTTTGAGTCCTTACAAAATTCTTAAATATACATTTTATCCTTTATTTAGGTATTTTGTATTTTCGTCAATTTTATCTAATATTCCAAAAAAATTTTTCAAGAACTCACACGTTGTAAGCGCAATTTGCGTTTACTCTGATAACAACGACCAAACAGGACAATATTAATATAGGACAAAACAAATTTTTTTGTTAAACAAGTACCCCATGTGGTTTTTCCACATATATATATATATATATTGGCTATATACAAAAGGACATTCCCAAAAATTAATATTTTTGCACATAAGCAAACAAAAAAGGACTTTTTATATATATTGTACCAACATCAGCATTTCCAAAACGCAAAATTATACGAAGAAGATCCTTTTTTTTTTTTTGGTCAGTTAAACAAATCCTCCTCCTTTCAAAAATCTGTTGTTGTTTTTTTTTTTTTTGTAAATGTAATTTTTATTTTTATTATTTTATAAAAAAAAAAAAAAAATTAAATTGACCAAAATTTTTATGAGTTTGTACAGAGATGATGGTTTGACATTAATTCAAATTGGTTGACAAATGTTTTTGGTCCTTTTTTGTTTATTCAATTATTAGTTTTTTGTTGTGTATGGGATATAAGAATAGAAATAATTTGTTTATAAGACAAACTTTTATTCATACTGGTGCTCTGTGTATATATAATATTATTGTCGTAGAATATGGCCAATGGTTTCAAATTGGTATAATAGTCTTTTCAAAATTATGGTCACAATAAAAAATTTGTTTGAAAAATTGTTATTTCCACAATAACAACAACAAGAAGAAAAATACCATGGAAAATTATGTATTTTTGTTCTTGTTTGCCAAAAGTCAAATTAATTTTGATGATAAATTTTATTTATAAGGGTAGAAATAATTTACTTTACATAGTATACATAGTTATATTATTTTTTTTTTGGTATATTTAGATGAAAATCATGTTTTGTCAATTTTTCTAAATTAATAAAAGATTTAATGTCATTTTTAAGTTAATTTAAAATAATGATAAATTTTATTATATTATGTGCTGTACATTATATATAAATGAAAATATTTATGGTTAATTTTGAAATTGACAGATTTCCTTAGGGTGGAACACAAAATATTGTTAAAATTATATATGTAAACTAAATGAAGAAAAATGTTGTAGGTCATTTAAGAAATTTTATATATTAAAAATTTTAATTAGAAATTTTATCGATTAGTTTAATTTTTATTAGTTTTCTGGTTAAAAATGTTATAAATTAATTTGATTTTTATTAGTAATATCAATAAAATTGTTCTGATTTGTTTTTTTTTTCCAAATTTTGTGATTTTAGTTATTTGTTTGTAGTACTTTGTAGCGTGATGATGACTTGTATGTATTCAATTTTGTTATATTTTGAATTTGTCAACTGAATTAGAACCAATATCAAACTCATATTTAGCTCCAGTAAATAATCAAATTATTTGTAACAAATTTCATTAATTGTTTCGATAATACTCGCTCATAAAAATCTCCATTAAACAATTTTTAAATGCTTTCTAAATGAAAGTTTTAAAATAATATTTGACAAAAACAAAAAAACGTGTTTTTATTCTAATAAAATATTTTTTAAATAAATGAAAATCCATTTAAATTTTTTATTACTATTTTTTTTTTTAATTAATAACTTTTAATTACAAGCTTGAGGTTAAGGTAAAATAGAAATTTAGTAATTAAAATTGACCAAAAGTATAATAAAACAATCTGACCAAATAAAAATATCAAATAATTATTCTACTAGAATTTTCCTTTTTGTTTTTTTGCTAAATCATCAAAGCTTACAAAAAAACCAACAAAATAACAAAACGAAATAAATAAAAATACTATAATTTCTAAATTAAAAATACAAAATCTCCTACGTAAAAGTTATACTGTACTACGAGTATTTTTTTATTCTATATCGCCAAGGGGTGCGTGATATTGACGTCTAAACAATGAAATTTAATTTAAAACAATTTCCCTCCTGCAGTGTAATTTACTTAAAATATAAAATATCTCTGGGTATAACTAGGATATTTTTTTTTTGTTTACAATAAATTTTGTATTTTTTTATTATATCTCTTTAAAAAAAATGAAAATACTTACATATAAATAAAATATAATTATTTCGGTGTATTTATGTACAATTTTAATGTATATAATAAAAAATTCTAGTTTTTTTTTATAGACTAATTAAAGTTCCTAAATGAGTTTTTTTTTCTTCTCATATTAATAAATATTTTTATGCATTACACACGGCAAAAAAATACAGAGAAATGTTGAACCAATCCAAACTATTGGAGTAATAAAAAAAATTTAAGTTACTTTAAGTTATGGTATATATAGTAATTAAAAAAATTGGAGAAAAAAAATTAAATTGTTTAGTAAAATTATGATATTTTAGATTTTAATGGTGTGGTTACAATATGCTTTAGTGTAAGCGTGTACATTATGGTATATTGCGATTATTTCACAAGTAAATTGAACAAATTCTGTTTCACTTACAATTTAATGAAAGTATAAATTTATCAATTTGATTGTATTTGCCATTCAAGGATTAGAGTGGTCAGTAAATGACAATATTTGTGTCCAGTAATTGGGAATTTTTGATTTAATGCTTGACAATTAAATACTATTATTTTTTTTGTTATATTGATGGTGTGACATCTCTCTTAAAGCATAAGTTTAATATCTCTATAAATTAGAATATTTATATGCTAAATATATTTTAAACTATTGGACCTTTGAAACTTACACTTTCTTGGTATCCAATTTTAAGAATTTTTTAGGAATTTTAACCAAAAAATGTAAATTAGATCTAAAGCCTTCCTTTTGGAGCAAATATAACTAATATAACTTTTTTATGGGCTTCTCTGGTAGTGAAGCATTGTGCATATAATATCATCTCTAAATATTTGATAGTCATAGTCACTGTCTCCACCTAAAGTGACTATAATGACGCATACACTTGTGAAATGTCACAAGTAGCCTGTAGCATTTATTATCTCCCTCCTCCCTCCTATAAAAAAAAATACCACAATTAAAGGTGCAGTAAAATATTCACAAAAAAAACAATGTAAGTGATAACACACAACAACAAAAAATATGAGAAAACAAGGACATTTTTCCCTTTTATATAAAAATCATTTTTATCCCAAAAAAAAAATAAATAAAATAAAATTTTCTAATTGCTATTAATATTAAAAATAAATTTTCTTTCGTGTTTCTGCTGACAGCAAAACCTCACAGACATATGGCAAAATAAAGGGGCCACCAAAACCAAAAAGGGAAAAAGTCCTGCTGGGTCAGTTTATATTTTTATGCACATAGCAGCAGCTTAAAATATATTTAGGTAACACAAAAATATATAATTTTATATTATTTAGTTGTTTACTTTTTATTAGGATAATTACAGATGGTGTTAGTTTTTTATGATGATAATTTATTAAATTTTTTTTTTTATTAAGGCAAAAACATAGTAAAATTCTTAGAAATTTTTGGAAATATACCAAAAAAAAAAACCGAAATCTAGTATCTTGTTTTGTTAGATTAGATTTTTTTTTTCAAGTAAAAATTTATAGTTAGAGGGTTTCTTGCGTTTTGTTTTGGGATATTAATTTTATGAATGAGAAGTTTGTTTATATACAATTTTTATTATCTAATAAATTTAAGTTATTTATTTTTTTTTCTATCTTTTGACTGAATTATAGACGTAATTAAAAATAGATTTTTGTTTTGGATAAAATAATACTAAAATATAATAAAAATGTCATAATAGATTTGAAATTAATTAAGGAAATTAAATTATAATAATTAATTTAGTGCGGTTAGAAAAAAATAAACCTTCATATTTTTTTTTTTCACAATTAAATTATTTTTTTTTTATTATTACCATTTCTAACATTTCAATTAACTTAATTGAAAATATATCATTTCCATTAAAAAAGAATTTAAAATTTAAACCATTCTTAAGTAATTTAGAAAATTGTACATTTTATAATTCTATTATAATAGAAAACGCCTTCAATTTAAAATTAAATCCCACCCTTACAAACAACAACCCTGTATTTCTTCTTATGCCGCCTCCCCAAATAAAACTATACACCATATTTAAAATGGCATCTGGAAAACAATAACTGTCATCTAAAATATTTTCTAAAAAAACTTAATAAAAATTTCTCACCATAAAAAAAACGTATAAGAATTTTGTAATTAATCCATTTTTTCCATTAAAGCCGACATTTTAGTTATAATGAAATAAATTCTTGAATAAATAATAATATGAAATGCATTTATGTTTAATTGTATACCAAATGCTCTTAAAGGATTTTCTCTGTTATTGTTTGGGAAACCTCATAACTACACATATACCTCCCATTATGCAAAAAAAAGGCCCAAGCACACGACCAACCTATAGAAAAATGCATTTTTTTGTATTAATACAAAAGAAGGAAACAGAAAAAACGTTGAATTCATTTCTTAAACATGGAGTATAAAAAAAATATAATCAAAAGAAAGGACATATGTTGTGTGAAAAATGCATATTAGTAAAAACAAGCATAACACACACACATAAGTGACTTTAAATTACTCGAAAGAGTTGAAAGATGAACAAGAAAAAAGAAATACCAATGTGGTTTTGCATTTTATTTTTGTATATACAGAAATAAATAATCTTCATTTTTATATTACAAAAAAAGGGTTGCAGTTCTTTGTTTGAATATATAGGGAAACGTATGCATATTGCTAAGAATGGCATTATGTGTATTTTATATTGAATCATATTGTGCAGAATAGTTGCAATAATAGGCAAAACTTCTCTCAAGTATAATTCTTAATTCCAGGATATAAGATTTACGAAATTTTAAATAAAAATGTGTGAATTTGCATATTTTCGCTATGATACACTATAGAAATTTGATTTCTAAGGCCTGAACCAAATATTCACTTGTAATATACATTTTCTGATGTCGGTTCGCATAACAAGAGATTATTACATATTGAGAGCTCGAACCAAATTTCTGACTAATGATCTTGCCAGTTAAATCATAAATGTCTCGCCTAATGGGTTCTTTCTAAGTTAGATGCTCTACGTTAGATTTATAGAAACAAGTAAAATTGATGAATTGGTAATATTTACACACTAAAACAATTCCATGACAATCTCATCGGAAGCAGGATCATTTCTTCATTATGACCTATTCACATTTTTGTTGCACAATTTAGAAAATGCAATATGATATTAAGAATATTTAATGAATTTTTGCCATTTATTTTCTTGTTTGTTTGTTTATTCCTTGTTTCAGAGTTCAAACACCACACATACACTTGTAAAATAAATATAATTTCTTTAGTTTTTTGTCTTTCAAAATAATATTCCTATATTTTTTTTCTCTCTTTTATATTCTTTACATTTAATATTGTCTAAATTGTAATTGGATAGAAACAACCTTTTACTTCTTCATGTTCTGTACATATACAAGCACATATGAAAAAGTGCACATTGCTCATTTAAAGTGCATCTTGAATACAAACACAAAATTCACATGCACCTTAAATTTGATATGCAAAAAAAAAACAAATATGAAAGAATAATGGAAAGAAATGCATAATAATTTCCTTATATGATTTTTTTTTTCATTAATGATTAATGCATTAAGAGCATCATTGACGTATCATATTAACGACGACAATGAAAAGTAACTTTTATATAAAAGCCACAATTTATACACGCCTTTTTCCGTTCGTCTTTTTCATTTAATTTTATTTTTCTTGCGATAATGCATATATACGCATGGAAAGGCTTAAAAGAAAAGTGTTCATGTGTAAAAAAGGTGTTCGTTCCCCTTTATGTCAAATGACCAAGTTGGTTAGTCAGGAAATGATATTTTTTTCTATATATTTTTTATATAAGATATCTTTTACAAACTGCAATTTAAAACTTTATAGTCAATTCACCACTAACTATCACTTTATTTATATATAATATTTTTGCGGTAAATTATAAGATGTTAAAGGGGAGAATTGAACGTCCATCATTATTGTTGATATAACCTTAAATATGGTTTCTAAATAAAAGAGAATGCATAATAAAATTTATACCAAAGAATGTTTTTTTTAATGCTTTATTGATTTTCTTATGGGATTTATAATATTGTTGACAAATGGAAGACTATATATTCAAAAATCATATCAAACCATTGACCTTAATCATAATACTATATTTTGATATCAAAAGAATTTCCTTTGAAATCTATCTTAGTTTGTAGATAAGATTAAAATTTATTTATTAAGAACAATAAACTATTGAGAAATGTGACCTCAATTGAATATTATGCAATATTTTTGCAATATACTTACTACGTATATACATCATAAATCTATTCAACAATTATTCTGCTGGTTTCTTACTAAATGTTAGTTTCAACAAGACGAATTTTACTTTGATGTTTTCGAATTTCAATTTAAAATTGATGTAATTTTTATTGAAATAAATTAATAGTCCAGAAAAGAGCACAACAGAATTATATTGTTACGTTACGAACTATTTTATGTAGGTAATTATATAGGTAATTACATTCACATGAACTCTGAACTCAAAATTACATTTATTTAAATAAATTTCAAGTTATAAAAAATATTTAACATCATTTTCTATTCCCATTAAAAATTTTTAAAGATTTAAAAAATCAGTTTCAATTTTTAATATTCTTTTCGGGGGAACCTTAAATTCCATAAATACAAAGTCATATAGAATTTTATCAGAAAAAACTATATATGATATTATTAATTTTGAAAATTACTCTTTAAAGAAGCTTAATTATCCGCTTAAATTACAAATTCAAATGATTTACATTTATCAATTAATAATAATACTTTTTACACCGAGCCAGGCATGTAAGTAAAGTATTTAAAAATTTTAATGGTATATAAATTAAATTTATCAAATTCGTTGCATAGAATATCTTTTCAGAGAAGATTATTTTTATTTTAAAAGATTAGATTTTTTTTAAAAAAGAAGTTATAGACAACAACATGAACTGATGGACCGTCATAATTTAATCCATTTCTAATGACCGCCAGACAGGTAACACCATCATATCAAATATTTTTGGTTATAATTTTTCTTGAATCTTGTGGCTTATAATGTTATTAGTAAGAATTTTTTCCCTTTTTTTTTTTGGTCTTTTATCGATTTATGAAATAAAAAGAATATTAAAATATGATTTTTACAAGGCTATTTAAGGTTTTAAAAAAAGATCAATTTTATAAAATTTTAGGAAAAATTACATAAAAGATTAATTATTCATAGTTTTATTTTGAGTTAAATATGTTGGGTAAATGATTAAAATTAATGTTTGAAAAAAAAATCATACAGATTCTGAAAATAGATAGATTTCAATCTTTAATTTCGGATATAGGATAGAAATATCAGACAAAGATTTCTACATTTTATAATCAACATGAAAAAAGAGTCCTTGCAAATAGTCCAGAATCCTTTTGTATAACAACAAACCAAATTGAATACAGAATTCTGACATCTTTCAGTGTCAATAAGGAAGCTAAATTCCGCATACACTTAATTATATTACATAAAATATCATATTAATTGTGCAAATAATATTTTCCCTACAATTTATTTTTACTTAAACCATTTTCATAATTTTTCCTTCACTTCTTTCTTCTTTTGATATATTTTAGTGTAGAAATCATTTTATATTATGGAGGTCTTAATGATTATTATGTTGCTGACATTATGTCAATAAATCATAATATCAATTTCCTCTCTTCTATAAAAATAAATAAATAATTTATAAAAAAATATATTTTCTTTGTTTTATAAATGCATCGCTTATATAAATCTAAAAAACTCCAATTAAATATTTTTCTAAAATTATTAAAAGCCTGAGATTAAATTGTATAGAGATAGCTCACAATCTTGAATAGAAAAATTGAGTATAGACATTAATATTCTATAATGAATCAATAATTTTACAAAGTTGATGATAAATTGACATTTTTTTTCTTTATGGTTTTATTTCAGATTAGTTTTTATGCAATATTTTACTTGTTCATTCTTTTTGTTTAGCCTATAATTATTATTATTTAAGATTTATGGCTGATGTTTTTCATTTTTTCCAATTTTTTTTGTGATTGAAAATCATTTTTGTTGTTTTTGTTGTAAAATTATGATGACATAAACTATTAATATCATAACAAATAAACCAGGTAAACTGAAAATAAAATGATTTATTATTATCCATTAAGTAAATACCTAGGTGGTCAAAATAGTTTTTTTTTGTATCATAAATCAATAAATTATTAATTTTTCTATAAATTTATTGTCTTCCTTGATTATATTAAAATATTTACATAAATTCCTTCAAAAAAAAAATTATACTAGAAAAATGAATTTTATATAAATTGATTCTTTCTACTTTAATTCTTCCAATGTTTTTTTTTTTACAAAAAACTAAGTCGTTGGAAACATAATGAACAACAGAAATCAAATTACACTTCTAGCTAAAAATTATAGCAATATAAAAAGCTTAAAGGACATTAACAGAAAGTAGAAAGAAAAATTTTCATCTTGTTTTACTTTAACGCCTTCAAATTCTTGTTTACCAAAAAAAATATTCGTCATTAATTTTTTTTTGGTTGTTTAACTAATATTTGTGAATAAGTGTAGACGACGATTCAATGAACATAAGAAAAATAAGGAATTTAATACATTAAATATACATAGAAAAAGAAAATCCATAAAAATGGTTCCCTAAATTTTAAATATAATAAATTTTTATAATAGCAATTAAAGGATAATGGCCAATCGGCAGTTCTATATAATATACAATAAATATTATATTTGTATAAAATATATACATATAATTCCTTATATAATTTTTGTGGCATATTTTACTTGTATAAATTCGAATAATAATAAATTCTACAAGAAAAATATATTATATAATAATTTAATGATTAAATTACAAATTGCTATTATTATTTTTTTTTTTTAACTTGTATATTATAGAAAACGAGGGTGTATTTTATTGGCATCTAAATTTTTATTGTAACAATTTAAATAATAAATTTTGGTTTTATTTAAAAGTTAATTTCAATAAAGTTTTATTATTATATGAATCGATATAATTAGTGAACCGAATTATTGATTATAAAAGACGAGAGGTTATTAATTTTAAATAATCGTAATTTTAAATTATAATTTTGAAGTTAAAGAGAAAGTGTCAAAGATGAATATATATTGTTTACTTTTCGAGACATTTTTGAACTTTTTGAATTTTTATTTACTTGTCTTTAAAAATTCGTAAAAAAAATAATCACAAGAATTTTGTCTATGCTTAATATTCTCCAAACTTGTTATACCAATAATCGAAAAGAAAAAAGCTTGGCAAAATATATTCCATAAGTCATTAAGTTTTAAACTTTAGGGGAAGTAAGAAACTATATAAATTGTATGAAACTATAAAACTAAAGTGAATTAATTTTAATTTGATATATCAATCATATCATTCAAATAATAAATTAACTTGTAATTATGATTTTGAGCCATAAAAGCGAAAATTAAAGACAATGTACCAAATAGACTATAAAATCAGTAATTAATATGTGTTCTTTGATTGAAATTGCTAAACAAAATTACAGTATAATAATATACCGGACTTATACTAACAATTTACTAACTAAATAAAAATATTTTCAATAATAATTAATATGTATTTGGAAATTATACATAAAAAGTTATCATAAATATTTAAATTTTGTGTATAAAATCATATGAAAATTCTCTTTATAAAATTTATTAAGTTTTCCAAATATACAAAAAATAACTTAATAATTTATTAAAAGCTAAAATAATAAATGAACAATTGTAAAAATATCCTTTTTTTGATAATATATAATCAAAACTATATAATATATATATATATATAATATAAATAATTCATTTTTCCCAACATTTCAAAAATAATACAAAACTTTTATCTCAATTTCATTCTTAATTTCTTTTAACTTTAGGATAAAAATATAAAATAACATCATCATATCAGTTCCTTTTTTTTTGTTAATAAAATATCCTTTTACTCCTTGTATTTATGTATAAATAAACTTTGCTTTCTTTCTCAATTCATTAGAATTCAGTTGTTGAAAAATTAATGAACTTTTCCTTATCCTTGTTTATTAGCCATATACAGATACCATTTTCCTTTTCCATTTATATACATACAATACTCTATACAGCCAAAACCTAAAAACAGACAATCACAAGTAAAGAAAAAAACTTAATAAAAATATATAACAGAATAAACAAAACAAATTCCCCAAAAAAAAAAAACAGGAACAGAAGGGAAAAATTAAGCAACTTCTCTCTTAACAGCAAATTGAATTTCATTTTGGAAGAAACAAGCAGCAGATGTTTACCAGTGATTTAATTAAAGGCAATCCATCACAGATGCACTGTATACCATATATTTTATAATATAGTTTTGTTTATATCCTTTTTTTTTATCTAAAAAAAAAAAACTTTTGCTTCACTTTTTCCCAAAATAACAAAAATTATTTCATTTTCTATAAAAACAAATTTTGTTAAAACAAAAAAATTTTCAATCCTTGTTTCTATATTTTCACAATTATAAAAAGTTTTTTTGGTAAATATTTTTATATAATAAATTTCAAATTTATCTATAAAAAAAATGCATATTTCAATTTATATTTAACTGATTTATTTGCAGTTTAATTGACAGTATTTTCAATTGGAATTAATATTCAATAAATAAATATTTGTAAAAAAAATTTAGCACAAACTAATATCGTGTTTACACTATAGAAATATTTCTAGTTTTTTTTTTTTAAATTGGTTTAAAAACTTTACAATTATTTTTTTTCCAATGTTTGACAAATTCAGAAATTATTAATGTAGAAAAATTTAAAGTTACATTTATAAAAGGGCCAGAATTTTGCAGAATTTGTCAATTTTTATTACTTGCAAAATATTCAAAATTGTTAAATGTTAAACATTATCTTTACAAAAAATTCTTCTGTTAAGTAAATATTATATTAAGTCATTGTATGTACATAGTGTGAATATCACATAAACTATAATACTTAATAATTGATTTCTGATAAAAATATAACCTGCAGAATTATTTAACAATAATTGAAATTATATTGTTTTAAAACTTTCTATATTCCACTTTTCCATTGAGTTTAAAAAAAGAAAATCAAACCAATCATTAGAATCAATAATTAAATGTTTATTCAATTGAACCGGAAATAAATAGTTCAATAATTTTTTTTATATATAAAATTTTTGTATTAGCTGAATCGCAATTTACCTTCAAATAAGGAAATCAATTTTTCTGATTGTCCTTTTTTTTTTGTACAACAAAAAAAAACTTTTATTGCTGATTAGCTTCACGTTTTTATTTCTGTGAAAATTCTTTTGTTATTTTTCTTTTTAAAAAGGATTCTGAAAAAATATTGAATTGAATTTTTCGCTTTGCATCGTAAAAAATACTTGACCTACTCTATTTTAGTTTAGAAAAAGGAACCAATTAGACTAGTTAGAAAAATATAAATCGTTTCTCTATTGTTATATGTATGAATTTCTTCTTCAGAATGTTCGTATAAAAAGGATATCAGAACAAAGGATTCAATTAACTTTGAAAAATAGAAATTACAATTTTGTTGAATGTTCTATAAAAATTTAAATTACATTTTAGATTATTATTAAATTGAATTCATTGATCATTTATGATTTTTATTTATTAAATTCCAAGGAATCTCATCTATAAGAACAATTAATTAATTATGTATGTGACCATCAGGAGCAATAATTATAGTTCTAGGTCTAGGACAGCTAAACTAACTTAATAATAAATAGAAAATCACCGAGTATCCTTTAACTTCACATCAAAATTTTATTTAATAATATTTAATACAAAAACAATTTTCATCATTTTCCTCACTATAATAATCAATTCAATTATTATTTTTATTTTTGTAAATATGCTGTTAAAAATAATAAAATAAACAAGTATTTTCTTACATATCCTTTTACTTACAGTTTTGTACAAGGAAAAAAATAAATAAATAAATAAAGAGATTTATTTTTCCTACTTTTCTAAATCTTTATAAATATATGTATTTACAAAAAGGATATCAAAAAGATATTTATGAAGATTTCCAAAAACAGAAGAAGAAGAAGCATAAAATGACATTCAATTTCACTTGTTTTATTATCCTTTTTTTTTTTTTTTTTTGTAAATTATTTTCAGAATGTCACGAAATTTTATAACATTATTTTTCTCTGAATTATCCTTTTAAGCTTTTTCTGTGTTTTTATTTCACTTTTATTTCCCTATAAGTGGTACTCAGTGCGTGAGCGTAAATTTTATATAAATATATAAATATATTTAGGGGTATATAAAAAAGATCCTTGCAATAATATATGGTTCAAGTATTTATATTTGTGTCTTTGTCATTTTTATGGTTCAGTGTGTTAAAATTATTTTGTTTCACAATTATTTTTTTTTTGCTTTTTTAACACTAAAGGAAAAGTGGGAAAAAACAACTGGAAATCATTGAAATATATATACGTGTAAATTTATAAAGCGTATATTTACGAATATTAGGCATCCAAAAAACGTTACACAATTTTTAATGTACCTGAACATTCAAAAACTTATGTGATTCTTCAGAAAAAATGAACAAAACAGGATTTAAGCTCCATTTAAATTTAATTTGTTTTTTTTTTATAGTAGTATAATAGTAGAAAAAATAATTTTGATTTTACTACAAATATTGACATCATTAAAAACTAAAATGTTCACTTCAATTTTATGATAGTTTTATGCTGTTGTTGTTTTTTTTTATTTATTTCGTTGTTGTTAAAGTTATTTTAAAAGTACAATTAAATGTTCCCCTATTTCGAACTTCGTTAAATTCTCAAGGATAAACTGAAAAATAAGGATTTGTCTTTTTAAAAGTTTTTTTTTTGTATAATGAAATTTTTTTTTTTGTATTTCACCTTAAGTTTAATAGTGAATTTAATTATATATAACTCTTGTCATTTCTCATACTACTGTATTAGGAAATTTCAATGTTTATACATTATATTCTATGTTTATTGTATATATTGTTTGAAAAATAAATACCTCAATATAAATACAATTTTCTATGATCCTTTTTGAATCCCTTCAAAAGAAAACAAAAAGAAAAACATAAATGAAGAAGAAGAAATTACCATATTTAGCAAATTTTTGAAGAGAAAATGTATGTAACTAAAGCTTTTTAACAGCTCATCTACTTATTATGATGCCATACACATACTAATGGAATTTTAATTTTTTTTGTAATACTTAGTAGATTTTTTTTTTTCGTGGGAGAAGTAGAATACTGTTGGGTTTGTTGATGTCGGATGTTTGAGGAGCGACATTGACTTAGTCGAAAACATTTTTTGCTTTGTATTTTTATAGAGTTTTCCAGAAATTAAATTAGCAATAATCTCTGAACGGTTATCAAAATGCTAGAAAGTAGTCAGAAAATACTTCCAATCATCGTCTAAGACTTCCAATCATCGTCGATCAATGATTTAAAAATATCGAATAGTTTGCATGCGGTATTTATACGATAATGAAATATGATTTAATTTTGCATTCTCTGTATTATAGTGTCATCCCCTAATAAACCAAATTTTAAAGTTAAATACCAAAAAAGTCCGTGTTATTAATTAGCACCCATAATGAATTGAAAAAAATAATAAATTGACGTGTAAGTTTCTAAATCTTTAACTCAATTTCGTTATTATTAATAATGAAATATTTCTCTACTTGTTTTTGCATAAGTTTTGATTCATAACTATTAACCATGCAATTTCCTGTCACCTTTTTTTTATATAAAAAATTATACAATAATTTCGATTTTTTTGCCATTTGTTATTTTCGTTTGGTTGTTGTTCGTTCCTTCTAATTAAATGATATATCCATAATGTAAGTTATATACAAAATTATCTATAAACACTGTTTTCATGACAATCAGTTTCATTGAAAAATAGCACAATATTATGAAAGCTTGTGAAAAAAGGGGGCTACATTGAATTCTTAGTATCTACATGCAATAATCATTTTTGTATATGTATTCTTAAGACTTCTCTGTGAATATCCTTTTTTTCTATCTTTCTTTTTTTGTTTTATAGTCTTTTAATGTTCTTTCGTGTTTGTTCTATTATTTTATCGGTATATAAGGTATAAATTTCTATATATATATGTTTCCAAAATAATGAGTACAAGGAATAAGGATATTCTTTTTAATATCCTTGTATATATATATATATGGAGAGGTGTGCATAGAATTACATTTATATATACATTTTTCTTTTATGATAATAAATATATTTACACATTCTCGCATATAAGAGAAAGAACAAACGGAATTTATGTGAATGTATATAAAATTTATTTATAATAAAAGAAAAATTTTTTTTTTTAAGATATTTTCGGTGTAGAAATGTTTATTAACTTTTTTTTTTTTTTTTTTGCTTTGTTTTGTGCTACATAATATCCACAAAACAGTAGAGAGAAGCAAAAAAAAAAAATTAAAGAATATTTCTTAAAACTAAGTGCTTTCATGGGAATAAATTTGCTTAACGTATTTTCATATACTAAAAGTATATATATATATTTAATATTTATATACATTTATATAACACAAAAATAATATTTTTTTCTAGGAATTTATATATTTATGTATACAACAACAAAAAAATAGGATATAATATAATGAAATTTAAGGAGCATATAAATAGCGGTTTTGGGAATCATTAAACTCCTTTTAATGGCTGAAACATTAAAAATACAATAATAAACAATGTTTAAAAATTATTATTTATATACAGATAGAGAATAAAAATTGCGGATTATGAATTCCATACAAAAAAAAAAAATATTCTGAAGGATAATAAAAATATTCTTTATTTTATTTTATTAAAAATAATAAAATAATATTAAAATATATTAAGAAAATTGACCCTTCTTTAATGGTAAAAAATACATCACTGAGTGATAGAGAGAGAGAGTTATACGTATAGTATTCTTAATATCCTTTTTAAATATATATAAAAAATCTTAAATCTTGATCTTTTCCTGACATCATCATCATAAAGTTGACAGAGGACATGACCTTTTTCAGTATCTTTTTATATAATCTTTTTAAATGTACATAATATTAACAACCAAAAACATCACGGATTTGTTTGGTATATATATTTAAAATTAACTTAAAGGATCAATATGTATATAACTTCTTGTTAAATTATTGCAGTTCCAAATTAAATTAGAAAATATTTTGTAAGTAAAAAATTTGTATCTGATATGCGAGTTTTCTTTTGAAGAAAATTGTAATTATTTTAAGGAAAAACATTCACAAGAGACTAAATTTACATTTATATCAAATTTAAAGGACAATAATTTGAATTTTCTTATTAAATATGTTATTTTTTATTTGAATTAATTGTTTTGCATTTTTATAATTTTTCATTTATTTAAAAAGAGTTTCCTCTAAAAAATGATAAAATTTAGAAGAATTTAAAAAAAAATAAAATATTTTCAATGAGTTGTTGATTAAAATATGTTGAAAAATTATTAATATTAACTGAAAAATGATTGCTACGCCAATAGAAAACTGATAAATTCAATTTGAGAAAAAAATATATACTTAACATTTAATTATGTTACAAAATTTTTTTATTAATAATTGTAGAGAAACAAATTATGCTTGGATAGTTTAAAGACAGTGAAAATACATTATAAGCGATTGAAATAAGTAAAAAAAAATACTAATTTCATTTGGAATTCCTTTTATACAACAAAACATATTAAATTATCAGTATTTATACATATAACTTAGCTTTTATTAGTTAAATCCTTAAATCACTTTAACACCATAGTAAATACAATAAAATTTGTGTCACTTTTAAATCCTTATTTTTAGTTTTTATTATATTCTTTCATTTTTATTTGATATTTTATATAATAATGTGTACGTATAATAAATATGTACATTTAATTTCAGTGGGAATCATGACTATTATAACGTTGAGTAAAAGTGATACTAAAAATTAGAAACATTAAATTCAAAATGGAAAAGTATGAGACAACAGAATATAATCATTTTTGTGTGTGGATGTACATCTTAAAGATTAGTGATATACATTAAAAATGAATTCCTTGTAAACATTATTAAGTAAATTATTATATTATAATAATTTAAGTGAAAACATAATTTGTCCATTTAAAGATTTTCATAATGATTTGGGTTTTTTGTTACTATATAGTTTCTAGAATATTGAACTTTGTTTAGGAAAATTAAAGAGAAATATTCATTGCAGTGATTCAGAATTAATCAGTTTTCGGATAAAATAAATAATAATTGTTCTCAGATTGGGAAATATAATTGTTTTCAGACAGTTTTTTAATATATTTCTGTAGTTTAATTCGATTATTTACAGGAACCTTTATTCTATTCAAACTACATGGAGAAGGAGCCCAGAACATTTGAAATTTACTTCATAAATTTGAAATTTTCTACTCATTCTCCAGTAATTTTAATGTTTCATTTAAATATTATGTTATTTCCTAAATGAAATATTTCTGACTAGACTAAAGCTAAAATATTTATGTACTAAATTATACCAATTTTCTAAGTTACACAAATTAATTATAAATTATTACAAATTCTTAACCACAAAATATATAATATATAAATAACATAAAATATAAACTAAATTTATAGTGTTTGCCCTGACAAGTTATATTTTTTGGTAAAAATTGGAGGGAGTCTTTATTTATTACTGCACCTATTTTTATTACTTACTCAAAGCCATGAAAACAATTTTCATTTCCTTAGAAAATTCTTTCTATATATAATAACTCTTAAAATTGATGTATAACTCGGTTTTCTTGTTTGTCCTTCGAAAGCCTACAAAAATATTTCTACACAAACATCATTTTATGTAAGAATATCCTTTTAATACATTCCTTCTTATTGTTTTATATCTGCACTTAGTGTTGTCCATCAGAAAGAAGAACTAGTAGAAAAATTTACTATTTTGGTTATAGTAAAACTTTATTTGAACTATGGAATGTAAAGCTTTTTTATGTATGTATATAGTTTGGATAATATCATTTTCATACCGTGTATACCCCCCCTAATATTTAAGGTTAGAATATGTTGTAAGATGTTTTGATATATTTTAAGGATGTCCCATTTCCAAATAAATATGGGCATTACACTTTACAAAAAGAAACTATAATATATTTATGATGGGAGTGAAAATGTGTAACAGTGTTTTCCTAAAAGTGGTATAAAAAAAACCTTGTAACTGATGTTGTTAATGATAATTGCTTTGCTGGCAAAACTTTCATACTAATGTGTAAATAAGGATAATATTTTTTTTTGTGTGTTAGAATGTTAATTTAGAGTTCAAAGATATGAAGGAAGGATATGCAGAGTTTCTTTAGTTTTTAAATTTAGAAGAAAAATTGCAATAAAAAATTATATTTACCATAACTGCTATAATAATGAACTTTGTAGTTATTTTAAATTGAAATTCTTGTGAAACTAAATTTCTATGTTAATGTTAAGGGTACTGAAATATGAAAAAGTATAATTTATTGAAAGATATTGAATATTAATGATATTAAGAACATTTGGAAAGGAAGTGAATATAAAATTTACTGCATTTTAAATAATTATTGTTATTTCAAATTTTAATAAATTTCTACAGAAATTCTATTTCTAAAATTAGTTTTCCATTTTTAAATAATTAAAATAATAATTTTCTAAAATAAACAAGCGACAGAAGGAAAACTAAATCAAAATTTCTTATTCAACTTTCAACTTTCAGTATAAATGAACTTAATAACAAATCTCATTCCACAATGTCCTGAATAAGATAGTATACAATCACAAAACTATAACAAGAAAAACAATCTTTATCTTGTAAAAGGACATACACAGAAATCTTTTAGATTTTAAAATAACAAGAAATAAAACTTTATCCTTTTGGTATT
This sequence comes from Empis stercorea, assembly GCA_949752835.1. Taxonomy (NCBI): domain Eukaryota; kingdom Metazoa; phylum Arthropoda; class Insecta; order Diptera; family Empididae; genus Empis; species Empis stercorea. The sequence continues at coordinate 55,306,563 of OX457087.1, read as the reverse complement.
TATGTTTTTTTTTTACTCCCTTGTACAATTAAACTTAAAAGAACCTACAACAATTTTTTTTTTATTTATATATAATTTTCGAGTTTTGTTGTATGTAGTTGAATAAATGTACTTGAAAGTCCAAAAGTACATTTAAAAGTCTTGTGTAAAAGATATATAGGACTACATATTACATTAGAGAATGTATGTAACAGGATGTACATAATAAATATAATAAAAATAAAAATATGGTAAATTGAAAATACTTTTTTTTTTATATTTTGAAGAGTTAAAGAGAAAAAAAAATTACCGTAATAAACAACTGAAAAGTTTATTTAACATTTTAAGATTTTCTACACATTATGTAATTGTATTTTAATAATACGAATAAAATGTTTGTCCTTTAAACAAAATTTTCATATAGTAAATAAACAATGAATTGTACAAGGATGAAAATATAATATTAGGAATTAGATATTTTTTTACTAATAGAAAATATTTCAAGTGCAAGTAATACAATTGGTATAATAAGCCTGCATATGAATCTTTTGATATTCATTTTCATTTTGATATATTTCTGCAGTTTAATTTAGATTAAATTATATTTTAGGATTTTTTAGATCAATTTTCGTACATTTACAAGTCAAATTAATGAAATTTGTTAATATAAAATTCATCGTTTTTACAAGTCTTCATATTTAGATTGGTAAGAAATGAATTTGATTTGAGAATAAATGAATTTGATTTGAAAACAAAAAATGAGATATGGTAAAAGTCAAATTGTATATGAAACATGACAAATTTATCTGAGAACAACAACTTATTCGTTTCGGAAATGCCTGAGTAACATTAGTTTAGTAAAAATCTGAAATTTATAAAAATTTCTTTAAAAATTTGGAAAATTTTTATAAATAAATAACAACAACAGTACAACATTTAATTTCTATTAATTAGTATTATCCTTTTTACATATTCTTAAACCAATTTTGCCTTATAATTAAATATATTTTCAATATTTATTTCAAAAATTCCTTGAACTCACCTCATTTTTTCATTTATATAATGTTTGCTTTGGACTACTTTCTATTCTTCGACATTAAATAAGGATATTCTTCAATAATTTCTCATAATATTCAAAAAAAATAAAAATAAAAACAATATTCGAAATGTTCTGGATAAATGATTGAATAGATTTTAATAGTAGATATAATAATGCCAATATTCAATTCATTCAAAAATTCTACATATATCCTTTTCAATAACAGAAAAAAAATGCATGAAATCTATTATATTTTCAATTTCTCAATATAATTTTCATAATATAGTAAATATATATGTACTAATACTTCATAAGAAAAATCCTTGAATGATATTTATTCTAAAGTCATAAACAGTTCTGCAAATGTTTGTTATTTTATAGTAAAATATTCATCTTCATAATAATTCAGGACATTATTTTAGGACAAAATAAGAAAAAAATATATAAGGTACTATATATGTATACTACTTGTGGAAGAATGCTCTAAGATATATCCTTTTATTTTATTTTTTATATTTAAGGATATACACAAATTTGTTATCAACAACAATTTTTCACTTACAGATGGAAAATTGTTCTTAATAAATCTAGAAATTTCTCTATACATATATAAATTTATAAGTTTGAAGTTATAGAAAACTCCTTATAATATACCAAAAGATAAAAATTCTTTGGTAAACATATTTAGTAATATAAAAGGAGAATTCTAATTTGGTAGATATGCAATATATTTTTTTTGAAAAGGATATTACAGAGAAAGAGAGAATAGCCTAATTTGTTTATCCTTTTGTATAAATATCGTTCTTATAGAAAAACCATATCTGGAGAGAATGTATGCAACCATTGATATCTTTCTAATTAATTTTTTTTTTTTTGGTAAATGCGGGCTAATAAATAATAAACTATATTATGATTTAAAAGGATAAATTTAAAGAAATATAATTTAATTTTCTTTGTTTATCTGAATTTTATTATAGATGTAAAATTTAATGAATAATTTTTGTGTATAATATAAATTTGAAGAAAAAAGGTCCTGTAATTATGTAATGAATATAAAATAAAATTTGTTTGTTGTTGAAAATTTTTGTAATAGAAAATAATGGTATATATAGTTATTAGTGTGAGATCTCGAATTGTAAAATTTAGTTGTTAATATTTGGTTAAACGAATTTTTCACAAAATACTAACTTTATTAGTTCAAAGTTGACCTTTAGAAATAGCAGTCAGCATGACATATGCAAATTATGTAACCACCAACCTTGTTTTTGGTATTTCATTGATGGAGAATGTTGATTTAATAATTTTCGATTGAAAATTGTCTCTTTTTCTTTGTTTTTAATTCAAATGTTAGTCTGTTGGATCACATTAGGGAGTATTGCATTCCTGTTTCTGATTCTAATAATTATTACAAAAAAAAATGTTCTATATAGCTCCAACACTACAAATTTACCACCCCAAATAAATAACTGAAAAATACAATTTATATTCGTATATATACAATTTTAATAAACTTTACTTGAAAAGTGACCTTCCTTAATCTTTCAACGCTACATAAATTTATATACCCTTTTAATTAACATCAATTTAATTTCATCAAATATATAAATAGAAAAAAAAATCATTTTTGATCCTTTTTTTTACAGTACCAACCAAAAAAACTGAAATAAAAAGGATTCTTATATACTATATAAGTGAAATAGAACTCTGAGATGTTCTTTGTCGCACTTCACAAAACCGTGTCATTAATTAAATAAATTTTTCATTTATTTTTATATATTTTTCAATTTTCATTTTGATCCTTAAATTTTTTTTTTCATTTTATTTTTTGTCCGTTCAAGGAGCATTCAACTTGGGGTTAAGGGTATATGGTTTTTTTTTCGGTGTGATTTTATCGCATTTAAATAAAAAAATTTATACCAAAAAGAAATCTTTTGAATTCAGTCAATTGGAAGATACACGATACCATCTTCACAAACAAACTTCAAAACTGGTTAAAATATATAGTTTTTCTCTTATTTTCCTAATAATTTTCCTTTTTTTACAGAAAAATTTTTTTTTTTGCGTTTCAAACTTACAAACGGAAAACGTCTGCTTTAAAAATCTGGAATCTAAAAGGATTTTTAAAAATATTTTCAGGACAAAAAAGGGAAAGTTTTTTTTTATCATTATCAAGGAATCTTCCAATTTTTTTTTTCTGGGTTTGTTGCGGGATAAATCTGATATTTTGCTTTTAGTCCTGCAGATATGATGTTTTATAATTGAATTATAAAATTTTCGTTGTTGTTAAATCCTTTTTTTTTGTGTGATGTTGCTTATACGTTTTTGCCTGTTAACTTTTGACCAATGAACTTGAGTTTTAATAGAAGGCTTTTTCGAATACGAGATGTTTTTTTTTCTTTAGGAATTTTCTTTATATTTTAATTCGTCCTTTTTTTTTTTATTGCAAGAATATTAAAAAATTTCTTCTCTTTGAAATGATGTGATAGAAAATTCCTTGTACCTGCCACTTGCTGATAATAATAATAAAAGAAGAAGAGATTTTCTATATATTTTTAATGGTTTTTGAATGGTTCAGTTGATTTTTATTTATGACTTTTTCAATAAAATTGGAAAGCCAAAATATTAAGAAAGAGAAGAAAAAATGGAAAGAAAAAAATTATTTTTGAATTTATAATATGAAAATGGGATGAAAATATAGTTGACCTTTTTTTTTTTATTTGGTTTTTTTGTAAAAATTAAATGTCCTGGAATAAATGTTGATTTAATAGGATTTCTTTTGTGACTTATACAAAATGGCAATAGAAAATTGAATAAAGAAATAATTTTAATTAAAGTTTTTGTATTTGAATTGAAAATATGGTTATCAAGGATTTCAGTATAAGTATAAAATTTAAATTCATTATTTTCACTAATCTATCGTTCGAAATGTATTTATCTGCCATATTTTCTATGAATTGGTTGAATTTTTAACCCATGAATGATATTTTATTGAATTTTCTCCCAAAAGCATTTCCTTACCAAAAAATTTTCTTTTTATATTTCAGCCAAATTTTTATTGAACCATAATCTACTATGATTGTTTTACCAAAAACTTTATTGAACTTTTGAACTTTTACCTCTTAGATAAATCAAAAATTTTCACAAAAAACATGTCGAAACAAGGCAATTGATACTAATTTAACTTTTAATTATGCTAATCCTTATATTTTTCATACAAATTGAAAAGATTTTTACAGACAAATTTAATTTTACTACAAAACATAATTATTTTTCTGAATTTTTTTTATTAATCCTTAAAAATCGTTATCCAAAATTTACTATTTTATTAATAATAAAAAATGTCGATAGTTCATTTTCTTCCTCTTCTTATTTCCATTTCCTTCAATTGAAAATTGAAAATATTACAAAATTGATAAGCCAAAAAATATTTTACATAATATAATAAATCAAAAAATAAAAATACTACAAAAATGAACAAAACGCCATCACAAAATAACTAAAAAAAAAAAAATATTAAAAATTTTTAAGTATAATATAAAAAAAGGATATTCTCGTAAATGGTAAAACTATAACTATAATATTGCTATAAGAAAAATAAATTAAATTCTGTTCATATATCATTTTCCCTTTGACATGCAAAGTCAAATATTTTCCAAACTACACAAAAAATAAATAAGGGCAACAATTTTTTTTTTTGGTATAATACCATAATCATTTTTTTTCTGTATATGTTTCTGTTAAAGAAAGGAATTTCTTTATGTTTAAATTTTATAGTTTTTGTTCTGAAAAATTATGTTAATATCAAATATAGAAAAAATTCTGATGTTGGGGTTAAACCCCAACCCATTTATGTGAAATATTTTTCGTTGCAAACACCCAAAAAAATATATAATATTTTTTGGATAACAATTCGTGAATGCATCGCTCTAAAAGTGCACCATTTCTTTCTTTTTTTCCATACACAGTAAAACATAAATTTTATGCAATTTTAACAATATTTGAATTTAGAAAAAAATAAAGAATTTTCGTTAATAAAAAAATAGATTTTTTTTTTAGTGGTTTAAGGAAAAGTATTTAGGGAAAGATGAAAAGTTATGTTGAGAGTTAGTTAATTTCTGAAATTATATTTGGATGTACGAATTTTTAACTACACCCTAATCAATAATACTGACACAATTTGTTACACTCTTAAATGCATTTTTCTATCCAATGAATGATAAGAAAGGCACTCTATCCCCAATGAATGATTAGAAATCACACGTTTCATTCCTATGCAAAGCCTGAAAATGCTAAAAACTTAAATTATTACAGGTAACTCTTATTTTAGTCTCTTATTCCTCCAGAATTTTTAGTATACTACAAATTTATCTTCATATCATCCGCGAAAATTCAAAATTCGGTATACGAGTCAAGTACGAGCTCCTTATAATAGCACTAAGGTAGTAAATATTGCAAATATTTAGATGTAAATTGAACTTGTTCCGTAACAAATTTGATAAGTTCAATTTTTCCAACAAACAGACGCAATAATCTAAAACTGCATTAACAATTTTCTAAACCTTATTAAACTAGACAACAATTTCATTTATTTATTTTAATTTTTTCCTTTTTTTTTTTTGGTTTTTTTGCCAAATCCTTTGAGACTTTTTGCCACTAAAATACAAATAGTAAAAAGTGAGTATCTTTAAAACTACATTCTACTTAAAACAAAACAAAAAAAACGTATTACCTCTTTTTAATGTTCTTTTATGTTGACAAATTTGTGTATTTGTGTGGAAACCTAAAGTAACTTATATAAATTTATTTCGAAAAAAAATAAAATTTAAAAACAATTTATTTATATTTTTTGCAGACTGTGCATAACTTTTCTCAACAACAACTACACACAAGCAAATATTATATAAAACCTTGCACAAAAAAAAGAACTATTTTAACTGTGCTCATATATGTGTTCTTAAAAAAATCGCTTAACAAAAAACAGAGAAAAAGTCCTTTTTTTTACCAAAAAAATACAAAAAACAAAAAACATTGCCAACATATGACATGAAAAATGCATTTAACTTTTATATTTTTGTGATTGCTAATAAAAAGGATAAAAGTCATATGGGAAAGGTACCACGATTAAATATATAGCACAAGGGAAATAAAATTCAATTAGGGTGATCAAATAAAATCGCTAAAGGAAAATCGTATAACTGAAATATTTTTCTTTTTAGTTGCATTTAGAAGAAGAAGAAAAAACCTCTCAAGCTAATGAAATGGAACCCATCACCATTATTATTATTTTATTTTTAGCCAAAAACTTTTATTTTTACCAAATCGTATTACTCTCTGTGTACCTGGCCAAGAATATTATTTTAATACTTTGATCCTTTATTAATACTGATTCTACTTTAAATATTAATAAGTTAGTCATGTTCCTCAATAGAGGAATGTCCTTTAAAACTGTTCTGATATAATTTTGATATCAAAGTTTTTTCTTCTTATTTTTTTTTTGTATTTGTATTTGATTTTAGCGGGGGGTTGGTTGTTACTTGAATCCCTTTTCATATCCTTGCATAGAAAAAAAATATTATTGTATAATATTTTTTTTTACTTATGATAAAAAGATAGAAGATGGATTATATTTTGGTTATGGTTGACTTAACAAGGATTTTAAATTTATGCTGATCCTTCAATTTTGTATATTTATTATTAAGTTATTTTGATGAAACAAATTGCAATATAGAAAATGATTATTTTGTTTATGGGGTTTTACAAGCAACTGAAGAATACGTTAGTAAATTTAAGTATTGGTGATGATGGTAAAAATTTGTAAACTAATTGAAAGTGAAATTTCGAGGAATCCACACTTTTTTTAATAAATTAAAAGCATAACTTAGTACAATAGAAAAATCCATAACTAATTTAAATTATCAAAGAATTGTAATAATTATATTCAAGTCAGAGACCATTTATCCTCCGATATTAAAGTGAGATTTAAATGACAGATAACAATTTCCTTCTAGTCTAAGATAATACACTTTAACAGATAAATCATAATTTCCAAGTAGAAATCAGTTGGATACAAATTAAACACTATTAATTATTAACAGTAAGATAACAGTAAGATAACAGTTTTCAACTAGATAATAACAAGTAGATACACCAGGTACTTAAGAGTGAAATATATTTTTATACAGATATCTAACAGTTACCTAACAGATACCAATATTTTCCTACAAATATCTTACAGGAAGTTAACAGATAAATTTATTAATAACGACATAACACACAGGACATCAAATAAATTTATTTACTTTGTAATTTTTTAAACTTAATTGTCTTATTTAAAGATTTTCATAATTTTTTTGAAATATTTGAGGAAACTGCCACCTACTGAAAAAAAACGGACAATCGCAGCTCTGGAACTTATCAAAAACTTTTTTGAAATATCTGCAAAAGGAAAATAAACAATAAAAGAAAATGATACAAATTAATTATTTTAAATTTTCTTCTTTATTTTCTTTTTCGATTCTTTAATATTTTTTTTTGTTTCATTTTTTTTTTAAATTTAATTTTACAATTTATATTTTTCTTATTTTTATAATATATATTAATTAATAATTAATAAATCTACAATTTTGTTTCGACAATTTAATAATTTATACTTTGATATTATTATTATTTAATTAATTAATAATTAATTTTGTTATATTTTTCCAATACAGAATTTTTTTAAAAAAAAAATGAACATTAATGAAAATTTATACTTTAAAAATTTATTACAATTTTTTTTTTATTGGATTTAAATTATTTGTTTTTTTTTTTATTAATTTTCATATTTAAAATTTCTTATCAGTCTTTGCATGTGTGCTCCTTAACAAAGATAGAATTAAAAAAAATAGAATTTAATATTAAAATTTAATAATGTTATTAAAAATGAAATAAAATTTAAAAAATTTTTTGTTAGTTTCCGTAGAATGCTTTAGTTTTAGTAGAAAAGTTAAAAAAAAAAATTAAGCTTGAAAAATTTTCATTGGAAATATATACAAACAATTTAATAGACGCACACGCAGAGTTTTAAATTTTTTTTCTGAATAATTTTTATTTAATTTTTAATTATTTTATACTAACTTTTTTTTTGATATATTTACAATATTTATATTTGGAAATTAAAGTTGATTTGGGCCGTTTTCCTTTTATTATATACACACAGAAATTTTATTATATAATTTTTCAAAATAAAATTAAGTAAAATTCTTAAATTGTCTACACTTTTGTTTTTTTTTTTGTTAATTCGAGGACTAGAAAAAAAATTATTATTATTTATTATTATTATTTAATTTTGTTAATAATTTTTTCTAATTTATTGTATTTTATATTTTAAGTTCTTTATTTTTATTTTAAATTTTATTTTTAAATATCTAATATAATATTTATTCGATTTTTTTTTGTTAAAAAATAATTTAAATAATAAAATGAATTAAATTAATTAAATTTACATTAAATGTTCTCTCACTCATACCCTTGATTTTTCTGGCAAGAAATTAAATGGCATTTATAATAAAACTACTTTTATATGGTCGACATTTTCATTGAACATAATAAATTTTTCGTGTAAGTTTTTCATTATTTTTTTCAGTGATGAAAAATTGTAGTATTATAAATTATCCTTCGACATTTTTCGCGATGTTTTTTGTTTTCAGACAAACCTGAACGAAAATATCCTTATAGAAAATTGTCGAATAAAAATGTCAACAATGTAAAAAAATATTATTATAAAGTAATTTATGCGCAAAATTTTCTTGAAAGCAATGCCAAAATTAATAAAAAAGAAAATTATAATTGTTATATTTTTTTTTCTTACAAAAATTTCATCAATTATCATCATACTATCTATTATTAATCAATCATACAGCTCACATAATATTTACAATGATTTTTTGTTATGATTTATACTTATATATGTACAATTATATAAATTGGAAAATGATTATTGAAAAATATTTCTATTTACACCTAGTAAAGGGGTGGTTCATCCCATATTATAATAACAAATCAAAAAAAAAAAAAATTCTAGCCAATTATGTCAAAATAAATTATTAGAAAATCTTGGGAGACAAATTGCCTATAAAAACTTTTTGAAATGCTTTAAAATAAAAAAAAAAAATTCCTAATTTATATTATGTCAAAACAAAGACTGAATCTAAACATGCAGCGTTCTACTACCAGATAATATTTCACTATTTATTAAACCTTGTTTATCAATTGCTGCTGCAGCATCTCGACGACCTCTCGTCACCGCATACACAATTACAATACCTAAAAATAATACTAATGAACCCATCATTGCAAATAATATACTCCTTGATAATATATCCGTTGAATAATCAATTGTTGAACCATTTAATAATTTACTACGTAAAACATTTGATTGATGTTCAATTGGAATTCTTTGGATTATTTCATCATCATTATTTATTTGATTATTATTAATTGATGATGATTGGCTAGTTGTAGTTGTTGATGATGGTCGACTATTATAAATTGGTTCATTATTATTATTATTATTGTTGTTGTTGCTGTTACTAATAAAATCTTTGGAACTATCTTTAAGAATTTTCATACGATCATCGGTATCAGATGCTAATGGTTCAGTTGAAAATATACCAGGTAATGTTTTAACACTTGTATCCATTGCTAATGGTTGTATTGTAGATGATGAACCGCTTAGTTTTCGTGTATCAACAATTAATTTAAATGATCTTCGCATACCACCAGTTTCCTGAAAATTTTTAAGAATTGAAGATATTAATATAAAAGGAAGTTGAAAGATTTTTTTAGTAAACAAACTTAATTTACAATTATACACCACTACAATGTGTAAATTTGTATAATTTATTTCTGATATTTTACTGGTAACCCAATTTTGTTATTATGTAAAATTTAGTTTCATTAACCCAAAGACTTTTACCCTTTTCAATAAAATAATCTTTGCACCTAAAACGTGCCGCGACAATTTAATATTTACATTACACAAAAACAATTAGCGAAATATGGATAAAGTTCAAAATTCTATCTATAGCCGAAACATTAATTATAAATCAATTAACACCTATAACATCAATTAACTCCTTGTGTATATAAAATATCTCTATAGCAAAATCGTTTCATGTTTCTCTATAAATCTCATCTTATTTATAAAAAATTATTAAATGCCAGGCCATCCTGAAGGTTAATACGTTTTTATTTAGCTATATAATTTTTGTGATATATCAAAAGTACTATATGTACATTTAAAATCAAATTGACCTCAAGAATTGCTTGTTCATTTGTCGTCTTCTCTAATAAAACACACTCTTCTAATGATTAAGTTTCTATAAATTTTTGTTTTCTATCAATTCTGTAGAAATACTGAAGCACGCGATGGTATACAAAAAGAAAATATAGTAACAGAACCAAACGAATTGAATTATCGTTCATTAAACCAAAACAAAATGAAAATTAAAAAAAATAAAAAATAAATAAAATAAAAATTAATTGTGTATATATGTTTTTATCACAAAAAACGACGACTAATTCTCTACGGTTGTAACTTGTAACCCTTAACGCTACCAAAAACCATAAAAAGATTTCTCGGGATGATATGACGGAAAAAGTATACATGAAAAACTAGCAAAATTGTATATACACATAAAAAGTAAATTTTCCAAAGTCTTAATTACCGAAAGAGCAAAAAAAAAAAAATGTAATTAACCAATTAGTGTTAGTTTCACACTTCTGGACCATCAATTCATTTTCAGGTGGTATTAAATACCAAAAATAAAAATATAATAAAGAATTTTCTTCTAAGTAAATTGCAACGAAAAAATTGTTTATACGTTTTCGTTTTTTTCGTTTCGATTTCGATACGAAAAATTATATTTTTCCTTAAAAAAACATAATTTTCAATTTTGTTTTTCTCTCTGTGTTATGTCCAAACACGAATTTTATATTTAATAGTTTTTTTTTTTATATATTTGTTTTCATGTTGATTTTATATTATGTATACATTTTTTTTTGTGTTCTCTATAAGTAGTATATAATAATGCTTACCTTATTTTTGCACGTAACTTGTACGTGATATACAGTATCTGGCCATAATGATAATTCAACAGTAGAACTATCAGTCAATAGATTGCCCATTAGACCGCCTCCGGAGACCTCCCATGTAACTAAACATTGTTTTGATGAATTTGTTACAGCTTGATCCCATACAATATCTGTTAATACCAATGATCCTTGTCGGGATGCTGATTGTACATTAAGAGTAAATGGTCCCAATGTTTGATCACAACTATTCCAGCACTAGAAAATATAAAGATATTAGAAAATTAATTGTGATGTAATCATCTATCTCGTATAGTATAGAAATAAAATATAGATGGGTTATTAATTTTGGTATACATCCAGAAAGTAAAGGTTAAGGGCTATTATTTTTGTTGTACTATAAAAGAAAGAATATAAAATCACGCAACTATATAATTTATATATGAATATTTTGTATTCTTGCATTTATGAGAAATTGGATTAGGATGAGAGATCAAAACAAAAGAGAAAAATTGAAAAACTATTTTATGACTTATGCAAGATTTTTGTATTAGGAAAATATCGAAAATATTTACATTGTAGACGTGTCAGTTACTAATTATATAATAATATCTTAGATTTTTTTATTTCAGAATTATTATTTTGATTTATTACATTGACTCTATTGCTGTTGGTATATAAATTGTAATTAAGTATTTAAGTAATTATCAATTTTATTATATATACTGTAATAATATTTCAAACAAAATATTTTTTAACTCAACAGCATCGACAATCTTTTTTATTAAAAGAAAGGATATACGCCCATCCGTTTTACAAAAAAACTGTTTTACATATTATAAGTACCTCACACAGACCAAATTTAGACATTAAAAATTAATCAAAAATACTATTTTGTTTCATTTAAAATGTCCTGTGTACCATAAATTCTCTTTGCTGAGTCAAGTAAACCATTATTCGGCATATTATAAAAATTTCAACATCAACTCCACCCATTAAATATGAAATTTTATAGATCCTACCTTAAAAAAGTTCCAATATATATTTTTCATCAGAAATATAGTTTTTGAATTAATTTCACTCGCACATAATTTTAATTGATCTTTGAATCTCAATAAGAATTAATTAGAATAATTTCATACTTTTCTTACCTACCAAATTATAATCTCACTATAAACTATGTATAAAAGTCAAATTGAAATTACAAGAAAATAAATTTCAAAATAAGTTCAAAAACCTAACAATATTTTAATAACCATATATTGCAAAGAGAAGTTTCATCTATTTACCTTTTATACTTATATACTAAAAATAATATATCACAGATCACGATTTTCATTTAGCGCAAATTGAATATTTTACCAGGTCAAAGGTTACAATATAAACATCTCGTAAAAAAAAAAGACAATTTTTTTTTTGCAAGAAAAATCTCTTGTATACTCCAAGCCATACTTAAATTATAATTTTTATGGTATACTATAACAATAATATTTACAATCTATATATAATCTTAATAGTTCAATGGATAGTAAACAGAAATACTGATACTGGGAGACTTTAACAATCGTTTAATATATTTTTTAATAGATTCGATTAAACAGTTGCACATTTATAATCTGGAGAGACTTTATAATGTCGAACTTTAAATATATAAGAAAAATTTCGTTGATTATCTCAAGTCTCGACTTTCTTTCTTTCCGAATGGAGCAAAAAAAAAAAAAACTGAACGAGAAAATTTATAATAATTCGGAAGCGATTATTGCCACAACACAACAAAAATTATAGTCGATTATTAAAAATGATTAAATAATGGTCTTTTTTTTTTTAGTTTATTATTATTATAATATTTAGTTTTAATATAAATTTTCCTAGATAATTGGTAAAGTTCATCATTGCATAAATATTTACTGTACTATATAGACTATACATTGCAGCTTATAACATTGTTATATTTATTTTAGTTTTTAAATTAAAAAAGTTTTTACTCCTTTTATGAGAAAAATTTTCAAAATAAATATTAATTTTTATTATACCCAAAGTTGACTCCCCGGATATGAGGATGTAGGAGAAATTTTCAATTATTAATACCCATATTCCACCAATCCCCATTTTGTAGTTCACGATTTGAGAATAATAATAAATAAAATTGCATCAAAAATTTTTTGAGACTTTCTATCTCAAACATATTGCATTTCTAGTAATAATATGAAGTAAATTTATATTCGTTTATTTACACTATAACAAAACCACCCACTTGAACGCCAACCTCATATCCACACTCGAATAAAACACAACAAAAATCTTGTGCAATGTGTATTTATTAAAAATTGTTTCGTTAAGTGCATATTGCGATGGGAACAAAAAAAAAAGCACCACCCTCTTAATTTAACTCTTTCCCCTACAATAAGTTTTTTTCTATATATTTTTGTTTCAGGATAATTTTTGTGTATCCTTGATATTTTGCATAATTGTTTTGTATTTACAAAATAAAAAGATATTAACACAGTCATATTTTTAGTATCCTTATTTTAGAGTAAACTTTTAGCTTAAAATTCTCTTTTCACTACGTTTAATGTAGAAAGAAAGTTTTTTGAAATCTCTTATATGCCATCCTTTAAAATTTATATTTGCTAAATATCATAAACATTTAAAATTTGAGTCAAATCTGTTGAGACTTTATAATCAAAGTGTTGTGTATTTGTGAATTAACGAAAATTTAAATGAAGAACTAAAATCCTTAATAACTAAAATTTGGTGGAGTATCGACGAAAATGTTTTTTGAAATTTAAATGCAGAAAAAGTTTCTAATTTCAAAATTGTATAGAAAAACTTATGAAGAAGAAATTACAAGATAAGAAAAAATGTTAAAAAAAATATTGATACCAAATTTTGACTAAAGAGTTTAGTTTTTTTTGGAATTTTATTTAAATCATAAATTAATTTAATATAATCAAAAGTTTTCTCAAATTTAATAGACAAAACTTTAATTTATTTCATGAATTGTAACTATGATTACTTAATCTACATTATCTTCACCGCAAAACTACTTTTTCATTTACAAAACTTCATCCAATCTGTATACCATATATATGTATTAAACTAATGTATTTTGCTTATTAATTTAAATAACTAAAGTTGCTTAGTATAATTTGCCTTTAAGTCATTTTACCAAAATAAATTATTATGCAAATGAATACACCATAATCATAATTAATTTCAAATTCAAATACAAAACCAAATTCTAAATAAAATAAAGGTAAAAAAATTATAAAAAAAACTTTTAAGTTTTAATCATTAAAATTATTTATATACTAAAAATACATTATATTTTCATTAATATATTCTAGATTTTCAAATTTTCTATATATAAATTATTAATGTTTATCCAGCTGTTTAGTATTTTTATCATATATCCTTGTTTTTTGCATATATATAGTATATGTCCTCAATAAACCATATACAAACTCTAATATCCTGTTTGTAAAAAGAAACGAGTTCACATTTTCTATGATCCCAAAAAAAAAATTGTTCACATATCATAAGAGTGAAACACTATTCTTTTTTTTTTCCATAAAATAGAAATTTGTGAAAAATAACTCCATGTTTCCTTTTGCCTTGATCAAAAATTTATGTTAACAAGTTTCACATACGAAAAAAAATAATTTCAAAAATTATTATTTTCATATAAAAATTATGTGAAGTGTTTTTCAACAAAAAAAAAATAGAAGAGGAGCATAAAATTTTTACTTTAATGTAGAAAAACATCCAGAGAAACTTAACTTACATATATGTGTACAGGAAAACTATATAGGAATATGAAAATGTTAACCCTTGAGGGTTCAAAAAAATAATAATAATAATTGTGAATATTGAAAAGTTGTTTAATTTTTCTTTTTTTGGGAGGAAAATTGTTGAATGGAAATATAAATTTGAAGGTAAAAACGATATAGAAATATGTATATTCAAAAACTTTCATCAGTTCATAAATATTTTTGGTTTTTAGCGAGATATATTATGAGTGATATATGCATAAAAGTAGGTGCACTTCTTGCTGGTATATAGCAAACATTTTCGAAGTATGTACAATAATGTTGAAAGTTTTGTGGAAAATTTTAATGAATGAACATTAGTCGTATGAATATATAAAATTATTCGTATACATTATTTGAATAATGTATAAGAAGAGGAGCATATGTTATATTGTGGTATAACAAAAATATTATAGAGAATATAATAATAATACAGAAATTCCTATAACAAATAAAGAAATACTATTTTAAGAAATTTTGATTTTTAAAATTCATATAAATTTTTTGGAATATTTTATATTACTATACATACATTTAATTAATATTGCAATAAGTGGTATAGAACTGCAGCAATAGTGACTATCAGGGATTTAAAACTACTTTACTATGCGGTGATGAAAATAGAATAGTATGTAAAATTTATGTGAAAATTAGATTTACTTTGTACAGTATAAATAATTGTCGAATGGTAATTAATAAAAAAACATGTAAAAATTATTTTCAAACGAATTTAATATCAATTTTTTTAGCTTTTGTAATTTTCTATTTGAGATTTTAATTGAAAATATATAAAACTAATTTTGAAAATTAATAAATTAAGTTTTTCAATTACAAAAAAAAACTATAAGGAATAGAAATTCACAAATTCCAGGAAGTATTAACCTTTTAGTGCTGTAATAAATGAATTAATCTATAAATATTTTTCATGGTTCATTAGTAAAAACCATTATTATTCTTGTTATAATCGGCATCTCTGAGCAAAATATTGCAAATTAATAGTTTCACGAAAAACTGAGTAAATTATACAATCTAAATATCAATAGAACTTTTAGTAACATTACAAACAACATATTCATATTTAACTACTAAAATAAATTACCTCCAAATTTCAAAAATGTCTATAAATATTAAAATTTTGCATAAATTTAACTTAATATAAATTCAGCTTAGCATTTAAAATTACAAAATATAGGCAAAAATCGAAACAAAATTTCTATGTTCTCTGCCCGCATTTTAGAATACATCTTTTTTCAAAAGGATTACATATTATCCTTTCAAATATTTATACATTCATGTTCATTTAATTGAATATTTCTGTGCAAAAAAAAATAATAATCCAAAATATATACGAAGAGAAATAAATGGACAACCTAATTTGAATATAGATTTTGAATAAAAAGGTAAATAGAATTTTCATTTCCATTTTTTTTTTTGTTTTGTATTTTAGAATTTTCGAATATTCAATTTTTGTTTTCAATTTAGCTATTTTTTATTTAAAATTTATGTTTTTCCAATTTCCAAGGAAATTTTTGAAATTTAGCATAAATAAAATGGCCGAAAAAATAAAAATAAAAATTATATAAAATAAATTTTTGTGTGTTAAATATTATTTTTTTTTTTTTTGTTTTAATGAAAATTATATAAATTATTTTTGTAGACTCACCAGAAAACTGAATGCTTCTGGGATATAATTATTGATATTAGGTGGAGTGATGCACATCTGTAACACAAGAGAAAATTTTTGTTTGTGAGATTTTTTGAATTGAAAATCTTTTTTTTTTTTAGATAAATTTTTCCAAAAAAAATTTAATTAAAAAAAATTTACTATAAAATTGAAATTAAAATTGTAATAAAAAAAAATATAAATAAAATTTTAAATAGATTTTTTTTTATGAGAATTAAATTACAGAAGCATTCAAGCAAATATTTTATATATTTTCAGGGTTGGGATTAAGGGTGTATTTTTTTGTATTTTCTAAATATTTTACATTTAAAAAAAAAAACATTACTTAGGGTGTGTAGGTGTGTGGGTGGGAAAATGCAAGCGTTTATATATTATGTGTGTTTTAAATAAATATAATTAAATATGGGTGTAAAGTTTTACGTGCAAAAATTTATATATTTTTTTAGTAATTATTAATATAATTTGTATCGAATAAATTTGAATTATATTCAGCATCTTATTAAATATCCCAAAAAATGCAAAATTGATTGGGTAAATCCACCCACAGTATGTGCTAATTTGAACTCGTCCTACACCATTTCCTATATTTTTTTACTTACTTAATTCTTAGCTACCAGAGGGCTATGATTGTGATATTTGCTAATATGATGGTTGTCGCATAAGATATGAATTTAGGAATTTCAGTATTTTTTGAAGAAAAATAATTATTACAAAATTAAATATTGACTATTGACTAACCAAATTTATTGACTCATTAGCACAGTCGGTGGTCTATAAACAAATATTTTATATAATTTCATAATTTCTATAAATTTTTTTATATCATGACATCAATTTTTATAATTTTTAAATTAAAATAAATATCCGCCTTGAAATTAATATCAAATTACATTTAAAAAAAAATTTTTTAAACCAATAAAAAATAATTTTATGTCAAAGATATAAAACTTTTTCCTGATCAAAAAGCAACTAAATTTGGCTACTGATCGATTTTTTTTTATTTGTGTTTTGTGTATGTGGAAAAATTCAAATTTTCTTATATTTTTTTTATAAATTAAAAAAAATATATTTGATATTTTTTTGATGATCAATGATAAATAATTTATTATATTTAATTTTTTCTAATAAAAACATAAATTTTATTTAAAATTAAAACTAAAAAAATCTAAATCTAAATTATTTCAAAAATAAAATAAAAATGTTTATGCTAATTTTTCATGCAATTAACAATTTAAATTTATGATTATTTTTTTTTTTTTACAAAATATGTCAAATTAAATATTATATTTTAAGAAACATAAATTTATTAGACAAAATTTAAATGTTTACGATGTGATTTCACATGTTAAAATTTTTTTTGTTTGTTTTAAATTTTTGTAAAATATTTTAATTAAAATTTCAGAAAAAATAAGAATAAAATTAAATATTTGATCAAAATCATCTCATTAGGCTAACAGATAAAAAAAAATCAAACTAGTTTTATAAAGTTCATCAAAATTTGTATAAGGAAATATTCTTATTTAATAGATTTGATAAAGTGATAAAGTTTGAAAGTTTAATCGAAACGTTTATTAGAAATTTTAAGGTAGCAACGACGAATATTACACATTTGAAAGATTTGGTATCAATTATTGGCAAACTGCACCACATTGCAGGCTAAAATTTAGAAATATAAAACGAATTCGGATAATAAAATTGATTAAAATTAAATTTTAGTGTACAATTTGCTTAAAAATTTAATTTCTTGTCAAATTATTTGCTTTAAATTTAAATTTTTTGTCAAATTTACAGAAGAAATTCTTATAATTTTAAAGATAAAAAGCTTATAAAAGCTGAAATTGAATTAGGTGATCGCATTAACATTAAATTTATATGTAAAATAATTTGGAAAACTCAAAATTTGCGGTTAACAACATACCCCAGTCTCTTATAATACTCTTTCCCATTTAAAATTAACGCCATTCCCTAACATTTACCCTAAGTTTTCCCATTAAAAAAAAAAATATTTATGTAGTAGCAATCTTTTGCGTTGACCATTAAACTTATTTACCAAAATTATTTGACATCTTACAAAAATATCTTCTTCGCCCCAAAAATATTTATTTCTCTTAATCGCAATAAATTTTATTGATAAATTTAATAAAAAAAAAAATAGATCCAAAATCACACTAAACAAAATTTCAAAAAAAATATATGTATATAAAAATTCCCCAAAAAATATTTTTGTTATTGGGAAATCATTCAACCAACAAAATATCTAATAATAAAAATAAATATCGATGAAAATTAATGACAACCCACGATATTTATCACCTCTAAAAGTAGCCAAAAAAAAAATTGTTTTTTTTTGTTTTTTGGATTCACTACTAAATTAAACATAAAAAAAAATAAAAAAAAAATGTGTCGATCGATCGATATTTAAGATTAGATTTCGAAATATTTTTTTTTTTTTGATTATCATTGGACTAAACGAATCTATTTACATGATGTTTAAAAAATATCAATAAATATAAATATGTCATTTTGGTTCTTGTTTTAAGAGTTATAAAAAAAATATTATACATATTTTTTTTTGAAAAATATTCCAAGGGACACACAACATAATAAATTTAAATAATTTCTAGAAAAAAATTTTTTTTTTCGATTTATAAAATTTATAGATCACCAGTTGTTTTTGTTTCAGAATATTTAGAATTTTGGACTTTCTCTCTGGATACGAAAAGGCCATTGAAGACAAAAAAAAAAAAATGCTGAGAAATATTTTAGTTTTGGGCATTTATATATAGAAAAAAGGTTTGAAATTGTATACCTTTTTTTTTTGACAGAATATTTATAGAAAATATTTTACATAAATTTTTTAAGTTATATAAAATAAAAATGGTTATCATAATAAATTTTGTGTAATTTTAGATGAAAATGAAAATATGTTTTAAAGTTGGGTCTGGTGTGTGGCCAATTGTGTATATATAGTAAAGAAAATGTTACTACAAGGATATTTAGTCATGCATTAAATTTGTTAGCCTAAAAAAATTGTTATCACCGATATTTTTTTTGTAGAATTTATTAATGTTGAATAATTTTTGAGGAGTTAAGTTACAGAAGCGATTTTTATCTGTTAAATTGTAAAATTATGTGGACAAAATGACGTTAAATTCAAAAGTATGAGAAGATAGTGGCAATTGGAGAATTTTTTAAATAAAATTAATTATGGTTAAAATGCGGATGAAATTCGAAAGTAGACAAGTATGAATTTATACAAATTTGTCAAATATTTTCCACTACAATTTACAAATTAAATGATAATCTTAAAACTTGGTTTTATAGATTAAAATAATTGTATGATTATAGTATTCCAAATATACAGGCCAATAAATCATGTCCTTTACAAAATTTATTAAAAACATAATTCCAAATAAACTGTAAATGTATTTCTAAATAAAATGTTGAGATCAAATCATGATGATACTAAGCCCATATATAGTTACAAATTTTAACAATTACTTTTCGAATATATCTCTTTATTTCTAATCTACAACAAAATTTCACTATAGTCCCCCCTGACATCATTTAAATGTGGGATCGCAAAAAGACATCATCTACAAAATTTAACAACAAAAATTTTGAACAAATGTTCATCATATAATTTCAATAATCTTCCAAACCATTTTTTTTTTTTTTTGGTTTTGAGTTTTGAGTATCAAATGACAGATTTATATCATTTATTTTTTCTACAATTTGTCGCACTCTAAGTGGACATGAAAAACACACTAAAAATTCTAATGAAACTAGACCTGAAAAAAAAAATCCTTAATATTATGAAAATATGTTTTTTTCAAGTACTTTTCCTCCTTTTTTATGACATACAAAAAAATAAAGGAAATTCGTCCCTAGAGGAGGATTAAATAGATTTTTTTAGTAATTTCGAAACAAAAAATAGAAATTTGTCCTAGTAAAAATTATACAATAGCTCAAAAAAAATTATTATGTTCCGATCAATTTCATTTTCAGTGTCAACATAACGATAATATTTTATAAAAAAAAAGTATTTCAAGTTCGTAATTTATGTTAACCAGATGGGACACAATTTTTTTTAATGTTGAAAGATAGAATTAAAACCTTCATCGGTTAGAACTTGGTTTGTAATTAGATATATCTTAATTTTTTGTTTTTTCATATCATGATTTATGATAAAAAATTTAAAAATGTTTTAAAATTATTCGAAACTTAATGAAAATTGCGTTTTAATTAGGGTAAGAATTTTTTTGGTGTCACCATTTAAATTTGGGGTAACTAATAAAATATTTTAGTCTATTGGGTAAGTGTGTTTTTTTTGTGTTGTTTCTGTGGTGATAAATTGTAATAAACGTTGTGATAATTTAAAGGAATTTTTAAAAGAAAATTTTGTGAAAGGGTTCGAAATTTGAAATTTATTGGTTTTAATATACTTGAAAATTTGAATTTTAAATTTTTGTTTTCCAAGAAATTAGAATGTCAACTTATGATTTTTAATTAACTTCGAGTACACGATGAAAATCAGGAATTGATGAAGGAAATTTTATTAAAAATAATTCAATTGATTTTAATTTTACAATGACAGTAAATTGTTTGATGAATATTTATAGCAAATTTCAGAAATATTAAAGACAATTTACTGGATTTTTGAAGATTCAATTTTAATTTAATTAAATTTTCTGACAAAAATCATATTTAAGTGCTAGACGAGACTATAAATTTAGTCTAGTCTAAATTTAAGAACATAAAATTTAATAATGTAATTTTAAATCAATTCAAACATCCTTTTCTCTGTATTGAAAGGATAACCATTTTTAAATCTCAAAAAAGCATAGATAAAAATATTACTTTTACGTATAATTTCCAATAAAAGGATAAGCTATGATTTAACAGTAATAAAACTAAAAGAAAAAAAAATCAGACAAAAATACCATTAACACCATAAAAAAAATCAAATAAACTACTTCTCTCTATTTAATATCCTTTCTGTCTTTATTAGTTTAACCCAAAATAAAAGATTATTTTCGATCTTTTAAGAACACGTGCCTCCTAGCAAAAAAAAAAAACAGTTGAATCCTTTTTTTTTTCCTAAGGATACGCACTAAAATCTCCCAAACAAACTAAACTTCTTTTTTTTTTATTTTTCACCCAACTAATGTACTTTCAGTTATTATCCTTATCCAGTCATAAAGACGTATTTATTTCCAATTGAAAAAAAAAACGAATTCTTGGTTTCTTTTCTTAACACTAATACAGCAAAAACGTACATCAAGTCCTCATCAATTTTTATACATCAATAAAAAAAAAACAACAACTGGAAATCAACTTTGTTTTTTTTTCTAATATTTATCATTTTCACTTCGGACATAGAACTAATTTACAACCCTTGTCTAATAAAAAAAAAGGATGTTCGATATATAAATATATATAAAGTCATATGGGTATTTAAGGTTACCTCTCTTACATCTATTTACAACATACGTTTATAGAGAAAAAAAAATCATCCCCAAATAAAACTTCAATTTTTTTTTCTACCCAGTTTTAGCTATGGAAACAAAATTAAAGGGTGAGATTGTGATATGACTTAGTCCATTTTTTCCCTCTGTGATGGTGTCTAATCAAATAGTATACAATTTTTTTTCCCTCGATACATAAGGATACATAAGGATTTTGAATATATGTAGAACATTTATATTATATAGAGGCAAAAACAATGTATCCAATTTTCAAAAAAATCGACAACTGAAAAAATTCGTTTTGGAAATATATCTAAAAAAAAAATTCCCTTGGGGGTAGTAAAAAAATATAATATCGAAAAAAAAAAATGTCCAATGGGACAAGGAAAAGGTATAACACAGAGAGCAACTAATAATAACTTCCTGCGATGAAATTGTTTTGATGAAGGGATGAAATAATAATAATAATTTTTTTTTAGAACAAGATTTTTAGTCCATTTTTTTTCTAGTCAGGTCCTAAGCTACAACAAGATAACAACAAAATTTCCGATATTTTGAACATGTTTCGCTTATTGACACGTATAATAAAAAGGAGATAGCCTGAATTTAATCGGAAAAATGATTATATTGAAGTTTTGTTGAATAGTTATATATATAGAGTAATAGGGTGATGTTTCCCAAAAGGATAATTCCCTTGGACGATATTATATGATTTTTGACTTTTCTATAAGAAAAATTGATCAAATGGGGTGGATAGGTATTATTTCCCATTCTAATAAAGAGTTTAAAAAACTTTCGTGTTAAGATAATTTTTCATAAGCGGACACTACATCAGTTTGTGAGAGAAAGCAGGAATACATTTTTTTGGAAATAATTTTTCTTCGGCAAAGATAAATTTTACTTTGAAAAGGTAAATGAAAAAATATAATTTTAATACCTATAAACCGAATTTAACCTAATCCCATTTTTGGTGTACATAAACTTTAGAAAATTTGTCAGTTTGACAGAAATAAGTAAATGCTATCATTGCCACCATTTTGGTATCCTAGAAGGCGACACAATTTCGGAAATTTATTATTGGAAATGGTAATAAGTCAATTAACTAAAGTTTTTAATCATAATTAGAACATAAATACCAAAAATTCATATGCAGGTTAAGCAAACCCCTCAATTCCTTTTTAAACCAATTTTATCTTGGCTAATTAAAGAAGGAACATCCTTAAGACACCAAAATTTCTAACAAAATTATATTATAAAAAAAATATGAACAAATGTTACACATAATAATTTTGTTCATAACGTAAACCAGGAACAATACAAAAAAAAAAATTAAATTATATTTTGTCATAAGGGACTTTATGTCCTTTTATAATTGGGAAAATGTCGAAATAAAAACACACCAAGAATGGAAAAATGATCAAAAAAAAAACACAAGGATGAAAAAATTAAGTAATATTATTAATAGGGGATTTTGATGGCAACGTTCTCCCACAGTTTATAACTACTATATACGTTCTGCCACCAACAAATAAAAAGGATATATATATATATGACGAAAGAAAAATTACAAAAGAATTCGTTGATTTTCTTTTGACAAGTGAAAAGTGCGTGTGTACGGACACATTTAAGGTCAATTTTCACTCAACAATACTTAAAATTAGATTTTATCTTATACGTAATATAGTTTTACCCGAAATATAAGGAAAATTTAATGAAAAAAAAAAAAACTTTCACTAATATTTTATTATATTTTTGGTTGTCCTGCGAAATTCTGGAATTTCTTATTTT
The DNA here is from genome assembly GCA_949752835.1 of Empis stercorea. Taxonomy (NCBI): domain Eukaryota; kingdom Metazoa; phylum Arthropoda; class Insecta; order Diptera; family Empididae; genus Empis; species Empis stercorea. The sequence goes on along the minus strand of OX457087.1, from coordinate 55,282,725 downwards.
TCTTAGTATTTTATATATGAAAAAAGGATAATGAAATGAACATCTTTTTTGATTTGATCATATATATCCTTAAACAGGATAAAAAATGAGAAAAGAAAATTTTTTTTTACTTTTTTTTTTTTTTTGTTGGACATCAAATTCTTTTTGTCTTGGAAAATTGGAAAAGTTATTAAGTTTTTTTACTGTTATTTTAGAGACATTGAAAAAATATTGTTTTATTTTTCTGTACGTTTTTTTTGTTGTTTTTTTTTTTTGTTTCTTCGGAAAGTGATGAAGGTCCTTTTTATTATCTAAACGTCATGTAGTTATTTTTATATATATACAAGTTAAATGTTTAAATATGTGAGTAGATTTTTCATCTTAGTTGTTCGTCGTTGTTTGTTCCTTTCTCTTTTTTAACGATATGTTCATCATAAAAGGACGAAAAAGTAATAAATTTTCATCCGTCTCTCTAAGGATGAATTACACATAATATAAATAAATAAATAAATATAAAAAAAATTGATGTTGTTATTTTTTTGTTTTGTATAAGGAAAAAATAATTTTAGAAACGTTTTTTTTTTTTCTGTTTTGTTTCAAATGAAATTACTGTAAAGGATATTTATGTATTTGTATAAAATATTTTCAGAAAACGTGTAAGAAAAATGGCGAAAAAAAAAATTTCATATCGTCAGTTTTTAAACGTCAAAAAGAAAAAGGATCTTTACTAATATATATAAATAAAAGTGAAAGTTTTTCTTGAAAATGAAGAAAAAAGGATACTATTATATAACTGTTTTTATATACAGTAAAATTCCTTAAAGGAAAATATATTTTATTTTTTTTTTGGGAAATAAAATTATCCTTGAAAAAATTTATTCGTTTCAAAAAAAAATTCCACTGTTTTTTCCGTGGCAAATTTTTATATATTATACAAAAAAAAAGGATCTAAATTTTTGATATTATTATTTTGATCCTGTGTAGAAGAAAAACAAAAATCGGGGTCCATTTTCTTTTATTGTACATACATGAAACACAAAACAAAATTATTATTCAAAATGTATCCTATGGGATCCTTTTTGTTTCCACTTAATGTGCACGTATATTCGTGGAATTTTTTTTTTCCGTACATATTTATGAAGAAGTAGGAGAATTTCGTATTATATCCTTTTTGGAAAAATATTTTGTATTTTTTATATATATGTGCATAATTTAGTTTTTTTTTTACTTTGATAGAAGTTTTTTTTCAACATGAATTTCTATGCTTAAAATTTATGCTTTCTTACAATTTTTTTTTCCTGCTGGAATTGGGGAGCACATAAAAAGGTGATATACTAAAAACAAAAAGGATATTATATTTCTCATGTTTCACATATTTATTTATATGTTCTAATACACAAGAGAAAATGGCAGGATAACACAGGACTTTCTATTGTAGTAAGTATAGAATTTTTATTTGTTTTTACATTTTTTCTCGAAAAAAATTTAAATTATTTTGTTTTTATTTGAAACTGATCCTTTGTGATATTTGAAGATTTGTGTGTAAGGATTTTAAGAAGAAATTGTTAGTTTTTTTATTGTAATTTATGAAAATTATTGTCCCATGATGTTATCCTTAAATATAAGTAGGGAATTTAAAATGCTATCAAAATGAAAACTATTTTTAATTACTTAATTATGCGTACTGGAAAATTACTGCAGGTGATCATGATAACTTTTCAAGAAAGTATAATTTTGAAGGAAATCTAAGTGCCCCAGAGAACTGTAGAACTAAAGGTAATAATTATAAATGAAGCTAAAATGAAAATAACGGCCCCATTACATAAACTATGATTAAAATTAATCAAAAATATCTTAATTCAATTTTCAAAATATTGAAAAATTTATATATAATCGAATAATTTGGCAAATCAAATTATTTATATTACAATTTTTAATCATAAAAAAATTGAATTTAATCAATTAATTAATTTTTCAATCAAATATCTTCACTCTAATAGAAAATATAATAAAAAATATGAAAATCATTTACAATAAAAAATCATAATAAAAAATTTAATTCAATTTTTTGTTACTGAAAATCATAAAAAAAAAAAAATATTTTGCCACACAGAAAAAAATCATTTATGCTGCTACCTTTTTTTCATATTATTACAATATTTATTTTTCATCCGTTCTGTTTTTTTTTTTTTTATGAAATTGATATTAGAAATAATATATAAAAATTTTCATCAAAAATATTTTTTGCCAATTGAAATTTTCCACACAAAAATAATAATAATAAAAAAAAAGAAATTTGTGAAATCAAATCTCATATGAATAAAGTCATCATTTTTTTTTTTATATATTTTTTAGATTTTTCATTTCAATTTTGCTGAATTTTAGCCAAAAAATTTTCAAGTTTTCCTTTGAGGATTTTTTTTTTATTATTTCTTTTTTTTTTCTCTTCTTTTCTGATTTTCCTTTTTTTTTTTTTGTAAATTCTTTTCATTTTTCTGATTTTACTTTTGGTGAATGTAAATTTTTTTTTTTTTGGATTTTGTAATAAAATTTTGTTTTTCTTTTCTACCTGGTGAATTTATCATATCATTGCGCGAAATAAATTTGAATTTTTATGACAATTTCCATCCCAAAAAAAAAAAAATTACTTAAATGTTTTCTCATAAAATCACACATCAAGGAGTTTATTTTTAGGTGGGATATAATTTACTTTGTATACCGGAAAACATGTCACAAAAATCTATATCAGTAAAAATATAACAGAAAATTTCTGAGTAAAATGAAAGAAAAAAATGTAAATAATAAAGAAAAATTCTTGTAAAAACACCACTAAACTAGAAGGAAAATTTTATATTGTTAGTAAAAAATTTTCCAGAAAATCTTTTTTTTTGGAGGTGTGAAAACGTTTTTGTATATTATTATTTTTTGTTATATATTCTGAGTCTGACAAAGGAACCAAACTTCCTGTTTTTCACTAAAAGTAAATTTCATAAATTTTTTGAAAAAATATTTATAAGTAAATACCGAAATATTTGACTTTGATTATGTAATTTTGGGGTTAGTGTGAATACAATTTAAATTGATTTCCTGTTGATAGTTTTTTGAATCAATTTAAATATTATAGGGAATTATGAAATAATTAATTGATATATTTTAATGAGTTGAATGACAGTAAGTTAATTTCCATCTTTAAACTCTAAAAAAAGGAGAAATTTCAAAACAAACTTTATTGAAAAACAATATGTGCTATACATTCCAATATTTTAATATTAAAGAACATTAAAATCTATGAATTTTAAATTATTATTTTTAGAAATTAGTTTTGTAAGTTAAAACCGAAGTTTAGAACAAAATATTTTAACAGTTTCTTATTATTACGCGTCAATCAAACAGACAATTATAAATATATTTAGCATATTTTCCAAATTTCGATTCAAAACGAAAAACTAATATTAACCAAGTCAAAATTATAATAAAATATTTTTACATTTTATGAATTTTAATAAATTTATTTATATAAAAAAAAAATTATTATCAATTTGACGGTTTTCTGATTTCATTTCACCTAAAACGAAGAAGAAATGAGTAAAAAAAATTATTATTTTAATTTGTTTTGTTTTTTCTGAACTAATAAACGAAGCCATAAATGGCTTCCTTCCAAGAAACAAAAAAAAAAAAAAATATAGAGTGTGTCATCATTATTTTTTTTACGTATATTTTTGTGTCCCATTGTTAAAAGTTAATTTGCAAAATATCTCCTGTCAACATTAATAATATAATTAACTTTAATTTTCTGCGAGCTAAATATAACAGAAGGAAAGAAGTAGAAAAAAATTATACTTTTTGGTCATCAGCAGAAAACCATGGTAAATTTTACTTATTTAGCTAACCAAAAAAAAAAAAAAAAATATGTACACAATAAAAACAATGATTTTAACCGAAATTGTAAGCAAGAAAACAGAAGAGAAAATTATGTAAAAAAGAAGCCAACAAATTTTTGGGTTGAAAAGTTCAAACAGTTTTGTTGGCTGTTAATGATAGAATAACATTTTTCTTATTATTATTATTTTTTGGTAATTTTGTAAATTATTTTGCAAATATTTATTACAGTTACAATTATTTAATATGCTCCTATAATTAGGCAGTGTATTAGCATGCCTAAAGCGTTATATAGTTTTCATAACAAAAGTTAATGGAATTAGCGTTATAAGAAAAATACAATCAAATTGAAAATATGAAATCTATAATTTAGCTAAATTTGTCATTTAGAAATATTTGGTAAGCTTTTATTTACTTGACGGTTATCAGTGTGCTAGTGAAATTTTGTAAGATTTCATTGAAATTTCATAGAACAAAAAATTCAGCACCGTAAAACATGGTGAAGAATTACAAATATAACTTTGGTATTGTACTCTGAGGTCAAGTATAAAAAAAAAATAGTATAAAATATTTATTAGCATATTAAAATTTTATTTTTTTTAATTGCTTGAACAAAAAGACAGACAATTACAAAAAGATTAATTAGGATATTTTCAAATTTGTACAATCAGTGGAAAAGAAAACTAAAAAATTAATTTAGAAATTTTAGGATATTCAAATTGGAATAGGTGCATAAAATGCTAGATTACCATCAGTCACAGCTAATTTTATGGATTTATTTTGAAATAGTTCAACTTCTGTCCATTTTCTTGGAGTAATAATGCTCCCATGTCATTATACATATATAAATTGACTCTTGTTTAATTGATTTAAGCGAATTCTTGGGTTTGAGAGACCAGTTTTACAATAAAATTACTTCAAATCCAATTTGACTACGAAATTCTTCATTTTGTGCAATGAAACTGTTTATTTTTTAAACTTCTATGTTGGTCAATGTTCCCCCTTTTTTTTAGTTATAAATATAATTATGCTACTTTTTTGTACATTGTTTATTATTAGCAAAATTATTACAAAAAAAAGAAGAATACACAAACCATGTGCAACAATTTTGTTTTTTTTTTTTATGATGGTATATAAAATATACAATTCTTTCCTGTATGTGTCATAAATATCATAAAAAAAAATTTATATGTAAAATGAAATAAAGCCAAGCTAATAATAATAACATAATAATTTCTACATTATTATTTTCTTTTTTGTTCATTCGCACTCTTTGAACCCTTCTTTATTTAATGTTTTTTTTATATACAGCAAATTCATTATTACATTTAATACCTTCATCATTCTTTATTATATTATTATTCTTATTTCCTTTCATTGCTGATGGTCATGGTTTTTTAATTCCGTCAAATTATTTATAATATTATTTTTTTTATGCCTCTCTCGCCTCAATTTCATGTTTTGTTATAAAGTCCATGCCGCGCGTTTTAAAGCCTTTTATTTAATTTCCAGTCAACTTGATTTTCATATACATACAAGCAAAAAACGCACAAAAACCTTAATCAAAAAAAAAAAAAAATGGTGGACAAAATCTATCATAAAAAAAAAGTAATATTTCTTTTTATGCATTTTTATGATATCAAAAATTCCATAAGGAAATTAACATAAATTTTTTAATTATTATAGAATAAAAACAGAATTAATAATTTTTTTTTTTATTCTATGCTCTTAGAAAAATTATGCTAAAAAAAGAGGGCGGATAATTTTTAATGGTTGTCTTAGGTTCTTTTTTTTTCTTGTATCTTAATTCATTAAAGCAAATTTAGCATAAATTTTGTTTTTTTCTGTTGTGTTGTGCGTTGATTATTTATGATTGGTCTATACGTTTTTTTTTCTCTTTTGTTGATTCAAAAAATGGGCAAGAATTTGTGATCCAAATTTTTTTTGAATTAATTTTTTTATTTATTAAACCGACCGACCAGGAAAAAAAAAACCCCAGAGAAATAAACAAACATAAAAAAAAAAAAATTATGTTAATTAAAAAATATATTTAAAATTTTTGTAAATAAATCGAGGGTAACAAATAATTAACTCATTTTTATATAAACATAAAATTTGGGCGGAAAATTGTTGAAAATTTTTCTATAATTTTTTATATTCATTTAAGTTAAAAATAATAAATTTTCTTTAACAAATTTTTTTTTTGTTTACATTTTGGTTTGAATTTATATTTTTATTTAAAATTTATTATAAATTTTAAAATTAATTTTTTTAATTTTATGGTAAATTGTGGAAAACAGTTTAAATGTTGTTAATGTATTTTGACGCTGATTATAGAAAAATTATATAAACAAAAATTGTTATAAATTCCATGTATTTACAGTCTGCTCTGCTGATTGTTTAATGAGAATTTATGATGAAATTTTTCTAAATTATATAATAACTATTTCTTCGATATTGTAAATATTGCTTTTAATTACGACATAATTAAATAAGTAATTGTAAATATACCAAAATATGAAGAAATTTAAATAGAAAATGAGAATGATGTAATAGAGTTATTTCGAGTTAGGCTGTGTATTTTTAAGCTATCTTCAATTTTAAACTAAGATCATTATTTTTCCAAATAAATTTTTTTGCCAAATTAAATTGATCATTTTACAAATCATTTTTCATAATTAAATGTCATCACTTTCGTAGATACAAAGAATATTTACTTATTTACTTTTATAATAATTTACATGAATAATTTACATCAAAAACCTTGAATCAGGTAAAGCTGAAGCCAAGGATATGTTGCATTGCAATATGAGTGGATATAATCATCCACTGCAATTGCAATATATAGATGTTGGTCAAAAATTAAATCGTTTTTGTTCATTTGAAATGGAAATTTCAAATAAATATCAAAATTTCATATATATACTGCCTAAAATTTCATTAGAATTCGTGCACTAACATAATAATTTTACCTCAAAATTGGAATTTATTCAATTTTAAATTGTTTGTAAAAGACTAATTAACATAATAAAATATTTAAATTTCCAATTCAATTATGAAATATTTTCATGTGAAGAGAACTGTATAACCAATTTATCATTTTCCATGATATTTAACATATATAATAGGAAATTACTAAAGGTATATACTCGCTACAATACTTCATATCTCAAAAACAAAACAAAAAAACCATGCTAACTAATTTATTATTTACATTTTCTTTTGAAAAATAATAATAATTAATATATTTTTCATGTTTAACTTGTTCTTTTTTTTTATAATTATAGACCAAAATATTCTTTTTCTCTTCATTATTCTATACTTTAGTTTTTTTTTCGTGTAAATTTTAATTAACCACGTTAAACGATGCAAAAAAAAACATAATTATTGCAAAATAAAGTAAATAAAATTATATATTTATATAAAAATTCGACTTACATTTTTGCAATCCTCAAAATCCATGCAATGATGCCAATCTTGCACAAACTGTAATAATAATAATAAAAAAATTGTTATAATTAGCTTAATAATTAATAAATAAATTAAGTAATAGATAAAAAAAAGATAATTTTAATAATTTTTATTTACTTTTATAATAATTTACATGAAATTTATCACGCAAACTTTTAGTGTCTGGTAAGTAAAATTAAGTAATTCACAAAATGAAATTTATTTTTCAATTATATTATTTTGAATATGAAATTATTGTAAAATATGTGCGCATAAAACCGTGAGAATATAAATATTTTAACATTATATCCGTTCAACAAAAACTCTACATGATTCAAGAACAGAATATCCTTTTTATTATATGGTTGAACAATTTCCGCAAATTTTACCATGAAAGATATCCGAAATATTTTTGCCTAAAAATTGCATGTAAAAAAAAGAAACTATAAAAATTTTCAATTTCTTTTGTGATAATAAAATTTGTAAAAAGGATATTGAACAAAAAGGATATTTTACTGTTTATAATTGACATATTTTTTTGTAACATCTAAAAGTCCTTTTAGAAAAATAAACAATTATATTGAAAATTTTTTTTGAATGAGTTTTCTTTATAATAAAAATCATCCTTAAAAACTATATTCATCATATAATAGAACTGTAGGAGATCCTTGCAAAAAAAAAATTTTAAATTATATATTTGAACTGTCAAAATTATAAACTAAAATTCACACCCATTAATATTATGAAAAATGACAATTTATAAAGGATATTTAAGCATTAAATTGTCCACTAAACAATTACAATTACAGAAAAAAAAAGAATTCAATTCAGATCCTTTTTTTTTGTGTATATATATAAGAATAGTCCTGACCTACCTGTACGTTATATATTATTAAAGATTTAATTGTTTGTCATACAAAAACTAAATAAGGAAAAAAAAGGATCTCGCTTTTCAAGGTCCTTTTTAGTAGAACATAATATAATTCTTTTGCATCTCATTGCATTTTTACAATTATTTAGTACTTCGTTTTTGTTGCTGCTTCTGGACAATTAATTATAAAATTTTATGGAAGCAATAAAAATATTTTTTTGTCTTTTTCTGGGTGACAATACAACAACAAAAATTCCCTTTTATCCTCATTTTCATTAATATGAATATCTAGGACTACCTACAGAAAACAGAAATCTTCTAACAACAACTATAAAATTTATATTATTTCTAAGGATTCATTGAAATAAATAATTTTTTTTGGGTCATGGAATTTTTTATTCTGTCTATCATCCTACTTTTTTTTTCTTAATTTAAATTATAATGAAATTTTTTGTTCGTTTCATTTGTGCCGAGCCTTGAGCAAAAAAAAAAAAGGACTAAATCAGACCAGCAAACAAACAAACAAAAAATTATGTCACTTTCATTATTATAATTGCTGTCAATAAAATATATAAATCGATTGAAAAATCCATTCAAAATCGAAATTCTTTAAATTATAAATGAAATTTTATTGTAAAGAAATTTATTATGTTTAGTCCTTTTTTTTACTGTATATATATGTGATCTATATAAAGAAAATCCTTCGAAAATTTGTGGTAGTCAAAAAAGATAAGAAATTGTGAACATATACAAAAAAAAATTGCTTTATTTAATTTAATGATTTTGAAAATTGGACAATTTATTTCATTGTATAACATATACATAAAAAAGGAATCTTCAATATTTTTAACTTAAAGAATATAATTTCGTCCTTTTACACAAAAGGATTTTCGATAAAAATGAAATTTTTTTTTAAAGAAATTTCTAGTTTTTCATTTCTGCTGTTGAAATTATTAGCCCCACAAATTTTGAGATTTATTACATATATAAATTGCTTAAGATCCTTTTTCAGAATGCGGAAGTATTGAATCAGCAGAAAATTTCAAAAACATTTCATTTTTTTTTTTCATAATTTAAGAAAATAATAAAAAAAAAAACGTATTATATTCATTTGAATGGTAAAATAGAGGTGCGGCAAGAAAAGGATAATAAAAAAGTAGATATTATTCTATTTCAGTTTTTTATTTTGTATATGGAAGGATATTATAACAAAACGTGAGGATTAATATTTGTTACAAAAAAAAATATATATTTTTATTTATTTTCTTTGTGAAAAGAATTTTTTTAGAAAAAAAAAAATTTCAAGAAAAATTTTGATATTTTATTTTAAAGGTGTATCACACATAACAATTTTCTATTCTTAAATTCTTAACAAAATAAATTTGAATGTTTTACATTGTACAAAGACATATAGTATTACAAAGGATTTTCCTTAAAAAATGATTCACAAAAAAAAGAAGGATAATCCCTCAATATATCGATTGAACAACACAAGATGACATTTTCGTTTTTTCTTCAATAATATTGATCAGTTCACAAATGAATAATATATAATTTTTATAGGTTATAATGTTACATATATATCCTTTTTGAATATTTACTTTGGACCACCCAAAACTGACCCAAATAAATTGTATATATTTTCAAAAATCTTTCAAATTGAATGACTAATTTTGAAAATATTATTTTTTCTAGTGATGTTTAAAGTTTAAACTAAAATAAGTAAAAATATCTGAACTATATGTTTCACAATTTCAGTATATAAAATCTAAATTTGAATCTGATAATCATTTTACTCCTTTTAATTTATTTAAACAAGGATTTTGTGATATTTATTCCATTTGCCAATTATAATTTTCATTATAGTTTTACATAATTTAAACAAAAAATGGTTCAATATCAAAAATCTAAAAGATTTAAAAGGATTTTCAACAAATTAGTTAACTATAAACAAACAAATTGTCAAGAAAATTTTCGATCAGAGATCCTTTCCAATCGCATCAATATAAACTAATGTCATCCTTACACAATATTTTTCCTATTACGCTCTCAAACTCTTCCAAGAAAAGTAATCAACCATCACGACGACATCTTCATTTAAAATTACAATTTTTTTTTTTTTAACCAAATTTAGTTATAACCTAATACTTATTTCAGCTGAGAACGTGATTCGAATCTCAACACAACAACAAAAATTGCAAAATTTATAAAAAAAAAAAATTATCTCAAGGATAAAACGTAACAAAAAGAAATACAAAAAAAAATACAATTTCAAATTTTCAGGTTCTTCTTTTTTTTTTCTACCTAATTTTCTACTCGGAAATAACTTTCTTTTTTTTTCAAAAAAAAATAATAATAACAGAGAAGCTTTTTTCGTAAATAAAATTATATACGCTTTTATATAATATCCTTTTTTTTTTTTTGTATTTGTTATAATCAAGTAATTTTAATTTAATTAAAGATAACCATCATCCAGGCTATCCATGCCACCATATTTTTCATTTAAATAAAAATTTATACGTTTTCTTTTTTCTGTCTGTTTCTTACTTCCTTTTTAAATCCCAAAAAGCCTTGTACAAAAAAAAGCCTAAACCCAAAGAAGGAAAGAATAAAAAATGTTCCTCTCTTCTTGGGTGTAAGATTCTGGACAGGAAAAAAAAAATTGTGAAAATTTATATTTCAATCCTTAAGAGAAATGTATTAAATTTCGTTATATACTTTTTTCTTATGTAAAAAAAATTTTCCACAGTAAAATTTTTCTTTATGGGCGCCCCCTAGAGGTGAAATTTAAGAATTTTGCGGAAAATTCTTTAATCACAATTTTTTTTTTTTTCACAATTTTCTTGGAGATCTGTTTTTGTGTCTCTAATTTTCTTTTTCGTAAAATAAAACAATGTTATAAAATTTGAGATTGTAATTCAGGACACACACAAAAAAAAAACAAAATATTCATTTTCTTTTAAGGATTAACAAGGAGCACGTTAGAAACCAAGAAGATTTTTGAGTTTTTTTTTTGTTTTGCTGTGATAATAACAATTTTAATTTATTGTAAAAGGAAGATTTTTTTTTTATAATATATTCCGGGTGTAAACTGGCTTGCAACAAGCTCGTGTTTCAAGATAATTAGAAATAAAATTTAAATTAATAAGTATATCTTTTTTTTTTTGCTTGTATAAATGAAAAACGTTCTTGATGGTGGTTACCATTAATTGGAGGATTAGATAAGGATTTAAATTATGCAAAAATGGAAAGGAAGGAAATTTAATATTTTTTTTTTAGATGAAATTTAGAAAATGATTGGCCAGATGCTTTCCATAAAAATAATAGAAACATTTAAGTTTAATTTTTATATAACTTTAATGAAAATTTATTTAATTAATTAAGGAATTTTATTTGTATAATAACAAAATTAGGTCAAATTAAGCCAGATAAGTTTTATTTTAGGAGAATTTAAATTTAATGGGAAAGTTTAGAGTAAGTATATATAAAAAGGAACTCAAATATTTTGTAGTTGTGGTATAAATTAGACAGAATTCGTCATATACTTTGAAACATACGAAAAATAATTATAACAAACATTTAACAAGGAAATTTTTACATTCTTTGCTGCAAACTTATCCTCTTTACTAGCTGGAATTTAAGTAAATTTCTAAACTAAACCAAGTCTCAAAAATCTTCAATTCATAATTATTTAATATAGCAAACCCGCACTTAAATATTTATTTTACTGTTCTTTTCAATCACGCAATTAGTATATTATGTAAACAACAAAATTTAGGCCAAATCAAAAATAATTTTATGGATAAAATTTAGTAATTAACCACAAATTATATTATATTTTTTTTTTCTGGTAATCTCTTCAAACAAAACAGCTAATTGAGCTAACAAAGTCAACAAACTTTGCTAAATTTCAAATGTGTTGGCCTAGAAATTTTAATAATTTCATAATTTTCATCAACAATTTTTTTATTCTTCTCTTTTGGTATATATTCATCATCTTTTCAACATAATTTCTTATTGTGATGATGACCTTAAAGCATTTTTTTTTTTTACTATTTTACTTTTTTATCAAGTATCTAATTAAGTACCGCAAAATAAGAAGAAAAAAAAACAGAAATCATGGTTTGTTTACCTTTACCAAATTCTATGAAAAAAAGAACCACATTTTTATTCTTAATTCCAACGAAAAATATTTATATACTGAAAAGAATCTTGAGTCTGAGTCCGTTTTTTTACCACCCAAAAAATAAATTTAAGAAAAAACGACAAAAATATTTCGTCATAAAATTTTCTAACAGAAAAAACTTTGATTTGAGCTTTTTTTGGAAAGAAAAATGAAGAAAAACGATATTTAACTGCATTAATAAATTAAATGATAGAACGAAGAGGTTCCCAGTTTTTTGTTGTCTTTAAAAAGATTAATTTATAATTGTTTGAAATTTTTTTAGTTGGGATTAGAAAGAGGTGGAAGGTGGATTTAAAAAAATTACTGTCCATAAGGTTAAGTTGACCGCGAATAAAAAGCCAAAAAATTTATAAAGAAAGAAAATAGATTATTATTAGCTATAGATGAACCATTATCTTGAATGAACCATCAATTTTAGTTATAAGGTAATTAATTTGTTTTCTTAAGTTTTGGTAACTGTTTTAGTAGTTTGTGAAAAATAGTTTTTTTCTTAAAAATTATAACCAAATTGATTTATTGTATAATATTTCTAGTTAGTTTGAAGATTGGGTGGGCATATTTAGGGAAGCAATACGGAAATTATAATGTTATGAACAGTAAATATACAAAATTACCATTTGCAGCATAATTTTCAGTTCATGATAGAGAAAATGAGAGAAATGGAAGACATACTGAATCATTTTTAGATTTGTAAAATATTGCAAATTACAATGAACATATGGTCATCAAGTTTGGAGCTGTAACATTCAAAAGTGTTGATGTCCATGGTATGAAGAGATTTTTCACAAATGTTCAAAGGAATGAGCTAAATTTTAGCTTAGAATTATGGACAATTAATGAAGTAAATTCCTGCAATTATTGCCACTATTTCCAATTAATAATAATTTAGTAAATAAGGAAAATGGCCAACATTCTTGTAATCGAAATAATTAATTAAAATGAGTGAAATTTATACTAAATAAACTCAAATAGAACAATTGTATAATAGAAATTTCCCCCAATTTTTCATTTTTATACCATCTCCTCACAATTTGACTGCCTTTCATTAGTCCAAATTTAAAGCTCATTGCAGATTAATTAAAATGTTAAATAAATTAAAATTCACTAAATTTTTCCTTTATCCTTAGACAAGAAATTCATTCATTTAATTCTATAAATTGCATTTTCTATTTTCAAAGAATATTTTTGCAAAACTTTTTTCACTTCTTTTTATATAAAAAAAATCATAATTACAAAAAATTCATTTTTCATAATTTTTCCCGCAACATTGAAAAACAATTTTTTGCTGATGAATTACTCATTAAAAGGTCAAAAGACTCAAAGTAAACAAAAGGCAGAGACGAGAAAACCGCGCGCAATTTCTTTAATAGAATTTTTATAGCAAAAAAAAAACACTGAACTTTTTTTCAAACCACTTAAGAAATTAAAGCATAAAACTTAATTATAATTTTTAACCATTAAACTTAACCACATTTTAATTTTTTTTTTTCTATATAGAAAATATTCTTCTTTTTCTTTATATTTTCTTTTTATGATTATCGATGCTATAATTTTCCAACATAAAAAAAAAAAAATCTAATTTTGTCGAAAAAAAATAATAAATAATTAAACCTGGACGAGAGAAAAAAAATCAAAATACAATCTCAATAAATAACATTAGTAGAGACATTAAAAGATTTATAGAAATTTTATTTAAAAAAAAAAAACAAAAAGCATAAAACAAATTCAATATATTTTATGTAATGTAGCATAGAAAAAAAAATCCAACAATTTTCTAGTAAAAAAATATAATACAAAAACACAAAAAAATCTCAAATCAGATTTCTTTGAAAAAATACCCAATAAAAAAGGTTACCAAAACCGAAAAAAAAACGTAAAAACAAATCTGTTCATCTCGGAAAAGAAAAAAAAACCTGTTCAATGATTAATTTTCATATAAAGTAGAAAAATATTTATAGTCGTAAGGGCAGGCAACAAAATGAATTTCAGGAAATTGTAAAAAATTATAGTAAAATAATAGTCTATTTTTGTCCAAAAGGAAACGACAGTGTTGTGGCACAGTAAACATGCTTTGGTAAAGGAAAAGGATCCATTTCATATTTAAAATATCCATTAATACTTTATCCTTAAATTGCAATTGGAAAATGAAATTGTAGGTATATCATATTTTAAGTAGATTCTATCAAAATTTACTATTAGCTGAAATAGAAGGTCCATTTTCAAATTTGAACCCATTTTGAAAAATAGAAATTGTTTAATTATTAATTTCTGAATCTGTCTCAAAGGATAATTTTAATTTTTTCGTAAGGAAGTTTAATACAATAGAAATTTACATTAAAACAGATAAAACCTTAAACATAATTATGGAAGAATTTCAAATATTATCAATCAATTTTTTAAACTTACTGAACATAACTTAGTTTTGTCTTTAAATTTTTCAATAAATTAAGGATCACATTTTAGTGAAAGCAAATATCTTCTCTCATCTCAGAGATAATTAAAATTTATAAAATTTTAAAGCTGACATTTTGAAAAATTAATACATAGGAGATATTTTTTCTCCTACAGCGTAACTTTGAGAATTATATTCTAATATTAATTTATTTCTCCATTGCAACCAAGAAAAAAAAATATTTTTCTTTAAAAAAAAAAATTAAGTATGTCAACAAACTCTTAATTTTCCTTTAATGATATAATTTAGTTTTTTATATATAATACCATTATTTTTTTTTTACAAAATTTATTTCTCCTAAGTTTAAGATTTATAAAGATATTCTCAATTTCTTGTTTTTTGTTATCTTATAGCCAGTATAGCCTATAAAGGAATGATGTTACCAGTGGTCGCGCTGCTGTTTTATCCATAGTATTATTATTATACAATATTTTTTTTGTTTCTAGTTTGTATATCGTACAAGAAATATATACTATATTAATGTGTAACGAATGAAAATAAATTGGCTAACACACAAAAAACAGAAAATATAGTAAAAAAAAAAGATTCTACAAAATTATACAAAATACTATAAAATTTATTACTATTCTTTTCTATGATTGTTTTTATGATTCTTTAACAAAATCTTTTAATCTTTTACACAAAAATTTTACAACAATTTTTTTTCTTAAAATTTTCATTTTTAATTTTACAAATTTTTTTATTTGTAAATTTCGATTTATGTTCGTTTTTTTTTTTTTGTAATGCATCAGAAATATTATTGTTCCGGTCTATAGGAAAGAATAATATTTTTATGTTTGCCTTGGTCGTCGAAAGAAAGGAAATCACGTTCAACAAACAAAACCAATTTGAAAATTGTCGAAATTATTTCTGTGTCAAAGCACGCGCGCACCTTCAAAACTTCTATAAAAAATGGTTAAAAATTATTGTAAATTAAGGAAAATCATAATTGTATAATTATAATAAATGATTTATATTTGTCGAACTAATAAAAAACAAAATTTGGTTTATTATGTCAACAAAAATAAAAAAGATTGTAATTTTTCATTGAATTTTGTATAAGGAAAATCCAAAATTTTACTTTGGTATTAAGTGCGGTTAAAGTCACGGTTTTCTTTTACCAATTCTGTAAAATGATTAGATATAAATTGATTTGTTGAATTGAATTTAAAATTATCGTAAATTTGATGAGGAACGAGTTTGTAATAATTTTTTTTAAGGTTAATTTGTGTGTTTAAATAATTAAATAGAAATCAATTTTATTTTTGGATTAAATGCTTCCGTTTTTGAATGATTTTATATAATATTTTAGGTAATATATAAATAATTAATTTAATTGGGGACACAAGACAGAAAAGTGATTGAACTTTAGGTATAGTAAATCGTAAAAAGTAGTTGAAATGAAACTTTATGAAGTATTAATAATTTCTATGAACTGTTTAATAATTCTGGTCTCTATCAAATCAATCAATGATTAATTAGAAATTTTATGTGATACACAATTATAATTAAGGATGATTATTCGTTTCCACTTTATGGAGACCGAAAAAAGTTAAGGAAATAATGACTAGGTTCAGGACAAAATTACAAGTAAACAGGAACAGGCCAAGGACGAAGTTTGAACTTTTCTAATTGAAAAATTGTTTAAAACTTGACTAAAATTATGACAGAAATTCGATTTCTAGTTAGAATTTTTAATTATTACAAAAATATCTTCCAACTAAATTCTAAATTTATGAAAAATTTGATAGATTTAAAAGTTTAGTAAAAAATAAAACTAATCAAAAACAATTGTGTTAATTATAAAAATAATACAAAATTTATAGCTTATAAATTTCAATTTCTCTGCATGACACCAAACTCTATCGAAAATGCCACCCAAAACAAAAACCATACATAATTGCAGTCTCTAAAAAATTATCAAAATTAAATCATAACAAATTGAAATTATTCCATATTTCTTCACTTTTCTCACTGGGTTTCTTCAATTTATTAATTTCTAATTAAGTCATTAACCTTAATTTATATTTTATATATTTAAAATTAAAATATTTAAACCAGGACCACCCTAACAAAACCACTCAACCCACTAAAAGAAATCATATACATATTTCGATTATTGAAATTATTTTATATAAAAATTCAAATAAATTCAAAGTAAAAACACAAAAAAGCAACAATCTTAAAGCTCATCTTTATTCAAATTAACCAACAAAAAAACATAATCATTTTTCTTTAAAAGCAGAGATTAGTTATGGCAAAAAGATTTTTAGTCTCTTAATTAATAAATAATAATACGAGAAAAAAAAACTTGAAAGATTTCGGTAAAAGATCTAAAAGAAAATTATTTTACCACAAAAAAAAAATATATAAGAGAAATTTTTCAAAAATTTAGTCAATAAATAATAGAATTTTATTAGTATTTTTTTTTTTTTTGATATTTTAACGGTAGCAGTTTTTAATGATCAAAAATTTTTGGTTCATAACCAAAGAAACTTATCCAAAAAATTTTTGAATTTAATGAAATTTTGAAATCGAAAAAAAAAAAAGTTAAATAATTAATTAAATATTTAGGAAAAATCAATTTATGTTAATCAGATTACAAAAAAAAAAAAAATAGTATAAAATTTAATAGAAATGTTTTTTGTGACAAATTTTTATGTTATTTTTGAAATATTATAATAGTCAAAAGAAATTTTATAATCAATGTTTTACAACATCATTAATGTAATTATGATTTTGTCATATAAGCATTTTTTCTGAATTTTCTGAATTTTATATACCTAAATTTACCTTAGTTTTCTAGTCAATATCATTTTCTGTAAGGCCGCCTACACTCAATTCATTTTTATCACCCATGAAAAATTTGTTTTTTTTTGATACATTAATTAATTTTTATAATCTGATTTTTACTGCGCGCCTAATAAATTATGAATGTCGCAAATGGTAAATTTTATAATAAGGAAGGCATTTTTGGTATAAAATTTTTGAGAAATTTTCAATTTCAATATTTTCCATGAAGACATGTTGAGAAATTTTCCAAAAATAGATTTTAATATATTAATTAAAATATAAATTTTTGGAAAATTTCTCTCTCAACTTCTCTTAACGCAAGAAATTGAAATTTGAAAATATAATTTGAATATTTCATTGGAAAAACAATTTCATTATCAAGAAAATTTATTCATTTATATTATAAATAATTTATACCTAAATGAAAATCGAATCACTGACAGATTTCTTTTCTCTCTTTTGTAATTTATTTTCAATTTCTTGTTTGATTTTGTTATAGAAAAAAAAACATTTTTCATTGGAAAAATCATTAAAAACAATAATTTTACTTATTTTAGAGAAACAAACAAAAAAACCTATAAAAAGTATTTCAATAATTTAAATAATTATAAAAAATAAAATATAAATAATTTTATTACTTTTTTTGAAAACCACCCAAAAGAAATCATAAATAAAATTTCTTAGACGTTTTTTTTTTTTTGGGCTGTAAAAAAATTCTTAAAAGGAAAATATATGATTCTCTGGTTGTGTATGATTACGAATATATTAAACTTGCAAATGAATGCTACTCGCTTTATTGCTTATATAGTTAAACCACCACACATTGCTGCTATATAGCACTTAATATTATTTATGCAACTAAACGCAAGAAGTATAATAAAAATAATATTTTTCATAATTGCACGAAACTTCATGACGTTCTATAAATTTTAATTTTAATAATTATTTTAATTTTATTTTTTATTTCATTGATCGTGTAGAATATGGTTTTTTGCTCTTTTTTTTTGAAATATTTTTTATTACAATATTTGAATTTTAAATGAATTTATGAAAAATGATAACAAACAACACAGAATATTGGAGGCACTTTGAAATGGTGATTGTTTTGTATTAGATGAATGTGAAAGGAGAGTACAAAACTTTAATAGTTAGAAACAATATTTTAGAATTAATTAAGGAAAAGTGAAAATATAACATTATGCCAGGAAATTGAATTAATGGTAATTTCTTGTTTTAAATATCAACAACTAACAACAACACAAAAAAAAGATGTCATGAAAAATGTATGGAGTCGATAGTATAAATTATGTAAATTCTAAAAAAAAATTTCAACAGATTGTTAGTAAGATACGCCATGGAATAGAAATGTTTTATAATTTTAAAAATCTTCAGAAGAATATTTAATATACTATTCCGACATAATCGAAAAATTTTGACTAAGATTTATGAGATTTCTATTTATCATCACAAATGAAATGTGCAAAATATAAAGAATATCGAACGTAAATCTTGTAAAAACACAATTTTCTATTGGACATAATTTTAATTTATGTTTAATTTATGAAGAAATTCTGAAAATAAATTACGTTGAATGAAAGTGTTCCGAAATAAAGAGTCGTAATACGTTTAATACGCAAATTGTATTTTATTAAAATACCAGCCTGTCCGCAGCTTGCATTAATCAGTAATTTTACAATTATACCTAACTTAAAATACCTTTGAAATCCGGTCTCAAGGTCAATTTATTTCCCCTATTAGGTAAAATAACAACGTATATACATTTAATACACACTGTCATAAAAAAAAATGTATATAAGCTTCTTAATAAAATGTAAATTTTCTATTTATGTAAAATAAATTTTCTTTATCTTTTAATTTCTATTTAAATAATTCTTTTAAGTGTTTATAATAAATTCGACTCGAAAAAGATTAATTTATGTTTAGGAAAGCTATACAACATTAAATCACATCCTTATTGTGTTCCTATATATAATATTTTCCCATAAAGAACATAAATTTTATATTCGACACAAAGTCTGTTTAAAACAGGGAAAAGTTAAGCCTTATTGAAGCGATAAAAATCGCGTTTAACATGAAAAAGTTTTACAGCGAACTTTTTTTTCCCTATAATTTTTTTTGTCATCTATAATTTTCTTCTTCTAAAACAAGGATTGGGAAAAAAGGACTTTTTCCAAAAATAAAAAAACAATTGAATATTTTTTTTTTTTTGGGAAATTTTATTAATTCAAAAGTGTAACGAAATTTATAAATGAATTTTATATTCATTTTTCTACAATTTTAATATAATTTAGTTCGGTTAATATCAAAAGGATATTCATGAACTTAAAATTAAATTCTGATCCAATCTTTCTACGTTATGGTTCTTATATAGAACTCTACAAATTTCGTTACATTTCTCTTCTTTTTTTCGGGAATCACAATGACGTGAATATCATATGAAAAAAGAAAACGTTTTGAACATTTATTTAATCCTGATTTTCTACGGTTACTTATAAATAAATTTCTACAATTATATATATTTTTGGGTATCTTATTCAATTTTTTCGACACAATAAATATCCTTTATTTTTGTTATTGTTGTATACTAAAAATCCTGACTGTCAGATAATATATATAAGCATCGTTTTATTAGGTTTACCGTATATCTTCTTTAACAATAGCCAAACACAACAAAAATGTAGACAAGGCAAAAAAAAAAAAAATGAAAAATGAATCCGTCAAGGATTGAGATTTATTCCCAAATTACACACTAAACACAGAACATCAAAATTTATGTTTATTAATGCAGTAAAAAAAAATCAATGCAAAGACAGAGAGATGAACATTTTTTTTTTTTGAGGTATCACATTTTGAATTTATAAATTTTAAGAAGATTCTCCTCGGTTATTAAAGTTTGAACGCGCCTAAATTATGTGCCTGAAAAAATTGTATAAAACATCAACAACAACAAAAATTAATTCAATCTTACATAAATGTTTTTTTTTTTGATGACTGTTTTCAATCTAAAGGCAAGCAACAACTGCAAAAACATAAAAAAATCCTTAGGATTTAAATTAAAAAAAAATTTCAACAGGACATGGGGTTGCCATATTTGTTTGCTACTTTAAAAAGGAACTTCGTTTATTATACCCACAAAAAGAAAAAAACATTGTAATTTCATCAAAGAGGGAATTTTTTTTGTCCTTAGTGCATTTTTAATGCAATTTCAGATATAAATTGATTTTCTTTTCCTCTCCGTTTTATAACATTTATTTGCCATGTAAATTTGCTGATTCATTTCGAATTCTCAATCAATGGAAGAAAAAAAATTTTAACTTTACGTTTGTAGTAGTAAGAATTTTGACTTTGGTTCACTTTTAAATTGAATTTTTGTTTTTGTTTTTGGGAAAATGAGAAAATTCCAGAAATAACAAACGATTAAAAATTCAAAAAAATTACAAACAAGTTTTTTGGAGATGCAAATTTTGTTGGGAAAAATTAAATTTTCACAATTTTTTTTTATTGAGGCAATTTTTGTTTTTTTTTTTTTAACTAAAAAAAGGGGGACGTTCCTTCTTTTAGTCAATCCTCTATAAAAAAAAAATAAAAACTTAACAAAAAGGAGATTAAAAAATTGTTTTTTAAGTGAAACCTTCCGTCGATCAATGTTCTTGTTTAATTGTTTGTGAATATGAATTGAATTTTTCTACATATATATAGTGAATATATATTTATTTATGTGAGTTAATATCACCAGCTTTACACACTTTCACATATACACAAAACAAGGAATCATAAAAAAAAAAAAAATATGTTAAGTTTTTTTTTTTGAAAGACTTTTTATTCCATTTTTAATCGGATTAAAATGAATGCCTAGAGAGAATTTAAGTTTCTGTTTGTGTGTGTGTGTGTTTATTTTTTTCAAAAAAAGTTTTGTAGGAAATACATAAATGCTAAAATGGGTGACATTATTATATAAAGCAGAAAAAAAGAAAAAAAATATATGGAATTAGAATAAAATTGAGGGCTAAAAGAGGATTTAGAAAAAATTTGTGAAGAATTTTATATTATTTAATGTTTTATTATACTGGGAGGAAGTTTTTCGAATAAAAATTATATTTTTATTTAATGTTTCATAAAAGAAAGGAATTAATTTTGGACAATAAATAAATTTAAGTATATTAAATTCATCAGTCAAAGATATTGAGATATTGGTGATAAGAATTTATTGAAATCTTAGTCAACTTTAAATGTTTTCTACAAATTATCTGAATTTGTTTAAAGTACAATTCAAATTGTCCTATTAACAATTTAATCATTTATTTTTCTAAATTAAATTTTTGTGGTTTTTCAAAGATTCAATTTTTAGTTCGCCAAAAAACTAATTTGAATTATATCAATCTGAATTGTAAAAATACCAATTTGGACTGTAAATAGTATGTGTATAGAAAATTTCGTAGCGTTACTAGTTTAAGAACTTAGCAGAATTCAAGATTTTTTACTAACCATAAATATGCTCCTAATTAAAATCTAATTAATCGCTTGACAAAAATCCTATTAATCATTTTATTGAAATCATTAGTAATAAATTACTGATTATATATTATCGATCAGATAATTAAATTCGTACAAAATTTTTGTTACAATATTCACGAAATTTATCAAGAAAAATCAATTATATTAAATTATTTTGATAATTAATTGATTAAATATAAGGAAATAGTTCTGAAAATCAACTTTTTTATTATTAATAAATTAATTAAACTTTACTATTGCTAGTCTAATTGCGAGAAAATGAGTTGAATTATTAATTTCAAGTAAAAATTGATAAATTAAATTTATTAATTTAATATTTTTGATGAATTTATTTTAAATATTTATTTCCTTATATTTAATCTCTCTAGTAAGACTGTAATTTAACCTTCCATTCACTTTTAGAATTTTTAAACTAAATTTCTTCTTTGATCCTTTAAAACCTCATCAACTACAGACATTTTCAGTTTAAAAAAAAAAATTCAACTATTTTAATAATTTATTCAAGAATTTTACAACAACATTTTTTATATGAAAATCTTCTAAAGTATAATCAACAAAAAATTTGTTTCCCAACAATAATTTAGTAATATAAATTTCAATAATTGTCAGAGTTATATTATACTCATATATTCACCAAAAAAAGATGAATTAAACATTATAATCTTCTTATTATGCTCAACATAATTCTCATTAACCCTTTTTTCCCCCTGAACAAAGTAATTTTAAAAAACCCTTCCAAAAAAAAGAAGAAGAGTTAAGAATTTATCTACGATTTAACCCACAATGAAAAAAAAACGAATTTATCCTAAAAATTTCCAACAACAGAAAAAAATCAATAAAAATTCCACAGAAGCTGCTGCGCCTGGTAACCGAATTTCTATTCATCTTTTTTTATAATATAAATTTCAAACCCAAAAAAAAAAATTCTTTTTAATCCATTTTTAAATATCAATTTTTTTTTTTTCAAAATTTATTACAATCCAAAAAATGAATTTAAAAAGTCAACCCAAACATTAACAGTAGAATTCTTTCTAATTTCCAATATACAATTTTAATATTATTATCTAATAAAGATACCGAATTTAGAAATAGAAAAAATCAGTTGCATCTGTAAGATATAGTTTCCACATGATCAAAATATTTAATTTATAGAAAAATTCACAGGACCAATTTAACTATGATTCAATGAGACAGTAGCGTAAATAATTAAAAAGAATTTTAAGGAGATTTATATTATTTATTTATATTTTGGGTTAGTGAAATTTATATAACTCGTGATACAAATTTCTTAACCCCTCTTTTTTGCTCTGTTGTTGTTGTGTGAAATCAACCCCCGAAAAAACAATTTAATTCCCTTTTTTTTTTTAAATAGAAATTGTTATGATATTAAATTATGTGATTTTTTGACTTTGATAGAAACCAAATATATTGTATACAAGCGAAAACATTATTAAATACACGTTATTTAAAAAATATAAAGGATATCAAATTCATTTTTATCGATAAAAATGAAAAAAATTTGAAATTTGATGTTAAAAAAATAATAAGTATAAATTTTGTTTACAGATTAAAGTTGAAATTTCGGGGTTTATTTACAGGTTATTTTTTTTTTAGAAAATTTGACAGGAATTAAATTTTTCTTAGAAATTTTCTAGGTTTTATAAGGTTGAAATTTGAGTTAATTTTTAATAAGAATTTACGATAATAATTATTTAAGAGGAAATTTGAAAAAGGATATACCTAAATGTTCAATGCCATTATTAGTAAATTAGATTTTTTTTTGTAACTAATATTTAATGCAGAAGCTCTAAGCCCTAAGCTAGTACATCAATAATGTATATTTAAGTATTAATTATGATTATTTATTCCACTTAATTTAAATTCTAATATTATTGCCAAATTAGTCAAAATTGTCCGATTCATTTAGCCATTGATAATTGTTCAAATTTCAAGTGCTTACCAAACAATTTACAATAATTTGAAATATGTGTCATCATATTCATCAATATTCGAAGAATTCTTTTAATAAACATTTTGTAATTAACAAAAAATTTGAAAACCTAATCAATTTTCAATCATTTCTCAACTCAATATCATCTTTTCCGTAATTTTTCTAACCAACAAACCCAGCCGACTAGACAAAATCAAATTATTATGATCATTTCTTTCCATGTACAATAAAAATAAATAATCTGCAAAAATTATTATATTGATATTCCCAAAAAATGAAAAAAAAAAACATTATCCTCTTACGCACAGTATGATACCAATAAACGAAAACGAAATTTATTTTATTGAAAAAAAAAATTTGATTTTCTCTCATTTCAATCATATTTTTTTTTTTTTTTTTTGTAAAACTCTTGGGAAATAAATTTTCCAATTTAATAACATTAATAAAAAAAATCAGTTAATAAAAATTAAATGAAAATTTATTTAAAAAAAATAAATAAAATAAATTTAATGTTTACCAATTGTCTACGTCGTCGCGAGAATCAATTAAATGTTGATTTTTCTTTATCATTTATAAACTGAACAAGCATAATATTTGGCTTTTTCTATATATGCTCGTCGAAATTTTTATATTTAGGGAAGTTTTCAATGTTTGTTTTATTGAAATTAATTCAAATATAAATAATAGAAAAATATCTACAGAAAAAAACAAATATTTTAAATTCAAATTGAAGAATTTTAAAAAGGGAAAAAAAATGTAAATTTACTTTGATTTATGATAAGAAATTAAAATAGTTTTTTTTTTATTATAATAATTTTCCAAATTATAGATTAGAATTGGAAATATTTTATGATTAAATATTTACTTTTTGATAAGAATTTTCTATTATTTATCAAATTGATTTGAAATTTTTATTATTTCAACCGATAAATTGAAAAAAGATTGTAATTTTCGTGGTGGTATAAAATAAAGCTTACCTTTTGATAGCACATTTGTCGACAATGGAACAATTCCTTTGATGTTCCTTGTCCATAACTAAATCCAAATAATAATGTCATAATGACAATTGTAAAAAATACAGTATTATTAATATTTAAATTCACCATTTTTTTTATCACAAAAATTTAAAATTATTTTTTAAATATAAATTATTTAAATTTTAAATGCAATAATACAAACACTTTGAATTTCTTTTAAATTTTATATTTAAAAATTCACTTTTATATATTTGATTAAATATTTTAATCCAAATAATAATTTTTAATTAATTTCTTTTATAAAAATTTTTTTTCCAATTTTAAATTTTCACTTTTTCCCAAAAGAAAAATTATTTAATTTTCACAAAAATATACTAAAAAAAAAATTTTCTTTTTTCAAGAAAAAGACTTCAAAAAATAAATTTTTCTTTAATAAATTCACCAATTTTTTTCTTTTTATTATTAAGACCGTCTTTTTTCACGTTCAACAAATAAATTTCATATAAATATTTAATTTGAAATTTTTTATTTTATTTTTTTCCGAGATCGTCAAAATTAACAAACATAAAAATAACAGAGTGTAAAAATTTATTTTATGTAAGACCGTCTAATCAACTTGAAAGTCAACCATAAACTGAAGCAACTGGCTGACATGAAGAACGTTTAAAAACTCTGTTTATATTTTTTTTTATTTTATTAAATAAAAATTTTTTTATATATTTGTTGCAAATGTTGAAAATTATTTTGTATGTATATAAATATAGTATCTATATCTACACAGTTGAAATGAATATAATATGAAAATGTTGTAGCATAAATGCAACATGACAATAACAACAAAACTATCTATAATAAGAGAGAGAGAATGTTAATACAAAATTACTAATTTTGTATTGTAATAATACAGAATTGTATTAAAACCGGTTTTTGTGCCATAGCCATAGCATAGTCCATTCCATAGTATATTTAATCAATCATGTTCGAATCTCATTGTAAATAACAAAATTAAATTAGACACAAAAATATTGTATGATTTGAATTTCTGAAGAGATAATTAATGGAAGAGAACGCGAACCACCAAACTTGTCGGTGAGCAAATATTTGATTAAATAAATTAGTTAAGAATTTTATTCATTTTATAATACGAATTATATAAATAAATATTTAATTAAATTAATAATTAAATAATTTTATTATTTAAATTATATTTTTCTTATTTTATTTATTCAAAATCTTTTTTTTCCAATATTTTTAATAAATTTTATAAAATTCTTCATCCATTTTTACACAGTTTACAATAAATTAATTTCTACTTGTTGCATCTAACCACATGCAACATGTTTGATTATATATATCATTATATTGAATTATAGTTACAGCACGTGTTGCAACTAGAAATTGCGCAGAATCAATATTTTCGTTGGACTACACAAACATATATGTATGAAATGAAGTAGTTTTGAGAGATATACATAACATAGCTCAAGCTCATATTTAGTTAGTAAAATTATACATGTTTGATATAACTTCAAGTTCAAGTTTGATATTAATTTTGAGTTAATTTGTTTGATATAATATATATATAATTTTTTCTTATATACTCTAAAATTTTTACCAATTACTAATCTAAAGTGGTGGGGATAAATAATCGAATCTGTAAGATATTAAATTTATGCTTGTTTTCGAAAGATTTTACAGCGAGTATCTTTAATGATTTTATATTAAATAAATTATGTTTTATTGGAGAAAATCATTTGCAGAAGTTCAAGTATATTTATGTTGGATTAAAATATTTAGTAAAGTTTGAAAAAAAATCTGAGTTTTAAACAAAAATTTATTCGAATTTTTCATTACTCTTAATTTTTCATGAATTATTTTATCGACTCGAATAAGATTTTATATGAGATTTTGTATATAGTTTAGTTGCAGCAATATTCTTTTACGTTCGAACTTCGAATGTCCTTGAAAAGTCTTTTAAATTATATTATACTTTTATAATGTTCATAAATCTTTGTACATTTTTATGTAATTTTAGTTTAGTTAATACTTATTATACATTTATAAGCGTAGGAGACCGACCTTACACTTGAGACATTATATCAAAAAAATTGATAAGAAGATGTGCGACATTATTTCAAAAATTCTGATTACCAACAGTTCTTAGTTCTAAATTAAATTAGTCAATTTTGTCTTTCTTCCTTATACAAAGTAAAAACTAATATTTAGAATATTTTTTTTTGTCAATTCAGATTATCATCCAAAAATTGTGTACCCAAATTTTTTATTATTATAATTTTGTTTTACGATTTCCATTTTAATTCGCTTGAATGTAAATTGTCATTAATTTTATTATGTTCATGAAATAAGTAGAGTAAACAAAACGAAGCATAAGACAAGAAAAAAAAAATTCGGATTGTTCAAGCTAATGAATCAAAAACCTCCGATATTGGCATCCCAAAAAAATTATATAACCTAAAAGGGTACACCTAATTTGCATGTGACAAGCTTTTAAGGAATAATAAATATAAAAATTATTTCCATTTAAATTTTGTTGTTTTTGGTATAGAGAAGGTTAATTTAAAGTATTCCAACTTTTTTGGTATAATGTAGAACAGAATAAGAAAGACACGTAATTCCTTTTTCTCTGGTATAACTTTTACACATCCCCAAAAGGATTTCAATCAAAGGAATAACAAAAACAAAATTAGTAAAATTAAAATTTGTCGCCAAAAACAAAAAACACACACAGAGGTCCTTTTAAGCGAATATTTGTTGCTTTTTGATAATGTCGCCCTTTTTATCGTTTATTCTTAATTATTCAAAGAAAAAAAATGATGACAAAAATTTTGAAATTTCGTATTTTAGGTTTTTGTTATTTTTTAAGAGATTTTCGTAGTTTTCTTTTTTGTTAGTCATTAAGGGGTCACGTGATCAGTTTAATTATAATTTCAAAAGGATTATGATTTAATGCTATGAGGCAATTACAATTTTTATAAAAAGGTATATATAAATTTTTCGGTTGAAGATGAAATCCTTTTTTGAATATTAATTGTAAATGTTATAATATAGTTTTTTTTTTAGCATACGAAAAAAAGTGGGGATGAAAAACGAGTAATTTTTTTTTCTCTTGAACGGTGACGGTCTTTAGAGAAATTAGGGTTTTTTAATAGGAAAAGTCGCAATTGTTGATGTCAATTAAAAAATTCAAAGAAATTAATAAATTAGGCAAAATTATTATAAATCAAAAAAAGGAAATGAAATGAAAATGAGGCGGCAGGGAAAAGTGACCTTCGAATTTTGTAAATTCAACTACGAACTTTGTGTTTGATACACGGAGTTTTTTGAGTGCGAATCATGTAAATTTTAGTTGAAAATTTTACTGGTCTTTTTGAATAAACTCCTTTATATCTATTAAATTTAATTCCTTAATCTGTGTTTACACTTTTACTCTACTCTGTTCATTTTATTTCCAATTCTGAAAACTGAACTTTCAATTTAACATATTTTTATATTGAATTCCTATTAAATGCTGCTACCATTCAGCATATAAACGAAGATAATTGAACTACATTAACCACTTAACAAAATCCAAAAAAAAACACAGGAAGAAGTAGAATTTATTTTTTAAATATTTTATCTGACTCACATGGCTAATTAACACTAAAATAAATATTCCCTTAATCATTTTTAATTTAATTTTTTTTTTTGCAAAGACTTCTTCTTTATTTAAATTATATTCCACAAAAAAAAATTTGGTTCATAATCGCCTACACTCTGTAATATTAGTTAAATGATACAATTTAAACTAACACCTTAAAAGTGAAACAAATTTTATATTTTATTTTTGAAATATATTAAACATTTTTTGTGTGTTGTTGAAGAAGAAACTTTTAAAAAAGCTGGAAAGATAAATAATAATACAAAA
Source organism: Empis stercorea (assembly GCA_949752835.1). Classification (NCBI taxonomy): domain Eukaryota; kingdom Metazoa; phylum Arthropoda; class Insecta; order Diptera; family Empididae; genus Empis; species Empis stercorea. The sequence continues at coordinate 55,253,726 of OX457087.1, read as the reverse complement.
ATAAAAAACAATTTCTATAAAACGATAAAAGTCATTTTAAACATTTTAAAAATTTGTTGTTATCTCTTGAAAACCCAAAAATAATTTATAATAAAAATTCAATTGAAATAAAAAAAGATGAAATCGTGGCTTTAGTTTATCAAATGCTTCTGGTTTTTTTTTTTTGCCTTTCTTAAAAAAATTTTGATTTAACTTTTTCACCGACTTTTTTTTTTTTTTGTAAATATATTTTGCAAAATCTTTAAATGATGGTTTATGTATTTTATTTTTAAAATCGCATTCAAATTTAAATTCAAAGTAAATGAAAACATCTTAATAATAATTTTAAGTGAAATATATAAACGATAATTAAGACTTTTATTAACTTCTTAAGAAGATTTTTTGTATAAAATTTTAAGATTTGTTGGTTGTTTTTTTTTCTTTTTCTGATCTTTGACCATTAATGGAAGGTAGAAAGGGGGAAAGAAAGAGTGAATAATCTTCTTCTTTGGTGGTACATTACAAATTTTTCTTCATCTTGAAGAATATTATTTCAATTTAAAAATAAATTTTTTTTTTATGTTATTTTAAGAAGAAAAACTGATTTGAAGCCAATCTAAAATATAAGTAAAAATTCTTATTATATTTTGAAGGTGGAACGCGTGGAACTATGCTTCATTATGATGCCTATACATAAAGTCTACATTAATGGACATAATTAAAATCTATCTTGTTTTTTTTTGTAATAATTTAAGAAATGAACAAAAAAGTACCGAAAAATTATAAATTTATAAAATTTGTTAATAAGTAAAGCAATAATAGTTTTTATTGAAGGTTTTGGGGTATTAGTAATTAATTTTGACCTATTAAAAGTACTTTTTAAGTAGCTATATATATATATATATATATATAAGCTTTTTATTTACGGGTGACTTCAAGTTCAAGTTGTTAAAAAATGAAAAAGTTTTTGTTGTATAAATATAATTTTTTTCAAATTTTTATATAAAATTTCTAATAAAATATTTTAGTTTTTTGGAAAGAGAAATTGAAGTTAAATAATATTATAAATTAATTGGATTGAAAATTAGCAGGCGTTTTTATTATTAAATTGACTTCATTAATTTTTTAATTTCTTTTAATTTAGTATATAAGGAGGAGTTTATTGAGTGATTGGTAAAAGTTTCACTAAGTGGTAAATTGGTAATTGGTATAAAGTTTTATAGGTAAATTTTTCATTTATTTTGTCTTCAACTTTTAATTGAGTACATGATTTTTTATTGTCTAAGTCTAACGAATTATAAAATATATTTAAAGTATTTAAAATGTGGACCAAAATGTCAACTTTTATGACAACATCAATAAAATTTACCTACTACACTTACAAGCACAGATGGTACCAAGCCTGGTACTACTAAGAAATATAGAAGTTCTGGTACAATACATTTTGTGGTGCTGAATACTTATTTTGACGTGCAACATTTTATAGTGCTGCGTACAAACTTTTAATTATTATTCCAATTTACTCAATATTTAATATAAGTTCTTATAAATTTGAACTGGACACGGGGATAAGTCATATCATGATTAATTCGCAATTATTCAATTTACTTCAAATTAATTCTTATCATCTCAGCAATATGAAATGGTAAATTATAATTTCGTAATTTAATTACGTATCCTAATAAATTACCCCACCATCATAATTAAAATATTTTCTTTAAAGTTTTTCAAGTTTATTAAAAAAATCTAATGTCTTCATTTAAGTCTCTCGTCAATTAATTTTCCTTAAAAAAAACAAACTCTTTTTCTCAAATAATATTCTAAAGATACAAGAAAAAATAATAATATTGCAGTAAAACATAAATCGTTCTTATCTTTGTTTTTAATTAAAATTATGAAATTTTATAGCAATAATAATTTCTTATAAATATTTTTTTTAAAGGTACTATTATTACTAAGGCAAATATAGGGGCCTATAAATAATAAAATGTTTGCTTGTCTTGGAAAAATAAAATGTATAGAAGGGAAATAATTATATTTTTTTTTTATATTTTACTGTATGCTTCAAAAGTAATCTAAATTATCTCAGACATTTCTTAAATGGTATAATTGATAACTACCGTTCCATAACTCTTTAGAATACCAGCGAGCATTGTAAATTTTATTTATACATCATCCAAGCAAAGAGTTTTGATTCTATTGCAATTTTTTTTTTATGTAGTAACACTGCAATTACATTGTCATCTTTGAAGACGGGGGATTTTTTTTTTATCCAGAGTTTTCTACACACAAAGTGATTTAAACTGTTAAGCATAATTCTTTTTTTTTATTTTTACCTTTTGGGTGAAAGAAATCCTAGGGAATTGTGAAAAACAAGAATAATATACCCAGTAGTAAAGTATATAGAAGAAGTGATCCATATGCAGACATTTATGCGTTATATAGCATACAATGTTTAACCTATTTTTAATAGAAGGTATGGAAAGAGAATCAGTTTTTTTTTTTGATCGAAAGTTTCCGTTCTTACTGAAAATTTATCATCAAACAGAGTATAATCTAAAAAAATAGTTGATTGAAAAAGTAATTTAAATAAGTAATAATTTTTAAGGTAAATGTATAAATTCTGAAAGAATTACAATAAATAATGAAAATAGCAATGTTCAAAAAACATACCAAGATTCAATTTATATCAAAATGGGTTCCATAATTAATGCCAAACAAATTAAAACTTATTATGTACACTATTATACAACTACTGATATTTAGTTATCCAGATCATTTTCCTAACAAACTATCAAAATTTTGATAAGAATTTTCTCAAAATTGTGTATATACTATAAATACTAATGACGAATGAATATAGTACATATACTAATGATTCTCTGTAAAATTATACAAGTTAATGGGTTCAATAAAGCAGACTTCGTTTAAACCTGGACTTAATGTTGGAATTGAGCAATTTTTACCATTTACATATTTCCCCTTTTGCAATACCAAAAATAATAATTCTTTTTTCCACTAATGAATTTCAATTTCCCATATCTCTATCCTTTTATTGTCTTCGACACGATCATCAAATTTGACTTTTGTCGGGTACAAAAAATGTTCCCATTATATCTGGTACATAGATTTCCCATAATACCTTCAATTATATTATTGCAAAATAATACAATTTCCTTCCGATGAGACAATTTTATCTTAAATATATCCATAAAAAAAAAAATTACATATATATTTCATAAAAAAAAAAGATCAAAACAATTCACTCTATTTTCCAATTCGGTATGGTATTAAAATGAAAAAAAAATATTGTTTTGTGTAAGACTGTTAAAAATTGAAATTTTTAATGCTTTTTTCACAGATTACATTTTTTTTTTACACATAATTTACAGAAAATACTAAAATAAAATACTAAAATATTACCTTGCTTATATATTATATAAATGATTTTTTAATATTATTATGGGATCCATCAAATGGGTTACACACAAAATCTTCGTTTTACTCCACTCTCCGTCCCACAAAAATACTTTCAATGATGATTTTTTTTTTGTTTTGTAAATGAAGACATTGAACTTTTAAGACATTAAAATTAGTGTGATCATAACAACAATAACATAAAGCAAAAAAACCATATACAATTTTATATGTTCATTTTTTATGCTCTATGATTTTCTGGTTTGTATGTAGTATTGGGATCTAATAACTTTCGCATTAAAGCATAATTTTATATATACAATTTTCTTCACCATCAAAATTTTTTTTTTGGATGCATTCATATAATAAAATTTGTTTGTTGAAAAAACATTTCATAAATTACAATAAAATATATATAAATATATATGTAATGTATAAAGCAAAAGTAAACGATAATTAAATTATATATACTTACATTATATTTAAATTGATTACGTTTAGGTTTACGTAAAAGAAAAAAGTGTGTATATAAGTTTTATTTTTTGTGTAATTCATTAACAGAAAAAAATTTTTTTGTATAATGATAAATTTTTTTACTTGTATACATTTTTCTAAGAAAAATAATGCTTTAATTATGCGAATAAAATTGGTTTATTTCCAGGCTATTAAAAAATTATTAAGTTGTAATAAACAAAAAGGTGAATGAATTATATTATTGTTGGTTTTTTTTACTTATGTGTAAATAAAAAGCGTATATGGAAAAAATAAATATACTTTAAATACCTTTTGTTAAAACTCTACTAAACATGAAATTTACAATTATTCATAGTTTTTCTTTTATATACGATTTATTTTTAGTTAATTTTTGATTTTGGTTTTAAAGTTATTAACCTTTTGTATATAATTTGTGTTATAATTTTTGAGTTTAATGGAGGAGTGGTTCTCTTTATCCAGGTTATTGCTATAGCTAAAATATTTCAATCTGACAAATATATACCATAAAATTGACCAATAATTTCATAAAATAATAAACAAAACTGAACGAAATATTATAATTTTCGCAGTTCATAATATTATTAATAAATATTTTTGGAGCAAAACGAAATGAAATAAATCAAAGTATAAAGTAGAAATTGTCTCATAAAGCAATTATATTAAAAAAACCTTGAGTAGAATTTAGTTTAGTGGTAAAAGCTTTCTAAAATATAAATAATTCGAATTCAAACTATAGACTAGATCAATCATTCGATTGTAACAAGTCTTAAAGTGTCCTTAAAGAGTTCTTTTTTACAGAACTAAATTGGACTTTGATGATTGGTTCCCAATGTGGCAGATTCTCACACTGAGCCCATTCTTCCTCTTTTAAGAATTTAAATTATTTTTGTCGGTCTTAAGTTGCCTCTACCTCTTTCATGTCACTTACAGACAAACACTCCGATCGGTTTTGGAAGCGAATATTTTGATAATGAACAAATCTTCTTATCTCTGTCAATCATTTTACATAAAACTAAACTAAAATTTATGATTTTTTTTAAAAATTAATTATCGCAATTAAATTAAACACCTTATTTCTTCTCTACAATTCACCTTTAATTTAACTTTTATCTAATCTGAGAAAAAATGTACACTAATTTGCAATCTTGTCGCTTAATTAATCTTACTGGGGGAATAACAGAAACCATCATGTTTGGCTATTTATAATTTTGTACAAAACCGAAACAAAATATTATTCTTTTTTTTTTGATTATTTTTTTGTATTTATTCTTTTTTTTTCTGTTAATTTTGATGTTGTCACTTATCGCAACCAAATCTCAGTGGTTAATTGTCCGTATCGACAACAAACCCACATGTTTTATTTTAATGTTACACCCCTTACCCATATATCGATGCGATGTTCTAAAAAAAAAAAAATTAATGTTATATTTATATAAATTTCTTATTCCCTCTTCTTCTTATTCAATATTATTTTGATTTTTTTCTTTAATTTTTAATTTTTGCTCCAATCATTATTATTTTTACCCATCATCATCATTAGAACACTGATGAACGAACATAAAGCTAATTTAAATTTTCCCAGAATCATTATACATATTATATTTTTTTAATGTTATGCTTATACATAAAGTGTTTGAGAGATCTCAACATATGAAAACATGATATTTTTTTTTTGTTGGAAATTTTTAATTTTAACAACAACAAAAATTATATTATAGTTAGATTAACCAAAAAACCAAAAAAATATATGTATGTTATTTTTGTCTAAATTGTTGCTGACAAGATTATATTTGTGATACAGAAATTTTTTTATTTGAGACATTGAAAGGGTAAATTTTTAGTTTCTAAAAAAAAAAACATAAATTCATTGGAATTTCGACTTGGGAGGAATTATAAAAATCCTTAATGTGGTGTGGACAAAAACAAAAAAAAAATATTATACAAGATAAAAAAAAAAAAAATTGTCATCTTTTTCATGAGATTTTCAGAAACAAAATTTTTTGAATATTCTTTTAAATCAAAATTGTCATTGATGCTCTGCGGGACATAGAAATACAATGATTCAAATTCACTATATTTTAATTATGTTATACAGAAATTACTGGCTACAATATTACGCAATGATTCTATTAAATTATAATAAAAGGCGACAATCAGAACATATTATTTTCTCTATAGTAGACGTAGAGGTTCCCTAATGTGATTTTAATTAATGCGAAGACAAGACACCAGAAAAAAAAAAATTATAGTCACATAGTCAAAAAAATATATGTAAAATATTTTTTGTTGTTTTCAGATCAATTTATCATTGTAGTAGCTCTAGTTTTTTTTTTTTTTTGAGCAATCGGGAAAAAAATCAAAAGATTTCAACATGTCGAAGGTCAATTAACCGAAAATCGACAATAAAGAAATGCCGTCAAAGAAAAAATGTTTTGAGTCTCTATGATGTGTAAAAGTGCGGAAAGAAAAATATTATTATAGAAATTTGAAAGTAGAAAAGTCATTTCCGGGATTTCTATTTTTTTTATGTTTTGTTTTAACATTGTACATTAACCCAGCAGCGACCCATTTAATCAATTTTCTATTTTTCACTTCAAATAAATTAAATAAAAAAAATGTCTAATTTCTTTTGTTAATTTGTTTTTTCCATTTCGTCAACAGGAAATTCATAATTTTTAAATAAGAAATTGCAATTTTCTTATTATATTTTTGAAATTTTTAACATAATTTATTAAATAGTTTTAACAAATGTGAGAAAATAAATCATTTATAAAACAATTTTCGAGAAATAATTATCCTTGAATATTTTCCTACCCACTTTTTTCCTATCAGCTACCTGAATTTGACTGTGGTAATAAAAAAATTAAGTTCTTTAATGGCTTTCAGAATTTATAGCATACAACAAAAAAAAAATTATGAAATTTATCTTCAAAAAGATTGCGCCTAACTATTTTTCTAGTCATCTGGGTTGTGCTATTACGAAAGTGCTATATTTAAGAAGGTTGCAACTCTTATTAAAATTACCATCCCCGCCTTTTTTTAATTTTGTTGAAGCGAAACGAACTATGAATTCGGGATCAATTATCCTATATTTCTGGAGTATGCATTTAAAGCGCACATATGTCGACTAAATCTATTTGAAATTACGAAAATGTGCTAAGAGAGGTCCTCCTAGAGACAAACCGTGGTAAATAAAAAAAAAAACCACTAAGAATTTTTCTTAAATGAACCTCAAATGGCGTCAGTTGGTGGCGAGACTTAAAATTTAGAAGTTTCACCGAAAATTTTGATAAGATAAATGAAATTTGATTTTTTTGAAGAGAATTTTTAAGGATTTTTATAAGTGTGTCCTTTTTTGTTAAATATCATTTTTATTTATAGGTTTGAGAAAACACAAAACAACAGGAGCATTTCAGAGGGTAGATTTTACCTGACACCATAATTTTCGATTATAACATTTTTATAGACTGCAATTTTTTTTTGGAAGGTGTACTTGTCAAGATTATATTTTCGTTCTACATTTCTCAGAATGATTTATTATAAATTTTTGGTTTGTTGATAGTTTATAGTCCTTTTTTTCGTATATATGTAGTCATTATTTGAAGGATTTTTTGCCAGATATATAAAATGTTATAAATTTTGTTAGATTAGATAAATTGATTGACATTGAATTGGTGAACATGTGTTTCGATCATCTCGAAATTAAATTGATTAGGAGTTTTTTTTTGGTATAGTAAATTTAAACATAGAATTAAAAATTGATTTTTGTGATAATGTCATTGAATTTAATCTTAAATTAAATCGTCCTTAAGAAGGATAAGTCTGTAAAATTTATGATAGAAGTGAAAAAAATATCTAAAGTTAATTTTGGATTTTCTGGTAAAAGAACTTCAAGGAGACATAAAGGGTTCATTTTTTAATTGATTGAAAATAGTCAAAAAGGAATTTTACTTTCATAAAATGTATATTCAGTATTAAGGATCTACTAAACTACACATTTGAATTAAAAGAAAAAGTAAAGATCAAAAAAGAAACCGGAATTAAAAAATTAATAATTTAAGATAATGTTTTTTTTTTGTGCTGAAAATCCTTAAGGAAATATTACAAAAAAAATGTCATAGTTTCATTAATGTAATCTCAAGAGCAAATACATCCTGTTTATTTTTTATATTAATTTTTATATTTCTTACTTTCTTATTGTCAAGGACTCTAAGGATTAATATTTATATATCTATCCATATGGACTTTATTTTTCTTGCATAGTGGGACAGAAAATTTGTTGTAAAAATGTGTAATACGATATCGTTCGAAATCATAACGTTTGTTATTTCAAGGATATAATTTTATGTAATGAATTTTATATTGTTTAGTATAGAAAAAGACACACCAATTCCCCCCCACTTCAAATTCTCTTGACACAATAACAAAATGAAAAAAAAATGTGGAAACTTTTTTTTTTACAATCTTGCAAAATGAATGTAATTTAACGATCGATTAAACATAAAAAAAAAACCGTGAGTAGAAAAGTACACAATATTAGTTTTTTATAAAATGCAAAAAGGATGACAATATACATAGAAAAACAATTTATATTTTGTTATAGAGAAATGATTTTGGAATATTTACAAAAGTTTATAGACACATAAGGATATAAGGCAGAGAAACAAATATAGGATACAAAGTATACACAGATAAAAAAAAACTGGAAAGAATTTTTAATACAAATAATACCATAACTCATTTAGGTTGCACTTTGAGAAAATAAAGTTTTATAGTTAATTTATTCGTTAAAAAATGTAAAACGAATAAATAATGGCAGAATTTAGATATTGAGAGTTACACAATGACACTAAACTATTTAATAACTTATCTTGTCACTATCAACTATCACAAAAATTAAGATTTCATAATAATAATAAAATAAATAAAGTAATTCTTAATGAGTTTATTTAACCCAAAAATAATGAATTTACACATTTACAATTTTCTTCATAAAATTCAACACAATATTTTTTTGTTCAGTGTATTTTTTTTCCTTGTAGAATATGTAATCCTTCTTATTTCTTTCAGCTTTTCTATTTAACGAAATTTTCTACTACTTCAATCATATTACATAAATCCTAACAACATTGTCGTCTATTTCAAACAGAAATTATTTTTTTTTATGTACAACTTTTTCTATGTCTCATATTTAACTATTTTTACCTTCTATATTATTATTTTTTTCTGCATAGAAACCTTGGATAGTTCTAATACGAATATCCTTCATATTATTCCTTTTTCCTTTTTGGGTAAAAATTCAGTTTGTGTATGGACAATTTTTGTGTCAAGTTAAACGAATTTACTTTTTTGAAGAAACAAAAAACTATAAAAAAAAAATAGTAAAAGACTTAATCCCAGGTAAAAAATAAATTCAAACAAATTTTGAAGGTACATCTATGGTATGGGAAAAAATGTCCTTTATTGTCCTTATTAAAAAAAAACATTGACAACAACTGTCATTAAAAATTTAATGAAATAATAAAAATGTTTTTGAAATCAGATTTTTATGAAAACTAAAACAATTTTTTTTAAGCTGTTTTGAAGGATCAATGTAAAATTTTTTTTTGTAAATAAATGAAAAAGGATAACATATTTTAACTGATTTTTATATGATAAACATTTAATTTGGTTTCTGGGAAAATGAATTTGAAGATTTATTTATTTATATAAATATAAAAATGATAAGAATGAAATTGTGAATCAATTTCTGGTTAAATGATTACAAAAATTCTGGAAATTAATGAAATTGAATTTTTTAATGATGTTAGCAGCAATTGGTGTTACCAGTATTTCGAAATTTAAACAAAATTTAAATATATTACAATTTTTTGTGATAATATTCAAAATTCTTCATTTACTTCGATATTTTATTTAAATTACTTCTACATCCAAGATGTCGTATATTTTTTACAAAATCACTAATTTACATTGATATAATAATTTACTATGAAATGTAAATTTTTATTACTAATTTTCTGTATTTAATTAAGATTGCACTAGAAATTATAATCCAATTTTCATTTCCCTAAATTTAAACAGCACTTTTCTAAAATAAAAATACCATTAAAAAAATCTATTAAAATTTTTAATGGAATTGAAAGTATTTCTTAGAAAATATATATTTTTAATAACTCAATTAAATAAAAAAATTTCCACAAAAAAAAAAAAGAAATTCCACAGAAAATAATTGAAAAATTAAAAACGCGCGATAAGAAAAATGCCCCATAAAAAAAATCAATCAATTTTCAATATTTAACAATTTATCAATTTAAGTTTTTATGTTATTTTTATTACTCTGAACATTAAAATTGGAATATTTTATACTTTAAAAATAAAATAACTATAAAATTATTACCAAGTCACGAGTCTACCATAGGAAAAACCCTTTTTGGTACAGCAAAAAAAAAATAAAAAAAACGTTTCCCAAACTAAAAACCAATAAAATATGAAAAATTTAATTGCTTGCTCAGTTACAAGGGGGAATTCCTCAATTTTGTTATCCTTTTTTATGGTGAAATTTATATATCATAAAAATTGTTTTTTTGAAAAATAAATTTACCAGAAAATGAAGATCATAAAAAAAAAGTTTTTATTAGAATTTTTCAAATTGCGTTAATGTTTAGAAATTGAAGAGCAAATTAAACTAAATTTTTCAAAAAAAAAAAAAAAAGGAATATATATAAATTGTTTTTCCAATAGAGTACAAAAAATTGATCCTTTTTTTTATTATTAAATTTTCACACATACTTTATTAATATATATGTAATAAAAAAGGATATTAAAATTCGTATTTGTATAAATTTGAAATTCTCAAAAGAGCAACATTTCGTAAATGATTGATATAAAAAATTATTTAAGGATATTTTTTGTTTTATTGCTGTAGAAATCAAGTAATAAAAATTAAGAAAATAAATTTAATTTTTTTCGGATAAATTTAAATTGAGGAAGAAACAAAATGACAACTAATAATTCTGTCTGTTCGTTTGCAAATTTTTGTTGGAAATATATTAATAAATTTAGAATTAACATTTCAAGAATATTTTTGGAGATCCTCAGTTGGAAGATATGATTCACTCTTTCCTTCAACATTTTGTTAATTAAAATTGGATTTGGCAATAGTAAATATTTACCAAAAAGGATAATTAACCAGCCATTTAAGAGCAAATAAAATGATCGAACAGAATTACCACTTCCACACAGTTCAAGTGGTTCCTTCTTAGCGGCTTAATAAGGTCAATTTGGCATAATAAACAATCCCAAAGCCAATTATTCGAATATTAAACTATTTTATGTCCTCTGACATATTTTCTACATTTTTACAATATTCTCAAGGATATTTTTTCGTATTAATTTATATTTTTATGTCTATAAAAATATTCTAAAATTTGTAATAAAAATATAATGAATTTTAATATTAATGATAAAAAATTATTAGACCAAAAGTAAAATATTATTATTATTATTATACCAACTCTGGCGATATATAAAATTATTATATGAAAAATGTGTATAGAAATAAAAAAAAACTTTTTATAACAATAAATTTAATGCTTTTAAAGTGAAATTTATGTTTGGTATGCGTGCATCGGAAAATTTATAGGCAAAAAATTTAAAAGAAAAAATATATTTAATATTGTACAAATTGTACAATATATTATGGTCATAACCCGAAAAAAAATAAGGGAAATATTTCTACAAATTTGAAATAAAAAATAACAAACATCTTCAATTACATTTTAGGGTAAAATTTCTAGAAATATCCTAGATAATTTAGAATAGAAATCAACCTATTTCAGACACAATTTTTGACCACATTTTCTATCATGCACATTTATTATTTTGAATTTGCATAAATATATTTGTTATAGATTATATTATATTAATTTTATATAATATATTTTATTAATGCTATATAATATAGTGATGTTGAACCAATTAGTTCGAAAATTGAACAAATTTTGTCCGAATTATGCAACTTTTAGTTAAATTGCTTTATCATATCTAATTTGGGAGTAGTTAATATAACCGAAAATGATTAACTTTGATCTTTATATATTATCAATTTAGAAATTTCTATAATTTAAGTGATTCCTACATACCCTACACTCTCTCCACATGCAAAATTTTTGTCTAAGTTTAACTACTATTTTGAACCAAACCACATAGAAAAATTATGATTGTAAAACAATGTCCATTTTGCACAAAAATATATAATGTATACTATTATTTTTATATTGTGACAATAATAGTCCTGCCACGTTCTTTATATTCAGTATATTTAGAACAAGGCTAAAAAAAATTGTAGCACTACTAAATTATCATTCCTGGCAACAATAATTTTAATAACAAAAATTTAATATTTTTATAAAAATCATGTAAAATTTTCAAATACAAAACTAAAAAAAAAAATACTTAAATAAATTATTTAGGTAAATTATCCTTCTATTTATAGTATGTAATATCATTCGGCACTAATCCCGCAATAAGAATAAAGGATAAACCAAAAAAAATATTTTTTCCGCATTGTGTCCAGTCCAAAACGCAGGTAATTTTATGTTTCTTGTTTTTACACACACATTTGACGTGCAACAACAGACAAAAAAAAAACCCGCATAATCAGCAAAATCATCCTTTTTATGCTACATGGAGTCCTTTTTATGTTGTACTGCAGGTATATTTAAATTTTTAAATATAATTTTTTTTTTTTCGTTTTTCGTGTCTAAAATTATATTATAAAAATCGATTTAGAAATTGTCGTCCACTGTAAAGTGATTGTCCAGAATTTAAAAAAAGAGACTCTATAATATAAATGCAGAGAAGCAGGTGTTTTTGTCATGGTACCATCAGAGTTAGATGCTGATAACAACATTAAAAAAAAATATCTTGTAGTTTTAGTATCGCTTGTAGCCATTTTGACTGAAATATAATTTTGATATTTTTATTTGATTGAAAAAAAATATTGTTTTTTGAAAGATTACTTGGAGCCAAAAGTCATCACAAAAAGTCTGGGAAATTAAAAAATAGGATCTGTTTAGTTTTTTCCTTCGGTTAGACTGGTAAACGGTAGAAGTGTTGTTATCTTTTATCTTTTGATTTGATAAATTCTTCTTTTTTTGGTATCAAAATTGTAGTATAATTAATGATATGCCGACGAAAACATTAAAGTGTCGAGTTTCAATATTTTAGTTAATGGAATAATTTTACTAATATAAAAAATATTAACGCCCAGAGGGAAATTGTAATATTTTTAAAATATTTAAGTGGTTCATATTAAAATAATTATCATAATTTTTTTTAGGAGGAATAATGAATTAGCATTTTTTTTATGATAATATAAAATTTGTGTTGTAAAATTTTTCCATTTATTTTAAAAAATATAATCATTGATTAAGAATATAATTTTACAAAAAAAGTATTTATCATACCATTTATTTCGATATAATTAAGTATTGGAACACCAATTTGTCCTTAAAAGTTAGAAAATTCGTAATTTAACATAGTCAAATTTATTTGCAACCCTAAAACATGAATTTTTTTGCGACCCTAAACTTTTATATAACGAGTTATTGGCCTTAAAATTAATTGAAATTTTGGTAAGTCCATCAAAATGAAATAATTTTGAAAGGATGCAAAGTGAAATTTGTAGAAGATATCACAAAAATTAAGAATCATGATTCTAATGATTGGAAAATTGGTAATTCTTCATGCAAATTTCAAGTTACTTAAGATTTTTTTTTCAATAAATTTAACTATTTAAGAGTTATTTCTCTTCCAAAGAAATTCAATTTGCATTCAATTTTATAATTTAAAGCTGCATTAAACTAAGATATTTCTAACGAACTATTGTGTGAAAATAATCTTCCCCCTTTTTCTGGAAAAAAACTAACATATTTGAGACTATTAAATGACTCTGCTCTTTGACAATCTTCTAATTGAACAGGATAAAATATAAGAAAAAAACCCTTTTAAAATATTCTCACAAAAATTCTAATTAATATTTTTAAAAGCCTTTCCCAACACTACAAATTGTTACTATTAAAGGTACAAAAATACACAAAATATTTCACAGGCCAAAAGCCAAAAAACTATAATTATTTTTTATTAACACTTTAAAAATTCCAATTTATCATTTCAATTTTTTTTTTTCGCTCCTTCATAGCTCCTTTTATTGTTCTACCCAGAAGTCTATGATTAAATTTATAATTCACTTATACAAAATAGTAATTTATATACATATTTCGTATATAGACTTTTGACTCTACCCTTAAGTCAATTTACTATTTATAGAACCATTAAATTATTATATAGTTAAGGTCACCCAATTTAATGACGACGATCCATTAAGATTGTTCCAGTTCCCTGAACGCTTTATGAACATATACTAATAATATGACAACAAAATTTAAAAAGTTTCAGTTTATGGTTTAAAACGTTTTTGGAATTTACAATTTCACAATTTTATAATTTTCCAAAATAAGTAAATAAAGTAATTTTTGCGCAATTCTAAATTTCTGTGTTTAATAGTCGCGCATATTATATAATTTTCTCATTGCAATTGCTCGCAATATATGTAAATTAACAAATTATATATGATCATGAGCATAAATTTAAAACTAACTATATTACCATTTATATGTTGCTTTTATCGCAAATTTACATCTCAGCACAATTTTAGCAAAAAAAAAAAAGCCTTTTTTAGAAAATTTAGGTTTCGCTTTTAATAATAAAAACGTATAGCTTAAGTTTAATTGTAGTTTTGCATAATAAAACGTTGTTAAAAAAAAAATTATGTTGTGTGCGCGCATTTATGCAAAATGACAATAGAAAAACAATTTTTTTTGGTTACCACCAAGTGAGATTTTCATGTCATTTCAATTTGGTTACATAAAATGTGTATTATTTTCATTAAAATTAAATTATGTAGTATTTTCTGAAAAAAAAATGACAAATAATCCTAATACTCCCCATGGTCTTTAGCGGAGATATTTATGTGTGCTGTGTGACTGGTGTGTCGTTCTGTAATGATGGACATATTAAATTTTGAATTTTGTGCAAAAGCAAATAAATTAAATTATACCATAAAGACGCAGGAGAGTCAGTATTTTATTCTTTGGTTGGTATATGAATATGGTGCGCATAAAAAAAAGATCTTATCAATCTTTTGCAGTTCTGCATAAATGATGACAATAAGAATATATAATTTGCATACGTACATAATAGATTTTTTGATGGATATTTAAAAATAAAATTGAAAGTAAGTAGAGGTATATAAGGACAGGAAAATTGTAATAATTTAATTGAAATTTAGTTTCACAAGTGAAAGTAAGTTTTTAACTTATCAGTCGGAAGTTAATGGTAATATATAAATTCAAATTTTTGATTATATGTCCAAGGAAAATCAGGAAATTAGAATTTTGTAATCGCTAAGATCGTTTGATATAATTTTCTCTAAGGTCTTTTGGGTAAATTTATGGGCCTTAATCGAGTTTATTGATCTAAGATTTAACGACTAATCACCCATTTCCAGAGCAGTATATTAAAAGGAAAAATTAAATCTGTATTCGAAACTCTATACCACGGATCTCCTTACAATTTTTCTCATATTATTATATAAACTAATGAATCATTTTCCATATTACAAATCTTATATTCTATAGAACATCAGTTTGTTATTTTCTTTAATTTTTACTAATTTTGGAAGTAGGTAATATACTGACTGGCTGATCTGTACATGAAGATATTGCGCAACCTTATTTTTTATCTCAAAATTTTTAATACTTAAATTATTTTTTATTATATTTCTAAATAAACAAAATTCACTTTCATAACAAAACATTTTTTTTATTATTACTTATTATTTTTTTACGTTTATGATTTAAGTCAAAGGTGAATTATAATTCATGAACGAAATGAAACATTAAATAAATAATCTTAAAGATATTTTTTTGAAATATTTAAAAAAAAAAAAACCTACATTTTTGCTTAAATTTTTGTCCAGATAAAAACCAAGGGGAGAAGTTAAGCACACAAAAGTTCACTATTTTGGATTTAGAACCATGAGTGATAATTCAATTTTTAAAATTTTTGGTTGAACACAATTCGTACGAAAAACTCCACAGGAGGTTCGACAATATTTTATCGATTTTTGTATCAATTTTTTTTTTTGGTTGTTGTTTAGATTTTTTATAGTTTAACAATTTTATTTTTTTTTTTGGAAAATCATGAAATTTTCAATATTTTTTTAAAAAAAAAGACCCAGAAGCTTTAAAATATTTTTACGCATTTTTGTACCAAAAAAAATTAACACAACAACAGAAAAAAATTGAGACACAAATTTTAAAAAAAGATTTTGTACAAGATAGAGAAAAGCTTAAAGGCTAAAAGTGAGTCTTAATCAAAGAATTATATTAAATTTTTTTTTTATGGGAAAAAAATGTATTTATTAAAAACAATATTTTCTGTTTGAAAGACAAGCCAATAACACAAGACAGACCCACGATGACCAACAGTGCAATTTAACACTTGCTCAAAAAAATTATGGAAAATTATGTTCATATTTTTTTTTAGGTACAATACGAAATATTCACTTGTAGTTTTTGAGACGTTTTGAAGGTTTTATTTAATATTATTTTAACTTAACAAACATATATTTTTTTTTTTTTTTTAACATTTTAGTCACGATCTAAATTACAAATTGAAAATGAATGAAGGTGTGAAGTTTTTTTTTTTTTTTTTTGTTGATAAATCAATTTTTGTCTGATGCTGTTTTGAGAGAGAAAAATTATTTTAACTTTTTGGACATTTTGGAGGCCATTTGAATAGATTACACATTATTTAATTAAAAAAAAAATAAAAGTTTACTTTTTGCTTGATGAATGGATGACTACAGAAAAAAATTTATAGAGAAATTTTTTTATTTGTGGTGGATTTTACAAGGTTAATTTATTTATTTTTGCAGATCATGGTTTTATTAAGAAAATAATTTTGGATAAAAGTAAGAGTACTTCTTAAAAGTTTATCGAAGAATTAGTTATGGAAATAATAATAAAAAATGTTAGAGTAGGTTTTGAACTTCAAAAAATGTTGCATAATTTAATTGCAATTATGATAATTTGGTATACAAAATGTGAATTTTTGTTTTTTGCAATAATTTTGTTAGTATAAAATGGAATTATGAAAAATTTGATGTAATTTTTGTCACTATCATTTCATCTTTGTCTAATTACAATGAAAATTTTAAAAAAGTTTATTTGATTTTGAAATAATTCTAAATTCGTTTGAGTTTTAATTATTATCAGCGTTTGAACTGATGGAAGGAAATGAAAATTACTAGCATAACTTATTCCACCTAGTAGAGATCTCTATATTTAAATTAATGGAATTGAAACTTATTCACAATAAAACTCATTTTTAATTAATAATTTTTAACTAATTTTGCATAATTTTTAAATTCTGCAAATTTTTGAGTAATTCTTTGTAAATTTTCAATTTCAGTCATTGTAATCCTGTGTTGGTGATTTTAAGTTTCTGCTTCTGGAAGATCTAACACAGTATACAATACTAATTTTCAAAATAAGTTAACTGAGATTAAGTATTTGAAAAAATAGATGATTGAAAGAAATTTTCCTAATCTACTAAAATTATAGATGATTCATTAGATTCCCGGGGCACCCAAAATTTACTTCTTTTCCAAGATTACCTATAGAAATATTTCTAAAATTCACATTGTCCTATGATATAAATAGAAAATAATAAGCATAAAAAGAAGATGCCATCATAAATTCTAAAATTTAGCACCTAAAAACATTAAAAATAAATGAAATTTTTTTGACATCATGTCACAATTATTTTTTTTTTGTATTAAAGCAAAAATATTTCTCATCAAAATATTTTCATAAATTTTTTTATGCTCTATAATTATCTTGAAGAAAAAATCTTTTAAAAAGTACTTAAAAAAAAAATAAATAAATAACATAAAAACAAAACATTAAAAAGTTTTTTTTTTTTTTCATTATCATTTTTTGTTAATCTAAAAAACAAACAAACAATAATAATAAAAAAAATTGTTTCTGTTGTCTAATTTCGCGTTATTTAACCAAACAAAATCAAAGAAAAATTATGATTTAATGTTTTATTCATTTATATCACAAAATTTTTGTTTCTTTCTAATGTCATTTATTTTTTTTCAGATTATTTCCGAAAGAGGTCATAAAACCAAAAAATAATACATAAAAGATAATACATAACTTTTATGTTTTTTGAAGAATTACTGAAGAAAAAAACCAAAATTTAGCTATTTTCCCCAAAATAAATATAAATAAATAAAGAATCAACTTTATTTATTATGATGGTAATAATTTCTGCTAATCAAATTTACCCATGCACTACAAATTAGCATCACATCAAGAATATACACTCTTGAGAATATATAGCTTGAAAATATTAAAGGAAAGAAATTTTTTTATATATAAATTTCCCATTTATTCAAAGTGTGTCAATTATATTGTAAGCAAAAGCATAAATTTTTCTTTGAAATATTTAAAGTTCATTATATATTTTTTTGGGTGGCATTAAAAATTAACAAAATTATGAAAATTTCCAAAACAATTTGTAGCTTTGTAAAAAAAAAAAAATGGTTAAGTAAAATATTAAAGAAGAAAAAAAATATTTACAATGGAAATAAAGTAATAATTGACGACTGACTACTTTGCTGGGTAAATTATACAATTTTTGGTAGAAAATTATTCATGACGAAAATGTTTTACACTGAAAGAAAGATATATTAACCGATTTATTTATTTTTGATCAAATTTGGAACAATCATCAGACGAGATGCTGGAAAATTTTAAGAAAAGTTAGAACAATTAGAAGATTAGATGATAGCAATTTAATTATTATTTCGTCTACAGAAAATTTTATAGCTTCTTTACTATAACAAAATGCGAAAATATTCAAATTAATTGTTAGAAATAAATTGAAATAATAAAAATTAAGGATTAGTTTCAGAAAATTGAGGATCAATATCCAGTAATAAAAAGTTGAGAATCAAAATCTTATAGAAGGCCAAATTTTCAATAATACCATAAAATAAGCTTTGTTTGAAAATAAAATTTTGTCTCACAGAATAATAAAATTTTTAATTAAATTTTTCTGAATTTTTGATGAAAATTAAAACTTATTTGTATTAGCCATCTGCCGGGAGAAAATATAATTAAATTATGTATATTAAAACAAACTACTTTTATGCAAAAGATTGGAATATGTAGTTTATTTTGCTAAAATGCACTAATAACATTTCTGATTACGTGTATAATAATCATCTTTCTACTTTTTTTCTTTCAGTGTATTTGAATAATTTAGAGATATGTAATCAGTGCCTAATATAAAATCCATTATAGACACCATTAAAACTTGCTTCTTTCAAATTACACAAGAAAAAAACAAATTATAATGCAACTTTTCAGTAGCCAAAGTAATTTAAATTACTGGTACGACCATTAAAAATTCAATTTCGTTCCACACATTAAAAAAAAAAAAATTACCCTCCACAAAAACAATACTCAAAAAATAAAAAACTTGAGAAAAATTATATAAATTAACAAAAAAGTATATTAAATAAAAAAATGCAAAGTGTTGATCCAGGGAGGAAATTAGAAATTACATAAAATTAGACACAGGCAACTGAAAACCATCAGCTCCATAAATTATTTTTTCGAGTCAGATTGTCTATTACTATTCAAACAAACCTTTAATAAAACAAATCTTCGTTTTTTTCTCTTTTTTTTTGAAAATATTTTAATTCATTCGACAAACATTGAGTTAGTAATAGCTTCGCTAACTATTTTTCGATGTCCAAATAAACATTAAGTGTAGAAGTAGACGAAATAAACAAAAATCAAACAAAAGGCACACTGAATAATATTTACTTAAAGCGGAGTAGTAAATTTTTGTATACAGGTGTTACCGGCTTTTAAAATGTCATGGTTAGAACGTTTCGTAAAATGATTAGCAATGGATTGCGAGGGGAGGCGGTTTTGTTTTTTTGTTTAATTTTAGGCAAAAAAAAAACAAAGTCAAATCTTATTGTATATTTGTTTAAAACATCAAGGAGAATGATATGTTTTTATAGACACTTCAAAAATTTAAATTTGTGTTCTTCGGGATGATATCCAGATCCAGGCAGAGGGAAAGGCAATAATATTTTTGTTATAGACTAAACAAATTATTTAATGGATGCGATGAATTTTGAGTTTTGGTTTTCTCGATTTCGTGAGAAATAATTTTTATTATTATTATTATTTTAATGGAATTGAAAATTTTGTAAGACAAAAAAATAGCCTAAAAGTATGAATAATTTGATCTTTGTATAGAGTTTTTATTTAGAGTTAATCAAATAAGTTCAAATTGGAATGATCCTTTACGAATTTGATTTACTTCTTTTTTTTCAATTTTCTTTGTAACGAATGAAAAAATCTTATTCAAAATTAGAAATTAAATAATTAGAATTTAAAATTTGTCTAAAGGGGTTTGAGAAATTGTAAAATTTTGAAAAATCAAACAATTACTCCCAGATTCATGACTAAATTACGACATTATGACAAATCCTTTTTCGTTTAATTGAATCTACTATTAGTTAATTATTGTAGACCTCTTAACCCCCGAATAATTTCTAGATTGCGAAGAATTTGGTGGATTTTCTAATCATTTCTGAACAGGGGAAAAAATAATAAGCAAATTTTTAGTTAAAAAATTCTGCTGCTGGTTTTTGGGCGACAATTAAATTTTCTGTATATCTTTTCTGTCTAATTTGTTTTACTAAATGGCAATTTGCTCTCCAATTGTTAAATTTTTTTTAAAGCTCATCCACATTTTTGTTCAAATCGTGATATATAAATTAGATTCACATGTGCCTATATTCATACCAAGCCTTTTTAAAAATTATAAATCAAAATATAGTGAATTTTCTCTACTTTAATTTCCGTTTTTCAAATATAAACTCTCTAATTTTATGGTTCAGTATTACAAAAAAAAAAAAAACCACTTAAAAAATTATACAAATTAGAAACTTTAAAGTATATAATTTAATAAATTCTTATATTTACCATAAATTTACCAATAAACACCTTCTAGCTAAAAAAAAAAATCTTTTCATCAAAATTTATATTTAAACTAAAACTCAGATATTTCTCCTAAATATTTGGGATGTTAATTTAATCATCACCTTACCGCTCACGATACTCAAACGCAAACAGGTAAATATACCGAAAAATAAAAAAAAAATTCCTCCATAAGTTGATTTAAAAATATTTTCTGTCAAGTCATCACTGATACACGATATATAAACAAAATATTACTTATATGTATAATATAAAGGCAAAACACATCAGGTGGCACGGATGCACTCTATTGATGAGAACAAATAAAAACGGATATGGATATGTACGTACATTATAATTTCTTAAAAAATTTATCAAATTTTCAAAATTCTTGTTTAATATATTTATGCTAATACATTTAGCACATACAAAGCACGATTATTTCTCAATTGAATGAGAAAAAAAAATGAATTGTATCGAAAGATATAATCAAAATTAGATGAATGGAACAAATCAAATTGTAATATAGTTTCTTCTCCTAATCTAATTTCCAAAATATACGTAAAGAAACGGATGCATTTTTATTTTTTGGATGATGATTAGAAATTTTAGAATATTTTCAAAGAATAGAAATTTAATTTTAGGTTTTTTCATATTTTGTAGAAGTCGAATTGATTATGTAAATAATTGATTTTATGTAGTGGAATTTATCTGAGACGAGAATTTTTGATATAAAAGTAAAGGTAAAACGGACCTCACACCTTGTAAGGTGGAAAAGAATTATGTTGATGCTTTTAATTAGAACATTTTGATTGTAGGAATTTAAATATTTTTGAGGTAATTGTAAAGTTAAACTAGATTTGTTAGTTTTATAAATTAGAAATTTAATTTCGAAAATGTAGTGTAGAAAAATGAGGTTAGGTTGAAAACGATCCTTGTTTTAAATTTTAGTTACTTTAAGTATATTTTTGCAACCACAAAATTCTTCTTTAAATTTCTTGTTTCAATCTTTTGATATAGTTTGGGTATACTTTAATTGATATCACAATGTCCTGGAAAGCTACTATATCAAATTTTTGGAAAGTGAATTATAAATGCACAATGTATTGGTTTTTCAGACTGAACCATACATAAATATTGAAGCATAACGATGTAAATATTGGTTCATAAATTAAGGATGCATATAAATATTTCTGATAAATTTATATATTTAAGATGAATTTTTAATATTGTCATAAATTTTTGATTTCATATAATAAATTTATACAAAATTTCTTCAGGTACAAGATAAAATTTAACGAATTTTTATTATATTTTCAATCTTTATGCAACCATTTCCCAATCTAAAACATAACCAAACAGAAATCAATTCATTTTTCCGGAAATTATCTAAATATATATGTTTTTAGTTAAATTATTATTATACTTTTTTTTTGTCGATTATTTTATATAAGAAATCACTAAATTATTTATGTCTACACCATTACAATATATTAAATCACAAAAAATATTATAGAATAATTCTTGAAAATCACATATTAAAAATCGTGATGCCCTTAGACAATAAAAAAAATCATTTAATTTAATTTTATTTATTTTTGTGAAATAAAAAAATGATTTTTCATCATAAATGCTTGGTCATATGTATATGTTATCATAATTTTATTTCACTTTAGAGGCCATACAATAATTCTACATACAAAATATAATAAGGATTGGTAGAAACATATTTAAAATTTATTTATACAAAAAAAAAAAACAGAGAAAAAACGAGTAAGAATATATCCTGAAGGCGTTAAATGAAAAAATACATCAGAAATGCAACAAAAAAAAAAACAAGGAGAATATATATTTTTGCTAATCTAGAATTCAACTAGCTATATACCATAGAAAGAAAGCTTACAAAACTAAATAATCACGAGGTATATAACTTACAATTCTTCCAGGCAAAGTAATCAGGGAAAAATTATTATTGCAATTTGTTTGTTTCTATAATTTGTTCTTCGTACTTTTTGGTTTTTGGTTAGTAAGCAACAGACTTTTTACACTGTTTAAAATTAATAACAAAAATTTTGTAGTATTATTTGGTAGTAGAGAAATTTAAATCAAATTATGAAAATTATCAAAAGATAAATTAATATTGTGGAAAGGTGCTATAATAATTTTGGTTCCATTATTTTTACGTAATTCTCAATAATTTCCAGCACATATTTTTTTCGGCAAATGGAGGCTTAAATTGTAAATTTTCAATATTCTTCCAAGCACCTTGGGTGAATTTTATTAATGTAGTTCTACAGAAAATGAATTAAACAATGGCAAACTGTCCCAGATATAAAGTCCTTAGTGAATACTTTCGGCAATAACAGAAGATCCATTAACATCCTAAAATTATATATCCTTAAAATTTTCTAACAGTGTACAAAATTTCTGAAACACAATTTTTTTTTTAACTACACTTTCTAGAAAAATTGTATAGTTACATAGAAAAAAAATGGAAAATTATTAATAACAATTCAACCAACGCTGCATAACCTTAACATATCACCACCAACTTCCCCAGTCATTTATTTTATTAAATGAAAACAATTTTTTTTATTCTTTACTAAATTTAATTCTAGAGGAAAAGTAAGTCTTTTACACCTTTTCTTTCATTCGCCCAACCGGCACACAAAACTTGAAAAACTTATATCGTCCTCCTACAATATTATTTATGCAATTTTAATATAGTAATTTTCAAGTTTTTATTAGAGAAATTAATATATTTTGTTTTTCGAAAAGGTAGAGAAGAAAAAAAACATGGCACAATAATGCAATCACACGTCTACCTAAATATAATACATCTTTATATGGTATAATATAGGCTTAAGACTCAAGTAATGTTGCATCCTGAACTATCACAAATTTCAGAGATTGTCGACATAATTTCTGTGTTACACTAGTCCAGTTTTACATTGATGACATTTTCATTCGACATTTTGAATTTCTTATTCGATATATTTTAAGTTACTTTCATTTTGATCGTGTTAAAAAGTAATGAAGAAATGCTGAAAGGAAAATCACAAATGTCGACAATGTAAAATAGGTATTATAGATTATAGTTTTGTGTAATGTTTGCTTAAGAAATAAATATTATACACAACAAAAATAATGTTATACAAAAATTTTTTGGGCGGATATGAAATTTTCAAAATGTTGGACAGCTTTTTAACAAGTCAAGGTGTTGTATATTTATTAAGATTTTTCAAAAACCTCTCTTGTTCTGTTTGATAACCAAATATGCCATGAGAGGGTGGAAATTATTATTATGTATATTATTTGTTTATGCGATTTTTTTTAAATGTTAGCAATTTTCAAATCACGAACTTCAAACAAAATCCCCAGACACGAAACAAAACAAACGTTTTTTTTTTCTTCTGTTTTTTCTAATTAAAAAATTTTGAACATCATCAGAAATGTCAAAAGTATATTATAAAATTTTCATGATTATAACTTACATAAATATATAAACTTTAGAAACATATTAATTAGAATTCAATCATTTTTATATTAGAAGATTATTTTTAGGGATTGAACTAATTTTCATTTCAAAGTTTTTTTTTTTTTTTTGTAGTTGTTGGTCTTTTTTTGGCGCCCATGAATTAAACATGAAATTGAATTTATATTACTAAACAATATTTTTTATATCGAGACGATATATCTTCCATTTGAATGAATTTTGGATATAGTTTTTATTGTTTCCCTTTTTGTTATTTTGGGTTCAACACAGAACAACAACAAAAGAAGGTATGTATTACATGTCAGACATAAAGATTGTTTAATAAATATCATATAGAGACAGGTCATAAAAAAAAAAATTATGTTGTCAGAAAATTTGATTTGACAGAATGGTATAAAATGGTATACTAATAATAATTTAAAAAGAATATATATTTTGAGAAGTTTGGGGCGGGTGTATAGTATTTTGACATGCTATATGAATTTTTTTTTTGTTTTAGGTCATTTTCAAGAAATTTTGTGATGATTCAATTATAAGTTTTTTTGTTTTCTGTTTAAATACTATTATTAGTCATGGAGTTTTTCTGGTTGAAATATATAATTATTAGGTTTTGGTTACAAAATAATTTAAATTAAGAAATTTTTTTTGTTGAAGTAAATTTAAGAAATTAAAAATTTGTTTGTGCTTCGTAAAATGTCGCTATAAAGTTGATATTTTGAAAGAATTTCTTCTAGTTTTTGAAAATTTAAGGATTTTCTTGGTAATTTCTTCATCTTCTGTGTTAATGTAAAAGTGGATTACTTACCGCAATCATTCAAACTATATATTTCTTCAAATTAAATAATTTTACTGTAGAATTTTCTACTTGCCCCTTTAAGAGAATCATTCATGCAGGTGTCCAATAAAATAATAAACAACAATTTTTCAGTTTTTTTTTGTAATAGAACCAACTTCAAACAGAAATGTGAGAAAATTTTAATTAGATTTGCATCTCCATCAATGTAGTAGCTTTTATTTTCTATATTTTATCCCCTCTCTATTGATGTAGTGATAATGATAAAAATCCTTCACCTAAATGTCAATATGTAGTATTCAATCTTGATAATTTGTATAATAACATTAAAATGTCAGTCAATACAAAATTCTATAGAAAAAAACAAGATCAATAAAATCAAATTAACTCAAATCACATACACCACGAAGAAATTCAAAAATTGTTAAAATTTAAAATGCAAGTCACTAGCATATAGTTTTCATTAGTTTCCGATTAATCTAACATAAATATATAATTTTAAATAGAAATTGCATTCAAATATGTGTGGTCGTTTTTATTAAGTTGAACTTGGTTCACCAAACCACAATTACCATTTTTCAAATGGACCAACATCAAATCCAACAGCCCCATACTAAAACCAACAAGATTTCTGTTCTGACTTTTTTTTTGTGTATAGTGTTCTTCTTGTGTTTGCTTTCATCACGCGTCGTACATACCAAACTTTTTTAATTGATGATTTTTATCAGAAAAGGC
Organism: Empis stercorea; assembly: GCA_949752835.1. Taxonomy (NCBI): domain Eukaryota; kingdom Metazoa; phylum Arthropoda; class Insecta; order Diptera; family Empididae; genus Empis; species Empis stercorea. The sequence continues at coordinate 55,227,673 of OX457087.1, read as the reverse complement.
AAAAAAAAAATCGATATATTACTTTTTTCTTTAGTTTTCCAATTTTACCCAAAAAAAAAAAAAACTCTTTCACTCTCTCCTTGATATACACACACACAAAAAAAAAGCAATCAATTTTCGTTTTTTTTGTAGCCATCGAAAAAATAATTACAGAAAACTTTTATTGATAGGAAAAAAAAAAGTTCCTGTTGTAATTAGAAAATTTCGATAATCTCATATTGAAACTTCAATTTCCTGTCCACAAATGAACCAATAATCGGTATACATACTATTTTTATATATTTTTTGCATTTTTCAATCAATTCTCAGTACAGCTACAGACAACAATACAATTTTTTTATAATGTTTAAATATTACTAAACATATTTTTTCTATAATTCTTTACTGATTGAATATCTGATTTGTATACTATATAATGTACATCTGTGTGGGATCCCATTTATTCTAGGATATATTTAAAGGATTTAAGAATAAAATATTTAAGAAGCAAAAAGAAATGAAACCAAAAAATATATTTTAAGTAACCGAAATAACAACAAAAACGAAAGTGCAATGTAAATTAGTATAATATTGAAAACGATACACAACACACCCTAAAAACCATCTATAAAGGAGGTAATTCCATTTTAATTCTGTCTAAACACCCACAATAAAAATAAAAATTTGAAATCCTTTTAGTATGTATATGGATGGTGTAGTGTCCCCCAATAATCTCAAGAGGGATAGATAACTATAATATCATTCAGCTGTATGCAAGGTATAAATTGAGGATTTACGATGTCACATATCCAAAACCACCGTAAAATGTGAATGTTATATATTTATATATGTCTTCTTCCTCATCCAATAAATCTAAAAAAAATTTTTTTACTATTGTTGTTGTGAGGATACGTAAGATTATATTATAAGTCCTATATAAAGAAAATAATCCTCTTTGGATATTCTTCCATATCGTAAAAGGTTAGACTTGGATGTTTAACTAATAATTGGTTTTCAGATTTGCATATTTTACTAATTTTTTATAAGCCCGGAAAAGGATTTAATTTTCTTATTGTTGGTTCAATTATTGTGGTATATTTTGAATTTCAAATATTTGTAAATTATAGAAATTATGAGGATATTTTGTAATATAAGACAGAAATAATCATTTTTATAATTTTTTAACCAGTTCTCATACAGCATTGGGGAGCGATTTCAATTGATTTCAATAGTACAACTTAATTATTTGAATTTTATTTACATTGTCGGAAGTTTCGAGTAGCCTAGCTGATCAAAAAAATTATGTAGGACCATTTAATTAAAACTTCTAAATACAAATATACCATACATGAAAATTCGGGTTACGAGTAGTAGAAATGAAATGTCGTTGCCAAAAACGATTATTTACAAAATGATAACATCAATAATTCATTGGAAATGTACTGCAAGTAATTATTTTGAATAAACGCAGTATCAAAGTACGTACTTTTGACCAAAAATATCTAAAGAGAATGAAAAACCAGAATGACAGTAAAAAATGAAGATAACAAACATAATTGATGTCAACTTTTTTACATTTGATAACTCGTTAAAATATACTTAAAAAGAATTTTCTACTCAATGTCAGAAATCGATAAAATAATAACAAGAAGTTGTTATTAGTGAGACAGATGAATGCAAATTATACAAAATTGAACTTTTTTCTCCAATATATAAAAATTATAGAAAATTGTAATTTATATTTGTACATTAAGCGTCCATCCGCCGACTTCAATCTCAATTGTAATTGTCTTTTATGCTATTTTCTCCATACACTTTGAAACTATATGAAAATTCAATGGATAAAATCATTGCATCTAAGGGAGTTTTCATAGGAAAACAATAGACAAAAGTGTATTTTATAACAATAAATATCGCGAAATAATGTTTTTTTTTCTTATACTCTTGTCTCAAAAGGATAAACGAAGTAAATTATCGGTGACAGTGATTTAAGAACCCTCCGCTCTTAACATTATAAAAGATTCAAAGAATTATATTGCTCATTTATTGATTTAATTTCAAGTAAATTCATGGATTTTTACGAATAGATAGATTCGTCGTATATCGTCCGTAGAAAAACTAAACTACTGTATACGTTGCACATAGTCAAGTTCACCAATGGCGATTTTAACCGTCTGAAAGTTCTTAGACATCGGGATTAAAATATATATTTATCGATATGGGAAAATTTTCGATTTAGAGCTAAACAATTTTTATATTACATAATATTTTTTTTTTATATAAAATCGATAATGAGATAAGGAAACTTTGTACATGGAGAAGATTTATATTCTTATTACTTTTCCATTACTTTCCTGTTTAGACCAAGGAAGAAAAGACTTTATAATTTTTCATATAATTTTTAAAATTTAAAATTTAAGATTATAGAAAATGCACAGGGTGATGCACAGAATCGTTTCATTTGAATTTGAATTTGTAATATTCATAGAAATGATTATTAAATTTATGTGTTTCTAACTAAGGCCGAAATACTATATTTATTCAGTTATTGCTCACACTACATCGTTGTCAGTTGTCACCCATAGTTAGAATTTTAGTTTTTCTATACTTAAAAGAATTTCAAATTTGGAATATTTGGTAAAAAAAATGGAATAACAAGAGGAGCTTTTACATAGTTTATTCATTTTCATACATTTCTCACCTATAATTTATATGATTTTTACGTATAGAAATGAGCAGGACAATAAAATATTAAATTTTTTAAAAATATTTAAATTCTTTTTTATTTTAAATGAATTTTGAAAAATAAAACAATTTAAATTATTTATAAGTTTGATAAAAAATGAAATATATATCATGAAATCATTAAAATCCAATAAAACATATTTCAATGTACTCTATTATAATACTCAATGACTATTTAATCCTTCAAATTGAAATCGAACACGATATTATTATTTTTTTTTGTAGTTATTGGAGGAAAAAAAAAAGTTTCAATAAAATTCAATTTTATAACTAAATGTGTTTTTTATGCAATATTATAAGTGAGGGTTTGTTAGGTATACTCTTTACGATATATCAATTAAAATTGTGTTGAAGTTGTTGAGTTTTTTAAATGCAAAGTTTTTCAAGAATTATTTTAACATTTAAAAAATGATTTTTTTTTTTATTTCAATTTTCTTTTTCTGTGTCCAATGCGGAGAATAATTTTTCATAAATACCACCATAATAAAATTAATTGCATTAAAATTAGCAACATCAGGCAATGAAATTGTAATTTTTTATATGCAATTCTTTATGATGATCCCCAGATGTAAATTTTTTTTTATTAATATTTTGTTATTTTATGTTTTTTTTTCAAAAAGGATACCGAAAAATATGTTCATGGTATACATTAAGTAAATTTAATTTATTTATCCTTTAAGCATTATATAGGTTTTTTAAGGTACAGAAAATCATTTAGGTTGCTTTTCGACGACTGTCGGTCTCTCGATTCACTCCAATATTTAATTTTTCAAATTCATAAATTTAATTTAATAATAAACTTAATTTTCTTCAGTGAAAAGCATTTGAAAGTTTATCCTTCATTTTCATGATGAACATTTAAATAAAAAAACATTCAAATTTCGTTCATTTGTGATGACAATTTGAAATACTTTTATCAGTTGACACCCAAATAGGCCATAAAATTGAAACAACTATACATAGAGTAGTCCTACAACTCGGCCATGACACGAAAAAATAACATATGAATAAAAAATTCGTTATTATTTTTTAATCTCCTGGCTAGGACATTCTCTGAAATACATTAATTAAATATTGCCACTTTCAGGCGAAATTATGGTATATAGTTTGTTTGTGAGTTATAATAAAAATTATATAATTTTTTTTTTCAATATTTTTATTTACAAAAAATGCAAAAATTATTTTACACTTAACCAAATTTGTATAAAAATAAAAAAATTTCAATTTATATTTATCACTTTCGTCCTTTTGATGAAAAAAAATAATTTAGTCTCATATTGTTTTTTTTTTTTGGTAAAAAAAATGGAAATTATTGTAATTGTGTATTTTGGTGTGATGATTAAATGTGAATTTATAATAAATAATAAAAAAAATTAAAATAAATGTTAAAAATTTATTGTTATTTTAACATAAATGTAAAAAAAAAAGTAGAGAAATTTTCGAAATGATGAAAATTCTATTTGTCGGTTTGAGGTTAAATATACAAAAATGAAATTTTTTACAATTTAAAATACTTAACGCCTTTTTGAATATAATTTTTTTTTATATTTTAATTTGATTTAATTTTTAAGTCATTTACTTTTTTTTTCTTTTTGTGATGATTTTTATTATTATGGAAATTATTTTTTGAGGAATTCCAGGATATTTTATATATTTTTAATTTAGTATTCCTGTGTAATTTTATACACGTAATTATAAGTGAAATATTTCACCAAAAAATATGTAAAAATGTTAATAGCAATTTTCAACCTATAATTTTGTAATTTATTGTAAATTTTGGAAAGTTTCTATGACAAATTGTAACAAAATCTGTAGGAGAGAAATGCTTGCATAGTAGATTGAATTTATTTATGAGTGGATCGAATTACATTTAATATAACAATTAAATTTTTCATTATTTTGTAAATTTTGCAATTTTATTATAACTTTTAATATAAAATTCATTTACATTACATCATTCATTCTCCAACCAAATAATCTGTATTTTTATATAAATTAATTTCCTATCTATATTTTTATAAATCCGGAAACAAATACAATTTTGATCCTATAAAATTTATTTTTCAAAAAAATTGTCAAAAAACCATTAAAATTTATCCTTAAAAACAACTAAAATTTTAACCACATCCAATTAATTAAAAATTTACATTCCAAGTGATTGATTTTATATACAAAAATTAAATTTCCGTATATAGAATAAGTGCGTCGTATGCCAGGTGACCTATTCTACATATTATTATGATAAATTCTAAAAACCACAATAATACAATTTGTGCCCTAAAATTATAAAAGATTGTGGTTTGTAAATTTTTGGAATTAAGCCAAAAAATCAAAAAAAATTTAATATTATAAAATTTTACATAATTTGTTTTATTTAAGAAGAAAATTGTAGTTAAATAATTCAAAAATGTTAAATGATTATATTAAAAATTAGCTGAAGGTTTAAAATAAAATTTCGATTTAAAATTTTGATCTAATTTTAAAATAGTTCGCGCCTTGTATACCAACTTCCTCAAAAGGACTTCATTTTATTTAAAAGATTATTTTTTGATAATTCTTATTGAAATTTTATAAAAAAAATTTCATAGAAAAATTAATTTATCTTTAATTTTTTATTTTCAGTTAATAAAAAATTTAAATTTATTTATGCCTAAAGAAAAAATTCAATCATAATTTTATTGTCAAAATTTCCCACATTTATTATTCAATTTCAAATAATAAATAAACTCAAATAAATTGACTTCCTGTTTCAAATTTTTTCTTTCTTTTTCTATGGAAATAAATCTTTCAATAAACACTGACAAACAATAACTCACTATGTCATTTTTTTCGATCCTGTTTTTTCGTCCACCTACAAAACAACCAGAAAAAAAAAACAATACAGAAATTAACAAAGAAAAAAATATTGTTGAACACCTTTTCGTTTTATTGAATTCACCCAAATAATAAAAATTATATCAATATTCTTCTTCCTACTATTATACGTACACTACGCTAGCTATATATATTTTCAAACACCTTTAATGAATTCAATTTTATTTATTTCACCCTTCGTGCGTCCTTCGTTCACTTTCCGTATACAGCAACTTAGACATTTTGCTATATATTTGAAAAATTTGTTTCACTATTATCCATGATTTGGTGTTTCTATATTTTTTGTGTTGTTCCTCCTTGGTGTCTAGCTATATATTTTTAGTTCCAAGGATAATTTCCGGTAATAAAATTGAAATGACACTAAATTCCAAAATCATTTATCTTATACTCAAACTCAATTTCATTTTTTTTTTTTTGTATGTCGGATGGTGTATAGTTGCAAAAAAAAATAATAATAATAATATAGAAATAAAATAAATTTTATCCTGCCTGCCAGGACATTGTAAATTAAATTTTCTATATCAATGTATAATTTTAACAAAAAGCGGATATGAAATTTGTCACAGTTTTGGCATATAATTTATTTAATATTATTATTATTTACCTAAGAGAGATGGGCTCAAAAAAAAAGGACGAGTAACAATAAAATAGGACGATTTGATAGCTGAAGAAAAATGAATAATGAGAAATATTTTTCTACAAAAAAAAAAGGAAAAAAAAATGAAATTGTTTAGGAAACCAAAAAAATAGGAATCTAATAGAAAAAAATAGGACTTTCTCTAAATAATTAATTTTGTTCCATGGAAGGACACACAATTAGTATTTGTTATGAAAGATTTAATGTTCTCTGGTGATTTTGTTACCCTAAAATTTCATAATTATTTCTATTAGAATCATTTTAAGTAAATTTGCTAAATTTGCAATAATTTATTATAGTCTCCTTGAAAATCAATTTAATAATTTTTGAAAATTTAAAAAGGATCAATTTAGCATTAATAATTTCATTAAAATTTATTATCGAAAATCAATCCCAAGGATAAATTTGTTCCCTTTTCTCTGATCGATCGCTCCGTTAAACATTGTTTGCCCATTTCACGCCACGATATTTGTAACAATTAAATTATTTGCAATATTTCACTAATATAATTACAAACCATTTTCCCTGAAAAATTCAGGAAAAAAGTGTCTATTATAAAATAGCATTTATCAAATTTGAATTAGTTTTTATTACAATATTTTACTATGACAGCTCAAAGTCCTTAATTATACAACAACAAAAAATCAACAAATTGATTAAATGATTTCATAACAACTTTTACTTTTATATAATGTAAACAAAAATCGTGGTGTTTTGAATCATTTATCCCTAAAAATATTATATTATAGCATATGCTTTTTTTTGTATTCATATGTCCTTGTTTGTTTATTCTAACAACGACAAAATATAAAAATTGGATCAAAATTTCTTGTTTATTCTTTTTCGATTTTTATTTGATTTCTACGGTAAATATTATTTTTAAATTTTTCACAAAAAAATTATCCTGTATGATACAAAAACCATAAAGTAAATAAATATTTACAAAAAGGATTTTTCTATAAATAAATTTGTTGGATAATATATTAGAAATTATTTGTCAAGGATTTAAGTATATAGTTATTGAGATTGAAATTTATAGAAATATTTGTAACAATAATTGTGGAATTTATCGTAAATTGTGAAATAGGATTTACCACAACAGAAATAGTTAAAACTTTTTCTGATCCTTTTTGGTCGAGGGTATAAAAAATATTTTATTTTTTTCGAAAGTTAATTGTGTGTGGAAACATCTGCGTACTCAAATAATTAGTTAATTGAATATTTTTTTGGTTTTACAAATAAAAATATGATAAATAGTAGAAATTTTTATGTACACGAATTTTTCTTGTTAAATTTTATATTAGTTATTTGCAATTCGATTGCATTTCTGGAAAAATTAAGCTGAAAAATCAATTTTTGACTAAATTTCTTATTAATATGATTTAAAATTATAAAAGTATCTGCCAATTGTTACCAGTCTCCAATATTTTCAATTTGAAACTGAAATTTCTATCACAATTACAATAAAAAAGAATTGAAATAATCATAATTAATCTGTCGTCATATTTTCAAATTCACCAATTTTTGTTTTACATCCTAAAAAAACTATAATTTAAAATACCAAAAAATTAATTATTCCAATTTTCAATTTCTATAAATAATTCCACCAATAATCACAAATAACCAAAAACTATATTTTTGGATTACAATATTGTATAAATAATTTATTAGAAATAATTCCAAATAAATTTCTATAAATTTTATATAATATTTTGCCATAATTAATATTCCAAAACATTTTTACCTTGTTCGGTATTAAATATTAAGGATAAAACCACACTCTTGTGAATAAAATCGATTAATATCATTACCACAAGAATAATATCATAAAATTATATAAAATTTCCTTGGCATCACTCGAAATATTTTTACTATATTAAATTGCCACCATTTAGAAAATGAAGCAAAATTGTCATAATACTCTCGTACCATATAAGAATTTTCTTTCCCTTATTAAAATTATTTTCTATCCCTTGTTATTATTATGTATGTATATCCTTTTCCTAAAATCCTGGGAATGTATAACAATTATTTATATAGTAAGTGCAATTCTCTAAATTAAATATCTCGTCTATAAATGATAATGGTAACAATTTGAGTAAAGTGCGAACAAAAACTTACATAAAACCACAATAAACTCAAATTTCAAATATGAAACTTTGTCGCACATATACTTTTTATAAAAGGATATTCAATATAATCCTTACTAAATATTAATTATAGCAGAACATTATAATACAAACTTTTTGAATCTAATAAAATTTACTTGGTTAGAAAATTATTTGCGAGAATTTAAAATGAAAATCATTTCAATTATTGGAAATAAAAATGACCACAAAATTTTATCAAACTTTTAAATTACCTATATTAAAATTATATAGAATTTACTAAAAAGGATAATATATAATTTTTGGTTTGTATAAATAATTACATGTATACTAATAATTTTTCATATTATAACAATAATAATAATCGTTCTTATGTTATGGTATAACAAAATTTGATCGAAAATAATTTTTGATAACAAAAATTTGTTATATGAAATAAATAATATTTTTGATATTGTCCTGTGACATATTAAACATAATAATTCATTTAAAATGAAAATTTATTGGTGCAATATGCAAGATTAATAATATTTGATTGATTAGGGAATTTTTAAATAGATGAATTTTGCATAATTTATCAACACACAAAATTGCATAAATTTCTAAAAAAAATTTATATTGTGGTTTTGGTTGGAAAATTATTTTAACCAAAGAAACAATAAAAAAAAAATTTTAATTTAATTATTTATGAATTTTATGGAAAATTAAATTAGAAAATTTTAATTATATAGAAAATAGTAAAATATTAAAGTGTAAAGTGTAAGGAAAAATTTAATTTAAAATTTTCTATGTTTTGAATTGTGGTAATAATTAATAATTTTCATTGTCATAATTTTGTAAAGATAACTTCCGCAATTATTTTACTAATTATATTATTAAAAATTCTTCAAATAATATTACACCGCCCTCCTATGTAATCCCTAAAATTCTATATAAAACTCTCAGGGGTTTCTATTCTTTAGTCAAATTCTTGATCGTAATAACTTAATAATAAAGAACAGAATTATTTTACCTTTTGATATTTTTTACATCATAATTAGAGGAAAAAATTAGCTTTTTATTATTTTCTAAAATCTAAACAATAAGAGACATCATACTGTGTACATCCCCAGAAGCCGCAACAGAAGCTCATTTTTTCTTCATAGAAACCACAAAAAAAAAAATTATTTATTCAAAAAAATTTTTGTAATAATTTCGATAAATAATTTTATATTTTTTTTTTAAATTACATAAACAATAATGAAAGACCTTAACAATAAACAAGAATATAAAAGGTGAAAACTAAATGCGTAATCATAACCCATTAAGCACATAGGGGTGCCATTTAGATACGCATTTAGATACCAAAATAAATTTCCCCCTCCTACGCACACAAATTAGCCTTTCCTTATAATTTATACAAAAATTAAATAAATTATAGATTGTTTTTATAATAGAACAGTGCATTTACGTCCATGATATAATTTCACATTCAGTGGTTAGACCACAATTTATACCTTGGCTAAGGTAATTTACATTTTTTATTTAGTTTGAAAATAAATTAGGGAATTTTTTTAATGAACAGAGAGGGAAAAATTTAAAATTTATTAATTATTACAAATTTTTGGAATAATTTGGTTTTTTCTCACACACAAATTACAAAAATTTATTTTTTCTTTATTTACTTGAGGCCAAATTAAATTTATAGCATTTTTTTTGTGTGACCACAAGAATGTAATTTGACCTTTTTACATAAATACAGAGAAATGCTTACTGGGCTTCTATGGCACTCGTAAACATGCAAAATTGTTCTATTTGACTGATTATGTGACAAATGATTAGAAATGTTTTATTATTTTATAATATTTTGTTAGTTTTTCTTAATCGAATTTGTTCTTGGTGCGCAAGGTTTTGTTTTGTGAAAGCAGGAGATAAAAAAAATAAAATCAAGGGTCAAAAATTTTGATAAAAATCAACTTAGAAAAAAATATAGGAACTATTAAAAAAAATTTTAATGTTATGAATTATAATTGGTATAATAAATTAATTGCTTACGCGGGTAGCTAATTAGAATACGAATTTTTTTTACAATTATGGTTGTTTCAAAAACGTCGACTCTATAATATCTGAAATGACTTATGATTTGATTAACTCATGGATGGTAAATGCTTTTAAATAAATTTTTTGTTAGATGATTTTCAGAAATCCATAGAATTTACTCAAACTTCTTAAGGTCTTTTGATTTGATTTTATTCAAAAAAAAAATTAATTGTAGCTCCAATATCATTTAAATTTGTACCTCTCTTCTTTTCAATTTTAATTTTAAATTTAATATTTTCATTAATCAAGATGAATTTAAAAAGTTCAATCTAAATTTCCCGAATAATTTTTAGCATCGATTTCAAATCATATTTCCATATTTATACTTAAACATATTTAACAATATTGACAACTTTGTAGGTCTGCTGCTTATTACATATTTAACCTTTCGTAAATAATCCAGCAAATCAAAATCCAAAACAATAATAAACAAATTCTTTATTTCATTTTACAAATATAAATAAAACATTCAATTTTTCTCTAAATACTTGAAATCTATTTTCAAACAAACTTCTAATTCATTATGAAAATAGTAAAAAAAAACATATTCCTATAGTTAAAAAAATTTGTGAGGGTGGAAAGAAAGTCTCTTACTATCAAAATGCACTATTATAGACTCTCCAACGAAAATATTGTTGTTTTGACTGAGTGCTTTATGTCAAAATAAACACTTTTTAGATTTTTGTTTTTGTTTTTTTTTTCCTCTATTCTATTCTTGACTTGACTCGTGTTTAAATAAACACAAAGATTTCCAGTTTCTATTTAGAAAAAAATCATGAATAGCAAATAAACAAATCATTTGGATTATAATTTTAAAAGAAATCTCCACGATATATTCTTTAATTTTCAAGAATGTCCGACATTGAATTCATTCTATTATTATTTATAGTAAGTGGTGGGGAAATTGAAGTGGAAAGTATAAGAAAAAAATGTAGAAAACTTTTTGAGCATATATATAATATTTATGATCGATAGCTGGATAATGATTATGATGATGATGAAGGCCAATATGTTCTTTTCAATTGTAATTCACCTGTGATATAAGAAAATTAAAAATTCTAACTATATACAATAATCTTTATAGATATGTCAGAGTAAAAGGGTCTCTGTTTTTAGGTAGGTATTTCTTTTCAGTTGAAGAGCATCCATGACTGAAAATAAACTACAAAAATTTTTTTTTTTGTTAATGGCCCAAAAGAGAATGACATGGCATTTATTATTGATTTGAACTAAATTTGAAGTTGTTTGTGTTTTTTTTTTCAGAGAAGAAATGCAAAAGGAATTTTTAGTGAAGAAGATTATAAGAAGTTGTTTATAAAGTTTTGATAATGATGAACAGGTGAGAGTATATAGTGTTGACCTTCAATGGGGATATGATTTAAATATAGTATATAGTAGTTTAAATATTTTTTTTTATTGTCATGTGAAAGGAATTTTTAAGGTAGGAGTTAAATTCTTCTTTTGTTTAGACAAATTTTGTTAAATAACAAAATGCTAAATCATTCAATAAACTTAATCAAATTATTATTATAGAGAATATATTTACGACACTTTATAATGTAAAAAGCATATAATTTTAAATGGGATCTGATGTGTTTACTCTAGCAGTTGTTTCATCTGAAAAGAATAAGAAAATGTTGGTATATTTAGTGTACTAACAAGAGAAAGTAGTCCAATACCATATTTCTAGTATGTAAATTTTAATTGTATTCGTGTGAAGAACTCCCTCATCAGTATAAATTTTAGAATTCAAGGAAATTTGTAATAATCTGTTAGATAATTGTTAGATAATCTTCATAAACTTCTAGTAGTTAGGATTAAAATGTGAAATAGTAAAAGAAATTTAGTTCCAGAGAAGTTTGACAAATAAATTTTCTATACTTTTCTTAAAAAATGTAATTTATATACCATACCTATTTAGACTAGATAAAAACCAATTTCCCAAAACCATCATATAGACTCTAAATATAAAAATCACTAACAATTCTTAGATTATTAGTTCATGTCATCCTCTAATTAATATCATTCTATGTTAAGCAAATTTGCTCCTAATAAATTTCACATATAAATAACAACTATAATTTCTGTATAGGGAAACTATTTTTACCAACAAATATTTTCCCTACATAAATTAAAACTAAAAATTTATTTATTTACCCAAAAAGACAAATTTTCTCTTCTTTCGTATTTTCTTTTCTTTTTACCATTTATTATATTGTTGACAAAATTATGTCAATTAATTATTACTAAATTTATAATCATAACATAACAAATTTTCCAAAGTAAAACTACACAAATTCTATTTTAATTTTTACCTCATAAATTTTTGTACAATAAAAAAAAAATTTTCCTGTTCAAATATTCATTTAATTATAATAAATTATAAAAACTAACAAATCAATCTTAAGGCTCGCGGAGCGCCATTTCGTGTTTTATAGAGGAATTGTTTTGCCCATTTTATACAAAACCAGTGAACATTTTCTTCCACGAAATTTTTATAACATATCAAGAATATATTAATTTCACGGATAGGTGTTTTACTTTTTTAATTTTCCCCCCTATATACCTGTCCCCGCACCTGAAAGTGGACCATTTTATTGCCCATTTTATGAGTAAACCCTTACATATTTTGATATTTTTTTTCTACAGAATAAAGATTAAATATATTTTTCACGGATGTATGTTTTACATTTTTGATATTTGTTATCATTTTTCTAATAATTAAATTTTTATATAAAAACCTCTTTTTTTCAAAAATTTTTTGGAAGAAAATGTGTGAAATTTAGTGTAGCTAGTCTCTGATAGGGAACTTTGAGCGCTGAAGTCAATTTTAAACAGTTTTATTGTCAATGAAAGCTCTTTTTTTGTTTGTGTGTGTTTCAAATTATTTTTTATTTGCAATTCAGATTTTAGATTTTTTTTTCAGATTTTTTTTATGAATAATAGCTTGTTTTGTACATAACATATGGATGGATGTATATAGAAAATATTTATTACCAATAACATAATATTTAGTTTACATCTTTTCTTTATATTTTTTGTTTTTCAGATAAAATGTATGAGAAAAGGTGGATTTTTAGTGTCAGGTGTAGTTTTTTTATTTGTTTCAAAAATTGGATCAGGCTTATAACAGTGTAAAAATAATTACAAATTTATATACATACTCAATTTTTATAGGTAAATGAAGTTAAAAAAAAGTAGGTAAAATCTAAAAAAAAATGCAGGAAAGATTTTATTTCATTTTTTTAATGAAATATCAATATAAGTACATATATTATCCTGGATGAAATGCTGAATGGCCATATTTTCATCTGGGATTTTCTCTAGCACCCCTGGATGGATTGGGCTGATATTTGGTAAACACATTTAAATTAGTGGTCTGGATGAAATGATGTGTGGCCATATTTTCATCTGGGATTTTCTCTAGCACCCCTGGATGGATTGGGCTGATATTTGGTAAACACATTCATTATAGTGATCTATTGTTAAGTATGCCAGAACTCCTCCATTAGCTTTACTTGGAAGATGGTTATATGATTAAAACGTGATTTCTGATATTTTGTGGGAAATAATGGAGGAGCACTGGCATAGTTAATTATAGAACAATATAATGAATGTGTTTACCAAATATCAGCCCAATCCATCCAGAGGTACCAGAGAAAATCCCAGATGAAAATATAGCCACCCATCATTTCATCCAGACCACAAATTTAAATGTGTTTACCAAATATCAGCCCAATCCATCCAGGGGTGCTAGAGAAAATCCCAGATGAAAATATGGGCATACATAATTTCATCAAGGATAATATACATACATACATATTGATATTTCATTAAAAAAAATTAAATACGACCGTTTTCATTCAAATACGCCCTTTTGTAGAATAACCCCCAATACAATATATCTGATCAGATATTTATGGGTAACGAAATTAATTTTACTTTCCCTTTATAGAATTTACAATTATTTTATATAATATACAAATATTTTATATTATATAAATATATGGATATAGTATGTATAACTATATTTAGTACATATATAATATTATAATATCTGATCAGATAATATTATACATATACTATTTACATATTATATTATATAAAATAATTGTAAATTCAATAAAGGGAAAGTAAAATTAATTTCGTTACCCATAAATATCTGGTCAAGCAATAATATATACATTACATATACGGTATTGATATAATATATTATGAAATATGAACTCGTTTTCAAAAATCAAAATTTGTGGGATAATTTTATCATCACATATAATTATACATTATATGGCAACGCCGCATTCCTATAAAAACATCAAATAATGTATTACAAACGCATACACACAAAGAATATAAAAGCTCTTTTTCAGAAAAAAACATTGGTATGACGTGACGTCACGATTCGGGCTTTTTTCTGGCGCTCCTCGACCCTTAACAAGCCATTTCATTTATATTTTTAGTATAGAAACACGTAAAAAATTTTTTGTCTCATTTAATTTCTATTTTGTCAAAACATAACAAAAAAACTGTAATAAATAATCATAAATAAATATAAAACATAAAAAAATTTTGGAATTTAATTTTTTTTTTCTATTAATTTCATAAAATTCAGTAAACCGCAACGTTTTACTTTTCTTTTATGAACTAAAAACTATAATAAAAAAGAAAGGCAAATTAATTTCTTATTCACTTTAACACTGAAAACTGAAATCGACAAAACTTTATTTAGAAAAAAAAAAATTGAAATTTTTATAAGTTCTAAAAATATTTTTAACATGGTAAAAAAAAAATCAAAATTTATTATGAAAACGGAAATGTCACAAATCCTTCAATGTTATTGTGAATACCATCAAAAAATTAATAGAAAATGTTTTATATAAATAGGAAAATTATATTTTTATAATGTAAAAATTATCTGTTAGCTAATATATTATATTTTGTTTCCCCTTTTTATAATCGAGGATATATAGCTTTAATTTTCTATTTTTATGGTTTAACCTGAAAACATGTCAAGTCTCCTTAAAATAAATAAATCGTTTTGTCTAAGATAATAAATAGATTGAATTTCAGACTAAAATAATAAAAATATGTTAAAAATAAATAATAATTTTTTGTTAATATGAAATTGTGAGTTTGTTTAAAGGACTAAAATTTAATTATTGTTCGAAATTAGGGCCTACATTAATTATATTACAGGATCACTAATAAAATTTAACATTAATGGATAGAGAAAATTGATCTTTCCCTCATTACTCACAAATATAAATCTTAATTTTAATGGTTTCGTCTACTTTCCTGAAAATATTACCTAAATATTTCAATTTTTTTATGAAGCTTTTGCTATCTCTAAACTTGCTAATGAATATTGTCCAAGAATTAAATAAAGCGATCAATGAGTCTTAAAAAATGTCATAATTATATACAGATTCTAGTTTACCATCCAGAATGTTATTAATAACAACACTTACTATGTACTGACGACATTATTGAACTCTTCTGAATCTTCTACAGTTACTGACGAAATTATTGATAACAGACTAAAAATATGAAATTATTAATAAGCACATAATTTAATTTATTTATCGGTTTAAATATTGAAAATATTTTGACATATTTTCCACCCATAAACAAAAACAATTTGATATTAACAATAAAACCTTCCACATCAATAAGAACAAATCCAAAGAATAACAAACATAAATCTATTTTCTTGAACCAAATGTGAAATACATAATTTATAATGAGCTAATTACAAAACATAAATAAATATATATTTCATAGCTTTGACATGTGAACCAATTAAAATACAATTAAATAACTAAATTACATAAAAAAATAAATGAAAAACTTTTTGAAAACATCTTTCAATATATAAATCGAGAAAACACAAAAAGAAGATCAATAAGAATAAAAAACACAGAAGAATAAAGAGACCTCCAAAACCCTTCATTTCATTTTAAACAAAAGTTATTGTGGATTTGCGGAAGGCCATAAGACTATTTTTACATTATCGACATTTTTCAATGCAATTTTTCAACAAAGTTTCTTAGTTTTGGGCTCGACAATTTCTTTTAAAGGTTTCGGGATGTGACTACTATTGGCCTGAGTTCACAGATCCTTCAGAGATTCCTTTCTTTCAATCCGCACCCATCTATTCATTTCTTTAGAATTAAAATAGGATGAAGAAACCGAACAAAAATCTTCCAGAAAATAGTCGAAATAAAATATCGACAATGTAAAATAAGTTTTATACAAATCCTTTTCGGTTTTGTTGGCTACGGTTTTACGGAGGGCGAAACATAAAAATACAAAAATATCATGTTGTCGATCTTTTTGTTTTTTTTTTTGCTAAGAAAATGAATCAATAGAAATTTAACATTATAATAGCAGAGGCGACGTCGCGATCTTAATTTATTATTTGAAAGAATAAAAGAATTTTTTATTTTTCTTTAGATCTGCTAATAATTTTTATATGGAGTTGTCAATTATAGGTTATCCAATTACTTGATTTGTGTTAAAGTACAAGTAAATAGACAATCTACCAGAATTGGGTTTAAAAAACGAAGCGAAATAGTTTTTTTTTTTACTTGTTTGTTCTTTGAAATTGCCTGTAGGAGCCATTTAGGCCTGACGAACTCGGATAGAATGAAAAATGTAATTGCTAATTAATAAATTAATTTAACTTTACTTTGATTTATTAGAGTTTTATTATTTAATGGGGAAAATATTTAAGATTTTTGTATATAAAAATTAACACTGACAGTGTCAGTCATATCAATTAAATATTTTTTAGACACTTCGCAATATAATATTCAAATTAAATATTTAGAATAGAATTTTATTCGAATTTTTGAGAAAAAAAACTAACTTTATAATTTGTAATTTTCGTTAAATTTTAGATTAATTGTATAATTACTTGTAGTTTCCCGACTCTCCTAGTTGCAATATTACGAAAAACATAAAAAATAATCAAGTTCTTAAGCATAGCATGTAAGATTTACTGCATTTGAACCATAATGACACCGAAAAATTATAAAATAAAAATTATATACTTACACGTTTATAGTAAAAATTAACATTTTTACAATTTTAAATAATTTCCAGTTTTAAATCGTAATAATGTAATCTACATTAAAAATTACTAAAGTAAACTATAAATTTTTTTTCAATTATAAATTATATAAATCAAAACCCTACAGAAATGAAATGAAGATTTCGGGTTATATTCAAATTATGATTATACAAACTGATGGGTTTTTGGTATATAAACAAACATGATCATTAAATGATCAGAGAAAATCGTGAATCACATTAAAAGAAAAAAACATTTTTAAAAACCTTTCAGCATTTACAAATGTAAATAATAAACGACACAACAGAGAACAAAAATTATATATTAAAATTAAAGATTATTGCATATCAAATTGTTTTAAAAATTGAAGATTTAATTTATTTACAATCACAAGAAAAAAATTTTTATAGTTTTTTTTATTATTATGATGGTTCATGTTAAACAGATTTTTTTTGCTGTCTCTTGGGAAATCCGATTTATTTACTATACAAACAAAATCAAATTTATACAATTTTTTTATTACTTAATTATAGGAAATTCAAATATCAATAAATGCTCAACTGATTGGCAAACATGGTAAATGCAAAAAAATAAAAAGACAAATTTAACTCAAACAGTTTTTTTATTTCATTTTTTATTTACCATTAAATTTTGAATTAATTATTATTTCCAATATAAAACATATAAATGAAAATAACAATCCAATACCTAATAATAAATATGCTGGTGCTAACATATGAATATCAATATTATTATCATCATTTGAATCAATATCTTTTAAATATTTTAATATACCATTTTTACTACAAACCAAAAATGTATCACTATACCATTTTTGTAATAAACCAGTATCAGTAATACGAAATATATATTCATCTAATAAATGATAAATAGATAAATCATGTTTCATATGAAATTGTAAATGAATTAAACCAAAACATATTTTTGACATACGAAAAAGTGGACGATTTAAATATTTCTGTTTTTCAAATACATAATTAGCACGTTCATCACTTATAGCATAACCATATGATATATTTAATTTATAACGATTATTATTACATTCACCAGATTTACCCATTATCAATAATTCTTCAAATTCTTTTGGAAATCCTTTACCAATAATATTTTTCTTAATTTCCAAATCAGATGTCATTAATTTTTGTTGAAAATCAATTGCATCTTGTATTGTATTGACTTGTGATTCATAAATAATTGTTGTTAAAAAACTAACTAAAATTGCTGAATATAAATTTGCAATTATAAAACCTAATAAGTTTGTTTGAATATTTATGAAAATTTCACGCCAATTTGGATTAAAAATTAATTTACGATCTGGTGATATATAAATTATTTCACATAAAGTCCATGTCAATGCTTCTGATAATTTTAAATCTTTGATAATCAAAGTTTTCATAATTGATATATAAAATATAATGAAAATTATTGTTATCCATAAGAATTTATCAAATGGTAATAACCAATATAAATAACGTTGTATTTCTTTACTATTTGGTACCATAAAACAAAAATTCACTGTTTTCATTGGATATGACATTGTTGTTTCATTTTGACCAGCTGGTTGATTACCAAATGCATGCATATCAATATCCAATACATTTTTCGATATAAAATGAAATATATCCACATAAAATGAATTTGAATAACGATTAATTGGTATTTCTCTAAAAGTAGCATTAATTTTATTCATAAAATTTATAAATGCTAAACCAGAAAATCCACTAATAATACGTTCATTATTTTCATTTCTATAAGATAATGTTCTTGGTGGATCATCAGCTGGATCAGATGTACGAAATATTTGACCATAGTAATTTTTTATTTGTCCAGGAAAAATATTTTCAATATTACTAGAATTTCTTTGAATAATTTCTAGATTTGGATATGGTATATAAGAATATATTTCGATAATGTTATTTAAATTTTCCATGTATGTAATTATATTGAAATAATAATTTTTATAACATTGTTCAAATAAATTTTGAAGATATTCGCATGTTTTGTACTCTTGTAGAACCAAAATCACTTTTAAATGTCTTAAACCAATAATTGTCTTATTAATGTTGGAAAATGTCGAATTAATTGAATCATTTTCAAGAAATATGAAAATTAATGAATTATCATCAATGTTAGTTTTACGAATTTGAATTTTCTTAGATGTTACTTCAATTATTATGACAGGAACTTTAATTTCTTTTAGAAAATCATTGGATTTAGTTGTATTTGATTCATGAATCACTATAAAATTTTTAAAATTATAAACTTTATTTAAATCATTCGATAAATAAATTAAATTTGATAAATTAAATAAATTCACTTTCACTAAATTTAAACTAATAATTATTATTAAAAAAATTACCGACATTATTACCGTCACAATTTTTGGTTCAAAACTTTAGTATTTGAATAACGATGAGTTAATGTAATATGTTTATGCTTTTTAATCTAATTTTATTTCAATCATAAATATCAGAATAATATAAGTTAATAAAATTATAGTTAACTTAATAATTAATTTTATTGGCTTAATCTCCCAAGTTGTTTTATGTTCAATAGCAAATACATTTTCTTTACCATTACAAAAATATTCTTGTACTGTGGTAATTTTGTAGTTTCGTCAACATGAAATCATTTATTAAGAAAATAATATTAGTTATAATTTGTAATTAAAGAAATCGGCGACTAGAATATAATTTTAACGATGTGACGAATTATGACTATCAGGAATAAGAAATATTTACAAATTTCATGTCTATTTAATAATATAGTAAAAACTTATTACAAATTGTCAATAAGTAGCAACTTTTTTCAGTTATATAATATTAAATAACATGATTAGCATAACTTTCTAATCACAATTTATAAAATTAATAAATTCTTAATGAATCACTCCAAAATAATGTATAAACTATTACTTCTGATTTACGTGCCATGAAATTTAAATTACATATATACTTATTATAGTATAAATATTAATTTACGTTTATGTTTTCATCCTGGAATTATTAATTTTTGATGACATTGTTTATACGACTAAGTAAGAAAAGCAAATGAGATTGTTTTGCAACTGATTTGACAATATAACTTGTTTCATGAATTAAAAGATAATTTATTAAATTTGTAGTCTCTGGACTTAGCATATATTTGCTTTGCAAAATAGTTATGCTGCATTCTAAAAGCTTCCAAAAATTCTCTAATGATTTTAATTGAATTAATTTTTGATTTTTAATTTCTTCTCTGCAAGTTGTTTAAAAAATCATTTACACTATTTCTATTTTTAATATATGTAATTAAAAAATCAAATTTTACATTTAAAATAATATCATTTATTTTTACTTAATTTCATTTAAAAAATTATTAAAATTCACAATTTTCTTTCAATTAATAATTGAATGTAGAAGAATTTCCCCAAGAAAACATAAAATCGATATTAAAAAACCAGATCCTAATATTAACCATGCCATTAACATACCATATAAATTTAATATTGTATAATCATCATTATCATTTTCTGGTATATAATCAATAATACCATATTTAACACTATCGGTAGCAGCCATTCTTTCCCATTTCAGTAATAAACCTGATTCAATAATACGAAAAATATAATCATCTAATAATTTATATATTGGTAAATCATATTTAATATAAAATGTAATATACATTAAACCAAAGCACATTTTTGATAAACGAAATAGTGGACGTTTTAGAAATTTCTGTTGTTCAAATAAATGCATCCAACGATCTTCACTAGTTACATAACCATATGATTTATTTAATAAACCACGATGATCATAACATTCTTTATGGGTTGTTATTACCAATAAATTATAAAATTCTTTTGGTAAATTATGAAAGTTTTTATCAATTTCTTCTTTAGTTGTCATTAATTTTAAATTTAAATCAATTGCATCTTGTATTGTATTGAATTGTGGTTCATAACTAATTGTTGTTAAAAAACTAACTAAAATTGCTGAATATAAATTTGCAATTATAAAACCTAATAAATTTGTTTGAATATTTATGAAAATTTCACGCCAATTTGGATTAAATATTAATTTACGATCTGGTGATATATAAATTATTTCACATAAAGTCCATGTCAATGCTTCTGATAATTTTAAATCTTTTATAATTAAAGTTTTCATAATTGATATATAAAATATAATGAAAATTATTGTTATCCATAAGAATTTATCAAATGGTAATAACCAATATACAAATCTTGGTAATTCCTTACTATTTGGTACAATAAAACAAAAATTCACTGATTTGATTGGGTAAATTGGTTGGGTTTGGTAAAATAAATGAAATGGTAAATTACCAACTGCTTGCATATTAATATCATCAAATTGATTTTTCTCAATTGTATCATAGTCACTCATATTTTTTGGTATTTCGTTAAATGTTGCATTAATTTTCTTCATAAAATTTACAAATGCAATACCACAATAACCGCTAATAATTTTCTCATTTTTTGAATTGTAATAATAGAAAATTCGTGGTGGTTCAATTGTTGCTGATGGTGTTTTAAATGTATAACCATAAAAGTTTTTGATTTTAGATGGAAAAATATTTTTTATATTTCTAATATTCTTTTGAATAATTTCAATTTTTGGATAAGGATAATAAGAATAAATTTCAATACTTTCATTTCTCATCGATTTGCTAGCATTTTCCATAAAAATTATCACATTTAAGAAATAATGTTGAAAGCACAGCTCAAAGAGATTGTTAAGATTTTTATCATTTATATATTTATCTAGTATTAAGACAACTTTTATGTGTCGTAGACCAATTATTGTTTTGTTGATCATAGAAAATATTTCATTAATTGTAAATTGATTAAGAAATATGAAAATTATTGAATTTTCATGTGTATTATTCCTTAAAATAATTATATTTCCTGTTGAAATTTCCACTGATCTTATTCCAATTTGTATTTTAACTGCAATTTCCTTCAAAAATATATTAACATTTTCCGATTCAGATTTATGGAATATTATTAAATTTTCAAATTTATAATTTTCTTGTAAATCTTCTGTGAAATTAACTAATTTTATTAAATTAAATGATTTAACACTAATTGAAATTAAAATAATATTTAAACTAATGACAAAAATTGTTAAAAATTTCATTTTTCGATGTTATTCCTTCAAAAGTGGAAATTAAATTAAATTATTATTCAATTTTTACTTAGAAAATGACAAATAATTATTGAGAACATATTATTAGTTAGGTCCTTGAAGAAGTTTAATTCAATTATAAGCTTATAGATGGATAAAAATTGAATTTATATGGTAAAAGTTTTGGCCATTAATCAAATGTCATTATAATAATTTTAAAAAATTGAATAATTATTATGAAACTTTAATTAGACTACCGTATACCACAAAACTAGAATTTTTTCGGTGTTAGATTAGATTATAGTTCAACTAATTACCTTATAGCTAGAAATAAACAGTAACTTATCAAAATAGTTAATTAATTAAAATTAATTATTAATACTGTCAATTTGTTATAATAATTTAATTGAAATAAAATTTTCAAAGATTAATATCTAAGAAATATTTTCATTTAATTTAAAATTAAAATAGACAAATGGAAATTAATAAATTTGATATTAATATGAAATATTACATAATTTTTTTGTATAATATAATTCATATATGAAGAAGAATCTAAAATTAAAATTTAAATTTATCCTTACTTGTAATACTTTTTCCTAGTTAATTAAATTTTCTTCATAATTTAAAAGTCTAAGATAAAAAATAAATAAATAATCCTTAGAGCTAAATATTATTACAGAAAAAAATATGTATAGGTACAATTTTTTACTAAAATAAATCTTATGCAGAAAAGGATATACTTCTTTATCCTGTCAATTTTTTTCTTCTTAAGATAACAAAAAATATCTTCATAAAATTGTTAAAAGAAAAAGAGGAATATTTAATCCCTGATCCTGTCATTTTGAATTTCTGTTGTTTTTTTCCTTCAATTTTTACAATAAATTGAACACCTTTAAGAGATAACAAAACGTTTAAAGTCTGTGCTCCTTTTCGTATAACTAAGTTTATTTTTTCTTGAACAACAACAAAAATATTTCCTTATTTATTGCTTTCTATCTATCTAGTAAACAACAAAATCACAATCTTAATTTCCTCAGCAACAACAACAAAGACACTTTGCAGATAAGAAACAAGGTCCTGTATTATATGGAATTTAGTTTTTTAAGGTGTTAAAATTATATAGCTGTGTATTTTTTTTTTGTACCTGGGCAATAAATTTGACACCTTGTTGTTTATGTTTTGTGTATAAATTGAAAAAGATTTTTGAGAAATATGAGATTTTAACATAAACTTCGACCCTTATAAAAATTGTTGTGCAATATAAGTATAGAAATTATATTAAAATAGTAAACAATGCAAGGATTAGGATTAAAGATATTCGCTAAATTTACGAAGGTTTACAGATTATTATATTATTGGGAAATTTTTTTTTTATATATATTTTCTTGTTTAGTTAAATTATTTAGTAAAGGACATGTTATTGCAATTCATTCCAGGATTATAAGGATAATAATGAAATAAAAATTTATAAGGAAAATTAATAACACTGCATTAGCAATGAAATATGTTATATTATGAATAGAAAAAAATTTTTGGAAAATATTCAATTTTTAGGATTATAAAATTTGATCATATTTTTTTTCTTTTGGAAAATTAAATTTTTATTGCTTGAATAAAATTTATAGTCAGAACAGAATTCACACCATGATGCAAATAATTATCATCACACTGTGACACAAATTTGAAATATTGTGATTATGATAATTCTATTTCTCAAGTAAATTCTATACTGTCAAGTGTCAGTTTTGTGAATTATAAAAATTATGCAGTGCAAATGATGAAATTCATTAATAATTTTCGGTTAGTGGGTCGTTTACTATTCCTTTTTGGAAAAATTTAAACTATAGCTCTAAAAATTACTAGACAATTTGGAAGTAAGTAAATTATAATCGAAAGTAATATAGTGACACCACACTTCATACAAATGACAATCGTAAGTGTACTTTAAAAACAAATGAATCTCATTAAGCAGAATTTCTTCCAATATCCAATAAATTGATATTAGACGATAATTATCATTATTTTTTCAAACTAACTATGATGGAGATAAATTATGAAATGAGCGTGATGAACTAATGAAGGCTATAAATGCTGTGTGTCATGACTTAAAAGAATTTTTCATTTTAAACTGAATTT
Organism: Empis stercorea; assembly: GCA_949752835.1. Taxonomy (NCBI): domain Eukaryota; kingdom Metazoa; phylum Arthropoda; class Insecta; order Diptera; family Empididae; genus Empis; species Empis stercorea. Next base: position 55,202,893 of record OX457087.1, on the reverse strand, counting down.
AATTCAATTATGAACATGAACATTTGCAACTATAAGTACTTATATAATATTTATTTATCAATAAAAATGATATAATCTTTCGTGAGCCATATAAAATTTACTGATTTTCAAAAATCATTTTATCCAATTAGATCATAAATTCCAGCAGCAGCAGAATTACCAAGAAAAAGAGTTTTCATAGTAAATTTTCAACACCTTTTGACCATTTTACTATATTATTTTATATATTTTTAACATGATGGTAAAAAACGATTATTTGCGATTACTTAAGCGTGACATCTTTTCTAAAAAAAAAAAATCTAATCTTTTCTTTTCTTCTAAATAATTTATTGAACTACAAAATAAAAATTTCGTGAAAACTAATATTTTTTCTACTTTACTATAGTGAAAACTTTTAGAGAGAGCATCCAAAAAAAAAAACATTAAAAAATATACAAAACTTTGAAATGTTACTATTATTTTCTTGTTGTTGTTTGTCTTGTTTAATGTCAACGATAATGTCAGATGGATTTTTTATGGTTCATGATCGAAAGGAGCAAAAATACAAAAAAAAACATATACACATTACATAAACAATCAAAGACATGAATATTGTTTCTCAGCTGGTTTGCTCCTGTTGTGTTTATATTCTAATCTTGCCCCCATGTTGTGATTTTGTTTCTGTTTTGCTGTTGTTAGTGTTCTTTTTTTTTTTGGGGCCAGACAAGTTGACACTTTTCCCTATTCATTCAAAATCTATAATGTCTTCTTAAAACTATATAAAAAGTTTTATTATATAAATATGTTTTTTTGGTACATATAAATTTATGTTGCAACTCTGGATGCATTTGAAATTTAAAAATGCCTAGAATTTTTTTTTTAATGTTGGCTATAGATTTTCAAACAAAAAATTTCGGTATACTGTAAATTACATAAAAATAAACATAAACTTATACGGTTCACAGCCGGAAGAGATATAAAGATAAATGTGTGTTCTTTTTTGGAAAAAAGTTATGGGGATTTGTGAGTATATGTTTATGTACTGATAATATTTACGCTGTGTGATAGTGAAGATAAAATTTGAAACAAAATCTACAAAAGTTTTTAAGCAAAAAATAAAAGAACATTAAAGTAAATTTTATGCTGTAAGAGAGGAAAACTTTAAAAATTATTTTTAAAGGAGTTATTCCAGATTTAATATTATATTTCAATGTTTTTGCAAGGATGGAAAAAAATTGGTAAAAGTTTATGTTAAAAGAAATTCAACTTACAAGAAAAAAATTAATTTTTTATTTCTTCTTTGTCAGAATATATAAATACAAGTGAGCAGCAAAGCGAATTATGTTTTTAGCTCAAAGATTTTGTTTATTGTTTCAATCAAAAAGATTACAAGACAAACTTTAAGATTTAATTTTGTAATTTTGCAGAGAAATAACCAGATAAAGAGAATTTTGTAATATAAATGTTTGATTGATAGTAAAGAAGCTGTTACTAATTCAACAGTGACAGAGGTAAAAGATTGAGAAAGATGGAAATTAAATATATTTTTGTGTATCTCAATTTAGGGTTATAATTTTTTTGAAAATGAAAGACTGAGTATTTTATGTTGAAATTTTGGATATATTTGAGCTTAATGTCATAATTATGTAAACCAGTTATATCCTTCTACAAAACTGGAAATATGTAAAGTAATTGAAAAATATTTTTGTCCTTTTTCCACTGGATGACTTTACATGAACTCAGCATCCTTTTTAAGCTATTTTTTATCAATGAAATTGTAGAATATTTTTGACTGGTCAAAGAATAAGTGTACTTCTTCTTTTCTTGGCTAAACAGCTCAGTATATGTCTTAGATGAGACCTACACGTCTTAGATGTTTCCACTAAGATTCCGCACCCATTATAAAGTAATTAAAATTTAGTACAGAAACTCCTACAGATCTGAAAATTTACATAATTTCTAAAGACATCTAATAAATCTATTTAATAAAATATTGAAATTTAAATTATGAATCTTTATTATTTTCCTGTCTGTTAAGTACATACATAAAATTTAATTCTTTCTTAAAAGTTTCTATATTTTTAATATATCAAAATAATTTGAATGTCATCGAATTTTATTAAATTCTCATATAGCTAATGTAATATTCAAAAATTATAACATAAAAATAATGCAAAATATTAAAATCATACAATATTTCTCACATTATTTTATACGACAATTTTTCAGCTGGAATAATTTTTCATTTTTTTTCTTTCTATATATCTAACGAAAATCTGGTTTTCTCTCCCCCGACTTATTTTCCATATGATTGCATATCCTTCCACAATATAAAAGTATCATTTTCATTGCAATTTTTGTGTGTTTTTTTTTATTTGGCGGTAGATTCTTTTTGGTTCGGTGCCACTTTTTTTTTTTCATGAAATTCATATCTTAATGGTCCGTAAAATTACCAACATCTTTTCATAACATTTCGTTTTTTTTTTGTTGCTATTCTTTTGCAAAACTTCAATGAAGTTCAAAAGGAGAAAAAAAAATGTCTTGAAGAAAATCGATCTGCAAAAGATACCAAAAAAGAGAAAAGATATTAAAAAGAAAGATGAAAAATTAAAAAGTTATATATTTGTTTTGTCTTTTTTTTTTATGATTTTAGCACGACATAATCTTTAGGTGATATTTGTTGTTGGCTGGTGGAGTTCCTTGATATTGTGATTTATGACTTTTTAAACTTTTTGTTTTTTTTTGGTATATTGCAATGCAATATTATGATTTTTTCTGAAAGAAGAAAAAAAGTAATAATAAAAAGATTGTGTCATTTTTTTTTTTTTAAATAATATTGAATTTTGTTTTATTTTTATGGATTTTAGTCACATATCCGATACTAAACAAGTGTTTTAACGCGAACTGCATTTTATATAATAAAAAAAAATAACAAATATTTTATTATTATTAATATGCTTTAAATTATATATGTTTTTTATGTTGTTTAAGAGATCAGATAATGATAAAATTCCAAGGAAAAAATATTATGTTTAACAGGAAACATTGATGGGAAAAAAGGATCAAAATTGTGAATTTCAATTAACTTGAGTTTGTACTTTATTAAAAAAAAGTAAATCATTGAAATTTAATTCTAGAAGCTGTTTTTAATTATAGTATATAAACAGCTTAGTGTCAATTTAACTAAATGTATAATGTCCTATAGTTGGAATTACATCGAAGCTTCGACCTTCAAGTATAGTACATTATCGTTGCCTCAATTCCGAATGAGGCGAGGCATCAAATATTTATTGTTCGATGATTTTTCCTATAAAATTGAGTACATTAGTAGAGCTTAGAGTTTTGCAGACTTGATTTTTTTTGCTATAACTTGGAAAAATTGAAAGATATTGGAAATTGGTTTGGATATTTTTATTATAATTAAAATTCCCCGCCAATAGACACCAAATTCACTTATTTTAGATCAAGTCATGGGAAAAAAATCGAAATTCTCCAATATAGCCAAATTTTGCTCTATCAACTATAATTATAACAATTTTTGGTCAAAGGCCCTCTTAACTTTACGACATAAAATTCACGTTAATTTCAATTACTAAATTTTCAATATTTTCGGTTCAGTTCAGTTTCAGTTCAATATTTTCAATTCATATAAAACAAAATTACACTTTTACATTAAATTTTATAATTAAAATTCAATTTAATTTTTAATTGTATATTATTGCAAATAATTCAAATTTAATATTTTCTATATCTACAATTCATAATTTATTTTTAAGAATTTATTACAATAGTACATAAAAATTTGCTAAATTGCATTTTACATAATTAAATTAAAATAATATTTATATCTCTATAAAAACTAATTTTGTTGGCAAAATTAATATTTATACATGACATTTTTTTGTTTCTATATAAAATCATTCCCTCCACAAAAAAAGGATAAACTTAATTCAGAAATTTATTAATTAAATTGTCAAAACTAAAAAATATATATAATTAAATTACACTCCAGTTACCCCAAAATAATTTATTATTAAATATTGGAAAAATATTTAATGTGCAACAATAATAATAATAAAAAAAAGTGAAAAATTTTCCAATTTTAAATAATATTTATGAAAATTTTAATTTATAATCGGAAATTTTTTGTGTACACATTATTGAATATTGAATAATTTTTGTTTAGTGACCTAAATATAAATTTTATATATATTTTTTTGCATTTTCAGGATTTCAGGAAATTTTTTGAAAATAGAATAATACTAAAATGGCATAAAGTTTTTGAATATTTATAATCTAATTTGAAATTTTTTCAAAATTCTGTAAATTTATTGTACAAATTTTCAGTTTTATGTACGTACATATAATGTATATACCAAACCTTTTAAAATTCACATTTTTTTTTCAAATTTCCTGTTATTTATGCCCCAAAATATATTTTATTTAAATATAAATGAAATTTTACCTAAAACGTTAATTTTTAGCTGGTAACTAACTAATGTGAATAAAAATTACACTACACGCTGTAACATAATTAAATTACAATTATGACTACTGCCCAGGTTAATTATTGTTATTTCCATTTAGTTTTATGTTTCTGAAGAAGATTTTAATTTTTTTTTTGGTAAAAAAACGAAATTCCATTTTAAATTACACCAGGTTTTTTATAACAGAAAAAAAAATCGTCCTTTTTTAATTACATTTTACTTACAATGTGTATTTAAATCGAATAAAATATAGTGGATTTATACAAATAAATGTATAAAAAACGAAAATGAACAAATTTTTATTTCTCAATTACACGTAACATATACATGACCAGGGGGTTACAAAATGAAATTGGTTTTAAATACAAATTTTGACCTAGTTTAAAAAAAAAAATTGTACTAAACAAATATGGGATTTTTTTAATAGTAAATTCAATTTTAAATGTTTTTTTTTGGGGATATTTTATTGGTATACAAAAAAATTGATAGTATCGTAAAATTATGAATAGTAAATTTTTCGATATATTTTTTGTAATTTAATTTTTTTTGTATATTTTTTTTTGTTTTGTAAAATATGTACAAAGGATATAAAGGATATATTCATTTTTATTTGCTACATGTTTTTCTATTGTAACTATAGTCTCGTATTTTATAATGAAAACATTTTCGCTACACCAAAGATTTTATGATTTTAAATAAGATTATTTAGTTTGCAGGGAAACTATATTTCTAGGGTTTCAATGTTACACATTTTCCTACATTAGATCTACATTAGATTGTACTGCAGTTTCTAAAATAGCTATATTTAAATATATATGTGATTACATTACAATAAACTGTTGGAAAATCATCTTATAATACGTTTTTTGGTTATTGTCATCGTCATCGAACAATAATTATCGTCATCGAACTGTCAATAATCATCACAGTACCATTTGATTATGCACGTCTGTCCTGTACAAAATATAAGCATACAGAATCAACTTTACCATATTACTAATTATTGATCTGATTATTGATCAGATACTTAAATGAATGAATATTACTAATTATACACTGTCACAAGATTTCAAACAATATTTTAAATATTTGTTTCCTACATTTGATATATTTATATAATTTACTTTATTTGTTACATGCATATTTCCTCTATGATACAATTTACTACATTTTATTACATATATCTTTCTGCAAAGTCGAAATACATAATAAAATAAATAACTTAATTGTCAATTGTGCTTTCACTGCTCCAATTCTCTTACAAATATTTATTTACATTCATTTATATTTATGAACAAAAACGAGCACATGCCAAATGACATTTTTATCAGTATCGAAACCATCGAACCATTAATTTATATTAATCCTTCTTCAATATTTTATTTTACCATCATCATTTCTTATCACAATAAAACAAAAATAATAATAATAATTTTTTTTTGGTAAAATTTTGTGGCAAGTTGATTATTTGCTACAAACTGCAATCAAAAATAATAAACAGAATTAATAATATACTATAAAAAAAAATTGTAATAAAAAATAATAATGAATGAAAAAATAAAAAATAATTAAAGTATAAATTTTTTTTATTAATATTTACACAGGAAGAAAGGACACAAACAAACGAAAAATGACAGGAAAATAAATTGCAGTCGTAAATTAGTAAAGTGGCATAATAAAATATTTTTGAAGGGAAAAATTTTATGATAAATTTATTATTGTTATTATAAATATTTTATAAATAAATTTTGAATTTTTATTATTAATAATTACAATTAAATAAATTAACTGACCAAAAATTATGTCTTGTTTGGTATATTAATTTGAGTTGATGATTTTGTTTTTGATAAATTTTAAGAAATTTTTTATTACGATTCAATGCCAAATTACAAGGTAAAACTTAACTAAGTAAAGCATTGCTTAAGAAAGTTTTTACTAAGAATTCCATGGATTATCACAAGTAAAAATTCATTTTCCACTGTGCTTAAATAAATTTTTGAAATTTTCGTATATTAAAACCAAGAATTTTTCGCTTAAAAATTTCCTATTTGAGAAATGTTTCAAATAAAATATTAAAATTTAATTAAACTTATAATTTAATTTATAATTTTTTTTTTGTTTATTTTCCTAATTACATATTACATAATATTTTTAATGTACTCCATATATAATTATTTACTTTACATAATTTTTATCTAATTATATTTTCAAAAACTAAATATTTATCAAACCAAATTTAAACAAAAAAAAACACAATTATTATTTAAAATTTACAAATTTACCAAAATAATTGAATATCAAAATAAATAAATTATATACTTAGTTCTAATATGTAATTAACATAATAAGTTTTATTTAGAAAAGTAATTACATTAAATAAATATAATTATGGCAGGAGTATTTGGATTGTGGCACGCTGAAAAGGTCCTGCAAATATAGACGATTAAATTTGTTTGGCAAAATTTATAAGTTTATCATGTATACAAAAATGCAGTTAGATATTTTATGACATTTGATTTAGGTTGGATAGAAAAAGGACTTTTATTGAATATTTTTCATATTTCAGTTCAAGAAAAAATTGACAGGCACAAAAAGAAATCGATTTTTGAACTAAGTCAATGACTTTTCATGGAATGACTGAAATTTGGTATAATTAAAAATTTGATATAATTTTTGCTATAATGTAAATGCAGGTTGAAAATTTGACCCACAATTTTAAAAAGTTTATAAATCTCTGTACACAAATTATTGTATCAGTATAGTAACAAATAATTTTTCATATTTACCCAAAAAAAATTATCATCCCTATCCAAATTTCTCATTTAAATTATTGATACAAAAAAAAAATCAATTTTCGTTATTGTCCAATGGAAAATTTAACCACTAATGGATAATGAAATTTTTACAAAAAAAAAATATTAATTTACCATAAAAAAAATTTTAAATTTAAATGTGAAATATTCTTTTTTATTTAAAGTTTATTGTTTATTTTAAAATTAAATATATAAATAATTTATTTATTTAAAATTCCACAATTACAATATAAATAACCGAAAAACTAAATTAATTTTATCTCATTTTAAATAATAGTAAATAATATTAAAACAGACAGAAAAAAAAAACCATAAGGGTATACTTAAAAGGAAGATTTATAAATCATGAGCCATGAAATTAAAAGCATATTTTTTTTTGTTCAAATTTTAATTTTACGAAAATATATATATCAATTTTTAATTATAATTTTAAAGTGGATAAATGGCATTAGTAATGCATTTTTCGGTTGAATTAAATATGCAGAGTGTCGGAAATTTGAATTCCTGCTCCCTTAATACAAATTTTAAAGGAAGAGAAGTCTAATTTCAAGATTAGTATTCGAAATCCATCGAAGAGAAGATTAGTGTGGACATGTACACTCGTTTTTTTAATAAGTTATTATATCCTAAAAATTTTAATTTAGATCTTATGTCTTTCGACTAACTCAGAGTATAGAAAACTGGACTCATTACAACAATTTTAATTTGAGAAAATATTTAAATAAGTAGTATTTCAAATTTGTCTATATTTAAAATAACTTTATTGGAGTAAATAATGATTCCTTTACCAATTTTCATAAATCAGAATAAATTTGTTACATTATTTGCAAATTGGTAAGAATTTTTCAAAATTTCAAAATTAGGTAAAGTTCTTTATCAGACATACAATTTAATTGCATTTTAAGATTCTTAACACTCTTAGAACAAATTTCTATTCAATTAATTTTTCGATTATTAACACCTGATAGTTTACCAGCCTAATGAACTGTAAAATAATATTTTAGTAAATGACAGATATTTTTCCATTATTACCAAATAAATCCCAATTTTTTTTATAACTATAAATTTAATTCTATAATAAAATTTTACAAATACAAAAATTTTTGTAATTTATTTCACCATAGAATGATAAATATATTTATAATTTATGATTATTCATTTACTCCTTTCACGCAAAATTTGCAACAAATCCAAATTGAAAAAAAAAAACTATATTTTATAATTTATCACAATTTTAAGTAAATTAAAATAATTTCGTTTTTTTTTTTCTGGTAATTTCATTTATTTAATTTTGTTTACACGCAATTATTTCAAAATTTACTATTTACCCGCTGTGCGTATATAATGTCATCGGATTTAATGTGCGGTTTTTTTTTGACAAAAATAGATTTTGGCGGTTTTAAGGATAATTTCCATCGCCAGTAATGAATTTAAATTTTGCAATATTTTCAAAAAAATAAAACCATAAAATACTTTTTGTTTTTCATTATTGTTGAATTATTATCAAAAACAGAACAGAAAAAAAATTAAATTATCCTAAGGTCATTTATTTTCTCTTTGTTATATTAAAAAAAAAATCCTGTGGGCAGTAAATTTATAAACCACACAATTTTTTTATATATAATTCAAATTGCAATAATATTACAATAAAATAATGATATATGGAAAAATTGTAATTCATTGTGTAATTTACAAAAAAAAACAAAAAAAATTATGTTGATTTTTGCTATTAAATAATTATTGTCATACATAATTTCAATTTTAATCTAGTTAAAACATAATTTTCATAAAAGTAATTTTAATATGGTAATTAAGTTTATAATACTAATTGAATTTTGTAAATTATTGTAAATTATTTATCATGTTGAAATTACATTTTTAAGGAAAATTATAATATTTGCCCTTCCAACCTCCAAAAAAAATGTGTTTTTGCCAAATCTTCTACGATGAGAAAATAAATTTTGAATTGAAATTTAACGAATTTGATTCGGTAAAAAAGACAAATTTGAAGTAAAAAAAGGATAATTAATAAAAACAAAACACTTTTTAAATTATTGATCTTTTAGTTAAATCGAAATTGCAATTAATTTATCATTTCTCTATATACAATTAATCGACTGGTCGATGTAATGACCCTTAGGTTAAAACCAATTTGTGTACACAATTTTTCTCTATCTTTTTTATATGATTTTACATGCAGTTTTATGCAAATTTAACGCATCTTGTAAATTATTTCTTCTAAAATCTATTGAGTTTTTTTATATATACCAGTGTAAAATATTTTCGATTTGCATTATTAACTAACAAATCTTTGGATTTGCATTTATGCTTATTTAAACTTGAATTTTGGTTCTGTTTTTTTTTTTTTTTAAATCAAAAATTTTACAGCCTCAGTTAATAATTTGAATAAAGTCAATATATAGAAAGAATTTAAACAGAGAGATTAGTAAACTATTCGGTTTAACCTTATTTTGAAAAATTACCAAAGTTAAATCCATTTATATCGCCTGAAGGACATTTTTTTAAAGCAATTTTTTTTTTTTGCTTTGATTTTGTTCTGCAAAAAAAAAGGATGATCTGGGCAACAAAAAACTCTATTTAATATTTCATTTAGATAAGAGGTGTGTAACATGAAATATTTCATTTTGAAATCATTGGCGAAAAACAAAATGTAAAGTTAAATAGCGCAAAACAGTAAGTCGTATATACTTGCAGTAATTTTTATTTTAGATAGTAAATTTTCTTTAGATGCTATACAAACTCATTAATTCTAAGGCTATGTAGAAAATATTAAGAGCGTAAATTTTGTTGTAATCGCTGAAACAATTGTAACACGCAAATATTATTTAAAATTATCTTTTGATTTTCTTATATACTCTGTGGTGCACAAAGTGCCTAATGGCCAATAATAATAATCATTGCACAATCGAAATTGCACTTTAGTGTTTTTGTAAGTGAGTAGAAAAAAACGTTTTTTTTTTATAGAGAAATAAAAAGTGGAGAGATTTATACATTAAACATGTAGCAAAAATTTTAGCCTTTGGCAGGATTGATTTACATTAATAAATTGTTGTTTATTAGATGTCCTACCGTTGGGGAAAATATTATATTTCATAAATTTTCTGTTTTTTAGTTTTGTTTTTCATTAAATATTCACTGAATTCTTTTTTTTTATGTACAATTTTATGTTTAATTAATCATTTCTTTAAAGGAATTTGAATTTTAAATACTACATAATTTAAATAAACTTTTTTTTTTTTTTTAAAAAAAGGGGGATGTTACGATAATTTAAATGAAAAATTGGTTAAATTATAGTGTTTACCTTTGGCATAAGTATAAATTGATTTCGTTTTATGGTTACAAAAAAAAAATAATAATTGTAGAATAATTTTATATAAAATATTTTGTTGTACTTATAAAAGGAAAACCAATCATAGATATAAAAATTTGTCTTAGTAATTTTGTTATTTTCAGAAAATAAATGTTGCATTTAATTTTGTGTTTAAGAGATTTGATAATTAATAAATTATAATTTTAGTATTAATTACTTAATTTAATAATATGTTCGAAAACTACACGATTTCTTTCAACAATTTTAGAATAAAATAGTAATGTTTTCAAAAAATGGTTTAAAAATTAGGTTCTAATGAAATTATGATCAAAATCAAATTATTTAAATGCAAAATTATATGAAATATCATAACAAGAAACCACAATTTGCTGATTACCGAAATTATGCAGCTATTACAAAATTTTTAATAGTTTTCACATCACTTGATTCATGGTTACATTTTTTAGAGTATAATAGTAATTTATGACTACAAAGACGGAGTAGAAAATCTACCAATCATTAACTGAAACCTAAAATGTAGAGAAATATACATAGAATAATAATTGAATTGTAAAAAATTATTAAAACTAATTAAAATTAGACTAATTAATATTTTCCAGTGAAACTTCTCCAAATTACTATCTATCAATCTAAAATTATAATTACAACACACTCAATGCAATTCTTCTCATTATAATTTAATTGAAATTTTAAAATTTTACCAAAAATAAATAAATGAAAATTTTTCATTTTCATTCAATTATTGATTCATCACTTCAATTGCTCTTTTAAAATAAATTGAATAGAAATTTACCAATCAATTCTCATAACCCAAATAACAAAAATTTCCTCCAAAAAACTAATTATAATATTGATAATTTTGAATTGATACACAAAAAAAAAATTAATTGATTAATCAAAAAATTTTCCACCATAAATATTCTATTACAAAAAAAATTATTACATCATAAAATAAAGTTTTTCATTTGTAATAAAATGCATCAGAAGAAAATTAATTTTATTAAACAATTATTACCACCATAAAATCGGAAAATTTATTCAGGTAAAATAATGGATAAAAAAATATTCACTATAGATGAAAATTCAATTTCATTATTTTACTAATCATCATCGTGCAACTAATAGCATATTTTATAACAACAACAGCGCAAAAAAAGGATGAATTTGATTATATAATTTGTTTATGATAATTGAATTATTACGAACTGGTGATATAATAATTTTGGAAATTACTATATTTTCACAAAATTGAAATTAAAAACATTTCCACATCAATAAATCAAAAAAATTATTATGGTATAAAATAGTTTTGCAATTTTGTGATGATTGAAAATTTTATTATTATATTTTTTTTTTACTTTTCCAGGAAAAATGGCAACAAATTGTTGTTATAAAGTGAATCCTTTTTTGTTTTGGTTAAATGCACTTTTTGCTACAGACGATAGAAATTACGTTTTTTTTTTTCAAATTTTGATGATCACATTTGGAAGTTTAATATTTTTCGAATCAGGAAAATAGAAAAAGTTTAATAGTAAAATTTTTTACCTGAAGTACAAATATTAGTGAGCTGCAAAAAGGACAATAAGAGCAATAATTTACAATAATTTGATTTGAAATTTGAATACTAAATATTTTACAACCGAAAATTTATGAATTTAAATGAATTACAACAATGAAAAAATTAATCTCTCATTTTTTACTATCTAATATGTAAAGTAGCCTGAATATTTTTACTGATTTATTGAAACTTAAATGGTATCCTAATGGTTTCAGTGGTTTAATTACTAGAAATTGTGATTGTGAATGCTATGCCCTACAATCACGGCCAATAAGAGAATTGTGTATTTATTTAAAATAGAAATTATCATTAGAATTAAAATTTAAACGGTCTTTCATTAATAATCAACATTTTTGCATAATAAATAATTCTGCTACAGCATTAAATCTCTTATTGTCCGGTCAGGACCTGAGAATCCTTTGTTCCGCCAGATAGCAAAAGAAAATTCAATCGTTACAGCATAATTCAAAAAATTAAATCAATCATAATTAATAATTCTATGCAGAAAATTATATATAATGGAAATTGTGTAAATTTGATCAATTAAAATTTACACTACAATTAAGTTAATCAAACATATTTTTTTCCATCATCATTGTAGACCAGTTGCAAATAATTTTTTTACTACAAATAATACTCCTTTATACTCTACAAATTTCTCTCTATATAATATATTTGGTTGGAGTGCCATTAAATTAAATTACTTTTTTTTTGTAACTCCATATCAAAGCTAAAAAAATTGTTTAATTAAATTTCTGAAAAAAAATATGAAAATTTAAGTGTAATTACAATTAAAAGAATTTTGTGCATGACTTTATTTATTATTTTTTGACTATATATATATATAACAAAAAAAAAAGTAAATATAATTTTGTACTATGTAATATATAATGTCCTTTTCATCATAATTGATTTAATTAAAACTAATGGCATTTTATATTTAATACATTGTTTTTAATTACACATTATTAATTAAATTACTTTAAACATATACACGAGTAGTATAATAAATTCTCCATAGTGCAAAAAAAAAAAACGAAATTACAAACATTTTTTTTTTTGCTGGACTTGAAAATTAGTTTAGGGAATAATAATTATCACCCACATAAAAAAGGCTATTATTAAAAAAAAAAACTTTGTTTCATTGTTGAATAAAAAGCAACAGTTTTTTTTTCTCCATTTTCCAAAAAAAGGAAAAAACCATAATTAGAATTTAGTTTTTCCTCAACGAATATTGGGTTTTTTTTTCTCTTCTGTTATTTAATGTGTTGCTTTTGTTATGACTTCTTGTTTGTTTGTTGTTTTTTTCATAATTTCGTTTAACTTTTTTGAGTATTTAGGAGCTATTTTATTTATTCATAAAAGAGGAAGAAAGGAGAAAAAAAAAATGGCTAATCAATTTAACACGCGATTTGAGCATTAAAAAGCTTCTTGTTAAAGGACTCATCGACCTTGACCGCAAAATAATATATGTATTATGTGTATTTTGTTGTTGGTGCTCTGCTGATGGCTATTTTTTTATCAGATTTAAGAGTATTTTTTTTGTTTAAATATGGTAAACAAAATATTGTATGAGGAAAAAAAAGTTTGATAATCAGAGGTTTTTTTGTTGTTGTTAATAGGGTAATAATTATATAATTTTATTGGGGATTTTTATATTGTTTTTTTTTTTGTGGAAGATTTATTTCAATGGTATAATTTAGTAGGTTGGCTCGAATCAAATTTATAGGAAATTGATTATAAACGATTGTTTTTTAGAGGAAATCCTTAAAATATTTCGAAAGAAAGGGTTATTTCTATGTAGTAGATGTAGTATAGTAGTTTTATTTTTGTCTCCACATATTTTGCGCCAACTTCATTGGAAATTTTCGAAATTAGAGAAATGTAAATTTAGTTCAACAAAAATAAAGTAAATTTTGTGACCAGCAAAGATTATAAGGTTTTACTAATTTTGCCCAAAATGGCATCTAATTTGACTAAAATTGACTTTAAAAAGTATTTATACTCGTATACCATAAACTGCCATTCCAAGAAATGAAATATATGTTAGCATAACTTCCCATTAAGAAAATATAATTAGCAATAGTTTAAACTTTGATATACCAATAACTAAAATCACGAAAGCGTTTGAACCATTAACATTATAAGTAGGTAACCTTTTCTAACAAGTAAATTATTTTATGGAAATTACATTATTTTTCCTGGTTCTTGACTTGTTTCAATAATTCTTTTCTTCGTTACATAATTTTTTTCGAAATTAAATTCTTCTTACTATAATTTAATTTATTTTTCATTATTTATCATTAATAGTTAAAATGTTAATGTATGAAAGAGGATGTGGTGGCTAGAAGCCACTGGGTATGGACTACGCGTGTCGCATAGACACGTATACTGGCTTGAATTAAAGCTTATTAAAATACCAACATTTTAGTATAGTATACGAATAGATTGTAAAAAGCATTGCGATACTCAACTCATTTGCTATAATTTACTTACTTATCAAGTCCTTTTTGCGTGAATTTCAACCATAATTGAAAAATAAAGAAATTAATTACGGTAATATACGGGAATTCTTCTACCAATTTGAATATTTTTTTTTGTAAATCGCCCCTCAATTATAAAAAGTATTTAAAGAATTTTTTTAACATCTAAATTTCTAAATCTCTCACCATAAATTATAAATAAATAGCTATATTTTTTTTTTATCATATTATTATTAATTTTTTTTTGATTTATTATATTTTTCTCCTAAATTCTATAAATCGCTTTAATCCTACCTGAACTGTCAATTTTATTTATTATCAGGCAAAAAAAATATAGAGAAAAAAAAATGCTCAAAGTTCCAACAAAAAAAAGGTATAATTTTTTTGTTATCTTAATACTTTTAATAATTGAAGCAATCCGTCATGGCACTGTCTTAATCAAAGCTGAACTAGAAAAAATAATAATCGAAAATGTTATCCCCAATATTAATCGAAAGATAAGTGGATGAAATTATCGAAAATGTCAACAATTTTTTTTATTTTTTTGTAGATAACAATAATAATTTTCATCATATTTATTTTTGTTGGTTGTCACTGCGTACATTAATATTTTCGAATGGTATATTATTCCTTTGGTTGGAGTGAATTATGTTAAGAATGGAAAAATAGGATATTTTTTCATCAGTTATTTTCCAGATTTTCGTTAGAACATTTGGGCTGACAACTTGTAATTATACGAGATATAAAAATGAATTCCAAAAAGGATTATTATCAGTGATTTTAAGTAAAATATTTAGTTTTAAAAAATTTGAAAAGTGGAAATATTAGACAATTTTTAGGGTTCGAAGCTTAACGAATATTATAGAGTTTTAATTATCTTAGTAAACACATTTGTTTAAATGGAAATTAAGGACTTTTGGTGTAATTGCGAATAAATTTTCAGTAGTTTTTATGAACAACTGCAGTTTTTATACTAATATTAATGCTTTATAGGCCCGAAATACCTGAACAAACTGTACTAACCTATTTTCAAATTCACACAGTAATGGAACTAGGAAAGAATTTAATATCAAAGCTAGGAAAGAAGCTTCATTTATAATACCAATAAACCCACAAATAATTATTCCGATAAAGTAAATTTCTTTGTCATCTGCTCTGCTCTATAAATTCCTAATGTTACTCAAACTATCCAATTTCTTTCAATCTACATAATATTCATTTCCAAAGCAACGAATCACTAAAATTCAAAAAATAAAAGTCTTATAATCTCAAACATTAATAATGCCCTTTTTTTAATAATAAAAATTCATAATCTCTTTCCATTACGTCAAATATAAGAATCAATTTAAGATAAGAAAAGTAAAAGTTTCAAAAAAAAAAAAAATAGATCCCAAGCTTAAAAATAACAATTATCCGAAAGACAACAATTTCTTTAAACCTGGCAGTAAGGTGGGAAATAAAATCTGGGATAATCAACGCCCAAACTGAAATAAATTTAAAGTGAAAATTTATCAAGAAAATTCATATATAATCTTTAAAGTATTTTTGAGAGCGA
Source organism: Empis stercorea (assembly GCA_949752835.1). NCBI lineage: Eukaryota > Metazoa > Arthropoda > Insecta > Diptera > Empididae > Empis > Empis stercorea. The sequence continues at coordinate 55,186,666 of OX457087.1, read as the reverse complement.
GTGAAGAAGGTGGCAAAAAAAGCATTGATGCAATATTAAAGAGTCCATAAATTTATCCGAAGAAATTTTATATAACTATTATGACAGATGAAATTTCTTCTTTGGTATACCAGAGATTTTTTTTTTCATCTATTTATTTCGGCCAGTAAAAGAGATTATTTATTTTATGTGGCAATAAGATTTTCATGACGTCTTTAAAAAGATTTTTGGTATATACAACATACATATAATTTAATATTTTTGTGGGTGGATTTTTGTGAAAATGTTATGTCGGCTTTTAAAAGAAATTGATCCTCTTTACAACAAAATATTAATAACAAAACTGAGACGTTATACATATTTCGAAGTTGAAAAAAAATATGATTTCGTATTTGAGAAATGGGAAAAAAATCAATCAATTTTTATATTTTGATTATTTTTTGGTTGACATTTTTTAATTATACGCAGATATAGAATTAATGTTGATGTGGGTAATTAAGATTATTATTAGTGAGCATTTGAAATTTCTAAATTTTTTTTTCTTCTCGTCGTTTTCTATATCATTTTAAGTAGGTGAAAAATTATTTAATAAAAATATCATTCTCAGATTTAATGTATTTATATGTATATCTACAATAATTTATGTGGGATTAAATAAACATAATTTTTCAATTTCTTTAAATTGATTTTCACTATTCTATATTTTTTATAATATTTTTTTTTCAGTTACTAATAAATTGTATATAATTTCTTTTACACTGTGCTGTCTGGAATTTTCATATTATAATAAATAATTTTTATATTTAGATTTATTGTGATTATTATTTTCAAATTGAAAAAAAAAAAAAACTCTTTTTAGGAAAAATGTTAATAACAGAAATTTTTAGAGTTTGTTGAAAGCAAATCTTTGTTACCCAAGAAAAATGTGTTCGTAGATTTCGTTAATGTTTTACCCAAACAAAATGAGTGAAAATTTATGGCATAATTCTAAATGATTAAATGAATTAATCATTTCACTGTAGATACCAGAAAAAAACTAAATATTTGTATATAATTTTTTAGGACTGGAGTTTGAAGCTCAGAAAAATTATTTGTACTTCAAAAAATCTCCATGAAATCTTGGAAGTCAATGCGAATTTAATTAGGAAATTGAAAACTATACTAAAGTTATCAATAAATTTTCTAATTTCTAACCATATTTTAGTTCTATACAGCAAAAAATGAAATTTCTATATTAATATCACTCTCTAGTTCCAAGGATACCCCTACTAACTACGATTAAAAATGTTATAAAAATTATAAAAAGTAATATTTTTTTTTTCTTATTGTACATAAATTCATTGTAAATTATATTCCTAAGGATAAAAATAATAATAATAATAATAATATTAATATGAATTCGAATATCCATACTATTTTATATTAATAAATTATAAAGATATCATAACCAAGTCACGTTTTCAATATCATTTTCTAAATAATATGAATTTTCTACAAATAAATTCTTTTGCTTTTGGGTTTATAATATATGCTTTGTGTATATTATGGTTCTTATAAATTTTCACATTACTATATTGTAAATATATATACAAAACTTTCATTCGTTTTTTTTGGTAACATTATACAAAGATTTTTTCTTAAATTTATTTAAAAGAATTTTTCGAAGAAAATTTCAATATTTTTTACATATTAGAATATTATTGGTTAAAAATATTGTCAAAAAAATAATCACAAATTTTATGTGTTTAATTTTATTTGTCATATTAGTACAATGCTAGTGCGACTGCGATTTTGGTAAGAATAAATTGCCACAGTTTTTTTTGACAATTTTTAGCAATTTAGAGAAAGAAATTCCGTTCAATAAAAGATCAGTTTCATTTTAATTGCATTTTAAAGTATTAGGGAATTTACCTAAAATTGTTATTTTTTTTAAACTTAAAAGCTTGTTTTCCCATAGTGCCAATATATGTCTCTTTACTGCCATCTTCACAGCAGACTCTTATTTGTACTATCATTTTATTATATCAAAATTCTTAAGGACCTTTCCTAATATTTACATATATCGATGGCCCCGAATACTACTATCGTAAAGTCATATAGAAACTGCATTGTACTTACGATATTAGTTTTCGGGGCCATCGATATTATAGCATTATATTAAATTACGACAATATCTTAATATAACTTTTAATTTGATCATAAAATTTATATTAATAGCTTCATCTACTTTTGCTACTCTAATATAAATAATAATTTTTAATTTAAACATTTCCATCAAATAAATAACTCCATTTTTCCTAAAAAACATAATTGAAAAAACTTTTCCAACTACATATAAATGAATAAAATCTAATCTACTAAAAAAAGTCAATAGAAGTTTACTTAAATTTTCTATACTAAATGTTTTTCACGTACATACATAAATTACATACATTTACTTTTATGTATAATACGTTATATCATTTTAGTTCATTTATCACATACAATTCCTTTAGTGCATTATATACATGTATAAAATGCAACATAAATGCTCACTTCATTAGCAAAAAAGTGCACTTAAAGTCATAAGCACGTACAACAAGTAGCAGGCGACAATTTCACTTGAATGCACGCATGCATATATAATTTTTATGGTATAAGAAAGGGAGAGAAAAAAATAATAATTTACGTACATAATTTCGAATTTTTTTTTTTTTTTCTTTTTATGCACACATTTTCACAAAACAAGACATTTTCTCAAAAAAAAAAAACAACAACAAAACTAATTTTGATTAGATTCCATTTGCACAAGAAAAAAGGAAATTTTGAATTTGTAAAATAGAATTTTCTAAGAAACGAATTTTAATCTGGAATATGGGACGTCATTGGTGTAATGTGTAAAGATTTTTGAAATGTGATAAGTGTTGTTTTTTTGCTTTACGCATTAACACATACAAAAGGATATATGCCATAGAGAAATTTTTTATTATATGTTAGCATATTGAGGAAAGGATAAATGAGCTTTTTCCTTTTTCTCTTCTTGTGAATTATGTGACATAATATAGAAAACAAAAAGTACGTGATGATTAAAATTAAAATATCTTTTTTTGTTAAGTGTAATATGAAGAAAAGTGCATCTTGTGCACTTAATAAATTATGTTTTAAGTTAGTTTATTATGGTAACTTTTTTTGAAGTCTTTTTTTGTATATATATTAACGTATTAGTATATTTACATATTAGTCCTTCTAATGAGTAGCGAAAATTATAATATATTAGGGTCATTATACAGACTGTAATGAGGACTTTTATTATAATATGAAGTTCACAGAGTTCCAAATGAATTCAGACTGGAATATTGATAGGACTCAAACAAATCAACTGTCATTTGGAAGAGTAATAAGTTGAATAAAAGATAAATAACAATAAATTGAGGGCCAAAATAAATTGATTGAACCAAATTTTTTTCAGCAGATCTGTGCGACATTCAAAGAAGAGAATATAGCCAAATTAATTTTATCTATTTATAACCAAAACAATTCAAATTTTCTGGAAAATACACAATTAATAGCAAGGCAATATTGTTCCCTAAATAAATAAATGTTAAATTAAATTTACAAAATTAAAATTTCCATCTTATTCCAAAACCATGTCCTTTATCGACAATATCTTCTATTATAATAATATTCAGTACTGGATTTCTACAAAAACAAAAAAATAAAACGTGTCGACAACAACGTCAGTTCACATAATAATATTTCTTTTCCTTTTTTTTTTTGTATACACCAAATGGAGTCTAATTAATGGCCTTCTTTGCACTCGATTTACATTTTTCTTTTCATTCTCGTTGTAACACTATTAAATAAAATAATTACCATTTTTTTGTTTGTACCTTGTGGCCATATTAATTGAAGGTGTTTTGGCATGTCTAGGGACAAAAATATTTATATAAAAGGTAAAAAAAAAACATTATTTTAATTTTATGTTTTGGTGTTTAACTTTAGAGCTGCTCTGTTGCTCCTTTGTACACGTGATTATACTAAATGCTTACACACCAGCAGGGTATGTGGAGGAGAATAGGAAATATGGTTTGTGATTCGGTTTCATATATCATTTTTGTCGTCTTATAATTTTCTATAGTGAGATAATTCAGTTATTTAAGGATAACAAAATTTACAGTGTGCTAAATAATAATATTCTTTCATTTTTCATATATTTTAACCGCCCAATTATAATTTATCAATTTTGAATTGTTTGACCAGAAAATATATGTTATAAAAATTAATTTTTGAGACAATTTGTAGAGCCTATAATTTTCTTCATTTTGGAATTTTTGTCCTATTTTTATATAATTTTTTTTTTGTATTATTTTTCATTTTTTTGACAAATTGGAAATTCGCTTAAAGGAGGCGAGATTTTCATTTTCGCACGAAAATATAATTAAAGACTATATAGTTTACGAGTACATTTATATTTTCAATAGTTCATTTTATTTAGAATGTTCAGAATTTTAGTTTTTAAATTAACATTAAAAAAACAATATTTCGAATATAGTTTCTGGCTCAATTTCAAGTGGGACGATAAGAATTTTTGATTTTGATACGAAAACATTTTCTTGATCGTATATTTCTATACATTTTATATAAATACACTTTGCTTTAGGGAATTTAGTGTACAAATGCTGAAGTTAAAATTGAAGTTTATTTTTAGAAATTCATCTTGAAATAAATTCTTTCATAAATTTGTTGCATTTTAATTAAAAAATTTTTCAGGAGAATTTATTATTAAATAAATAGAATTTAAATTAATATTCAAATATTATAATTGACGAGAGATTACAGATTATAAAAAGAAGTAAATGATTCAAGTAAAAATTTTGTCCAATCGTATATTTTTTAACGTTATTTATAGTTTATTTTTAGAGAAAATTTATTCAATTAAAATTGTAAATTAAAAATTAATTTCATAAGAAGTTAATTTGCTTTAAGATATGTTTACCTCATTTTAAATTATCAGAAATATAATTTTAATTCAAATTTTAATTGACACTTTTCAAAAATACAAAATTTGAATATTGTTAATGAAAAAGTGAAATCATACCCGTAGAAAATTTAATTCATTTTTAAAATTTAAATAAATTTTGATTAGTTTAGTGGAACGAGATATGTTCTCTAACTGAGATAGTAAAGATTTTTTTTTTACTGGTACTTTCTTATCGATTGTGCCAAAAATTAGACCAATTCCCTTCTTAGTATTAGAAATTATTATCTCCTCAAGAGAATATTCTATGGAATTCATCTGCTAATTTAAATTTGAAACTGATGGTGCTACAATTTGCCCACAGCAGGTCCTATTTATGTCAGCTTTGTTAATCAAAATTGAATAAACATATTTGTACTAGTATAAGTGGTTTTGTACTAGTATAAGTACAAATATGTTTATTCAATTTTGATTAACAAAACTGACATAAATAGGACCTGCTGTGGGCAAATTGTAGTACCATCAGTTAAACATCTTGTAAATTAGATTTATCCAACATATTTTTCATCCATTATTCCTATGTAGTGACATAAAAATCCTTTCTATCTTTCAAAAATTATTAAGAATTTTTTCTTTTATCCCCAATTACTTATACACTTCAATTCCTTGTCTCTTTCATAATATAAAAATAAATTCTACTATTGACAATTTTAATATTGTCTCATCAAAAAATTTTGAACTTAAAAAAAAATAAAAAAAAATTTCCATATCTACTTTTGTCTTCAAATATTTTTTATCAAAAAAAAAATCCTTTTTTTTTCTGTGCACTCTTGTCAAAAAAAAAAAAAAAGGATTTGAATAATGTATTATCCTAAGAACTCTTATACTGTCTTCATCTGTTCTTATCAAGACATTGTCAAATAAATGAAATTTTCCAACAACAAAAAATATGTATATGACAAGACGAGAAGGAACCTTCTTTAAACATTCCCTACGGCAATATTTTTATTATCCTTTATTAAACATGTAAGTATTCGTTTCTTTTTTTGCTTTTTTGGGAATCCAACAAAACAATAAGAAATCGTGTATGTATGCTAAAAGTGGATCCACATCAGGTAAAGTACAAACAGAAAACAAAAGAAGTCCTTATTATTTTGGGAAAGCAAAAGGAAAACGACAAGAAAAACGAATTGAATTTGAATTTATAGTTGCACAAAAAACACACAGATATACACAAAAAATATTTTCAATCTTAAAATAATTTTCTTTTAAGGAAAATATGAATTCACTTCTGCAGGCTATTCACAAACACACAGAGAAAAAAATGGAAAACAGAGAATGAAGAATTTTTCTTTAGTTCTTGAATTTGAAATTTTTACTTGCCAAAAAAAAAAGGAATTTTTTTTTTCAATAAGGACGAAGAAAGTAAATGATATGAAAAAAAAAATATGGAATAAGAGGTAAAAAGTATACTAAAGGCTCAAAGCTATATATGTATAATTTCAAAAGTAAACTTAATGTAGAAGATCTAATTTTAGATAAAAGCTTTAAGAGAAAAAAAAAATAATATTAATAATGATTTAATAAAAGAAAATGGTGTCCGTACGTCAGAGAACAATGAATTTGTATAGTAAATAAAGTTTTCTATGTAAATTTAGTAAATTTTCTTATCACTTTGTACAGATATTTTGATAGAAGTCTAATTAGACAAAGATTATAGAAAATCCATTTTTGACATTCGCCTTGCTTCATTCAATTCTTTATGATTTCTGATATTTGTGTTGGTTCTTGATTGTTTTGGCCTTCCTATTCATATTATGGAAGCCGAATTGCTGCAGTGATAAGCATCTGCATATACGTAATATGATAATTTGCTACATTACTTAGCAGTCTTGAGATATTTAAGGACATGTGACCTTTTACTACAAATCCAATTTAAGATTCAACTAAAAATTTAGAAAATCATAAATTAAATAATATTCAACTGCCTTAGAAAGTTATTTTAGTCCTTAGCCATTGAATCCTTCAGTCCATATTAAAGATATAATCAAAATTATCTCCAAAAATTTCACAGAATCTAAAGTATTGAATTCTATTAACCAGATAATTTTTTTTTTTACATTTTTCTTTCTGTGTTCTAACAATTTTCTTCCATTCTATCGAATACTCTGACATTACTCAAGAATTCTTATCAAAAAGTTCTTCAGTATTGAATCTATCTTAGATTTTCTTTAAATAGAAGTGACGAGAATCTTTTCTTTTTTCATCCTTCTTACAAACTCAAAATCCAACTGAATCCAAAGGAACACTAGACCCACTTTTTTATATAATCATTAATCCCTCTTATCATTATCCCTCTTGCTATCCTTTATTCCAATAACATATGAATTTTATTGTAGCCATAAAAAAAACCAACTTTTTACCTATATTTCTTCTAATTCGTTTTGGGGGTAACATTGTGGATATATACCGACGAAAGTGTCTAGTAAAAGAAAGTTAATTTCCATACAATGTAGGCCAAAAATGTAAAGGCGCGCGCGGTCCAAAAGAGTTTTTCTGTAAATGAATAAAAAGAAAATTTATTTGAATTTTTCTTTTACTAGGTTACAAAAATTACAACCAACAACGAGAAGCAAAAAAAAACGAAATCAACAGAATATAAAGTGAAATACTAGAAGATTAAATAGCTGATTTTCTCAATGTTATCTACAATTTTCAATCTATATATAATATATCCTTAAAAGGAGTTTTTTTTTAGGTCACGAGGAAGAAGGATATTATATTTTCTGGTGGAGTATAAAAAAAAATATATAACAAAGTTTGAAAAACTGATTTTGATGGAATTTAAATTGTAAGACAGATTTGAATTGGAAAATTAAATTTTCATTGGAATTTATTTGTTACTCGCGTTAAAATTATGTGACAATTTATTTGGAAAATTATTTAAAAAGCAATTTAATTTTTTTAATTTAAATAATTTTCTTGTCTATGTAGAATTTTTTGTTGGGCGTTGAAATAAATAAATATTGAATGAACAATTAACCAATTGAGTTTGAAATTAAAGACAAAAAAGTACTTGATGAGTAATAAACAAGAACTATTAAATTAGGCAATTATTTTTTCAATTACCGAATATAATAACTAAAAACTTTGTTATTTCTTTGTTATTATCTCAGTTAAGTGATGTGGTACTTCATCTTGCCATCCGAAAAATTTTTGTGATTACAATATTTATAAACGAAATTTGTCATTATACACAACTTTTTTCCTCTTCATCCTTATGATGATTTTCTTTAGTTTTATGCAACTTTGTACGGCAGATCAAAGCCATTTTTACCGGTCTTTTATCTGTTAGATTTAGAGCATCTTTTTAAAATGTAAGAGAAAAAAAAAATTTGGAATAATTGTCCTCTTATCTATATAGTTTAAATATTCATCCTTCTTCTGGGTGGATAAATTTCACAGAATATTTTTTTTGTTGTTGTTTTCTCTTTATCTTGTTATTAAAAAATTTTGTGTTTCATTTTATATATAAATGATATCATCTGAAATATCGACCTGCCACTTCCACTTTTACTTAATAACAAAACAATCATTTAAAAAATGTCACGATATTTAAATGATTTGCTTGCTTTAAAGGATGTGTAAAAAGATATATTTGAAGAAAAAGTGTATAAAAATTTTCAATCTTTCCCAGCCAGATAATTTCAGATGAACTCAAATTTTGTCGATGTTTGAACTTTATTTGTGGATCAGTTTTTTGTAAATTTGACTACTATTTTCCCGAAATTATTTGTAGTTTGCTATTATTTCTCCAAACTTACAAAATTTCAATGATATTTCCAAGTAATTGAGTTGTTGCACCAAAATTAAGGATATTTCAACCAAAAAAACTTAGATGGTTTAAAAAACCTCCAAATTCCACCAGAAACTATTTCCTATATACAACCCTGTTATATTTATATACACAATTGTTGCTTTGGTTATATATATCTTTTTAATTTTACATTTCCTTTTTATTATATAAAATTCAAAATGAATCACACAATGAAAATTGTCTTCTTTTTTTATGTCCTCATTTTATTTATAGATTCATTCCCTCTTTTTGAACATTTATAAAATTTAATTTCATTTTGCGATTTTATTTTTTTCATCGCGGTCCGTCAATTATTTATTTATAAACGTTTCAAAACAATTGAGTTATATATTTCTATTTTATATTTATAGTCGATTGACAAAATAAAAAAGAAGTAAAAGAAAATGTAAGTTACCTTTCCATTTAACCATAAAAAAAGGAGGTATAGACAAAAAACAAAGTGTAAAGCAGAAAATCTATACTATAACATTTTCAAATCAAATCAAACACAAAATAAGAATTGGATATACAAAAAAAAAAATAGAAATTAAGAAATAATTGATTCCCTATTTTAGTTTATTTCTTCTTCTTTTCCTTCAATTTATTAATTTTGTTACGTTTATGTAACGATATTGTCCATTTTATTAGATGTAAATTTTATATTCCTTTTTTAATTGCAAATTAATTAAAAAAATTTTTTATATATTTTATTGAAAAAAATAATTGGAAAAGTAATTGTGTTAACAATTCAATTATAATTTTAATTTCTTCATAATTAATTAAATATTGAGAAAAAAGTATTTTTTTGTAAAGAAACCTAATTTATTAAAAAGAACTATTTTAAGTTAAATTATAAATTTAGTTAATTTTATGTAATTATTTTACTTTGATTGGAAACATTCTTTATGGAAGATTGTAAATTAATTTTTGGAGGTATTTAAATGTTTAGTTTAATTAATTTATTATTAATTCGGTAATTTGAAATTTCAAGAATTAAACCATTTCCTCAGTTATTAGTATTTCGCAGTATTAAATTTTATATAAAAATGATAATTAAGGATCATTTTTCTTGAAATTTTTGGGTTTTTTTCTTATAATGTTGGAAGTGTATACAACTTTTTTGTCTACAATTGGAAATTGTCTGCTAATTTTCGGCTATTTTCTAGCAAATTAATAATTTCAAATGAAAACTATAATTCCGAAAATATTAACAGAAAATCAAAGCTTAAACAGCATGCAATTAGAGAGTAAAAAATAATCTGAACAAATCGATAGTTTCCCTAATCTAATCAAACGGAAAAATTAATCAATTTGGCTTAAAGCTCATGTTAAAGACATTATGCCAATTACTAATTTTCATTTCCAATTAAATATTCTTTAAATATATATATTTAAGTATATCTACAATTCAAATTTTCTCCAATCTTAATTTCATTTTCCAAATTCCCTTCATCACCATATAGAATTTTCTTTCACATATCACAATTCTCTCTAATGCTTCCAATTTTTAATATACTAAAATGATCCTTTAATCTTTATATTATCTAATCTAACCTCTAATTAACAAAAAAATGAAGAAGAAGAGAAAAATTAGATATCATTAGCTTTGAACACGCTTATCAGAAGCATAACAAAAAAATAAAAGCCATTCCAAAACAAAAGTAAAATAATTATTAGCTTTCTAAAATAAAATCTTCCTTTTTTTTTGGTTTTCTAAATTTCAGATTTTCGTTACGATGCCTATATCCGTCCCAAATAATCTTACAGTCCTTAATTTACTAATATGCCTCCACCAAACCAAAATACACAATCATTATTGGATGTACAATAACAACAAAAAAAATGTGCTGAGAAGAGTTAAATTTTTTTTTTCGTGTTCATTTTTTTTTTCTGTTATCATGAACAACAAATAAAGAAGATATATTGCTGAAACGATGATGTCATATTAATTTCTTAATCAGGAGCCAAAACAACAAAAAAAAAAGGAATACAAGAAAATTGTTAAATTTCAACACAACAAATACAAAAATATTACAAAAAAGGAGAGAACAAAAAAAAATAACAAAAAGAAATTAATCAGCAGATTATCAAAGCTAATTCGTATACAGACTTACACACACCGAATGAAAGAAAACAAGGAAAAACAGGATATTGTCAAAAATTTATGTAATCATCATTAGTGGAGTTTTTTTCGTATTTATTACGATATTTATTTATAATTTCACATATTGAGGACTAATTTCAGATCATTTAATCCTGTTTCGAATGATTAAAGTTATTTTTGTTAATTTTCCATTGAAAATTTATTTTATATATTAATCTGAGTTTTTTTTTTATTTTTTTATTTACAAGGATATTAATTAGGTTTAATAGAAAAGGAATATAAAGCTATAAAAAAATATGTTATAACCAATTAAATTTTGAATTATTATTAATTTACCATTTTAATTAAATAAATTAAATCAGTTAAATTCTTAGTTACATCTGTTTTCTTCTTCCTTTACTAGCGTATAGCTATTACATGTTCATTGAGACCAATTATGACACTAGATGATCACTATGTCATCACTTTTTCTACCACAATTAAATTCAATAAATTAAAGCTTAGATTTTACTTAGTCTAAGTAATTTTACGATTAGTCTCCTTCACTATTATTTACTTCAAATTAGGTTTTTTACTTATTAAAATTGTGGCTCCAAAATAATGAATGCCAAATCATAGGGAACTTGTAAGGGACACCAATAATTTGAGTGTTAATAAAGGACATTTATGACAATTGCTTTAAATTATAAAATCACTGACTATTTAGATATAATTCTAGAATTCAAATTAGCGATATTGTTAAAGAAAGCTGTCAAGTTGAGTTACTAGTTAGAAAAATGCTTGACACTTAATACTAGAGTTGAAGTCGAGCAATAAAAAAATGTTTGTTATTGGAATAAAAAATAATAAATGCGACTAATTTAACTTTTTACTGAAGACTGACAGCAACCCTAACATTTAGGTTACTTCAATCCTACAAAGAATGTATTATTACCAAAATAATCAGTAACCCAACATACTTTCACCAACCTCAACTTCAGTCTGTAAATTCGCTGACAAGACACCAACACTATAAAGATACCAAACTTATGTGGTATATATAAAACCCTTAATTATAATATTCCAAATATTATTTTAATTTAATAACAATCAACTTGTTAAATTTAAATTACTATTATAATATTATTTTATATTTACATATTTCAATTTTTTTTTTTTATTTTTTTGCTAACCCCACTAATTTCGACTCAAAATTATTAATTACTGTAATCAAACTAGCCCAAAAGCTGTATAATAAAAGCATATAAAATATTACTCTATTTTATTTCGCTTCTTGATTTTGTTTTTTTTGCTGCTGCTGCTGCTGCTGGAAGTCTCAATTTTTTGTGTGTTGGTTCCCTTTTATTTGCAGATTTTATACTAATAATTATCATTTTACCTGTGACGATGATGGTTATTTGTTGTTGCTGATTTCATTATGATGAAAGTATAATGTCGTATAGCATCATTATAAATTTTTTTTATGCATAATAATGGATCATTTTTATTTTTGTCTTTGCGGACATTTTGATTATTTTAGAAGATGTTCTTGTCAGAGGAGTTCGGAAATTATGTATATCAAGTATAAGTAGAACATAGTATATAATAATAATATATATAGTAATAATATTAAGTTTTAAGATAATAGGTTTTATGTATTTCTACCTGGGTAAATTTTATATTTTTTTAAATAATAATGAAAATAATTATAAAGATTATAAAAAGAACAAAAAAATTTGGTACGCAGACAATTTTTTAGCCTAAAGGAATATTATGTATTTTTTTACATATAGTAAAGGTTTTTCTGTTATGAGGAAAATATTTAAATTAGGAATTAATTAAAATTATATATGATATTTTTATTTTTTTCGAAAAGAAATTCTGATATAAGAGAGAAGAAACAACAAAAAAAAATAATGTCAGTTCTTGGAGCTGGTATAAGAATTTAAATTAAATTACTTTTTGACTGCCGGAAATTCGGTGATGGCTTCCATATTTCTCTTAAAGCAATAACAGAAAAACGTTACAAATAATTGTAATTACATATACTGTTCCCATTTAATTTGCACAATTTCCTCATAATATATTGATAAGCTGGTAGATGCATTACATATTAAGTTGTGACGAATTATAAATATTGATTGGTCACAATTACACATAATTGTTTCGTAAAATTCTTTTATCGGTGAAAATTTTAAATATTCTTATATTACTTATACTATTTCGCCCATATTGACACAAAGCCAAGATATCTCAGTACATCCAATTTGACATAGTCTCATATATCATTATGCATAGGTCATAGTTAAAATTATTTCAATGTAAATATTTTAATTAAACTAAATCGCAAATTTCATATAAATTCACATACTTTACAAATTAATCAAATCATCTTCATCGTTCCATAAATTTAAATATGCATTTAAACTGACATCTCATATCAAATTAGTTCCAAATAATAATTTTTAATTTAACCAAATCATTTTACAGCTCATCACTAAAATGAAATCAATCAAAAATAAGAAATTTTGTCTAATTAACCATGAAATTTATTTATAAAAAAAATATTAATTTGATTATTAAAAAATTTTGTTATACCAATAAATAATATAAATGTCAAATAATTAATTTATATTTACGTATATTTTATAAAGTTTATCGTAAATTAAATGAAAAAAACAAAAAAACAAAATATAATAAATTGAAAAATTTCAAATTAATTTATTCATTTACAATTCTTTCTTTTTGCGCGCGCTATTCCCATAATATATGTTTAATATGTTTTCCCCCAGCATGTCTTATAACTCGTAAGAGGACAAATGTTATTCAAAAAAAAAATAATAATTGCTCTGGCTAAAATAAATTTTCAAAAACATTTTATTTATTACTTATACGAAATTCCAATTTATCATGAATCAATTTAATTGAAAATTAAAAGCAATATAATATATATTATTTTATTTTTAATAAAATTTCTAAATTATTTATAATCTATCACCATCATCAGTTTTTATGGTGTCGGTCTAAATAATTCTATAAAATTTAATTTAAAGGAAAATATTTAAATTCAATTTCAATGAGACTATATGGTGTAGTGTAGAGTGGAAAGGCGGTTCCCTCCTAAGAGTTACGACAAATTTTTGCACACAGTCAAATTCCACATTTATGCTTTTTTTTTTCCTTGCCTAATCAATACAATAAATTTATATATTATATTTTTTTGTAATTTATACCAAAGAATTTTTATTTAACAAGTTTTATTGCTACATAAATTTATTAAATATATAAAACAACTTTAAATCCCCATGATTCCTTTACGTTTTACTTGTTTCCCAAAAAAAAAAAAATGAAATCACCAGAAAATCATTAATACACCTTATGGATATTATAAATATTTAAATCACCCTGTAAAACGATTTGTACAAGACACTATATTGGTCATAATGTATTATGTATATATGTTTTTTTGTTTCTAGTAATTTAGCTTTAAGCCTTAAACATTTTAATAGCCAATATAAAGTAATAAAGTGGCAATAAATCAATTTAATTAACTGAAAAATCAATTCATAAATTATTCTTGTATACCTAGAATTTCATTTATATACTAAACTAATAGACAGACATAGTTTTATTATATTCCTTTTTGCCCCAGACTCATGCAGTTTGCGTATTTTGAGCAGCGCCTAAATGGATAAAACTTAAAATTATTATGAATAAATTTTAAAAATATTATGTATATATAAAAAATGGTCAATATTTTTTCTAGCTCTCGGTTTGGCAGCACCAAGACTGTAGAAAACCCCGTCTACGTTTACGATCTTTATAGTATGTATATAGCCATTTTGATGGATTTGCTGATGGAAATAGTTTGATAAAAAAAAAGTAATATTAAGTGGCCCCCTTAGGGTTTTTTTGAGTATATTTTATAAATTACAGATTATAGTGCGATGCAAAAAAAAAAATATTGTGGAATTGGAAGCATATCAAAGAAACAATCTTCTTCTTCTTCTTCTTCATTTTTTTTTTGTGAAACTCTGAAAATCTGGAGAAGTAAATATGGTGTTTTTTGTGGTGTTGTGTTGAACCTGCTTGTCCAGTATATAAATATGTGAATAATAATATTTTGTTGTTATTTTAGATATTTATCTAACTCACTTATTGACACCCAGAGCAGTGGACTAAAAGATTAACGCTTTTTTAAATACTTTCTTCATGGTGTTTAATGTGGTTTTTTTTTATATTTATATTTTTGCTTTATTGAACTGGTTACAATCAAGATTTTTCGATTCAATAATATGAAATATGATTCAATAATATGAAATATATGTAAATAATGTATTTAGTTTTGATATAGGTTATTAATTGTCACTAAATGGTGAATTGTAGGTTAGAAGCTATGTGATATATTTCATTTCGGTTCGTTTTTTAAATGCAAACTTCGAATAGAAAATTAAATATTGCAACATTGATCGATTGATAGTGGTATAGAAAATGATTATAGATAATACTAGTATGAGAGAAGTTAAGATAAGCTTTGTTGAAAATTTTGTGTTGTCTTTTAATTTCACAAATTTATGGTTCTTCTTAACTGATTTATTTATTATTTAGACAATTATGAACCATAAGCAGTGTAAGTTTACTATTTTAAGTAAGATAGTAAACCAGTTCTAATCCTAACTAAAGTACTAGTACTAACTTTAGTACTAACTAAATTATTGAATGTTAGTGAATGAAAATCGTTCCATATTAATCTTAATCCTAATTTTTAAGAGCATTTTGCAATATAAAATATAAAAATTTAATTGCTTTAAATTTTGAAAGCATAAATCCATATGGTTCCAACCAATTAAACATTAAACTATTAACTTGTCAATTCTGTCAACTAAATCCTTTCATTACAACATATTTTATTACCTACGACAACACAATTAAAAATCCCTTTTAAAAATATTATAACACTTTAATATTTTCGTATATATATCATCATTAAATCTGAATACTCATTCTTTTAATATCCTTGTATAATATTTTTTGTCCTAATAATATATGTTAAACCCCCCCATAAAAAAATTTTTTTAATAACCTAAAAACACAAATTTAATTCATGTCATAAAAACCAACAATTTTCCCCATGATAAACTCCAACGGGGGTGGTATGGCTCAAAAAAATTTTCTCTTTCTCAGATTCATATAATATGTATATGATTTCCCTTTAATAATATTATAAGGACATTTTGTATGTAAATATCAAATGATAAATGTTTTTGATAAAAATCTAACAACCCTCTTAATTTTTCTGGGGAATTATTGTCATCGCGATAAAATGAAAAAAGATTTTTGACTTTCTATACATATGATAATAACCCACCATAAACATAAATGTATGGTAAACATAATAAATTTAAATTTTTGTTCAAAATTACATATAATATTTGGTATAAATTTCATTAAAAGATAAATTACTGTTAAGTATACATACATATATGTTTGTTTATTTGAGGTTAGAAAAATTGTTTTATATATTTATTATTTATGATATAGAATTTTATATAAATCAAAAGTTAAAAGGATCTAAATACATATAAGTGGCTTTTTTGAATTAATCAACAAAAATTATTTTACATAAATAATTGTATATTAGGGTTTCGTTCATTCATTCAGAAAAAATTTTGACATCTTGATCTTTGACTGATTTGATCTAAAACAAAATTAGATCGTTAAGAGAAGTAAATTATTGAAAATACGAAATTGTATCAAGAGACTACAAGATGGTATAAATACAAGATGATTACAAGATGGTAAATATTGGAAAGTTACAAAAAAAAAAAAATGATTTCATAATTTTGTCTAATAAGTGAACCACTGGGTGCCGGCTATACACAGTGAAGTTTATAGTAAGATTTCTGATAATCACAAACATTTTCTACACTTTTTGTCAAATTTCGAAATTGCCAAATATGATTCAACCACCGCACATTTAACTTTAAATTCTGAATAAAATATAGCTCCCATGTTTCTCCTGCACCAAACTTTCTCTGGCAGGTTCGCGTTACTACATCAAATAAATTATACATTTTCATTCATTTTGTTAAAAAAAATTTGAAAAATTATCTAAAATTACAATCTTAGCCCATAAAAAATCAAATATTTTAAAATATATTGCAATTTATGTTGATATGGTGTTATCAAAAAAATCTTTCTACTTTCATTATATATACCATCATCGTGTCTATCTCATATTATTATATTTCATTAAATGTCACAAGAAAAATAAAGTATAAAAAAAACACTGTCACGGCTTCAATTAACAAAATATAGAAAAAAAATCTGTTGTCATCAACGAGTTTTATTTATAGGCAAAAAGAAAATCTCTATAAAAAAATAGCTGAAAATAATTTCCCAGCCATCCTCATCGTTGTCATATTTTTGCAAATATTTTTCTTTTTCTGTTGGACCTCCACAACAAAAATAGCATATAAGAAAAATAGATAACTTGTCATTTAATGAATAACAATTTCATTTTTTTTTCCGCCTTTGCAATTTTTCTATTTTTTCTTTCCCTTTTTTGATGCTGTCAATTATTTAATATCAATTTGAAGTCAGACAACTGGTGTGTCCTCCCTGTTTCTTTTCTTTATATTTGCGGATAAGATGTAAAGAAAATTTATATTCAAATTTATTTCTAGATTCAAAATTCAATTGACATTTCCATTTTCCGTGTAACGAAGAACAATAACAAAGTATATGTATAGGCATTCAAAAATATATCGTATACATAGAAAGTAGAGAAGGATAATGTTCAACCAGACAATATTTTAGTTTATGATTTTTCCTTTATTTTATTTGATTTTACAATAAGAATTTTCGCGTTTGTCAAATGTAAATTTTCTTTATGATGTCATTTTTGTCAGATAATCTTTGATTTTATTTCGTTGATAATATTTTGTAAGAAGGATAAATAATATCCAAGGAAGCAACTGGAGTAATACTGTTGTGATTTGTGATATATTGACTTATCTTTTTCCTCGACAAAAAATGGATCTACTACAATTGAACAGAAAATTATAAACCACATCGAGAAAAGGAAGAAGGAATTGGAAAGAGATATCTTAAGATTAATCATAACATTTGTCCACAATTAACCTTAATTCTAATCAAAAACTGGAATATTGATGACTTTCCATACATCTCTTATCCAAGCACTAACGAAGGAACAAAAAATTTACAAATTCTATACTATAAAATATGAAAAATGTGGCATTTGGAAGAAGCTTCATCCTTTTATTCATCAAATTAAATAATTCTGTTTGCATATTATATCAATCTTAATTATATTACTTTAGTTTTATTGCCTCTAGCAAATTATTAAAAATAAAATAAATGCGACATAATCAAATTCAAATTTTATCGTTTCACAATTTTGCAATTAGTCCCAGGAATAAATAAATTTGACGATCCATTCTCAAGTCGGAACCATAATACAAAGTTATGCAAAATATATCTTTAAATTATAAACGAAACTATAATAATAATAAATCGTTATAAATAAATTAAACTTTCATGGTGGGTTTTTTATCTTTCATCCGTTTCCTTGCTAAAAAAAATTGACAATATTGATAGTGACCAGCTGCGGCGGCGTCAATAAAACAGAGTGACTGACAATTCTCATTAATAGTACAATTTATCTTTTATATACAATTTCAGTTTCTCCTCGCGGATGGCAAAACAATATCCTCTGTCATATAGTTTGATATGTCCAATAAAAAAAAGAACACAATTCATTGTCAAATTGATCCAAAACAGAGGCTCAAGATCAATTTCATTTTTATGTAAACAAAAAACATAAAAATTGAACATTCTGTAATAGGTTCTACAATTTTTTTTTATAGAGGTTTGAACCACTCCAGGTAATAAGAATTCTATCAAATGAACCTTTTTTTCATATCGTAGCATTGTATCGCTTCTATATATTTCATCAATATTAATGTCACAGAACTTTTCCTACTGTGTTTTTTTTTTTGAATGTCTTTCCTTGTGTGACGAAGCATCATGATTTTTTTATTGTGTTTTTTTATTTTATTTTATATATTTTGAATTTGATTAACTCTGAAAAGTTGGAGACACCAAAAAAAAACAAAATGAATTGGCAATACAAAAAAAACAAAAAAAAAATTTGCATTCAAGCAGAATTAAATTATAGTCCATAGTTGGGAGAAAAAATATAGTATAGATAATTTCTAGATCTCTACGAAAACAGACTACAGCGAATAAAAACAAAATACCATACATCCAACTCATATAGCCAATGTCAAAGAATATGATGAACAGAAATTGAAAATCAAGAATAATTTACTAACACGTCATTAATCGAATCATTTATTGTAATCTGGACAAGTTTTTTTTTTTTTCTTTTTTTATTTTTCTATGCTGTTTTTAGTCCAAAACTGATGAACTGATGGACATTTTTCCAAGCATTTAACGACACCGACACAGAGTAGCAACCAAAGAGGAGAAACAAAATTTCATTTTTGATGGATTGTAGCATATATACAACAAAAACAAAAACGATAGTGTAAGTGAAAAGTAATTTATTGCTGCAGTAAACACAAAAAAAATGTATAAAAGACAAGGTTCTATATCGCTCGATATTCTTTTAGCAATAAAAATTATATATTTATTGGCTTTTTTTTTTGGAAGGATATATTTCTCGAAGTTAATTTATTATTTCCGAGTTGGAGACTTTTTTTTCCAGAGAGTTAGTTAGACTATAAATTATTCATTAGACAATTTTATTGTATATGGAAAGAAAAATGTCTTTTTTATTGAATTATAATTAGTATAATAATAATAATATATTTTAGGTATATAGCCTCTGTTAGTAAATTTATGAATTATTAGTAATGGAATTAAGTATATACGAAAAAAAAAAGATTATTAATAAAAATTGTTGATAGTAAAAGATTGGAGTTCATTTTACGTGACAGTAATGCAAACCAGAAAAGTGTACTTAAAAAATTTTTTTGTAGCAATTAATAAAACTTACAAGTCAAAATTAATAATTTTTTTTTATAGATTTTAGATTTATTGATTATTTGGTTGTAATAAATGTGTTTCTGGTAATGGAAGTGAAAACTAGATATTGATCTGAATGTACTTAACTGCATAAATTTTAAGATTGGAAATGTAATTTTTATTATATCTCATAATGCTGTCTCTAGAAATTCAAATATTTACCCAGGTCGTCAATGATTTATTGAAAGTTAAGCGAACTATGAGCCACAAAACGAAAGTTATCTTTATAGTTTAAATAGGTGGAAATTAAATCGTTTCGATGAATACCTCACATACCTCACGAAATTAAAGGAAAACCTTCCCCATTTGTGTCAATGTCCGACAGTTTCTAGAAGATATATTTGGACATTTTGGACTTGGCATTGATAAGAATCCGTTAATGGTTATGTGTGGCAATAGCTGAGACTGTAACCTAATCTCACCTATAGGTTAAGTAAATAAATTATACTGTCATTTAAATATTATCCAAAAATACTATTTTTCTTACACGACAGAAAATCGCAATAAAATTAGTAAAATAGATAAAAGTCCATAGCATTAATCAAGGAAAAACCAATAAAAATAATTGAAAAATGAATCGTGATATTATTTTGCATAATTAAATATAATATTATTTTAAAGATTTCAATTTTATTTATATATCAAAAAGTTTAATCTTTAAAACTATTTATACATAAATTATTAACAAAAAAAAATACTATAAAATATATAAATAAATTATTATATATTTATATTTAATACGTTTATCATTAATAAAACACGCACGATTCATTTTTTTTTTCCGTAGCTACCAAACGTTGTGTTGTTTTTTTGTTTTCATATTTGCGTAAAGTGATAAATTTAATCTTATATTTTGTTGTCCTTTTTGGATGGCCACTTACTACACTGTACCAATAAAAAGCTATATAAAAATATCACTAAATCGAACCAATATACAAACAAAATAATTTAAAATTGGCTCATTTAAAAAGGATTCACATTTATTTATATAAAAACGAAAATAAAAACCAAAAAAAAAAAAACCAAATCCTCTTTTTGTCCAAAAATCAATAATAAAAAAAAGTCATTTCGACATTTATCACGACATGCCGAAATCCACGTAAACGCAACTTTGAAACAACGTATCAACAATTGTTTGGCAAAAAAAAAACCAGCAGCTGGTTAGTTTGTTGTAAATAGTGTCTAGGCTGCTTTTTTGTTCTGTATTCACGTTCCTTTTTTTTTGAAATTTCGGTTGGTGTTGTTGTCCTTTTGATATGCAAAATCAATTAAAAATCGCATGTCTCTCGCGATACACAAAAAAAAAAAAAAATGTGGTGGAAAACACTCAGAAAAATTTATTTCCTCGCCTATCAGAATATATAAAAATATTTTTTTTTTATGGTTGAAATTTTGATCGTTTTTTATTTTATTATTTATTCAGTTTTAATACGATCTGAGTTTTTGTTTATGTCACAGAACTAAAATTTTTTGATTTTAGATTCAATTGGCAAAGGGTCATCAAAATATTTGTTTTAGTAAGTCGCGTAGTTCACAAAAATATTCAGAAATTTTTAAGTCAGTGATTAGCAGGCTAATTACCGAGTGGAGGAAGCCGTTGATTAACATTAGGTGAATGAAGATAATTCAGAAAATTGACGATATCTGACTCTGACACCAATCCAATTGGCAAGAGGATATGAAATATTTGAAAAATACAATTTTCTTTCATTAAAAATGTTTGGTAAATTCCGTTCTTCTAACTAAGATAATCTAAAATTTCAAAATCAAAATGTCAAAATTATATTTCTGGCTTCCCAGACAAACAAAATTCCCAAATATATTGCAATTCCTCATAACACCGTAATTAATTTTTATTAAATTAGTCTTCAAAAAGGATACCATATTATATTCCCCATTAAAAATGACACAAAAACATTTTACTAAGCTTAAATCTGGATTAATTGCACCCCAAAATGACATCACAAAACTTGGGAAAAAAAAGAATATATAAAAATGAAAATACATGCATAAATAAATAAATAAATATAAATACAAAATAAATGTAAAACAGTAAAGAGAAAGGATATATGCACGCATTTGACTAAGTGCTCAGTGTTTAATCAATATCTCTGTCACACGCAATGCATAATTAAGTTATTTTCAAAATGTCTGAATTTTATTAGTTATTTTCAGTATTATTTATATTTTGTTTATATTTTTATGAAAGTTAATTATATTTTATATAAAATTTTTCTTATAGATATATATTTTAACCAGGAACAAGGAAAAATGAAGCAATAAAATGTCGAGACAGTGGAATTTTGTAATTGAATTTGTAATTAAGAATTTGTAAATTATATGAAAGCATTTTTTTTTTTTTTGCAAAACTTTGTTATTAAAGGAAGTTCTATTATTATTATATAAATAATAATTGGATTTGTATATTTGGTAGCTCTAGAAATTGTAATTTTCAAAAAAGTATTTTTCGGTGTATAAATAAACTACGTTGTTAAATAAACGGAACCAAATTGTGACTAAATTTTTCTTGCGTTAATTCGAAATTTTATACATAATAATGTTAAATAAAAATCATTGCACCACAATAGTTTAACTTTAGGCCCAGCGCATGTCGTATTTATTTTATTTTATTTGATATCGTGCTAACCAAACTGACATCTAAACTCTTTTGCGTAACTTATGATATCTGATCACACATCAGGTATATCGTATATAATGTAACCAAATAAACAACAACAGTATACAAAATTCAGTTAAATATATTCTGTTCGATGTCACTATTAACACCTTGTTCACATTTATCTCTCGCACCTGGAATTTTATAAGGAAAAAAAAATAACTATTGTGAGCGTGTTTAACATAGAGTAATATACAAACTAATCTCTAAGCTCAGCTTTAAAACAAAAAATATTCACCCACTTTTATAGTTTTTATAAAGCCAACTTTACACTTAGTGATCATAAGAGCATTTTGTTGGCAATTATGGAGTGATGTGATGAATATATGGCTAGTTTGCTATAATTCTAGCAATTTCAAATTAATTTCAATAATTTTAGCAAATACTATATTCCTACTACAAACTTAATTGTCAAATTATGCCAATTTGTGACAACTTCTAAGTGTTTCATAAAATTTAGCAGAATTGAAACTCTTCCCAGAAAGATTTGAATTAGCAAATTTCATATCGTATACCAACCAAATTCTTACAAATTTAAGTATATTGTAAATGAAGAAATCAAGTGAAAAATTCAATAATAACACAGTATAAATTTTTTACTCTGACAAATTGAATCACTTTCTATCAGCGCCATTAGTTTTCATTTTATTTCAGGAATAGTTTAAAACTCTATTATAAAATTCAAATTCTAAAAAACAACTATTAAAGCTTATAATTTTCCAAAAAAAGAAAAAAGTCTAGACATTTCGTGTGACTCTTAACGATAGGCTATTTATCTTGTGAACAATTTATATATTTTAACATCATGCGCTTAAATTTTGCAATCATTTTTTTTGTTGTTGTTGGTTGTGCCACACACTTCTTTTCGTATATTAAGACTTTCTTTATTGTATCTCAAAACGGTAGTAATTTTAAAGTCACACATAATAAACGACAGTTAACAGCAAACAACAATTTTTTTTTTCAATTTACAAACGCTTAAAAGTTGTCGCAAAATCGTAAATTTTATATAATATTTTTTTTTTAAACATTATTTTTGCATGCAATCTAAGTTCAAATATAAAAAAAGAAAGACTTTTGGCATAGACTTTTTTTATGAATTTAAATATAGAAAATAAATAATCAAATCACACGATTATTATCTGTACTTTTTATTTTGGTTATGGATTTGAGATTGGAGAGTGGCAAGAAAACATTGAAATTAAATGATTGCATGTGTACATAATTTGCAAATTAAGAGGGTCATTAAATTGTTTGTAATCAGAGAGAGATTTTCAAGTTAAACAAATTTTAGTTTTGCTTAGTGAAATTTTGTGTTATTTTTTTTAAATGAAAACAGATTGAAAAGTCATGTATTTTTTTTTTGAGTTAATTTTTTATAGTGTTTCTGGTAAATAGAGTTGCCTGTGGCAAAGACAATTTATAACATTTCAAAAAATTTGGAATATAAAAAAAGGCGTAAGTTTATGAGGTATTTGGGAAGTTATATAGTGAAAAGGTAGTTAGAAATAAGACTACATCAAGTTTTTATATCAACATTTATGTAAACTAATTCGTTTGGAAGCTATTAATATATGGAAATATTTATCAAGAACATATAACAAAGTATGGATCTGTTGTAAAATTTATGATATTTTATAGATAAGATCTTTATAGAACATATTATTAGATAATTATATATTTTAGTCCACCATGAGAACGACAATTAATGCATCTTAACCTGACTCTAATTATATCTAAACTTTTCAACTAATCCTTGTTAATCAAACAAAAACTGATTCATTATCTTCTCCAATTTGTGCGTCATAATTCCCCAATTAAAATTGTCTTTAAAAAAATGAATTATAAAAAACCTGACTCAGAATAAAATTAATTGGATTTTTAAAAATAGAATTTATACCAAAATTTTACCAACCCGGCCCTCCTTCAAAACAAAAATTCATCTATATATTTGTTTATATGTTTTTGTCATTTAATATTCCAAACAATATTGCTTTTTTCAAGTATATTTACTCTCCTCCTTCTCAACAAAGATTATTTTAGTAAAATACCACAAACAAAATACATAATTTTCTATAGAAAAATAATGACATCCTTGGCCAAAAAAAAAAATTAAATAAATATATAAAAAAACTTCATATAATAAACATTTTTCGTTTTTAATATATCCTTTTTATAGACTTTTGACATCTTATACAACATATTATTTAAGCTTTTATACACAAAAGGATATTACACAATTATTAAGTATAAAAAAAAGCTCCACCTTGGTAAATAAAATATAACAACACAACAAAAAACGAATATAGAATAACAATTTGAAAACTTGAAAATCTTCAAACAAAAAAAAAAAAGGAAATAAAAAGAATCACACCTTAAGGATATATTTTCTTTAAAAAGGAAAGAAAAAAAAGAAATAAGACTTTTGTATTAAGTTTGTATATTCCTAAAAATAAAAATAATAACAATAATAATATTCTTCTTAAGGATATTTTCTTACACCTTTTTTGTCAATGGCCATCATGAACAGGAAAAAATGATATTGACATTTTGGGGACAATTCAAAAATATAACACACTTATACATATACATACAAATATATATTTCAGTTTGTTTTATTTTTTGGGAGTAAACTATTAGTTATTCCCCCCACCAGTCTTACCGTTTTCCTTTGTATAAGTATACTAAAGAGGTTACCAAGAGGGTTTTTTTTTTTGGTATGGATAATAATATTACAGAGGATAACGATTCCTAAATTTTTTTTTTTCTATTCAAGTGGACCAAAATACTTAAAATCGTCCTTTAGAAACAGATTTTTTTTTTCTTTGGGTATATATAGGATTTTTGATGCTATTGTGTATTGATGTCTTAAACAATTTAACCAAGAGATAGAAAAGGAATATGAAATTTATGGGTTTGTTACAACAACATTATTTGATAAAATTGTCAAGTGCTTGGAATTATACAATTTCAAAATTAATAATAGTTTGCAAAATGTATGTGTATCAAAAAAAATGTAATAATAATTTTCATTTTCATTTCAACAAATAACACAAAATTTCACTAAGCAAACTAAAAATTTGTTTAACTCGAAATTTTTTAATATGAATTTATCAATTGTTATTTTTAATCCCGTTACCTTATTTTTAGAATATTCCCAATATTTCTACAATTTAAAATTAACTTTTCAAACTACAAAATTCACTGTGTTCAAAATTTCCTCCATTTTGCGTATATAGTATGAATTTCCTTTATGATATAAAATGGCCGCTTAAATTGAAATGTCAACAACAACAAAACTTTGAACACATCCTCTTTTATAATGGCATCCAAATTCTATTTTTTTTCTAAGAATTTATTACAACTAAAAACAACAACAAATTAATGATGGCCGATTTTCATATTGAATGCAAAAAAAAAATTAACTCCGCCCACAATTTAAATAATAATAGAAAATTTAAGTTAAATTGTCAGTAGTTTTGCGGATTTTGAATGCGTAAGACGTCCACGTGGTTTTTTTTAATTTTTTGTTGTTGTCTTTTTTTTACTTGTGAAAATAGTGATTACGAATAAATTTTGCGTGTTATATAATTAATTTTAATGGTGAGTTTAATAAATTTACTTAATTTTTAATTAAACTTTTACTAACTTTTATCAATTTTCTATGATATTTGCTTAAATTTAACTAAAAATCCCTGATGAATTTTGCATAAATAATAATATAATGACAGACTAACAGTTTACCTTAAATTAATCAGTCTGTTACAAAACATATTGGAAAATATATTGCAATATAAATTTTTTCTTATTTAATTTTTTCTTAAATAATAATAAGAGGATTTTGCCGGACTTTGGAAAATATTTAAAGAAAATTGTTACTTGAATTTTTTAACAAGTATCTATTTTTATTTAATGTTACCAACAAAAAAAAAATTATGTTGTATAAGAAATCGTTATACAAAGAAAATCTTTCTAAGGGGAGTGATTTCATATATAAACTGATTTCTTTTTTTATTTCTTAACACGACGATATAGAATTTAGCACTGTAGATACGAAGAAGTATCATATCCTTAAATGAAAATATTTTTCTTTAGGTTCTTAATAAAATTTCGATTTAAATTTTAAATTTTTTTTGCAATGCGACAAAAAAATAAAATATTAGAAAAAATAAAAAGGAAATAATTTTATCGATTCACTGGGAATTTAATTTTGAAATTAACAACAAAAAAAGGATACAATTTTAATGAGTTTTTCTATAAAAGAAAATTTTAATTTAAATATCAAATCTTAAAAAAAAATTCTTACTAAAACTTTCAGATCAATTTTCTATATTTTAAATTCACTGATCAATTTTCCTTTATAGAGAAAATATTTTGTAAAATTTTCAAAAATTTTTTGATTAAATCCATGACCAAAGCTTGAGATAAATTTAGAAAAAGGAGATGAATTATAATATAGTTTTCACATTCTTGTTTTGTAAAAATTTCCATTACAGGCAGATACGTTTTTGTTTTGAAAGTTTTTTTCCATTTTCCTGTTTTTTAATTTTGGAAAAAAAAATTGTTTGTAAAACTTTTTCTCGTTATATTAGTTAACTAATATTATATTAGAGATCTTAAAATGTTGGTTTTAGTTTATCCTTCATCAGAAATGAAGGAACAAAAAATATATATAGAGTCTATCGTGTCATGAAATTTTCTTGAAATTTTCTTTAAACTTAAATGTAGTTTAAGTGATTTTCTTATGTTTGGGAATGGGTTTTCCAATCGTGAAAATGTTCATATATATATTTAAAGGATAATCTTGTGATTATTTCTTTGGTATAGAATGAAAAATGTTAAGTGGATGAGAAGAGATTTTTGTTTAACATTAATTAAAAACCTTTGTCAATATTATTAAGTATATTATTTTCTTTCAAATAATGAATTATCCTTTTTTTTAAGGATAATGTTGGAAAACAAATCAAGAAAACTAATTTGGGTTAAGGTTTCTTTTTGGTAAAATTCCAAAATATTTTATAAAAGATTATTTTATTTATTTAATTTTCTGGTGAATATTGCGAAGAATTTTTAGTATGAATTTAACAATTTTGGGTAGACTAGGCATTTCCTACTGAAACTATATGTCCCATAAGAATATCAGGAATATTCAACAGTCGCAGCTGCGTTAATTATGAGACATTATATAATTTTTGGTGTTTGTAATTGAAATATTTTGAAACTTTTTTACTTTTTTACTGATTCCTTTAAGGACAACCAATAAATAATTTAATCTTAGCCATTCTATATAATAAAATGTATGACTTCCTTTTGAATTTTCAACATTTTTGACAGAACCATTTCCCGTCCAAAATGATTAAAAATTCAGTTCTTTAAATGATTCACACTTTCTTTAAAAATCCAGAAATTCAAAATAAATTAATGAAAAATCTGATAAAAATATTATGAAATATACGACAGTTTGTGTTAATACCACAATTATGCTTTTTTAGATAAAATGTATAAAGTTTTTTATGGAAATTTTATTCAATTTTTACATTTGCGACCGCATTCGAATGCGGTCAAATGTAAAAATTCTGAATACACTCGAAAACCGAATATGAAATTTATGAATTTCTTCATTATAGAAAATGTGACTAATATTCGAAATAATCGATTTAAAAAATATATAATACATGATTTTAATATTATGTATATAAAAAAAGTAAAATTCATTTTGCAAAACCATTTGGCGACTTCAAGTCTAAAAATGTGTTGTTTTTTTTTTAACTTTATTTAAAATTTTTGTTTATGGAATTCCATTAAAAAATACGAGCATATATCTAAATTATAATAATAAAATGGTAATATAAACCAACCACCGTGTGATGTGTCACTCAAATTGTGAAAATTATAGCACGCAATCATAAAGTAAAAATGTAATTTTATTGAATTTGAAATATAAATAATATTGTAGAAATTCTCAGGTTAAAAACGGATTTTTTAAAAAGTCAGTGGTTAACAAGCTCCGAGTAGCACGTTTATAACCAAACTTCAAGTTAATATCGAATAAACTTTCTGTGTGTGAACCGGAAAAATTTATGTACGAAATTTTTATGTGTTAGAATATTTGAAAGAAATAATTATGTGCGACTTGTCACAATCTTTAAGTGATCCTGAATTTTATGATTTTGCACTTTTATAGTTGAATTTCGGTTACGCTACAATAAAATATAGCAAAATTTTAAAACTGGTTGCACAGTCCTGTCTATTAACAATAACGAATGGGTAGAAAATTGCATGATATTTATCATGCTAATATTTTCGAAAAAAAAAATTAAATTTTATGGTAATTAATAAAAAAAAAACATATTTAAAATATTTTTGTAATATTTCGAATTAAATACCATTATTTAAAACAAAAAAATTTCTAATTTATATTTAACCCTTCATTCAGTTTTACCATAAAACATAAAACCCTATTGATTTGAAAATCATTCATCCTTATTCATTTTTAATAAACTTTCAAGATAATTGAACAGTTTTTTGCTTTTTTTTTTGTGTTTTCGTTATTGTGAAAATGTAATTTATTCCCTAAGGGACAATAATTTAATTTCAAATTCACCAAAAACATTAAATTTATTTTTACTTTTACGTTTTTCCCTTTATTACTCGCATACAACACAAAAGTATATTTTCGTATTTCCTCACAGAAAGAATAATTTACAATTAAATTAACTCCACACAAAAGAACATAAATAAACCTTCCTATAAACACACACACAAAAAAAAAAGGATATAAAAATAAAATGACATATTTTTCTTTAAAAAAATTATATTTATCCTTTTTTATTGTCTTTTGTTTCAAAAACGCACCCATATAAACATCCCAAAGAGATGAAACACACATCCATATACTCTTCATCATCCTACAATGGAAATACCCTTAAGGTTTACACAAATGTCTATATACGCACAATACGATGTCATTTGACATATTCGCATAACCACAATTATAAAAGATATGAAATTTTTTTTGTAGTATCGTGTGGGAGAAATGAAACTAAATTTTCTAATTATATTTATATTAAAAACGCACAGATGTCGTTTACATATCCGCCGGGCAAAAGCAAAAGCAAAAAAAAATAATATGGTACATTATTAAGGATGAAAAAATTATATTGTAATGATCAATTGCACCCTCTTTGATGGCAAGAGAATATCTCTAGAAATATAAAACTGTGGACGAAAAATAAAGTTGATGATTTGGTGAGGGTTGATTTTTTTTTGGGTGGATTCTGTAAAAAAAAAAGTTCATGTATAATTTAATCGAAATACATAAATTTGATAATTGTATATTTGAGTTTTATTAAGTCTTACAGTGTAGACTGTAGAGTATATACAAACCATATAAATTCGCCTCGAATATAATTTGTTGTGATTATATTTCATTAATCACATTCGTTATGATTGTAATTGTTGGTCGGTGGATCATATTTATTTGCGAAAGTTTAAAACTAGATCATATCAATATAATGGTTCACTTTCTAATTATTGCAATTGCGGTTCTTTCATCTGATGTCATCTATTCGCTCTAAATATGTCACTATCATTTATACTCAAGGAACCATATATACATTATACCCATGTCTGTTTTATTCAATCTCATTTATTCAACCAAGTCCTGATTTTCTCACATTCAAATAATTTCGAACCAAATTTCAATTTTACCCAATAAGTCATTTTTCACTTTTTCGTTTTTCACTTTTTCTGATCACTTTTTCTATAACAACTAATTCCGATTAGACATAACTTCCTCAAATTCAAATTTTTCGAATTTTTGATACAATACCATCCAAATTTCCGTAATTAAAATTAATATTGTGGATACCATAAAAACTGAAACTAATATGGAATTCACATATTTAAAATTGTATATGTCTGTCTATCTGTCAGTCTGTTAACAATATTACAGATAATAAATTTATTTATTTTTTTTTAATTTCATTTAATTTTTTCCTTGTTCTAGCATTTTGGGAAATTTTTATAATTGTGCTTCTCTGTTGAGTGACACAAAGGTCCTTTATTTTCAATATTGCTTCTTTTTTTTTTTTTTTTAAAAATACTTGACAGTTGAAATTAACAGAAGAAGAAAAAACAATTGTCAAAATAAATTAAAAAAAATTAAATTTACTTCTCGTTCCATATTTTTTTATTATACCAAAAAAAGGAAAATATTGTTTTTCTTTTTTTTCTTTTTTATTATCCCAGGAAGTGATGACAAAATTCAAGTTTTACTGTCACCAAAGTGTGTTGCCAGGATTATTAGTTTTATTATTAATAATTCGAAAATAAAAAAAAATAAAATAAAATAAATTTTTGACATTATATTCAGGATACATATGCAAAAATATTAATCCTGTTTTTTTTTTTGTCTGTATAAAAATTGTTTATGATATTTAAAAAAAAAAAAAAAAATTAAAGGACATAAATCAATAACGAGAATGTCCTCTGTCAGTAAATTATGGTGTTATAAAAAAACACGCGTGAATAATGAATTATTTCAATTTGATAATTGAAATTTTTTTTTTAATATACATTTATATTATTTCGGGAAAATGACAGACAGAGGATAATTTGTTAAATTTTAAAATTGACATCCTTTCCAAATAAAATTTTCTATACTGTCATGGAAAACAGAAATTTTTACTATCTATTTTGATATCCTTACTGGAAAAAAACTAATACATAATAAAATTCATATAATATTTTAAATATTAATTTCGAACATTTCATAGCGTGTTTGTTATCCTTAAATATTTTTTTTTTAAATTTTTTTTTTTAGTTTTCTAATCAGAAATTCTATTTAAAAAATTAAACTTTTTCTATACCATATAAAAATCCTTTTTCAACCCCACATTTCATATACATATGCAATATAATATTTCTGAATTTAAAATTCATCATAAAAATACACAAGGGACATTATATACTTATTTAAAAGCCAGGACTAAAGCAAAAAAAATAACGTATTTGAATTAACATAACCACTCGATTTGTAAAATATCCTTTTTTTCTTGTATACCAGACTGTATAAGATCAGAATTGTTCCTGCATAATATTATAATTTTTAATTTAAACAAAAAAAAAAGCTGGCACTTTTCAACAACCAAAAAAAAAAAAAAAAGGATATCATATGCGATAAAACGGATAAAAAATACAACAACCAAAATACGTTTTTCTTTTTTAATATTAACCAAAAAAAAAAAGATTATATATGAAATTTTTGTTTTGTTAATCTTAACCCCGACATTTACTAATATCCTTGATATCCTTTGTCATAATATTATATTTGTTTTTTTTTCTATATGTTCTTGTTCTCTGTTTTTGGTCAAAATTACAAGATTTTAACCAACAACCAAAATATATAGAAAAAAAAATTATTCAAATTATCCTTAAAAAAAAGGACACTTGTATACAAAAAGAAACCAACCAAAAAAAATATACTAACCACTTTTGGTAATTTAAATATGAAAAGGCAAAACAGAAAAAATCACTTTTCTCCTAGAAATTAGAGTTTTTTTTTTTTTTCATATTTATGAAAATTGAACCAAAAAAATGTCCTTTTTTTTTGATAAAAAAATTTATATGATAATTTTAAGCATAAATATATACGAAACAAAAAAACGCAACTGTTCAACTTAGTCTGACCAAACAAATTTTATGAAAGATTTGTTCAAATTATTCATTCAAATTGATATTGTATAATTTCTGAGTGAATGTTCAAAAGGATATATGTAAGTTTTAAGGAGACATTTTTTAAGCAAATATTTGAAATATAATTTTTTATTCAGGGATTCCCAGTATGAATGATAAAAATGGAAAAGGATTTATTTATAAGTTATGGATAATGTTTTAAGGGTAAAAAATTATATTATAGAAATTTTTTTCATAATTTTTTTTCTATATGTGAATAGAGTCAAAATGTCAAATGAATTTTTTCTTTTTTTCATATAATTTATCGTTATGACTTCAAAAAGGATATAAAAAAAATCTAGTAAAAACTTTTGCTTGAACAAATGAATTAATGGAGATTTTTACTTATTTTTTAGTTGGTAAAGTAAATTGATTATTTAAATGACTTTGACATTAAAGCGTTTTTTTTTGGACAAGACAAAAAGGACAGATAAAAATTATTTGTAAAAAGGACTTGGAATATTCTAGTAAGATAATAAAGTAATTTAAGTGTTTAAGGAATGAAATTACTTCAAATTATAATAAATTTTCTGGTTCCTTCTTTTCAAATTATTATAATTACTTCTATGTTTCTATCAAATTTAAAAATTTTGAGTCAAATTTAGTGGAAAAAATTGAAATTAATAATTTTTTAATTTAAATTATGATATTTTTTTTTGTAAGCTATTAATTATTTATACAAATACATGATTACATAAACCACAATTTAGGTAAAAGTATTAAAAATGACAGTAAATCAACAGAAAAACTAACACAAAATTTCATATTACATAAAAAAAAAAATCTTATTTTCTTCGTTGGTTATCTAAAATTTATTCAAAACATTTTTTTATGATTTTTTTCTTACACATTTTTTATTTTATTTTATATAATTCTAGTTTTTCCCATACACGATAAGACTGACATGAATAAAAAGGATATTATTTTATAATTTTTGAAAAGAACGAGGAATACGGAATTTAAGGACTATACTGAAACAAATTTTTCTCATTTTTCTCATTGTTGTATAAAAAAGAAAACTACAAAAAAAAATTTCTTGTAAAAATGCAGAAAAATGTGATGTACATTTATAAATTTATATCCTTTATTTAACCAAAAAAAAAACAAGAATAATTTTCATTTTTCTCAGTCTTTGTATTTGAAATCCTTAAAAATTTTATATATGACTGTGGGTATATGTCAAATGTGTTTTACTTTTTTTTCACTATTCTTTTGGAAAATGAAGAAAAATTTCTTTTATTATTTTGTGTAGAAAAAACACGCGGTTATTATTTATTATGTAGTATTAGTGTGGCAGGATGTCAGATGTAAGGACGAACATTTTTTTTTTGCATCTAAAAAAAATCATATTATATTTTACTTGATATTGTATTTTTTTTTTTGTGGAAAATTCTATGTAATATTTACTTGGAAATGTACAATAAGCGTGCATGTTGAAAAAGTGGAAAAATGCATAAAAAAATTGCATCATGTAATTTTTTTTTTTTTTTTTTAAATATCCTTGTACCCAAAAAATAAGGATATATAATCATATTATGTGAGCAAAAGTTGATGTTGTTTTTTGGAAGAAACATTATCATAAAAGGTTAAAAACTTTTCAAGTCTTGTTAAAGGATAACCAAAAAATGCAGAAGAAGGGAGAACTGAATTTTTGATGTTGTTATTTTTTGGATACACAAATATAAATAAAATAATGCAAGAAAAACATATGAAAAATCCTTTAGGGAATGGAATGATATAAAATATGAGAAATGTATTTTTTGGTTAATATATGGGAATTTTAAATTATTTTATGTTTTTTTAAGTGATTTTTTTTTTTCAACAAATATTTGAAATTTATTATTTATAAAGAAACATAAATAATGTTATAAAAAATATTGTGTATAGATGAAAATTTTATATAAAAATATTTGAAATATCTTCTAAAAATTTGATTTTGCTGCTCGCTACTAATAATAATAATATTGATTTCTTCAGAAATAATTAAAGTATTTCTAATTTTTGAGAACAAAAATAGTAGAGAGGAAGAACATTGATATTTTCTTTGTATTTTCTATTCAGTATAAAATTGATCAGTTGGAATATATTGAAGACTAGGTGGGTAACCAAAATGGTTCTTGTAATAATGGTTCTTGGGTATGGACTATGAGTGTCGCATAGATACGTATACTGTCTTGCATTAAAGGAAATTAAAATACCTACATTTTGATGGAGTATACGTATAGATGGTATAATGAATATGGCTATATATATTTTCAATTCAGTAGCAAAATTTTATATAAAAATATTGAAATTATAATGATGTGAAAATTCAAGTAATGCAAAACCTTGCAGAAAATCAATGGTGAAAGGAAACTCTCTGTATAGTTAAAAGCAGGTTTTAACTGTTGAAATCAGATGGTCGAGCTAATTAAAATTAAATTTGATTGATTTATTTCAATAGTTTGATGACAAAAATTAATAAAATCCTTGTAAAATTTTGAGTTCCAATGCAATTTTTAAATATTTAATCCACCTATTAATCTAGCTAGAAAATTATGTGGTAAAATTAAGAGTATACCACCAAAATACTTAAGTCGGTGTAACATAATCAAAAAATTATGGATTTTTTATCTTCACACGATCGTTAAGGAATAGCCATAAAATATAATTAACTACAATAAATGACTTTTTGACACTATCGTCTACTTACGTTTTTGTTATTAAAATTTTTAACCAAAATTATGTCAAAAAAAGTTAATAACTTTATAAATAACAATTTGACTTTTCCTTGTTGGACATAAAAACAGAAAAAAAATTCTGATGAATTCTAGAAAATTGGTAATTTAAAAGCTAAAAGAATACTTTCAAACATTAATCATCATAAAATTTTAATATCTAAAAAAAAAAACAAGAAAATATAAAACTAAAATTATTTAATTTTTTTTTTGTAACTTTCTCCAAAAAAAGAAAACTTTGTCATAAAGTTTTTTTTTTTGTTCCTATTTGTCCCAAAATGACAATATTTTGTTTTCCAATTTCCATTTTTGTCGAATATCGTAAAAAATAACTAATGTAATTTTCGCACTTCAAAAAAATATTACAATTTCCAAATTTGTTTACGTTTTCACGTATATTTTATCATATAT
This sequence comes from Empis stercorea, assembly GCA_949752835.1. Lineage (NCBI taxonomy): Eukaryota > Metazoa > Arthropoda > Insecta > Diptera > Empididae > Empis > Empis stercorea. Next base: position 55,151,179 of record OX457087.1, on the reverse strand, counting down.
TTTCTTTTTTATTACTTAACTTTTAGTGCGTATATGACGAGAAAATTATCCTTAAAACGAAAAGTTGCATTAAAAAATATGATATTTTTTTTTATGTATAATTTTTCTAAGAACTGCAAACAACATAAAATTATTTTTCCTGTATTTTTATGATTATTATTTATACAATTTTTTTTTTTGACTGATTTTCTTCTCTTTTTTTGCAGTGTCAAACAAGAAATTCCTAAAAGGACCTTAAAAATAATTTTTTCGTTATTTCCGTAAAAAAAAAATACATATAAGAAAAATACAATTTTCATATCCTGTTTTTGTTAGTTCCTTGATGATGTTTATATATGTTTTTTTATGTCCCTTACTGAAATTTTTATATTCTATTTTATTACATTCTCGAAAATATTTTCGTAATAATGCAATTGGCCTACTAAAAGTAAAAGTCATTTGGCACCAAGCAAAAATGACTTTTTGCTGTTTTTTATGACGTTATCATCATAATAATATTTTTTTTCGGGTGCCCTTTTTTTTTTTTTTTGAGGGATTTTGAGAATTTTATGTTTTTGATTATCAACTGGGGGATTTGCGTAATTTTGATGGCCGGAATTTTCTCTATAAGGTAAAAATAATGACCAGTAAAAATGAAAATAAAAATTTCTTCCCTTTTCCTACTAAATACATAGAACTATACTAAAATATCCTTACCCTGTGTCTCAATATTCAGTAGTAACTTTTTTTCTATTTACGACGTGACTTGAAGTCTTAATTTTCTTCAAAACAAAAAAAAAAAATTTCTTTATTTCATTTTGTATTATTTCTTTCTTCGTTAAAGGAATTTGTGTATATTGTGTATAGGCACACGGAAAGCACCATATGAAGTCGATAGTTGATACGTGACAAACTAATTCTTAAAGAAAATCATATACAAATTTACCACTCCGCCCCTCCTATATTATAAACCATGTCCTGGATGGTATAGAAAATGAATTTAGAAATTCGATTCGATTTTGGAATAATATATTTGATAAAATTATTCATATTCGTGGTATGGGTGGGTGGAAATTTTTGCTGCTTTTTTATGTTATTATTTTGTTGGGAAAAAGCCCAGGAAAAACTCTTTGTATTTTTGGGTAGAATTTTTGTGAAATTCCATTCTTATTTGTTTTTAGATTTTTCTTGTTGTTGTTAAGATAAGGAAAATTCTTTTTCGTTTTTAGGCAACCATAATGCGTTGATTTTGTGAGACGAATTTAAAATAAGAATAAACAATAGGAAAATTTGAAGTTTTCCCTTTTTCATTTCATTTCAACTTTTTCTATTTGACTGGTGTTCATTTTTAAACTAGAAATATTTTAGGGAGGATATTTCTTTTTATATATACTAATTTAGTTTTTTTTATATTTAGACTTTGGTGTTCAAGGATATTTGAAAAACGAAAGTATATTTTTATTTGATTTTGAAATTTTTATATAATATTTTTTTTTTTAATTTGCTGTTGAAAATCATGCCAATTTGAAAAAGGACAACTAAAATATAAAAAAAGGGCTAATATTTGTTGATTTTCCTTGTCATGGAGAGGAGAGAGAATTGCAAGTTTAAATAAACTTAATTATAAACTTCATGGATACCAAAAACTAATAAAAATGAAGAAAAAAAAGTTTTCTGTTAATTTGATTTGATTAAAATTTAAAGAATAGAATCAATTTTCAAGTTAGACATTTGATAATTTTTTTATTTTGTTGGGGAAAATTGTGAATAGAATTAATAATTCAATTTGTCCAAAATTAAATGAATTTTTTCTACCAAAAAAGTTATAAATAATTTAGTAAATTATCAAAATTTCTTCATTAACAATTATTGTTTTATTTATTTTTAGAATATTCAAGGAGTGGTAAATAATTTAATTAAAAATAATTAGCAATTACGAAATCTATTTTCAAAATCTACTGATTAAAATTTGAAATTGAAAAAGTCGATAGTTTATCGAACAAAAGTCCAATTTCTTCGGTAAAATCGATTTATATAAATATATAGAAGCATGTAAAGGATATAAAATTTAATGTCCAACATCAGCCACAAAAAATTAGATAACAGACAATTCCAGCTACCGAGAATTTATACTCCAGACAAACTTTTATCGTGGTGATGACTTAAATCTTCAGGAATTTCTGAAACTAATACCTGCAGAAGTTTCTAAATTAAATTTCCTTGCAATTAAATTAGCTCAGATTTTGTGCAATTAAATTAGCTCAGACCACAAAATTAAAAGTTAAACTAAAATCAATTCTGTGTCATAAAAAGAAAAAAAATCGAAGATTTACTTGTGACAATTGAACTTCCCTCATTTTTCACAAACCCATCAATTCTATGACCCAATAATAGTCAAAGCAATTAAATTAATTTCTTCAATTTACCAAATTATAAATCATATATTTATTATTCTTTTAACTAATGCATTATCACATGGCATGGTATATAAACAAAACAAAAAATTGACTATTTATTATTGAATTTCTATATTTACTAAAAATTATTGTAATTTTCTCTCTTTATTTGTGTAAATCAAATATTTAATTCTCATCTTATTTAAATATTTATTATACGAAAATGATTTCTTATATATATAATATTATTTGACTTTCATGAAATTGTTTTGACCATTCGTATTATATATTTGATGCATGATACTGATGCCCAGTCACGTTCTATACACAAAAAAAAACGAAACACTCTACATATTTCTGTTATATAAATAAAATAGTTTTCATCTTTTAATATTATTGTGTATACTATTATAAGTTGACCAATTACAATTTATCAATCAATTTGAATTATTACACTATTTAACTTTATGAACTTTTATGTATGTAAAGATCTAAAATAGCTTAATTTTCATTTTTCCTATAATGTTTTCTTTTCCAAATTGTTTGTTGTACATCATCTTCCAATTTGTAATATTTCTCTGACAGTAGATTGTAGTTTAGTTATTTATTTTTTTAACGAGGGCAATCAGATAATTTTCTGAAGCATTTTCAAAAAAAAAAAAGAGTTCAAAATAGTTAAAAGGCTGTCAAAATAACAGAAATAAAAAATGGAGAAATTATTTATCTTTAAATTGTTTTATAAGGAAAAAGAAAAATTTGCTGTTAGTTTCACACAGAAAAACAATAAATGATTTGTGGTTTTTTTTACTAAATAAATAATCATAAAATTTTGTTTAAATTGAATTATAAGTTAAACGTTCAAAAATTTGTTTTGTTGGGGCGTTTTAAAATTTATTTTTAATAAATTACAATTTTTGAAACATTTTTTAAAAATATTACTTAAGTTGAATATCCTTTGAGCTAAAACTGTGCGATATATTCGTCCTATAGCTAAAAAGATTAGTGAGTGAGCTTAAAGTGAGCTTAAAGGGCTAGTGAGCACATTTAACTATTTATATGTAATTTAACGAAATAACTTAATGACAATTAAATTTAAATATTTTACTATTGAAAATTTTGAGTATATTACTAAAATAAATGGCTCCGGGAAAACCAGTCAAAAACATTTCAGTCAAAAAAAAAAAAGGAATTTCAGTCAAAAATAAGAAGGCATCTGTGTCAAAATTACTGAAATGCCTTTTCGTTTTTGACTGAAATGTTTTTGACTGGTTTTCCCAGCCCCAAATAAATGACAATTTTTCCAAAAGTTGGAAAAAATGGTCATGCAACTCCTGATATATCAAATCATACAAAAGTTTACATAATCAGACGGGAAATTTATGTTCTACCAGCATTCACTTTGGAAACGGCTAAAAATTTAATTTTGCTAATTTAAAGCTTCCCATTAAGCTTGAATTATGCTCCTATAAAATTTAAATTTCTATCTGTACATTATCTAAATTCTAACCAATATCATTTCCAACGTGAACTTAATAATTATTGATTAAAAATAATTTCAAAGTCAATGATCTTCTTCAAATTTTTTTTTTTTCGGATTAAATATTTTTAGAAAAATTTCTTAATTGATTTCCTCTTCTTCATTTTTTTTCTGGGTGAGAAAAACTATCAATTTTATAGCATCAAAAAGTTTGTATAAAATCAAGAAAAAAAAAGCTTTTAACGTTGTGACAGCCAAAATAACGAAATTTCTCCTAAGATCCATCAAATAAAAATTACAATAATAGATAATGAGAAAAAAATATTGTATAAATAAAAAATTTTTATTATTCTTGTTTTTAGAACAGTCAAAATCTATCAAATTATTTTTTTTTTTCTTAGCAAATATGTTGACCTATCAGATGGTTTTTTGAGCTTCTGGGTTAGATCACCAGAAAAATATTTAATAAAGATTTATCTTGTTTTTTTTTTTTTTGTATAGTTTATAAATATTTGAAATTTTCTGTAATAATATTTCCATTTAAGATGAATTTGGTTTTTTTTTGGTATATTAGATGAACTAATTAAATTTTATACTTTAGTTTCCATTATGGACATAAAAGTTTTGGTAGGGGAATATTTTCTTCGGTTTATTCATTTTAAAAATTTATAGTTCAATAAACACTGGAGAAATTTCCTAAATAATTAATTTATTAGATATAAACTTTGTGCACAATTTACTAATAAAATTTCATATTTTATACAAAATTGTATGAAAAAAATTGGCTCAAAATTCATAGACAAATTTCCATTTACGATTTTAATTTTTAAAAAAAATTTATTGAATTGAGAAAATTGATTTTAAGAAGCCGGAAATTTGCTAAAGTTATAATTTTTGTAGAATAGTGAAAAGTTTAGGAACTTTAAGAAAAAATATTAAGAATAAATTTTCCATGATTTCCTAGATTGTCGCCAGACAGTCAGTTCTAGAAACATGGGACCCGACATTATTTTTTGTCTGTCAATTTTTACAATTAAATGAAATCACATCAAAGATCTTGTTAACTCGATCACGGACCCTCATTAAAACCAAAAATTTGTATAACTCTTTAAAAACCTATTATAAAAATATCGCTTCTAAATAATCGTTTTCATTATATTCTATTTTTTTCTATAAATATTATGTCAATTTTAGATTGACTGATCATGATTTTTATCGCTTCGGATTAGAAGATTATTGGAATATTTTGTATTAAAGAAAAGATTATTCTTTAAAAAATTCTGATAAAAAAATAGATTAACAACAAAATTCAAACTGACATTACGAAAATAATGTAAAGCATTAAAAAATAATTTTAATACAAAAAAAAAACAAAATATTCCAGTCTTTCATGATTTGCTTGACCAATTCAAAAAAACTAATAATAATAATACCATTTTTATGGTCAGTTTATTTTGAACTATTTTGGGTACCGTGATCTCAACACACAACAATGAATCAAAATAAAATCTTTTAAAAAAAAATTTATAACAAATTACTTTGCGTTTGCGTGATTTTTAGAGCTTCACTTCTTATATATAAATTAATTTTTTTTCATTGTATTTGTGATGGCGTATCTGTCACTGATGACAGACAGTTTGAATAAATATTCTGAATAAATATTGGAAACATTTTTGTTTTTTTTCTTTGGTTTTTAAAGAAAGCTGAAAAAAAATTTATTTAAATGGTAAATTCAATGATGAATAACTAATCAAGAGATTATCTCGGAAATTAGGTGCATTTAGAAGGGATTGAACGATTACCAAAAAAAAAACGAAATAGAAAAAAAGGGTTTTACATTTTGAAAATTTTGATTAGCTTAAAGAAGAGTAATGGATTTTTTGTTATTCTTCAGTTTTAATTCTACAGTGTGAAATACATTTATAAAATTATAAGCTAAGCTTTCATAATTATCAAAAAAAAAAAAAAAAAATTAATTGGTAGGCTAGAGATGTTTATATGATTGAATGATGGATTGAGATTTAGGTCAATTATAATAGAAAGCGTTTTTTTTTTTAAATAAAATTACAAAAGTTTTACTTAATTTAAAATTTAAATATATTTAAAACATTTTCCCTTTTTTTTTATAATAATATTTGTTCAAAGTTTTAATTTATGTTTCAATTATTTTCATATATTTTTCTATATGTCCTTCAAAAAATATTTTTTTTTCTACCAAATAAAAATTTCAGATTTTTCTAACCTATTTTTCTTCAATTCCAGTGCACAATTTAATTACATTTCGTGTTAAGAAAATGTTGTAAAATAAATACTCGAAAAAGTATGTCAAGCGCAAGCAACAAGTTCTTTAATTTATAACATTTTAATATTTTAAATGAAAATGTGACATTTTTTTTCGGCAACAAAATGGAATGCAATCAGAAGCAGTTATGAAATTGGTAAGTTTGTTAAAAATTATTTAGTTTAGATTATAATTTAAATTTATGGTTTCGTGCTAAAATAGTGAAATTATATGACTTCATAAAATCTTTGACAAATTTGCTGAACTTTTTAGTATTTTTTCTATGTCCCACCATTTTTGAATAAAGAATATTTTCTTGGTAACATTAGGTATGTGACCAAATTGTATCAATAATCTTACTAATGTCCTGGAGGAAGTAAATTACTTTTGATTTAAAAAGTAATTCGATAAATTTGTAACCATTTATGTAATTTTTGGAATTGGAAAAAATTCTTGTATCTTTGAAAATGTCCTGCTTGTAGTGACAGTCCTTAACAGTAACCTATTCATTTATAAGCACCATTTTTGTCATAATAAATCTATAAATCATATTTTTAAAATTTTCTTATAATTTAATTTACGGTCCATTCCGAAACAATGTTTCTAACAGAAGCCGAAATAATAATTAAAATTTTACCGTGAATCACTTTTTTTTTTAAACATTTTACTTAAAATAATAATACAAAAAAAGGAGAAAATTTGTAAAAACCCTTAAACACAATAAGGACAAAATATTTTCCTGCAAAATATTACAAAATAAAAACTAGAGGCAACGAAAACAAAAAAATCTATTTTCCAGGTCAAAGCTGAAGGAGTTAAACAAAAGGACACAATATTAATTTTTTGTGAAATAATGTCAAGGATCACAAGAAATTAATTTATATAATTAAAAGGAAGATTCAATTTCATTAAAACGATTTTTTTTTGGTTATTTCAATTAAATAAATTAAATATAATTTTCTTTTGTAGTTAATCCTGGTAAATAATTGAATTACGTCATAGTTTTTATTTTCGAATTTTCTTAAATGTTTCATATTTTTTTGTGGAAAAATATTTTTATATAAAAACAAACAACTAAATTTTTACTGCACTTATGAGAAAAGTTTTTCTATATAAATTCAATTTATGATTTAAGAAAAATATTTGTTAAGAAAATATATGAAAATTTTCTATTAAAAAAAAATCTACTTGACATAATTTTGTTAAGTAGATTTTTTTTTTTCGTTTTCAGAAAAATATTGTTTATTTTATTTTATTTTTTTTTTTGGTATTTTATTCTTGAAATAATAGAAAAATATTTTCGAATTTTGTAATTTTAAGGGGTACATTAAATAGTCTGAGAATGAAAATTGGTTGGTTTCTAGTACATATTTTAAATTGTACTATTTTGGGGATGAAATCAGTTGGTTAAGACTTAAAAGTGATTAATAGTCCAGAAGAACCTATGATCCTATAGTAGTAGTCCAGAAGAAACCTTGAGAATACAACGGAAATGGATAGTCGGAAAGAATAATAAATGGTATGGTAAACATTCGAAATTTTTGCAATGTTAATGGTCAACTTTTCATGAGATTACGAAGAAAATTGTTAGGAACTCACGATATTCTAATTATTACATTTTTGTTATGCTGCCACTTCACACAATTTGATTTCAGTATTAATATATTATGATTCTACATGATTCTACAGTCGCATTCATACTTAATTCTTTAGTGGTTGATTACAAAAATATTAAATATTGTTATTACTTTTGAAAATTTAGCTAGTAACATACACTAATTTAAGTCGTTAATTAAATATCTTTTGTACATTGTATTTTTTCAATCAAAAACTCCAAATTTATTATCACTTGATGCCGCAATCAAATGAGGGAAATAATTTCTAAAAATTACAAATTGGGAAACTATAGCCACCACTAACAATACACTTAAACCCTCTACTTCCTTTAACAAAAATGCCAATTACCAAAATAAATAAATAAAACTATAATGAAAATTATGCTAAAACTATGCAAATAAAGGAGTAAAAAAAATAAATTTCAAAAAACTCAACGAAATAAATTTTGTGGTTCTGTTTTCCGTCCTTCTGTTTTCTTTTATGTATTTATATTTTTTTTATTCGACTGGAATTTAATCAATTTGATTAAAGGCCAAAAATTACACACATTTTTTTTATTATAGCATATTTTTTACATAATTTCCATAAACAATTTCGATTAAGTCAAGAAAAGAGTCGAAAAAAAATTATGCTTTGTTTATTTTTCTGTGGCGGTTTTTATATAATGTAAACAAGATGTTTTTTTATTTTATTTTATGTTTATCGTCATTCTAATAAATTTACACCCAACTCCGAGACCTCCAAAATTTTAGCTTTTCCATTTACACCCAACTCCCAGACAAAATTATTTGTTATTTTGAACACAAAAAATAAAACAATTTTTTTATGATTAAAATTGCAAACAGTTTAATAATTTGTGGTTATGTTTTTATCTTGTAAAAATTTGTTTGTTTTGTGTTTTTGGAATTTTATCTACAATTTTTTTTTTTTGTAATACATAAAGAGTTTAATAGTAATTCGCGGTTTTTATCGGTACTAAAAAAACGTATATGTGCTCGCTCGTTTATATAAATTATAAATTAATTTGTTTACTCTATAAATATTCAAAATTTCAAATTTGAAATAAAATGTTCTAATTAATTTGGATTTACAATTATGCAAATCTTTCTCGTTTCTTATCCAATAAAATTTCTATGCTAAATTCAATTTAATGATCCACCATTAGATGCCATACAGAACTCTTCAAATATCAGTAATCAACTTTCAAATATTTTGACAAAAAACGTTAAAGAATATCTGGAGAATTTTTGGTTGGAAGTTTGCTGTCATATAACCATAATCAAAACCATGATGAGCCTGGCGATACTTAAATAGAACTAATTATGGGAAAAACTATTGGTCAATTTTCACAAAATAAATTGTAGAAAAACTGGTATAAGAGAAAAGTTGAAGGTTTGCCATAAATTGATTTGAATGATCTATAAGAGTGATCGATCGTTAACTATATTTCGTTCAGTTTCTATACTGTTATTTAAATGGAGGCTGCAGAACAATTATACGATTCAAGTAAAAATGCATATCTGTAAAAGAAACGATTTCAAGACAATCACGTAATTGAGAAATCAAATTCTTCATATTATAGTCATATTATTGATCATGGTGTTTAATCAAATTTAAGAACGGTTTTACTCAAAGAATTGATAGTCCAATGGCATCGAAATTGATTCACCTGAATCTTGTAGTATTTTGGGAGGAAATACGTCTTCATAGTAATATTTCTCTGAACAAACTTCTACATTTCCCAAATCCTAGTTTGGTTTTGTTTTTATTCTGAAATTAAATTATTATGTACCTACACTAATTTTTTGTTGTTGTATCTTTATAGATGTAACAACACAAATTAAGAACATATTTTTTTATGATGCAAGTTTTCAAGCTAAAAATAAACGCAAAAAAAAAAAAAAAAAAGAGTACATATTAAAAATATTAAATCATAAATCCGCGCGCATAAGACGTCGCTTAGGAAAAATATAAATATTTTCCCATTTTTTTTTATATTTTTCTTCTATGATGGGTGAAGACCTCACAAGAGGATAAGCAAAACAAGTCATTTAGAGTGATTTGACGGTTCACGTCCACCTTATTTCATCTTCGGCTATGATCCATGATATGGGATGATGCTGAATGATGATTATATGCTCTACAACACAAATAATATAACACAAAAACAACAACATGAAAACATGCTTCAATTTATACTTATTATTTGTTCATGTTTTATAATAATTTTTACTTTACAAATTACCATTGCTTGGTTTTTTTTGTTTCTTGTTGCTGATTTTTATATGTTGCAATGGCAATAATACATATATTTTTTTTACTACAAGTTTTTACTATACAGAAAAAAAAAATATTTTATGTTTAGAAATTGTTTCATTAAAATTGTTAAATTTTTCATCGTGTGTGGAGGTTTTTGACGTAATTTTAGACTAATTGCTAAGAGTACTTGAGTTTTTTTTTTATTATATATTATTCTTACATATATAAATTTTATATTTTTTAGTATTTAAAATTTAAAATATTATAAAAAAATTTAACTTAATTTGCACATTAAAAGCGTATATTAAATTTGATATAGAGAAAATTATATAGAAAATGAAAATACAAATAGCGATGTATGGTCTGTCTGTCTACTGATCATAAATAAAAATTCAGATTGTCAGTCATAAAAATGAAATATAAATTGATCTTATATTTCATTTGGAAACTATTGAGAACTTCGGTTAAAAATTTGTCTACAAGCAGACAAATATATGATTGAAGTATTTCTATTTAATTATTGCAAATAAGTTTTAAACATTTTTGACGTAGCCTTGACGTACCTACTATAAATTAATTGGACTATGGTCCAAAAAATTTAAATATTAATAATTTTGCTGAAAATTTCCATAATTTTAATTAATATTTTTAAATAAACGTATTTTCATTTAATTATTATACTAAAACAGTGACAAAAATTAAGTCTGTGCCAAGAATAGCCGAATTTGACTGTCGAATTTTCATAAATAATTTAGGTTCGTAATGCTGTCACAAATTCATTGTGTAGTATTACACATTGAACATACTGTCTATATCATCAAAAACTCAAGTTGGTTTATAATTAACGCACCTTTACATTATAATTCCTTAATCAAATTAAATCATGACCACACGTCATCCACAAAATTGTACTACACTTATACTAACCAGCAAATTAATTTCTGGTTTCATCTATTCCAGTTCCAAGTAAGTAATCAAAAACCTCTTTTTTTCACGACAGTATATAATTTAATATCTCCAACGACGTCTTTTAATCTAATTTATGACTTCCAAATAAAAAATCAAACCTCCACATTATCACAAAAATTAAATTATCCAAACTATTTATTATTCAATTAAATTACCTAATCTCTTTAACTCTAAACACTCTCCAGATTAATCTATATAAAAATTAAAAAAACTATTAGAAAAACCAAAGATTATGTAAAGTGTCACGAATTATGCTTATCTACATATATAAAAATGATATTAGCCTCATGTGGGGTCCCTAATGTTTCCGAAAAAAAAACTACAATATAAAAACAATTGCGCGAATAATAATTTTTTTATTTACTACCGCGATCATTTGAAATTCCCAGAGCAAATACTTAAAATATTCCTAATTTGATTTCGGGGCGCAAAGATTAAATGCACGGTTAGCGGATCAACCAATTTCTATATACATTTTTTTTACTTAAATATATTTTTTTGATTGATCACAAAATATCGTGCCGTAATGCCATAACAAAACTACTAATATTATTGCTATTAAAATCATCTATTCCGATTACAATTTTACCTATATCGATACGGAAAAATTTATAACCCTATGGGATGAGGTTAGGTTTTTTTTTATATACAATTTTTTGTTTGCTTTTTCTATTTTAGTTACAATAAAAATTTAAGCGACTTTATTTTTTTTTTACTTCCTAAGATGCCACCTCTTCGAGATCAAGTCTATACAGAAAAAAATAAATATAGAAGAAATCTAGTTTTTTGTTTATTAGGGGGAGGTGGTTGGCAAAAAAAAAAAATAAGAGCCATAATTGAACAGATAAATAGTCAATTTAGAGATAATTCGTGACTGGGTCGTTAAACTGTAAAAAAAATATATGTATATATGTAGATTTAATTAAATTCCATTTTATAGACAAAAAAAAAAGTCAAGAGTGGATAAAAATGATAAATCTTTTATTTGTTTTTTTTTTATTAGTTATAGTTTTTAGCACATTTTTTAAATGAAAGAAAATTTTGTCGAAATTAATTTAATTGTCAATTAGAGAGTCTCGATATAGTTTTCTCTGCTAAGAAACATTAATTGGTTTAAAAGTTTAATGAAATTTTAGAAAATATAGATTGCTATTTTAACTGAGTGATTGATTCCTTGCTTTTGTCTATAATTTAGGATTAATTAATAATAATTTTTAGCCTCAATTTCTGGATTTCAAGGAAATCAGGAAAGAAATTGTGACAAGAAAAACTATAATGGTTGCGTTTTGTATTCATTGAGATTGAAAATGATTTATTTAACTTTACTTACATGACTAGAACGAATCTCAAATCATAATCACACCTAAAAGGATCTGCTTTTCAATTAAATTCGATACTGTTCGAAGAATTTTGATAATGTATGTCTTCTCGACGATTTTTTCTTCAATAGTTAAATCTGTAAAATTAACAATTAAATCTTATCTTGTCGCATCAAACATGATCCCAATTTTCTTCACAAATAATAAATCTTTTTATAAAGTCAACAATTTTTTAATGACATGACAATGTTTTATATAATTTTTTCTATATAAATTATCTAATGTTAAATTTTAACGATATCTTCTTTTAATTACCATCTCTAATATAAAACGAAAAACCAATCTAAATAAATTTCAACAAGAAAATCATAATAATAACAAAAAAAAAAAAGAATTTGTCTTATAAAACAAACAAAAACAGTTTTTTATAGACCTAATGTGGTTATTATTATTATCATTTTATTGCATAACATTATTAATTTTATGTTACATTGAAAATAAACAAAACATCAAATTTGTAAAATTTAATTTTCTGTATTTTTGTATTTGGAAAGAAATCCTTAAAATATGAAAAATGCATTTTTGTGTTAGCCTTAAGGGATTTTTGTATATGATGACTGATACTATGTGTATATTTTTATATCCATTAAAAACTTAATTTTTTCATGTTTATCTTAATAAAATTGCATTTATTATTATGAAAACATTTTTGTATATAGTACATAATAAAAGATACCAGAGAGCAGGAGGGAGAACTATATATCGTGAAACATCTGTCCACACAAAAATTTCGGATGTTATACTATATAAAATCTGAATATAGAAAAACTCCATCCTTTCTAACTATTTTACATACACATTTATGAGTATATGAGTAACATCATATATGGGAATGTGTTACAAAACATATATACATATAATTTTTATGATGTTTCCTTAAAATAATTTTGTTATGTTTTATTTTTTTTGTGTGTTGAATTCATCATAAAATATAAAACATTTAAAAAGATGTACATATTTTTTTCTTTTTTTTGGTATATGATTATGCTATCTATAGCATAACTATGTTAAATCATATCCACCACCCACAAAGTATATTTTTATTCCATGGAGATAATATAAAAATATATAGTTGTATATGTGTGATTTGTTGTACAAAAATGCAATACGACGATGGGCGCACAGAGAGAAAAAAAAACTAAACTATCATGATGGCCAAAAGAGTTCAACAATTATTTATTGCAAGTAACATATTGCAAAGTAAACTTTATTATACTTGTATATATAGTTTCATAACATTATTCCGGTAACTAATATAGAAAGATAAGGATAGAGAGCTTCAGAATTTTAGGTGCTATTAGTACAATTAAAGGGTATTTTTTTTTTTGGTAGCTTTAGTTTGTTTGGCATTTTCTTAGATAAGCTAAAAGTTTATTGAATTTGATTTTATATTATTGCAGAAATAATATTATTTCATAGATTGTCAATATTTGTTATCTAGTAGAAATAATTTATGTTTAATATTCTGGAAATTGTTTATTGTACAATAATTTATATTCAATTGGCATGTAATCTTTATCCTAGGAACGCAGTGAGAATATTACAGATTTGAAGCAAGGTGTAGTTATGCAAGTTTTAATATTTCTGTTAAGAAATTGAGTAAACTTATTAATTTTGAATAGCATATTTAAGACACAGCTGAATTTGTAAAGAGACAGGCATGTACAATGACTTTTTGGGCCTTAATAAATGGGAGGAATGTGTTCATATATTCCTCGTTCCTTCTAAACCAAGACAAGGATTTAACATTTAAGTGAAGAATTTGAAAATTTTAATAAGCCTCCAACAATATAACTGCTATAAAATAGTCCTCGAAAAGAAGAAAGCATTTATCACCAGAGATCAGTATCATCTAATCAGAAACTATCGTATACGATAAGTTTATGGTTTTGTCACCAGTTTAAGTCTTAATCCTTTCTAAGTTTATGGTTTTGTCACCAGTTTAAGTCTTAATCCTTTGAAACATGAATTGAAATCTGAATTGAGTTTCCTATACGCAAAATGAAAAACTATTAAAGAAAAGTAGAACAAAACTAACAAAATAAAAATTTTCTTCAACAAAATTATTTATTAGTTCCTTTTAAATAGCCTAAAGTTCCATCTCTAAATTTCCTAAACTAAATATGTTTAATTTATCTAATGTTTATAAAATTTCTATAAATTATATCTATAGTAAAAGAAAAATTATTTTACCCAAAATGACTAACATAAAATATTGGAATAATGTTTCAAAACTATTGTACATAAATATATAAAAAAACCCAATGCGGTTTTATTTACACAATAGAACATATTTTATCACTTGTTCCCTTTACCTAATTTTTTCTATTTTTAAGTGCATTCTCACCACAAGATTGTATATAAACACATAAAAATATCCTTGCTTGGAAAATTTTAATACAAAAAGATTGTTTTATAGTCCTGTAATTGTAGAACAACATAATACACAATTAAGTAAAATATATAATAGTAAAATAGGCCATAAAAAAACAACAACAAATGAACCATTAGTTCATTTTAAAATGTTTGAATTAAGTGCACATTTGATGTACATACATAAAGGACATAAATTTTACCAAAAAAAATATATTTTGTATACTAGGTGATTCTGAGTACCTATAACTAGTCAAAAATTCAGTCTGGTGGTAAGCAAATCATAAACATTCTGTGATGAGTTTTGCGTAAATTACTGAAAAAAATTTATTTATGCTTTTTTGAAAAAACCTTCACACATTAAACCAAATTCTTAGGAAAATTAATTTAAATTAATTGTATATTTACATTTTTTTGTCTATATAATAAAAAATTCTACTTAATTTGATGAGAATTTTTTTTTAATGATTGACCAAAAAAAAACCACTACAAAACAGCCCCAAAAATTTTTAACTTGAAATTTTGTTAATGAAATTCACTGCTAAGAGTAATTAGTCACTTTGCGCGGTTCAACTAAAAAGAAATTAACGACAGATAATTAACTTTTAAAGAGTCTATAAAATAAAAGGACAAACGACAACAAAAAAAAAACTCTTCATCGAAATTAAATTGTTACAGAGAAAAATGAAGGATTTCTTTGGTTCAAATTTTTTTACTCTGAAAAAAACTCTTGTAATCTGAACAGAAGCCTAAAAAAAAAATCAAAATAATAGTCGGTCCATTTGAAAGTATATATTTAAATAACATTAAAGAAAATCCATTAGAAAGATCATTTTAGAATGTGCCGTCGTCGTCGTCGTCAAGACCGCGACAAAATATTTTAATCACGGGAAAAAAAAGCAAAATCCCAGAAGGATAAATAATAAAACTAAAGTAGTCAATGAAAATTGAAGAATTTTTGTTTCCCCCATTTATACCTTTTTTTTTTAGATCAAATTCGTTTGAAACTAGTTTTATTATTAGATTTTCTAGACTGAATATAATAGATTTGATTAGGCCACAATTGCATTTTTATTCCCTGACTTATAAATTCTTGTTTTTTATTGTGACCTACTATTTCTTTTATATTTGATAATTTGATTTACTTTTAATTTCAATGTGATTTCATGCCGACCCAAATGATATATACAAAAAGAAATAACTTGTTAGATATACTCTGAAATGGAATGTTACCTGAATTTGAGATAAAACCAGCTATAAAGTCTACTGAAAAAAATAATATTTTTTTAAAATAAAAAAATTATTGTGATAATTTGTTTTCCCCAAGTCATTATGATATCAAAAAAAAAACTGAAATACTTAAAAGTATCATATCAGCAATTAACGAATTGCAACTGTCACAGCAGCCGCCGCCACTGTCGCCACAAAATGAGAAGTAGTCGTACAGTTAAATAAATTTTTTTTTTTGGTTAAGTTTTTTATAAGTTCTTAATAATATGAAAAAAAAAACCAATTTAACAATCTCTTGCCGCACTTAAGAATTTCCATGAACTAATAAAGATTGTATGTTACACTGTGAGAAACACGTCGAAGAATGAGATATAAATTAATAATATTAGTTAAAATATTTGAATTATAGCCAATTTAACGAATTAGAGATTTTGAGTTGAAATATTGGATTTAATTAGTAGATTAAACTCAAATTTAATATAGCACAACCAAACAGGACTCGATTACTGCCAATTATGTATATGATTCACTTTACTCTACCACTTAAGTTAATTATTGCAGTAGTATAATTAAAATTATTAGTCAATTGAAAACGAACTAGTAATCTGTCAATATTTACTATTATTTATACGATATAATCTGTCAATATTTACTATTATTTATACGATAAACTATTTATACGATACCATCAATTTGATTAAAATTATCTATCACAAAATCTATATATTAATTCAATTTGTATCCATACCAAAATAAATTTTGAAATATTACTAAAAATATATAATTTATTTCAGTGTATTAAAAATATTTAAATTATTTCAATTTCATCTCAATAAAAATTTGTTTAATTTTTTTTTCATTGATTTTTATTATTGTTTTTATTTTATTTTTTAACTCATTTTCATTTCGGGTGAATACAAGTGGTAGCCAAGCCAATATTATCCTATTTAAACAACAAAATGAATTTATAAAGTAAACATTCGAAATCCCAAAAAAACTTTTGAATAAAACCAAAAATAAAAAAAAAACTCCTAACCAAGAAAATAAATAAAAATTGGCCAGGGAAACAGACATCTCAATTATTTTATCTTAATTATGGTCAAAATAAAATGAAAGATAAATAAACAACGATTTAAATTTTGAATTGATTCCAATGCGCCAAAAAAACAACAACAAACTTTCAGTTACTTTGTATGATCGGATGGTGATTTAAGAGCACATTAATGCGAACCCAACTGCGGTAAAATTATTGTAAGTATGAAAAGTTTTGTTTTTGAATGTTTTTGTGGAATTTTTGGCTAGATAACATTTTGGTATCATTTTTGATATTTTACACATTGCTACAGATTTATTTAGAAAGGATTTGTTTAAACTTATAATTGTTTCTTTATGTGATAGAGTAAATTTATTGAATAGATTCTTCTCAGTTACTAATTTAGGAAATGACATTTTGCAGTAACAATTATTTTTGACAGAAAATTTATCGTGAAAAGCTGATTTTTCGCTAACTTGCGCCACTACTAATTATAGCTCTAATTTTTGAGAAACTTTCTTATCTAAATATTCACTAATTCTAAAAGATTATTACAATTAATTAATAGTAATTTTTAGTAAAATTTCGTCCTTCATATTCATAATTTAATTGGAATATTTTTCAATTACAAGTCAAAAATTTTCCAATTATGTATAAACATTGAATTTAAAATGACTAAAAATTCGACTATTTATGTAAACAGTTTTATTCATTATTTTCTATTTCTTTCATTTATGCAAATATATTTTGTGAAGCTATTAATATTTAATTGATGTCCTCAAACGACCTCAGTTCTACTTTTGGATAAGATGAAAATTTATTCGTCCATAAATAAATAAATAATCTTATAAAGCAACACAAATAAATAGAGTTTGTAAGGACTTAATAGAAAATGAAGTTGCAGATCTATGATAGTGGAGATAATCCTTACTGATATTTAGATAATTCTTGCTGTCTGCATTTTTCTTCAACTTCCAAGCTCAGATTTTAAGTCAGACTTTTCAGAAAGTGGCAAAAATTTAAACCACTAGGAAAACTTATTGTAAAATAAGTCGAAAAAATGAAATTGTAAGAATTTCTCTAACATTCATCAAACTTTAAGGCTGCAATTTGTAGATTTTGTTTTCGACTCACTGATTTAGTTACAGGATGTTAATTTATATTTTACTCTAATATTTTTAATCAAAAATTATAAAACCTATAATTTTCAATTGTCATTTGACTCAATTCGTTTATAATTTAATTATCTAATTATAATTCTAAATTTAAATTTCAATGAATTTATGGAATTATGGAATTTTTCGACAAAACGACTGACAGGCTTAGCGTATCTACAAATATTTCTTTATATTATAGTCCAAAAACCATCTTCAAAATAAAAGAAATGTATTCTTTCTCTCAACAACTTTGTACATATATAAACAATCAAAAAAAAATAATTTCTTAAATTTTTAATATATACAAATTTATCATTTACTCAAAAATTCTACTAAACAATTCTAAAATCTGTGATTTTTCCTAAGGATAACTACCCAACAGATATATAAAACTAAAATATTCTACATCACACAATTTGCACTCCAGTTATTTAGCATAATTCTTCAAAATAAAGAGGAAAAATTCAATCCTTTTTTTTTCCTTTTTCTTAAATATTTATTCAACAAAAACTTATATCCTATTTCTGGTTCTTTAGGATTTGCATCCTTATACCTTGACTAGTACAACTACATATATACATTATTTCTTCAGTAAGCAAATAAGAATTTTAAGTACTATTTCTTTTCTTTCTTTTTTTGGGGTTTATACCTAGAAAATTTGCATTCAACCTAGATTCACCAGGAAATTTTCCATTTTTTTAAATGCATTTTCAAGTTGTTTTTTTTTTGCATATTTTCTTTAACAAAAATGGAAATATTTTTCGGAATATCCTTATATCCTTAAACAAATAATAATTCAGAAATTTTTTAAATATAATTTTTTTTTGTATTTAGATTTGGAGGAAAAACTTTTTGTTTGAAATTTTTAAGAAAATTATTTTATTATGTAATTTTTCTTTTAGATTATTTTTTGCATAATGTTTTCTTAGTATCCAGGTGAGATTTTTGGTTGAATTTGATTAAAGAAGAAGTGAAAAATTAAAGAAGAAAATTTATAAATCTTTATGGAATAATTATATCACAAATCATGTTCCACATAATTTACTCACAAGCGGTGATGAAAGATAACAAAATAAAGATAACAAAATAGTGAATTTTAAAATACAAATTTACTTATAATTTCCAAACAGGAAATTACAATCATTTTTGCACTCTATACCTTAAATCTGATCTCCATTTCGCGTCGTCAAAAAACAAAAATCCTATAGAAAAATTGTTCAATAATTTATTAAGTTTCATTTTCAAAAAAATTTCAAGAATTTTTCCCCATTCAACATAAATTTTATTTACAAAAATATGTAAAAATAAATGAAAATGCAATAAAAATTCATTACAAATTGTTTTGTCCAATAAAATTTTTCTGTTGTATATAGTCTGCGAACTCTGTCGCTTTCGATCTATTTTTGTAATTATATTTCAAGATTTTTCAATGAAAATTAAAAGATTAACTATATCGCTATGTATATATTTGTCTTGAAGTCAATGTGCCCCCAAAAATGACAAAGAAATTTTGAGACTATACTAATATCCATGAATGAAAGAACTCATTTTTGTTGTGTCTTATTTGTGTCCCTGTTTTTTTTTTTCGGGGATCTCATCTTTCATTTTAGACTTAAATTTTTAAATAATCTCCCCAGGAAAATTGAAAATTTACAACGTATACTTTATTGTGTCAGCATTATTACTTTATTTAAAACGAAAGAGTTTTTCTCGTCTTTTGTGACTTAATTTTAAATAGATTGAAAAATAAATATAATTTTTTTTTTAATTTTCTTTTTCTACAATTAAAAATTATTATGGGTTCTTTAAATCTGTGAGCGCATGTGTTTATTTAACAAATTATTCTAAATCCAGATCCAGAGTGTAACATAAAATATGTATTTGTAAGATTAATTTATAATGAGTAACGTTATTAAATGACGAGGTTATTATCTTGTTTTAAAAGAAGAATTTGAAAATATATGCATAATAATTTTTAGATTGTCAGTTTTTTAATGGTTTTATAAACTGCCTATGCAACGTTGATTACTTTGTGATCCGTAGATGATGCGCGTTTATGATGGATATCAATAAAGCCTGGAGTAAAGCGAGGTTTTCAAGCCACTGAGGCTCTAATGACTCTATCATTTTCCATTGGCTACTACTATAGGTCGCAACCGAATTACTTAGACTTTTATTATACAAATAATTCAAAAATTTAAATTTCTTCTTAAATCCCCATAAACTTCAGGACTTAATTTCGAATAAAATTTAAATTCTTTTCTATTCTCAACTTGTCCCCTAATTTTTAAGAATTATATACAATTTCTTCTTAATAATAAAAATCAAATAAAATTAATCCAATGGATAAATTTTTGGATTTAGTGAGAAAAATATAAAAAAAAAAAATATTTCATTTTTTGAGCTCCTGGAGACAATTATTTTAAATATAAATTTACTGTACAAATTACTATATTTTCTCCTCTTAAGGGAATTCAATTAATTTAAATTTCAATTTTTAAACATGTCTTAATTTTCTCTTCGTTATATTTTTTTTTTTTTTTTGGTTAAATATGGAAAATTATTTCAAACATTTCCGCTTGTGCATTTTATGTACAACGAAAAAAAAAAAAAATGAATATATGCCAAATGATTTATTGGCTAAATTTTTCAGTGAACCAATGAATCTTATTACACGAATAAAATATGTGAAAAAGAAATAAAGAATTTTCGGATTAAAATTGCATTTTTATATAGTATTTAATTTTCAAAAAATCATGAGATAATTTTAATTTCTTGAAGCGTTTAAAAGAAACTGGGGGGGAAGGAAAAAACATTATTGCATCGTCATGTTTTTTTGTAATATTGCAAAATTGCATGTTCGTTTTCATAAGATTTATATGACATTTGATCATTTTGCGCAAACGAACAACAAAAATATGGTATAGAAGAATATGTTTACATATATAAATGTAAATAAATTATTTGTAATTTATGGTTTTGATTTTTGAATGACAGCAAACATAAGATAAATAGTTATAAAAGGATCTTTTTTTTTGGAGTTATATAAACAATTAATTTTTATTTAACAAGAAACAAATTTAATTTTTTTATATATTTTTGAATGATCCGCACTTGAGTCATCAGGTAATTTTTTTTTTATCCTATATTATAAATCATTATCGTTTTTTTTTTTGGGATTATTTTTTTATTTTTTGTGTGGTGGGTGACCTATAAATAAATACGCACGATAAATAAATGCTAACAAGATTATTTTGAGAATTTTGACAGAATTATAAATTGGAAGATGAAATGATTTAAAACTTTAGATTTTAAATTAATTAACAGAAAGAATCAATCATTTTTTTATGAGGAAAATGTGAATTTAATTTGAATTTGGTATATATCGGAACTCTTTGAGTTTGGAGAATTCTTGGGCATCCTTTTTGCCTTTACTACTCAACCCTTCCTAATTCTCACCCGGATGTATTTCCTTTTAAGTCGACTGACATTATTGATCACATTTTTATTGAATGATGGAGATAGGTTCTATTGTATTTTACATGTTAATGTGTGTAATTAACTGCCATTTCTGCAATCTTATCAACGTTATCTGAACTGTGAAGTCCTTTCCTATTAATCATTTAATGTGTTGAGCCAAAATAGTCGAAAAAAGATGCTTCTTACGCAGTAATTTACTAACATTTACCAATTTTCTCATCATATAAATCAGTTTACTTTTCATGTCGAGCATTTACCAGAGAAAGTCATGGAAATAAAAGAATTTAAACAATATTTGGCTCTAACTGCTTACGCTTTAAAATATCATAATGAAAATTATAAAAATTTCTACATTTTTCCCATTCAAAATCCTATATTGCTAATTGCTCGTTTATAATCTGATTACCAAAAAAATTTCCCATTTATATATACGTTCTTTAAAAACCATATACATAAATATCATCAAAAAAACTTTGGAATGTAAATCTACATGAAATCAAGTTCTACAAAAAAAAAAAATTGCATGTAAATAATAAGTTAGCATAAGTTACTAAATATAAGTAAAAATACACCCACGATCTTCCAAAAAAAAAAAATATTGCATAAAGAATTAGCCATTTTTTCCATTAAAATCTGTGAATCCTTCTTTGTACACATATTTTTTTTTTTTAATGTGATCGAAATTATTTATAACATTTAAAAAATATAAAAAAATTAAACATTAAAAATACGAACCGAAAAAAAAAACAACAAATTATTTACATCGTGAGCATAATTCACCTTCTTTTTTTCGTATGCTCATTTCTTTTAATGTTTAATGCTATTTTGGAGCAATATCAGGTGAGAATTGTCTTGATATGATCTTTTTGTTGTATATATTCCCTTTAACAGAGCAATGAACAAAAAAAATGTTAGGTTTTTTTGTATTTTGAACGTCGTAACTAAAATAAAATATAAATTACATTATGCTTTTTGCACCACATACATTACCCCAGATACAATAATATTATAATCCGAAAGATTCATCTCAGACGACAAGGATTCAGTTTTTTTTTTGTGCTTTATGGAACTAAGGGAGAAAAATTAGTATTTTTAAATTCGTATGATTATTATTTTTAGTTTCCGAAGAAATTGTCAAAGAAAATCGACTTTCGATGGAGCAGTATTTTATTTTATATAAGAAAATGTTCGTATTAAATACAATTTATTAGATGAACTAAATCCGTAGGGGGAGTATATGGTCCATTACCTCAGTTCATGTGGGTCTCTGAACTCCAGAAATAATTAAATAAGATCCAAGTACAGTTTTAGTCCTTTAGATTTAGAACCTTTAAAATCTAGTCCCGATTATATTAATTTAAATTTTGTTACTTGTATATTGTGATTTCTAAAGCTTTCATCTTCATTTGTCAGTCGACGTTTGTAAAAAACCCTAATCTGTTAACTAACTGCTGATTTGCTGTTATTTACCTTTTATCGAACTTATATTTCTGTTACCCAACTGTTATAAAACTGATAATTGACTGTTAATTACATTTTGAATTAACATTAATCATAATAATGATTAAACTATTTTACATAGGTCACAAATATTTTAGATATTATGTGAATTTTGCCCAAATTTGCTGTAGACTAGACTCTAATTAACATTAATCATAATAATGATTAAACTATTTTACATAGGTCTGCAAACTAATTATTAAATTTGCTCCAATTTATATTCACTAATAAATTTTGCTCAAACACAAATAATTTATATGAATCTTTCAATCGGATAACAAAATTTTACTTAAATAATATATTTTTTTTTTCGTCTTAGATCCAGACTTTAAATAATAACAAATTGAACACGGGTGTATCTCATTAAATCCAATAAATATTCCCATATAAAGACACACTTTACCACTGTATTTCTTTTTTTTTTACTCCTCTTCTTATTATTTTTATTATTATTATACACCAATCTTGACGACCCCGACCAAATAGCAATTCCAATTTTCTTTGCAAGTTTTTCTTTTTTCTTTTTTCTTTTTTTTTGAAATTTGGTTTTGTTGTGTTGTTTAGTGCCGATAAAAAAAATTATATAAAAATAGTTCCAAAAAAAAAACGACTATGAAAAATTTCATTTTTACTACTGAAGATGCTAGCACTAGTTTTTTTTTATTTGCGACTTCAAATGATACCAAAAGTTCAGAAACATTTTTTTGTAAAACATTGAAGAAAAATCCTTCTATATAATTTCTGAATTTGTACATAATCATCGTTAAAAGTAATGCACTTTTTTGCACTCACAATTGCAACCAACACAGAAAAAAAAATAAAAATTATATTATAAATAAAATATAAATTCATTTTACACTTTATAGTTAGTGTGTGGTGCAGTGCAGAGCAATTTGTAAATTCTCTCATTAAATCCTCTGGCCACAAAAAAAAAAAAATGAAAATGAAAATTGTGAAACAGAAATTTGTTTGCACCCAACATAATTTTTCTTATCTGCCAAAAACCATTTACAAATCGAAATGGATGCAAGACAAAAAAAAATGCAACATAGTTCTTAATTTTTGTTGTTGTTGTTGTTATACATAAACATAATAAATAAACATTGTAATCCATAACAAATGTTTTTACACTCTTATCAAAATTACAGCATCAAAAAAATTTAACTAAAATAAAAAAAAAAATGGAAAAAGTTTTATTTTTTTCGGTTTTAATTTGTTTTTAACCTGAAATTATTTGTTAATATGTTTTTTGTGAAAATTGGAATTAATTTTTAATTTGGTTTTAGTTTAAAATTTTGTTGGTATATATTAAGTAAAAGTTTCTCGAAAATTATGTTTAATTAGAGTTTTAGAGTTAATTGGAATTGTCATTTTTCTAATTGAACTAATTTTGTAGATTAGATTTGACCTGCCGAGAAAGAAATATTTTTTGGGTTAAATTAAGCGAAAATTTAAAATAAATTTGAAAGTTTCATTATTGCATTTTATTGTTTTTCCACCAAAATGATTCTTTAATTTTCACATATGTAGTCCAAATCGAACTATGATTTTATCCAATTGCTTTTCGACTGATCTTTAATTAAATTTTAAAATTTCTAGTCAATAAATTTAACAAAATTTAACAAAACAAAAAAAATTCCCCCCTACTATAAATTTTCCTCTAAATTAATCTAAATATTTTAGTTGAATCCAATCAAAAATCTTTCTTTAATACACAAATTAAATTGTTCAAAAATATTTTTGTGTTAAAATTTACACCAAAAAAACAAATTTTTCCATCCCAAAATATTAATTAAAACTATTCTAGCTAAAAACTATCGCAAAAAAAATTAGTTTAAATTTTTCTAAATCCCACAAACACTGAAAATATATAAAATTATTATTATTGCAAAAACAATAATTAAAATAACTTGTAGGCATTTTCAGGCTAAATTTAATTGAAATTCATAGAACCATCGCAATATTGTGTATAAAATATTTTTCACATTCATTTAATTACAAAAAAAAAAACAAAACAAATTATAATTTTCCTGGGATAAATTTTAATGAAAATTCCTCTTCTTTGTGCTATGTGTACATTATAAAACCCGTGTAGCACACAAAAAATAAAAATTTTCCAATTATCCTTTTCCAATCAAAGTGCCAAAATAATGTGTGAATATTTTAACATATTTTATTATGTTTTTAAAACTATTATACAATAACATAGTAGATAAATAATTATTATTATTTTTTTGTAATTTTTTGGGCAAAATGATGAGTAATTAAATTTCGCGCGCGTTGGAAATCTGATATGGTGAAAATCATAATTGAAAATAAACAATATATAGAAAAATTATTTTACAATTAATATATAATAGAGAAAATATAGAATTTTGCATAATATTTAACATAATTATTTTAATTCTTCTTCCATTTTATTATTATGTATTGGAATTTTATAATGCAATGATAAAATTTTTGATTACTATGCATTTTCATTATAATTAAGTTTATTGACAGCAAATATAAAAATGAGGGAATGAGATTGATTTTTCGTTGATGAAATTTTTTTGGTATATGAACAAAAATAGACAATTTTTAACTTGTAGATAAAATGTATTCGATTTTTTGTATATATAAATGGTGAAATTTTGATTGAAAATTTTATTTCCTTTTAATTTATAAAATATAAATATTTTTTGTAAAACAAAATATAGAGTGATTTCGTAGAATTATAGTTAAACGTGTACGAAAATTGGTAATTGTGAAATGATTTATAATCAATATTATATGAGATTTAAGTTAGAATTGAATAATGATTCTTTTTCACTAGATTGATAACTCAATTTATAGCACAAATAACCAGCTTACAGCTTTATAAAAATTATTGTATATGTACAATTTCGCAACTATGATTAAGTCATTAAACTGTTGTATTCAATTCATAAATAACTCTGTAAAAATCATCCCTAATATTTACTTTTAATATATTATAATATAAAAAATATAATTTAACAAAATGTTTACACAAGCTTTAAGCATTTAGTATATACCTAAAGCTTTGATTCCAAACAAAATATTGAAAATTTATGGAATTAATAAATATTTTGTTAAAATATCAAACGATTTTTGAGTTATCTAAATTATACATATATATTTTAGCTATAACTAATATTTGTATTTAATTAACTGTCAACTGATTTTATAAACTCATCAATATAGTCACATAAAATCTAAAAGCTTAAGGCGTTTGAATAAAAATCTATTAACAACTATATAAATGAATATTTAAATATACAAATATATAATTTTAATAAATGTAAATTTGATGATTTTTAATGTAAATTTGATGATTTTGTTATTTGAGATAATAATTCACTATGTTAAATCTATAGTAAAATTGCTTTGAGCAAAAAAAAATTTATTAAGAGTAAAAACAACAAACACGATTATGCTGCCATTACTTGCTACTATTTTCGATGCATTTTTATATTACATTTTATTGAATTATATTTAAATTGTTGAAAAAAATATAGAAATAACTAAAAAAAAACTAATTTCATCTTTACATGCAATTTCTGGTATTTAGATTAACAAAATTAAACAGCACGAGTTCGAAATTTCAATATAAATGTAAATAGAGAATTTTTTAAGTGCTATATAGTTATCAATAAATTTCAGGCTTTAACTACACATTTTTATCTGTCGATACTTTTTTTTTTTAAAAATAAAATTATTGATTTGTAAAGTTAATGAAATTTTTTAAATAATTTAACTATATGCCATGACAGATACATTTAACAATTCTGTCTTAATTGAAATTCAAATAAAAAGACTATGGTGTGTGTTTTTGTGAAATTGGCAAAATATAAAAAATTTGCATAATTATTGATCTTTTAAGTATTAAATATACGTGATATTTTTATAAATTTTATATTTAGCATGTTTGTCGGAAAGAGTGTTAATTTTCTTTATTTTCCAATTAAGTATTTATGCAAAAAAAAAAAGTAAATAAAATAAACTCCTCTATAGTTTTAGTCGTTAACAATGGTATTTATTATTTAATTTTCGAATTTCAAATATTCTATCTATAATATAAAATTCTCCCAACTAAATGCCATCATTCGTTGTCAAATTTATAGTTAGAAAATGTTCTAGATAAAAAAAAACTCTCTGGCAATACACATTTTATTGTCTGCATTGGCAATAGTGGTAAAATAAAGCTTTAACACCTCATTAGTTCCACATAATTTTGATTTTTTTCACATTTTTCTGGATTTAAATAAGGAAAAGTGTAAACTTTTTTAATTAGTTTATTTTTGTCATGGATCTTTTTTAATTTTCAAAAATTTATTACAAACTGAAATTTCAAAACAGAGACCTATACATAATGTTAGCTACACTATTTTAAAAATGACAAAAAGGGCACAGAAATCATCCAATCTAGTGGGAATATATTTAAGTACCGCAGGCTCTAAGAAATAAAAATGAATATTTGATAAGAATCATTTCTCTTGGTATAAACATTTTCTGTTCCAAGGAATTGTAAAAATAAATGAAATTTTTTTTTTTTTTTTTGTAATTTTTTTTTGCAGACAAAACTAAAAATTATTTACTTCTGGTTTTTTATTTTATTTTATTTTTTGTTTTTTTGAAAAATTTGTCCATAAAATATATAAAAATTCTTTTGAGTCATGAGCAAAACTAATGGACTAATGTCACGCAATTTTTTTTTGTTAATTTTTCTTGTTGTTGTTGTTGTGTTTTCAATTGTATATACAAAGATTTTTTAAATAATTTTTATTTCTGTTTGTTCTGCTTCTGCCATGTCGAGAGATCATCTTCAATATTATATGAAAGACAAAAAAAAAAATTAAATCACACTAAACAGAAATATATATATACAGATAAATTCGCGAAAAAATCTTAAACCATAAAAGTGTAAATTGGCAGTTGATAAAAAGAAGGAGAAGGTTTAGTTAGCAATCAATAATTTTTTTCTGAAAATTTTATTAAATTCGGAAATATTATAAAGTTTCAATTTCAATAAAAAAAATGAGTGATTTTGTATATATGGTTTTCAAAATGGCGGATATATTATAAAAGTCCTTGAAATTGTTGTAAAATGGAGACCATTACAATTTACAAATACATTTTTATGGAAAATGGCGGATTTCTATACAAGAAAATAGAAAAATCATATAAAATAAATTACTAGTTTGTCATGATCTCATGATCATAAACGACAGTAAACAGTATAAAATTAATAAGTAATTTTTCTCATTTTATAAAATGTTCAAAAATAAAATAGTAATAATATTTTTTTTTTTTAATTTTTATTTATTTAATTTTAACATTTTTTTTTTTTTTTTTTTGTTAATTTAAACTTTTCAACTTTGTTGTTTTTGATAAATTTTAATTGGTCCCATTATTTATTCACTCTTCTTACTCTTCGTTTTTTTTTTCTTTAAATATAAATGTGAATTCACCTGATGATATTTTACGGGTAGGTTGGCAAATACAGTGTGCAGAGATTCAATGATGTAAAACCATAAGAGAAATAAAAAAAAAATCACTAAAAATCTGGTGGTTGGTGGTGGTGGGTAGCATAGGTATAGTAAATAATCGAAATCTTTTACAGTGTTTCAATACGCGGAAGGATTTATTTATATATAAAAAAAAAAAGATAAACGCGAATTGCACACAAAACAAGCAAAAATAATCAGAAACTTTTAAATTATATTTGCATGTATATGTTACACGTATAGTTTTAGGTATATAGTGATCGTAATAATTTTTGTGGCCTCAAGGAGATTTAGTATAGTAAATTTAAGATTTCATTTAATCGATTTGGTTATTCGATCTTCTATATGGTTTTTTTTTTTAAACTACTGAATTCTGGTAGTCCGCACAGAATTGTGGGGTATAATTTTTTATTAGTTTTTTTTTTTTTTTTAATTTTTTATGTTGGCGATGATGATTTTACTGCATTTCGTTTTTTGGCTGTGGTAAAGATTTATTAAAAAATGTAAGGAATAAAATCGTAATTTTGATGTCCTTTTTTTGTAGGTTTCTTGGAAAATTTTCTTGTAAAAGAATTTATAAATTATTGAATCACAGATTTATGAATTATTATAATTAATAATCGATGTATTAATTAAACATTTTATTGAAGAAAGCTATTGGAATTGTAGAAATTCCGGGGGAGAAATCAATATTTCAGACATTAAATAGAATTTTTCCTCAAAAGATTTATGTCTGAAATAAATTGCGTAACAAGCAAACAATAATTGATGGAAATCAGTTTTCGTCAATTGCAGCTTATCCAGTTTATAATTTAAATTGAATCTTCTTCAAATCTATAACTTAAAAAATGTGGGGTAATATTTAACCATTGATATTTGGGTTCATATTTTTTTTTATACAAAATTTCACTAAGTTTCTTTGGCAAATCAGAAATAATTGAAGAATCTTGATTTATCCCAACAAACAATATCTATTTTTTTGTAGATTTAAGATATTTTCGAATACATTTGGATTTTACTTGAGCAAATTCAAATATTGACGGTTTTCAACAAACCATTTATTTAATATAACAAAATTTATCTACCGAAAAAAATTAGCACTTTTATAATTTAAGCCAATTTGTTAAACCGATTTAGATAAAATAAACATAATACCAGGTGGATTTCTTTCTGTAATTGTTTAGCTAATCCGAAAATCTAAATAAACACAGTTTTTTTTTTGGCATTAAACATAAAACCACAAAAATCTCAAAAAAAAAAATCGTTTAATTTTTCATACAGAAAAACAAAACAAAAAAATAAATCTCCAACAACTCCCAAAATCATATTTTTTTCCTGGTACGCAATCAACACAAAAATCTTTTGTGTAAATAGACGACCCTAAATTATATTACAAATTTAATTCTTTCATTCAATTTTTGTCATCTTCTTCTATTTTTTTTTGGGGGAGCAAATAACATCCACCAATTGACATGACAATTGATGTTTTTATATCCCTTCTATTTATCCTTTTTTTTATATACATTTTTTTTTTGCTATATATCTCTACAATGTGTTTATATTAAATGGTTGCGGTTAAAAGTGTGTACATAATTTTCTTTATCATCAAACCTTTCGAAAATTATGACAATTCCCAGAAAAAAAATGAAGCAAAATGATAATTTTTTGTTATTGTTGTTGTATAATGTTATCTTTTTAACATTACACAGTACGTAAATAACCTCAAACATTTTCTAGTAACATTTTTTGTGTATTCTGATGTGTTTGGGTTCATGTTGTGTGCGTATAAGGAAAAAGGGTTTTTCCTTAATGGCAGCTTCAAAAACTCAGTAGGATATGATGTTTAAAATGTGTATGAGCTTTTTTTTTTAGAGAGAGAGAAAATAATATTTATGTCGACCTTTTTTTTTTTTTGTGGTTGTTCAAAGGAAAAATCAACAAAATTGCTGACACAAAGCATGTCTTTCATAATTTTTGTTAAGGGATGAGCCCATTAAGTGAAGGATAGAAATAGAATATATAAAAAAAAAAGATTATTTACATTAGTTTCTTTTTTTTTTTGGGGGTCCATTTATACAAAAGTAATTGGACCAAATCTAACTGGGGAAAGGTATTATATTATTATATGTAAATATTTAGTTAAACAAAAATTTTGTTTTAATTTTCCGTGTTTAGTTTTAATATAAATAATTTTTTTTTTTGTTTTGAAATTTAAATTATATAAAACCCGGAATAAATTATCTTAATAAAATATAAATACATAATTTAATGTTGTTAAAATTATGTAAAGAAAAAAATTAAAAAGTTTTTTTTTTTAATAAAATTTATATTCAATATTGTAAATGAAGAAGTCTTTTTGGTTAAAAACCAGGTGTAAGTTTTTTTTAACTAATTTTTGTAGCACATTTTGACGTTGTTTCTATGTATATCTTTTTTACATATAAAATGAAAAACAGTTTCTTGTTTTAATTTATTCTATATAAAATTTTGCGAATTTTCCGTAACAAGTTTAACTTTTTCATCAAATTTTTTTTTTCGTCATGTTTTACGTTAAAATTTTGTTGCCCAAGTAACAAATTTTATTGATTGTTTTTATGGTAAAGTGTAATGACGGGAAAGTGACACAATATAATAATATATATAGACAAATTAGGATAAATTGCAAATTGAAGAAAGAATTTTTCATTAAATATTATTGAAAAAAGGTGAACTATAACTGAGCTTTTAAATGAATTTAAATGAATGTTACGGCAACAATTAGACATTTGCTGTTATCATACACAAAAGAGTAATATGTACAATATACAAATCGATCATATTCAGCCCGTAAACTTCATCAGGCGAATAGAATAAGGTATATACATTCGAACTTCAGTCAGCAGTTCCAAAATCATAACAAAATATTCTAATTGAAATTATTTGGCATATAAATTTCGTGACTAAAATTGAAATTCACTCTAAAATAATGTAAAAGTGCAATTTTTTCGACAGAGTCTATAACTGTGACGGATCACAATTCCAATATCACCAGCCAGCAAACATTAAAATTCTACTAAAAAATTCGTACAATTTTCAATTTGGTTAAAATGTGTCTCTAATATGCTCAAAATTTAATCACATCCGATTATTTGGGTGGTCGGAACTTAAAATAATTATAAACCCAGAAATATATAATATTTTTTTTTGTAAATTAAATTAAAACAAAATATAAAGTTTTTCATTGAAAAACCAAACATGCCATTTAAATTTTTTCCTTACCTTATACACGAAAATGACAGATGTGATGTGAGAATCAACTAAAAACAAAACAAAATACTTTCCTCCCCATATCTTTATTAAAACTTGGATACAGACTTTTCCGTACTACGTACAAACACTTTATCCTTTTTCTTTCACCTTTGCCGCACATAGTAAAATATTAACTTTTAAAATTTTAATTTTCAAAAAAATTGTTTTAAACTGTGAGGTGAAGTGAAGATAAAAGGTTGATTACAAAACACACATAACCAAAAAAACAACAACAACAAAAATATCCCTTAAAAAATGCAAATTGTTACAAATTAGTTTATATGCTTCAACCAAAATAAAACGTACATAAACTACCGCAACTACTCATAAACTTTTCTATTTTTTTTACATCCACAAAAAAAAAAACAAGTAACAAAATTTTGTCTTTCACCCAAAACCAAAAACTGATGAAGAGTTTAGTCATCTTTTTCGTTATTGTAGTCATTTGTCAAAAAAGGAATTTTCCCATAGGAAATAAATAAAATGTTTTGAACAAAAAGGATCTCGTCTGATGGTGTGGAAAGGACAAAAAAAAGGTATATTCAACTTTTATTCGAATGTGTCAGGAAATTTCTTTCAATTGATGTTTTATATACCTAGAAAAGTATGTTTATAACGAAGTCCTTTTGGGAGAAGAAATTTCTTCACTAAATTTATCCTTTATCATAAGAAGAAAATTTCAATTCATTTTTGTTATTATAGTAAAACTTTATTTATATTTATTTCGAAAATTTAAAATATAAAATATTGTTTGATTTGTAAGGCAAATTTGTACATGGTAGTCTTTCCAAGAATTTTCTGTTTTTTGGTGAAAATCTTTGTCGCTTAGTTCCATATTTTGTGGGGGGAATGAAAATACCTCCCAAAAAATTATATTTATTAAAATTGTTTTATAAAGAATTTTTACCAAAATTTAAATTAAAAAGTAGTTATAAACAAAACCATAATAGACCATTAAATTGTAAATGTATATCAAAAATGTTACAAGAAATGAAGAAAAGAGTTCTTAGAGTTAAGAGTTAAACTTCCAATTATTTTGTTTAGGTCATGGGCGAATTAAAATGGTAATTTTTACTTCAGAAATTAATTAGAAACAATAACTTAAATTATATAACCTCAAAGGACACAATAACAAAAAAAGTTTGTTTATAAATTCTTAGAAATTTAATAATGATTTTTTGTAGGACCAAAAATATTGAAATTTTCTGAATTATATACAAAAGTTTATTTTGGTAAAATTGCATATTAGTTTAATTAAATGTAATTCTTTGGTTAGCATCAGGAAAAACTTTTTAAATAAAAGTTTTTGATTTTTGAACAAATTTTTTTTTTTTTGTAAAATTGAAAATCAATTTTCTTTCTCAACGAAAACTTTTAACCAAAAAGATAATGAAATTTTGGAAATAGGACAACAAGACAATAAACAAAACTTTTAATATAATTTTGTAATTAAATTACGGAAATGGACAAAATATTTCCAAAAAAAAAATTTTGATATAAATTAATTAAAATTGTGAAAATTCATTTAATTATTTCAAAAAAAAAAACTTTCACCTTTTTTTTTTAAGCTTTAAATTGAATTTTTGGTATTATAACCAAAAATTAAGATATCAATCAAAATTGTATATTTAAATAAAATTTTTGCAAATTATAATTTTCATTTATTTTTAAATTGCGCAATAAAAAGACCACCTGTAAAGTCTTTTAGTTTTATTTTACAATTTTATACTCAAACGAAAATCAGAAAATTCACTACTCAATTAAATTTTAGCATTTTTTTTATTACATTAATAAAGCAAAAAAAAAAAATGGTTTTCAGGGCAGGATAATAACTCATCTGTCTCGACTCTATAATACTGAAATATTTTATTTGTATACCCGTTTTTGGTATTATAAAAATTAACGCGAATTATAACCACAATTTTTATTTCATCAATAAAAATACTTCTCCTTTTTTGGGGGGGGGGGGGGGGGGGTAAAATAAATCTCCTACCAAAAAAACAAAATTAAATATTTCAATAATCAAAATTACAAAAAAAATGAAAAAAAAATCATTTCTTGAAATGAAAATATTTTAAATTCGGTTGATATTTGGATTGGTTGAAACCTTAAGGCTATATACGCAATGGGCAATGGTCAGAATTAATTTTGAACAAACTATAAAACCACAAAAGCAAATTATACGCAATTGAAGTTTTAAAAGCTGGACATTAAAAAAAAAAATTCAAGTCACTTTTCTTTATAGCTGCATCAAACATTCAAATTGTACAAATAAATTTGTTGTTATATTTGTATATTTGTTTGGCCAATTGGCAAATAAAACAAAAATATATTTTAAATTCATCAGAAAAATTAAAAAATTTACTTCTTCAAGCCGTTTTTGCTGTTGTTGTTTAGAGAGAGACCTCCGACGTAGTCAAAGTCATCATTCTTTAAAAAAAAAAAATTACAGAAAAAAAAATAATGATTATATTTCTTGGATTCACGAAATTTTAATGTTTTCTGTTGAGAGTTTTACGGATCATTTTCTACCCATAACAAAACGTGCTTTATTTTAGGTTTTAATATTATATAGTATTATTACTTGATTATATTTTTCAGCAGAAACAAACAAAAAATGCAGAAAAGTACAATTATATCCAACAAATAAAAAATTTTCCCAAAAAAAAAATTGAAATTTTCAAAATATTTTTATATACTACTTATACATTTGTTTCTTGAATTTAAAAGTTTTCATTAATTTTGACATGCTTTTAAATTCAATATATACCAAAAAAAAATAATAATAATAAAATTGTTTTAATTCTTCCTGAAAAGTCCATAAAGAAAGAAAAAAAAAACATGTCAGGTCTAATGATAACTTATCGTATACAGAATATTTTGTAGTAATATAATTATTTCACAGTTTATTATTTAAAATTCTGGTTATTATTTTCAATGATGAAACCTTGAAAATTTTTTTTTATATAATAAATTTATGCTTAATAAAATACTTGGCAAAATGTTACATATTACTTTGTCTGAAATGTTGGCTAAATAATGCCTCTCTATATCATAATCATCAACAAAATAAAAATTGCAGATGAAATACGTATGTGAACTGTCAGTTTTTTGTCAAGGTAAATATAAAATTCAGATATAAAAGTAGTGTAGTACACTGTTAAAAATACCAGACAAAGAGAATAACTGACAGGTACGGCCGTCAGTCCATAAACAGTCTTTGTTTGAGATGTTGGTGTCAGGTGTCAGCCTTTACTAATCAGCACTTAATATATAAATTGAGTTTAAATGAAAATTTGAGAGTTTAGATCTAGAATCGACCCAAATTTTAACGTTTACTCCTGATACAGGTAGAAATTTTACAAGCTTAGCTGTTGATTTTTTGGTAATGAGATTTCTTGCTGCTCTGCAGAATACCCTGAAGGACAGTAAAGTCATGAGAATACTAAGAAACAATACTTTCAGCCTATAATTAATCATATATTTACTTTATATAGTTCAACTAATATGCGGAAGTATAATATTCCTCTTCAATCTGAACATCTGCATTTTATTATATTTTAATCAATAATTGAAGATTCTATATATCATATCTTAAAATTTAGTCTTAAACTCTGGGCTCCAAACTTTTGGAAACTGAAAATCAAGTCTTCAAAAATATAATTCAATTTTTTTTTTTTCAAATTCCCCCTTTTGCTTATTTATTTTGACATCCTAATGTTGGGTGGGAACAAGTTAATTATTTAATTTCAGTTCACAAAAATACCAACAATTTTCAATTTTTTTTTTGATCATCTCTTAAAAAATCTACATTCTATCAGACAGAATAAAGGATAGTCTCTCGAGTTTTTGAACCACAACAAGAGCAACAGCAAAAAAAAAAAAAATTCTGATTAAATAATTTCAGGTATGAAACCTCCTTAAATTGTTTTGTGATGTTTAATATCAAGAGAGACGAACGTTGCATGGTTTTTTTTTTTGTGTACTGACAAAATTTCAATTACTTTAAATGGCTGGTCCAGGTGGATCACTCCTTTTTGCAGACAAAAAAAAAATATATCGTGTTTTTGGTGTAGTTCACCTTTAGAATTACATTCTACAAATAAAGGGATACAAAAAAATTTTCATGTTAATTTAGTTATTTTAAGTTAACCCAAAACAAAAATGGATTATCGTTTTATTTAACGAAAATTGGAGAATGGTTTTGTTTTTCTTTGCATTTTTGGGTAGACCCATTTGCAAGTTGGGTGGCGCAAAGAAGATTAACTTTGTAACTAAAATTGATGATTTTTTTATGCTTTTCTTTAATTTATAATAATTTTTTTTTGTTTATTTTCGTTAATTTATTACATGGTCAATGGTTAATTTCAGTTTAATGTTTGGTTATGTAGTTTTAAAGTAGCCAAAGTAGTAATTTTGTAACAAAAAGTTTTTATTTGCAGTAGCTACAAAAGATTAATTTGCATATTATTATTATGATGTGTAATTGCAAATTACTTTTAAACTCAATTATATTATGATGGTTTTTTGTTAAAAAAGATGATCAGCGTAGTAAGATAATTGATTATTACCAAGCTTTATAATATTATCTCAACAGGATGTATAACGACATTAAATTTGATGTATGCACGCTTGCCGCATTATGAAATGTGCGTAAGTCGTCAATGTGTATAATCACAGATTACATTTTAACGATCGTTTAAGCATAAGCAATTATTTTAAACTTTCGATAATAATATAAAGTGGACATAGTATTTAATAAAAACTCCCAGTCGAAGTTATTATAGCCAATTACACTACCAGATAAATTCAATTTGTGAAGCATAAATGAAGATTGCGGAAAATATTGCCCAAAAGAAATGATATTCATTTAATTTGAAAGTATAAGATTTGGGACACATCTTAACCCCTTTCAGAAAAGGATCACATAATAGGGCGGAACAGCATTAACTGAACAATAGATCCTATGTTACAGTAAGGTCATTACAGTTGAAAGATTAACAATTAAAAATTAATTAACAGACAAATTCCAACATTGAAAATTTTATCAGTTTTCGAATTCAAAGACACAAAATCCTTTCTATGAAATTTTATTTATTAAGTTTTTCAATTCTAACTCTTAATAAT
The DNA here is from genome assembly GCA_949752835.1 of Empis stercorea. NCBI lineage: Eukaryota > Metazoa > Arthropoda > Insecta > Diptera > Empididae > Empis > Empis stercorea. The sequence goes on along the minus strand of OX457087.1, from coordinate 55,114,127 downwards.
GACAAAATTTTTCTACATAAGAAGTTGAACTATTTTGTACTATGTCATAAATCTTTATAAGAAAATTTCCATTATTATATCAACCCACAATAAAAATATTTCAAGATACTTAAAAATAATTTTTATATTTATACTATTCTTCAAGTCATTTCTAGTTACATTTTGGACTTCAGTACAAACAAAAAATTTACAATTTCAACATTTATTTTTTGTAGAAAAATGACCAATAATTTTATTTAAAAATATTAAATATAATTTTTCAAGAGACAATTTAATGTGAAACGATGAAAATTTTGATTGTGAGTAATAATGATAAAATGTAATAAAAATTCTGTCAGTTTTGTGTTTATATTTCTTCAAGCCCTAGAAGAAAAAATACAGATTCTTTAAGGTAAAATGATCTTTTAAGAAAAAACCTAATCCCAAATGTCATATGTCACAATTAAAAATAAAATGAAATTAAACATGTTGACTAGTAATAATAATAAATACATTTTTATAAAAAAAGATTTTTTTTATAGTATAAATTTTACTGTCTGCGGTTCTCTGGATATTGTAATTGGATATTTTATTCGCAAGAAATTTTTTTACATTTAAATTACAAAATGCAAAATGATGGTTTGGACAAGTTATTTCAAACTGAATAAAATTTAATTAAAAATTTTTTTAGAATAAGAAAAAATCTGTTTACAGGAGAAACTGTACGACAGAGAGTATTGCACAAATTTCAAATGTAGAAAATTAATTTAAAATAAAGATTATAATGCAAATTTAAAATTACTTGATGCTTTTCATGACTTCCGGAATCCGATGAGTTGAAAGCCTAAAAGAATTTTCCTTTTGCGAATTAATTTGATTAATTTTGCAGTTACTCATATCTACTACAGGTCGCAAGCTACTATAGGCTTATACGTAGAAAAGAATTGTTTCCAAGTCCTTACAACAAGAAGGACGCTAGATATGTAAGGACTTATATTACAGAAGACATCAGTGGCAGAATATGCTACATGGTCCATAAGCAATTACGAAGAAGACTCTGTCTTCAATTGAAAGATTACCCAGTCGTGTGAATGCTTAATATATCTCTAGAAGGATCTATAGGCAAGTTGCGGTAAAAAGCTTTCTAAGGAGGAGATCCTTGGACGGAGTCATAAGATAATCATTTGAATTCCCGATAAAATATGTAAACATTAAATCTTATTAAATTTCTTCAACTCAATCAAACTATTTGGTAGTTTCAGTAATCATATTGAACTATTTACTCAACCCTATCAATATTTCAGTCTAGTGTCTTCAAGAAATCAAAATTTCTTATTTAGTTTTTATATATTAGCCTATAAAATTGTAAAATATCATTTAAAAATGTTTATAACTTTTTTATTATAATATTTGTTTTGTTATCTGTCAAGACCCAAGTCCAGTTCGATTTATTTTTCTTCTTTATTTAGTTGGCAATGTCATTTTTTTGTTATTTTTATTACTCCAAAAAAAAAAAGAATTTTTATAATTTTAACGCATTCTGTCCCCGTGTCCAATCGTTTTTCTTGTTGGGTTGTAAATGACGACGCAACGGGGCGACCAAACCAGTGATCATTGCAATGAATTAAAATGGGAAACATATACATGTACATAGTAACAAAGAAAAATAAAATTGAACAAGAAAAGATCGAGAAAAGTGCGGACAAGTATAAGAAAAGTGATGACAGCTTTAATGGTTATGTTTGTTATTCGTATTTTTTTTTTTTATAGTTAATATTATATTCGCGCGCGCACCTTTTAGGTATATTTGGATAATATGCCAACGCTTTTTTTTCTGGTTTCCCATTAAACCAAAAATTATATACATATATTTATGCAACAAAAAAATTATTTAAGAGTTTTTATAATAAGTAACTTGAGATTTACTTTTGTGAAACAAACAAAAAAAAAAAACTGAAACTGAAACATTTAATAAAATATAAATAAACAAGAACAGAGAACATTGGTCAACCTTGAGGGTCAGTCTCATCATAAGGATCATGTGTCACAGTCGTATCTTAAAAGATTTAAGTGTTTCTTTTTTTTTTTTTTTTACTGACTAAAAGGAATCGTGCTTATTCGTGGGCATTATATCAAAAAATAATTTGTTGGGTGGACTTTATGATATTCTTACATTAGTTTACAATATGAATGTAAAATAATTGTTCAAGATAAAATATATTGTTTCTTTCAAATAGATCTTTTAAGGATTGACTGGAATTTAAAAGATGTTGTCTAGGTTTTGTAGGAAAATTTACGACATTTTCAGTTGAAGCACTTATGTCTAAAAGTTTTTGACTACTATATAATGTCTAAATACGATATTTATACTTTTTCGAACCGTCAGAATCATGAAGGTTGTTATTGCAAATGATCCTTTAAAATACTTGGTAGAATATTACAATAAGCTGGAATAGCTTCTTCAGTTTGAACTCTTTCTCAAAATATTTAAAAAGATTGTATTTCTGGGTTTGATCAGTTAGCTTATCAAGTACTTCCTAAAATTTAAATCCTTGATTACACTAAATATCAAATCGACAAAATGACCAATTTCATATAATTTTATCTTTTAATCTGTAGAACATCTTTGAAATTGTGCTAATATGTTATAAACGAATATAGTAAATTTACAAAATTGACTTAAGCATCCAAATAAAGTCAGTGATGACAGAACTGTTACCTAAAAGAAGATTTATACAAATTTGTTAAATTTATTGGCAATTTTCCACTATTCACAGCATAACAAAAAACAAATTATTTAGTTTAAAATTTGAATAACGTCAATATCATCCACACAAATATTTCAAACCAAAAATCAACCTGGATTTATTTAAGTTGAAAACCATCTAAAAATGATCAGTTTTTTTTCTAAAGACAAACATAACAAAAATCTTTTTTTCGGGATAATTTATGACCACGCGTTTAAGATATTTTTCGTAAATCTACGGGATATCATGTTTCACAATGATCGATTGATCATTTAAATTTGATCATATCAGTATGCATTTTTGCCAGATCATTTAAGAAATATAAGATAAAAGAGCAAACGAAACACAAAAAAAAAAAAAAAAAAAAAATACTGAAAATTCTGCTAGGGAATTTTGTCATACCACACTTTTTCGATCCAAAATGAAATGAACAAAAAATTATAATAATGTGACACCAATTTTTTATGGAATTTTAATAATTTCATTCTTTCGAAATAAAATATTGAGAAAAAATAAATGGTTTATCACCAAAATAAATAAAACAATAAAATATTTATATTTTTTGACTGATTGATTGCTAAAATATTCCGCACTGACTATAGGGAAATGGCGAATTTTAATTTACCCTCTTCTTTATTTTTTTTTTTTTGTATGGTTAATTTGCATAAAAATTTGTCAATGAATTAATTCGATTATGAGGAGAAAATGACATATAACGACGACAATAAAAAAGAAGGGCAAAATTGAAAAATATAATTTTAATAATTCGTAAATAATAAATTTTGTAGGTATTTAATATTTTATGGATGGAATTTATCTTTTTGTGACTCTCTGTTTTGTTGGTGATGATGATTTATGTAGTTAATATAATTTTATTGCTTTTTAAATATTTTATATATACGTAAATTTCTTATATTTGAAATGAATTTTTATTTATTTATAATATTTAATAAAATTAACGAAAACAACGAAAAAAAATGGGGTCGCAATTTATCTGTAATTTGAGATTAAGAAGATATTTTAAATTGTATAATACGAAGCAGGTTTATATACATAAATGATTTGTGGATATAATGTGATAAACGGATTGACAAAGATATTTAATAAACAGATAAAAATTGAAATTTGTATATTAATGTTTTGTGTTATTGAATTTAGATTATTTTGAATATTAAAATTTATGATGAAATTTAATGTTTATATCGCTATGAATTAGCATATTAAAATATTCAATAAAAATATTGCTTCTAAGAAGAATAAATAACCATAATCATTCTTCGGATTACAGAAGAGGAAAATAGTGGTGTCTGGAGCAACTACGGGCGATGAAGAGGTGAACCTATCCCTTCAAATAGTTTGGAGCGAAATCAAATTCTAGTATTTCAACTATTTAAATACATATATTCCCAGCCACTCAACAATATTATTCCATAATCAGAAATATTGGGAAAAAAACCCTTTTTCATTATGTTAAGATACGAAATTTAAATTATTTTAATTAATTTATTTTGAACAGGTTTTTTATGTACCCGAAAGATCAAGGCCATTATACATTTTTTTCTGCACTCAAAATTATTTACAAAATATTCAATTTTTTTTTGTTTACCAAATTGTGCAACATTTTTCTGTCGTATTTTATATACTCAATATAATTTACCATAAATGATCAATCAAAAAAAATAATTGAAAATAATTTTAAAAATATACTTTCTTGTTTATACAACCAAACCAAAACCAATAACTTTTAATACTAAACCTCTTAATATAAATTTATTAAAACGATATGAACGTGGGTGATATATGGGCTGACCGCCAAGCATATACATTTTTTATTTTTATTATTTACCACTGCACATAATAACAGTTATCTGCGCAAAACAAAACCATTGTTAAAGCTAAAAAAAAAACACAGCTATTAAAATATATGTTTTTTATGTCTGGCCAGAGATAGTATTATGTCTCGAAACAGAGGGGGCGCGCACATCAAATCGTTTATGATAAGAAAATTGCTCAATTTAAAATATATTTGAAAATGGACCGCGATTAAATTTACCCAAAAAAAAAAAGAAGAAAAATATCGAATAAACATCTAAAGTTTTTAAATCTTGCTACAAACATTTCATACTCTTTTGGGCCAATTTTTATCCGCCCACAATAAATCATTAGAGCTCGCGTGTCTATTTATTTTTTATTCTTTGCTTTTGGTAAATTACAATTTGCTTCAAGTAAATTCTCTGGTACCTTGACTCGCCTTAAAGCGATTATATTATTATATTTTGATAATCCGATGCTGGATGAAATTTATATATAAGTTAAAATTTAATGCAACATATTGTACACATATAATTCAAACTATGACGAGACGACCCAGTCCAGCCAGACAAGACAGAAATAATATTATCAAAAAGAGTTCTGAAAGAAAATGCAATACAAAAAACACAAAACTAATTGAAGGAAGGCAAAGAAAGAACTTTTAAAGAGAGATATGAGGCATTAAGAATGATAAAATGTGCATTATGAATATTAGTTGATGAAATTAACACAAAGATGTGTTTAGTACAGGAAATTATGTTAAATGATTTAATAATAATGGAGAAAATGTTGAAGCAATTGCAATTTTATTATAAATTATTATTAAGATATTAGAGTGCAAAAGAGATAATGGGATTTAATTTTTATATGTAATTACATTTTTAAGCGTTTAATAAGTAGAAAAGGATTTCCTTTCAATTTTCTAGAATATAATTTTCTAGAATATAAGTAATTAAATTAGAGGACAAATGTCGATGAATAATAAATTAAGATGATTTCAAGCGAATTTCTTCACTTTAATAAAGCTTTTAATTACGCATCAATTAAATCACTATTGAACTAAAGAAGCCCATTTTAATTAATATTATATTAATTACAAAGCCGTTCATTATAACTTCAGATTATTGAGGATTTGATTAATGAATCTATAACGAAATTTGTAATGATTTTCCAGAAGTTTGGAATTAGTGAAGGGGCAGATATTAAGCTAATGCTGCAAATGTGAAGTTGCATGGCAATTGAAGATATTATCAGATTTTCTAATGAAATTTATCTGGTGTCTAGGCATTAATTATGATCTAGAAATTATTCTAAATTTGAAGAAGTAGTGACAATGAGTTATGTGAAAAATATTTTCTATTAACAAAATTTCAAGTTTCTCATCATGACTTACTCAAAATTCTTGTACTACTAATATTTTTAATATACTTGAGTAAATTCATAATAATATTATTCCAATTTGATTACCATATGCATTATAAATATATTCTTTATAATTCATCCTGGATTATTATTACTTTACTTGTTTATTTTTCTATATAATGTATTTGAAGATCGATGACTACAATCTCTCTTTGTATAACTGGGAAAATTGAATATCGCGTCCCATCAGTTTTTTAAGGAGTGTATTATAAATGTCTTAAATTATTATTGAAAAACGACCAATGATATTATACGTACATTAATCCGCACAGAAAATTTAAAAAATAAAATCTTTTTTGATTTGATTATTCTATGATCCATTGCGTAGGATGTGACATAAATTGCATTAGAGACCTTTTACTTTCAAGCTTTAAACAATTTTTCAATGTAATTATGTTTTCATATTTTAATCAAATTATTTTTGAAATTTAATTTATATTAAAATACTTTTTAACCATTTATTATAATAATTACATATAATTTTTTTTAAAATTTATTTTGAATAATAAAAATTATATATCGATTAAAATTTTTGCAAAATAATTGGTAAAATTTTTTTAAATTTCTACAAGAAAATTTAATATTCTATAATATACTTAAATTCTTTGTAGTATTTTGCAAAAAAATAATAATGACAAATTTATGATCTTACTGACATTAGCATTGTGTGATATATTTTCATTTAATTTTTACTAATTCATAGGATCACTTAAAAATCGATCATGTTTTTTTTTTTTTTTTAAATATTGACGACCATTTGTTCATTAAACAAGTTTACATGACATCAAGACAAAAATGGCATTTAAAAAATAATCTTTGGAAAAGTTAAAAAAAAAAATATAATGTTTTCTCCTTAAATGGGTAAAAATTTTCCGATGTTGTTTTAAATGTTTTTTTGTTACTTTACATTTTAGTATCAAGTTCATCAGAGATAATCGTTAAATAGAGTTACACCACGATTAAATTATTTACGTAAAAAGAAAAATTGTCCTCTCTAAGTCTAGGTCTAAGCATAAGAGCCGATTACAGTTGCGTAGTATATGAAAAAAAAAAAAATCTTATAAGAAAATTTCAAAGATATTTGTACAATGCGTTGCTGATGATGTCAGGTTTGTTTTTTTTTGCCTATTTCTGCAATAGGTGGAATTTTTTTTTTCATAATAGCTGTTTTTATGTGAGCTTGTTTCGCCAAACATTTATATATTTAGATATATATAGGGAGTACGATTAAATATTGTCATAGCCAATTAGAAATTCCAAACAAATTTATTTCAGCACCATTTAAAAATAGCACAAACACAAAAAAAAAAATTGAAAAATATTTTGTGTTCAAGGAAGCTTTATATAGATATACAATAATTGTTGGCGGCATTAACGTTATGGAGTTGAAGGTTATCGTCAATGTTTTTTATTGATTAAGGCGGTAGTTTTTTTTTTTTAAAGAAAAGTTATTTTTGGATAACGCGTGGTAATTGGAATTTATTGGTGATTATATTGTTAGAAAAATGGGATAGTGTTGGGTTAAAGCTATAAAATTCAGTAGCCCCGAATACAATTACTTATTATAAATTATATTGTTGGGAAACTTAGTGGCGGAGCTATTAGTTTGATAGATATAAATCCAAATTCTGATTGAAATGTAAGCGAAATCAAACATTTAATTCTACAGATTTTTAATAAGCTAAAAACTGTCTTGAAAACTTGCACAGGTTCCCCATAAGTCTTCAAAATGGATGCGAATCCTGAAAAACTAAATTTAAAAAATCTATATTATTACGATGTCTAGTAATTGCTTAAAATTCAATAAATTATTGACAGACAAAAAACATTCAATTCGAACACAAATCAGTAATCAAAACTCTCTGGAACAATTACACAAAAAAATTATAATTAAATTTACCATAGGGTAAAACTAGTAGCAAACACCATAAAAATTAATTCCAGAAATTATAATAATTAAATTGGTTATTATTATTTCTTTGTCTTCTATATGATTATTATATTTTCCATGAACATGAAATTATACCGAACACCAATTTTCTATACTTTTCAAAAATAGAAGAGAAAAAAAAAACCACTAGCAAAATTCAATTTTCAATTTTCTTATAGCTTTTGTTGTATACAAGTAAATAAAAAATTTCTGCACTTCTATTATAGACAGTACAATAAAAATTCTTTGTCGGTATATTTTTTTGTATTTTGGTCAAATATTGTAAAAGCAAAAAATTTTTCTTATTAAATTATCAGAAGTACATATATAATATAGAAAAATCAACAATGATCATAGAGTTTTTAGTTTAAAAACAATATTCGACATGCTAAAATAGTTTTTTTTTACCACATATGAATTTAAAGGCGAAAGGTGGTAACTGCATAAAAAGATTAAAATTATGTTAAATTAATTTGTTTAGACTGTGACCTTATTTTAGTCATTTTTAGCTAACTTACCAAAGAAAGAAATACTCAAATTTCAAAATTTGTGTTCAAATTCAAATAATTGTTCAAATTCAATATGTAAGTGTATATCATAGTACCGAGAGGTCCACTTCGCATCTAAGTGGCATCTACGATGACGGTTCATTCCAATTCTGGACTGCATTTGTCTATATAAGTATTTACTTTAGTAGAATTGAACTTTTAGCTCAATGCTAATGTCTACTAGCTTTCTGATAATGATTTATATATTTGTTCGATATTCTTAATTATGGCAAATGACAACAATTTCTATCATATTTTGTTTCCGTAATACAAGGATATACCATAAATTTGATTTAGTATGACTCAAAGATAACCAACTCTTAGCGTTCCACTGAGACATATACCTCAAAACCCACCTAGTATTTAAAATTCTATTTCACCCTTGTTGCTCGAATAAATGAAAAATTAAGTTACTACCATTTACCTTTCATCCATATCCTGATTTATGGGTGGAAAATAGATTTTCGCGCTATGACAAAAAAAACAAAAATTATTATGTGGTCAAGTTTTTTTTATTTTGAGGTAATTTTACCATTTTTTCTGAAAATAGGAATTAGTGATGGATTAACAAAAGAAAATTCTTCTTTTAGTACCTTTTTTTTTTTTTGCAAATGTTTTCAACTTGTTTTCCGAATAATTAAAGATATTGATGATATTTTTAGTTAATTTTTTTCTGTTCATTTTCTTATGTGGTTAAAGATAAATAAACAATTTTCTATACATAAAAATTATAGGAAAAACAGTTTTAAATCGCAAATTGGACAATCGTAAAGGTATCAAGGGAATTTTTTTTTAGATGATTTTACTTTTTAGAACAATATTTTAAGAGAATTTCTATTATTGTTGTGTAGTTTATAGATAAAAATGCTAAAATTACTAAACAAAAGTACAATTTATTGTCTCCAAGATTTATAGAGCATATAATATGATATTGTTAATTGTTAGTTTTGGTATTTTTGTTGAAAAAAAGGTGGAATTTATAATGTACCACTAGTAAAAGTTTCGTGTAAATTTCCTATTTAAACTTTTATTTCAAACGAAATGAGGAAGTTTTTTACTATACTATGAGATAATTTTTAAATAAAAAGTTCATTTATTTATTCGTTTTCTCTCTAACGAACCCAAGCTGTAATAAAATATAATCATAGGAGATTTGGAAATGAAAACTTTTTGATTATAGAAGGTCTGTATGGTATTTTGGTCTTAGTAAAATTTTTCCTAGGAAATACCAAAAGAAAAATTAATTATATATTTATTTATTTTTTGGTATACATGAATTTTTTTTTAAAGATATTTCAAAAATGATAATGATTTTTTATTTATTGTGAAAATTAAAGCACACGGAAATATAAATAATAATAATATTTAATAGTGAAAGAGTTTTCCCAACTAATTAATGAAAAATTATTGTGAATAAACAAATATGGTTTTTATATTTATACGAAAAAAAATAATCATTTTTAGAAGGGTATAATTGTTTTTTTTTTGTATCGAAGAAACGAAAAATTTTTGTCTAGGACTTTTCTTTTCTCATAACTTCCTCTGAGAGAAATTTTTTAAGATTAATATCATTTACTTTACTTATGGGTAATAATTAGTAATGAACTAAAAAATATTGACATTAAAAAGTAACAGGTTAATTTATAAGAAAATTTGAATTTTTCCGATCGGAAAAAGTGGATTTTTATGTTTCAATTTCAAGGAAGGAATAGCTTAGTAGGATAAGGTCAAATGTGGACGTAGTAGTCTTAATTCAATCGTGCTCGTCTTCTTCAATTTATTAATATTGTGCTACAGGAGCAACTAACCTGCTCCTATTAATCAATGTTTCTACAATAAATTAATCATTTAACAATTAAATAACGAAAATATATGAAAATCAAATTTGATTAGTTTATTAGCATTTATACTAAAAACTAAATAGAGTTTAAAATTAAATATAATGATAAGTATACATGAACTAAAAGCCTTTTATCTCTTGCCAAATTTGTTCATTTCTAAATTTACATTAAATTACCTTTCGTTACCTTATCAGCTTTCAACAATTTCTATTTCTTCTACATATATTTCCGCTTGTTCAATATTAAAGCTATTTCTAATCCAAAAAATTCTTATACTATAATTTATATCCTGGCAAAAATTATACTTTCGATTATACCGCAAAGTTTTAACTAATCATTTCCCAACCAAAAAATAAAAAAAAACGAACATTAATTATTATTCTTTAAATGAGATGTTTTCGGTTCCTTTTATACAAAAACAAAAACAAAAAAAAGGGAAACCCAATAAATTGATTTTCAACACATATGCTCAATAATATTATATTTATATATATTTTTTAAATTTTTATTTCCCTTTTCTCACTTTCATATACACAAAAAAAAAATTGTTATGGTTTTGGATAATAATTGAAAAGAAAACTTCATCAAAAACTATTCGACACAGTCCATTAAAAAACCAATATTTTATTAACAAAAAAAAATGGGCAACAGGTAACATTACGAAAAATTACGAAAATGAAAAAAAAACATTCTTTTGTATCTCTTCTCTACTATCATCGGGTATATTACATTTTAGTTCGTTGTTTTCTTGTTTTACATCTATTGCGGTCAATTTGTTCCATCACTAAATCAAATTATCCAAAAAAAAAAAAAAATTAAAAATGTGAAAAAAGGAAGAAGAAACATGACTTTGCATCATTTAAATTGTCGGTATATTTTTTTGTTTTTTGGATTTCCAAATTCTAAAACACAATTATACATAAAAATTCCATATAGGATGATCCAAAAAGAGCAAAACCCAAACAAAATATCCTTAAAAAATAAAGTGAAAATTAATTACCACACATCTACGAGTATAATATAAATGAAAATATATGATATACACTAAAATATTAAAGTGTAACGTAAGCTTCTGTATCACTTCAAATGCTTCTGAATTTATCCATAAATAATAATGTTTTGTTATATCATCCTCTCTCTTCTATCTTTCTACATAAATATATTAATTAACTGAAGAAAATTCACCATAACTTCACCATAAGTTTTTTAATATGTTTGTCTGTTCTTAGGTTATTTTGTATTATTATAAAAATGCTTCCATTTCAGATTATTACAATTTTTGCAATGGAAAAATTACCTTTTTTTTTTTTTAATACATAACATGAATTTCGCGTGATGATGGAAATTCTTGTTTTTTATGTAAGTAAGTGAACAATTCTCTTCTTTTTTTGGTATATAATAACGTTTATTTACCATTTTATATAGTGAAAGATAGTGAAGATGGAATATGTTGATGATGATGATGATGGTATGTAAGTATATTGAAGAATTACATGTGAATAATTGCAAATAAACACAAATATCATTTCATGCACCTGTCAATATTATAATGTTTCATTTTTATCATAATTTTTTTTTTATATTCTGTAATATGGGTAAGAAACTATTATTTTTACTGCCCCATCAGTCAATTTATTTGATCGTTTAAAAGTTACATGTAAAAACAAAATATGAAGAATTTTATATAATGTTTGTTACTACTTAAAAATTTACATAATTTTTGTGTTGGTTTATTAATATATGTATAATGTTTTTCAATTTTATGTTTGTTGCCTAAAGGTGGTAGCGGATTCTTGTGTGGTAAAAATTGTATTATAGAGAAAAGACTTGTTTTTTTTTTTTAAATAATTTTCTTTACTATATTTTCTATTAAATCGTGTGGAAAATTTAACCGTATTTTCTATTAAAATTTCAAGGAAAAACATGAATTTGACTTATATATTTTTGTTTTTGGAGAAATGATATCAATATTGTAATGATAGTGGAAAGTAGTAAAAGAATTTGACATAAAAAAGAGTTTTGAATAGCTTATCATCTGCGTAGACAAACAGAAATTAAGTAGTCATAGTTTATGTTAGATAAGTGACGTAATTTTTTAGACAAAATAGCAAAAAAAAATTGTATCAAAATAGCAAAAATTATAAGGATGATACGAAAAATCGTTTTGACTGTTAAAATCCTTCAAAACTCTTATCTCACTGCACTTTATAATATTCATAATCTGACAATATTTCAAAATTACTTATACTAAATGAACCAGAATTGTTACATTTTTATAGTTACAGCCACAACTTCGATCTTCCGTCGACCCCACAAACAATCTACTACCAAAATTTGGAAATCTTTCAATACGAGGAATGAACTTTCGAGGAATGAAATGAACTTTCAACATTATTATTTTTTTCTAATCATCTCTTATTATATTGTGAATAAAATTAATAATAATAATAATAATAAATTTAAATTGCAAATTATTATTAATATAATTTTTGTCTATCAAATTATTTTGATATAATGTTAAACTATCAAATTTTTTACGTGCACTCGTCTATCAAAGATAGGAAAATCAATTTCCTATATTATTTTTCATGATTAATTTTTATATACGAGTATATATACATAAAAATAATGTTGAGACTTTTTAAAACAGGTTTTAGTCTATATTTGTATAAAATATCTAAAATGAGATGATCATTTGACTGATATGGCTGTAAGAGAGATACTCCAGTTTGATAGATCAAAATAAATTTTTTGATTTGAATTATTTTTATAAACAAGTTTTTACATTTATGTAATATTTTTTTTTTTTTTTGTAGTCCATCATGAAAATTAAATTAAATTTTTATATAACTTTTAGAAGAAAAATAAACTAACGATAAATCTTGTGATTGACTTGTCTTTAAAAAAAAATGTCGATGTCATAAGTTTGTCCAGGAAATAAAGTTTATTGAATAATTTTTTAAGCTTATATAAAATGAGATGAGAAATTTTATGAAATATATAGTTTATACGGTTTATGTAAATCTTTTCAGTTCTAGTGTAGAAAAACGTGATATTTAATAGTTTATTAATTCATTTTTGAATAAATGTAGTCAAAAATGGAATTCTTACTATATTAAAATTCGAGTTTTGTACTCTTCCTATAAAATATGGAATGACAGAATTTAAATTTATGCTGTAATGTTCCACAAATCTGTTAATTCGAATCGAGTAGGTAACACAAAGATATTGAATTTTCGTCAAGAAGATAAAATGAAGGTCGTTTTTTTGAATCATTAAATATATTTTCCATAAATTTTCAGTTCGGTTTCAAATCAATCAAAGCGAAAGATAAAATATGATGACAAATCAGTTTGATTATTTCTCAAATAAAAACGCTTCTTCAATGCTTCTATTTCGTTTCTGTGTCCCCAAACTTTTATCTAATTCATTTTAATTTAGTTTTGCAGCAAAAGAAAATAGATGTAAAAATCATATTGTGGCAAAAAAATTCAATGATCTTCTTTAGATATATCTTCTCCTTTTACCCTTTTTTTAGTGACATTATTATTTTAGTCTTACACGTTCATCTATAATACAAAGTGATACACGCGCAATAGTAGCCGGCAAAATTATCCACACAACTGATGATCATATACAACTTCTACGCATTCCTTGTATCTTCTGGGCACACAATCAAAAGACACTGAAAAATCTAAAACAAAAAAATATTCATGTTCTGTGTTTTTTTGTTGTTGTTATTCGTTTAATAGGTAGTTAGAGGAACGAAGAGATGAAGCATATAGAGGTAACCATAGTTTTTATTGATAGTTTGTCCTCAACTCTGATTGCAACTTATATATACAAAAGTCGGTGGTTTATTGTGAATTCAAACCGCGCAGATACCTAGAGTGTTGGACAATTCTTGTTTTATTAATTATCAAGTTTATTGAAGTTTTTTCTCATGAATGTCGCACTTTTTATCCCTTTATTTCCCCCACAATACTTTAAAAAAGAACAAATTTTCGATATTATATATTGAATGTGGTTCTGTTTTTCTTTTTAGCTAATATTACGGCGACAAGACCAAAGAAGAAGATTTCTTAGGTGCAATAAAACAAGTGGAAATACATATAAAATGCGCACAAAATCTACAAAAGAAGTTCCTTTAATGGATATTTGCTGGAACATAATTCATATTATATACTATATATAGTTTTTTATTCTGTTAATTTTGATGTTGTCCTGTGTGGAACAAGTACATGACCACCACAAGAAAAATTTACAAGAAAATTTCAAGGTTTTTTTTCAGTTTTTTTTTTCCAGAGAATTTCTATAAAAAGGTTTTTATTGTAGAAATTCCAAAATTGGTTTGATCGCGTCGAGGCTGTGTATTATTTATACTTATTATACTTATTTCCATTTTTAGTATATGATTTGGTATCAGGACAAATCTATGTTCAGATAAATAGTATGTTCCGTTTTTTGTTTAATGAATATTACAAAAATTCATCTTTTTTTTATAATTATAATTTTTATTATTGAACATAAAAAATGTTGTTAATAATAATTGTTTTAGCGCCTACGTTGACTTTTACTATTTAGTAAGCAGGAATGTGTTTTTTTTTTGCGAGAAAGCTAATTAGTTACAATTGGATATACCGGAAATTTTGCTATTAATGTCATTTCAGCCTGGATTGAACACAAAAGTTCCCTTCAAAGTAATCTGGTTTGGAAGCTCATCTCATCCCATTTCATCTTTAGTTTGAAATTTTTTCATCTTTTTATGAACTGATCTTATCTTTATCGCACTGTTATTCTTCTACTTTATAAACATGTCGATAATTTGACAGTGACAAACTCTATAAATACCAATATGTCTAGGATATTTCAATAGTTTGTAATGTATATAGTTCATCCACAAAGGGCCAATAATTCAATGAAATTTCTATTAGCAAAAGAATATTCTTAAATATTTCTAAATTATTAATTTCTTATGAATTAAAAATCATTCACCATTTTTTTCAAATTCATCATCTTCCTCTTAATCCCAAAAATTATAAATATTACCCAAAAAAAAAAAAAACTATACACAAAATGTGAATTAATGCAAGAATTTCAAAAATTTCTATCCACTGTCTATCTAAAACACAAAAAAAAATTTCGGTTTTATAAAACTAAAAGGACCTAATGAAAAATTCTTTAAATAATTCCTTCTCGCTTACTGTTTTTTTACCATTATGTCTGTTTTTTTTTCTCTCTCTCGTCTTTTAATAATAATCGCATAAATTTTCCTGCTTTATTTCTGTAATACACTCTGTCATTAATGATCCTTTTACACCAGCAAAAGTTCCAAACGAAAAAAAAATGAAAACATGAAAACATTCTTTTGAGTTAAGTTTTTAATTTGATTCTTTTCCATAACATAATTTTCAGCATTTAATTTCTTTTGGGGAATCTTTAATGCTGCAAGAGCACCAAAAAAAAAAACCACTTCTCTCACCCCAGTGTCGCATATTAATATAAATTTTTTTTTATTACCTTTTGTACCTTATGTTACACTCTTTGAATACTAATGAGAGTTAAAGCATACCACAAAATTATAGTATAGTAGTAATAATAACTATAACGAAGCATGATATTCCACATTTTGTTTGTATGGTCTTTGTCCATTTTGTCCACCAAAGTATAATAATGGCATTTTGCTTCTTGTCTCCGGAGTGGATCAATATTTTTTACTTTTATTATTATGAATTTAAATTATTTTTTTTTTTATTATTCACTTTGTAGAGTGGAAGATAAACTACAACAAAAACAACAAAAAAAAAAGGATCTATTTATGATGGCATTTTTCCATAATATTTTTTTTTTTTTTAAATATTAATTTTATTTGTCAAAATAATGTAAGGAGAATTTTGTATTTTAGTAGATTGTAGATTTTAATTATTAGTATGTGCTTTTCAGAGAGTTCTTATGTCTTGTAAAAATGTTGTGTGCAAAATTTATTATTAGTGTAAAAAATTTTTTTTAGTTTTATTTTTCGTATATGGTAAAAACATGAATTTTTTCTGACGCCTTTACAAATATGAACATTTTATAAATTTATGATATTTTTATGCGACGAAAAAAAATTTTTCTACATACATATTTTTTTTATTTTGTGAAATATGTAATAAATTTATGGTAAATTGTTTTTTTTGAAGAATTATAAATTAATTCAAAAGTGATAATAAACAATTTAATAAAAGAATTGTTCAGAGTAAAAACGAATTGTAATAATAATTCGAAAAAAGATAAAAAATATGTTAGTGTGGTCAAGAATTTGTAAATAAAGTAATAAATTATGTTTTTTAGATGGAAATTTAGTAAAATTCTAAAGAATTTGAGCGCATAATTATATATCATTATTAAAGGATAATAAATATGTAATTTGATTGTAATTATTTACTATTTAATTTTGTAATAGGTTTATTGGCAACAAGGATATAAATTTGAGAACAATTATTGGAACTATTGGATGAAATTTCCATCCGAGATGATTACTTATTTAAATTGTCAATAATTATATTTGCCAATTAAAATTCGTTAAAACAGTACTAGTTACGCCATCTCGAAGACTAACAGAATACTAATCATCTGGGACCGAAATTTTTTTAGTTAATTTCCTTTAGAGAGTATTTACACTCTGGAACCCTTACAATCTTAGTTGGGGAATGTCAGTCAAAGATATATGTATAACTCGAGTCCCTATGCGAATGATGGTGTACGATTTCTGTCAAAATTTGACATGCCCATATATTTTGTATCTCGAGTAAAATGGGAAAATTAAGAGATAGTCCGACTTAGTAGCATATACAGAAAGATAAATTAATAAAATAATTTTAACAAATTAGTAGTGTAGTCTGTGATTTATAATATTTATGATATTTCTTGGAGTAATGAGATTCGAATAATAATTATTGTATGATTGTATCAAAAAATTCTATTAAATTATATTAATATTTAATTTTTACAATTATGTCATCACATTTCTTGACTATTTAAATTCTTCACTTAAAAAAACATGAATTAAGACCCATCCATTTTGTGTTGAATCAAAGACTTACTACAAAGTTGAACTTATTAAGCGCCAGTCAATAAAAAATGAACAAAATTTATATCGAAAGATCTCATAGATCTTGTCTCAACTTTTATCTAATTCCAAAATATTTTTGCAGCTAAAAACACTTTATAAACCAATCAACCAAATAAAAATTAAATTCCTTTCCTGTTTCAAACATATGTTACTTTTAAGTCCTTTTCAATAATTCAATAATTGCAACAAAAAATGTTTGTTGTGTTAAACTCTTAACAAAATGATCCTAATTTGCTTCTATTATCCTATACAGTTTAGTTCCTTATTTAAAATAGTAAAATATAAATTTCAGCATGAAATGATTTCAAAAAATTTAATTTGTAGCAAATTTTCATTTGTAAAAAAGAAAACCATTTAATTTCTAATATTAAACAATTACAATTTTTTTAAGGATATTTATCATAATCTTAAAGAAACTGACAATGACGAAAAACGTAAGATGGACGGATGTGCGAGTTTTGGGTCGTTAATTCTCCTAAAATATATTCTGTTCTGGTATAAATTTATTATTAGATCTAATTTAGGCTAACAAAAATAAATTAAAATTTTTTTTTAGGTATTATGCCGCCAAACAGGTAGAAAAAAAACATCCATCAAAAATATTTTAAATGCCTGTAAGGTATACAAATTTTTATTTTTTTGGTTGCCGAATTTTTGATTAGCCTTCAAAAATATATTTTGAGGATATCATCTTTTTTTTTTTTTTTTTGTCTTGGATCAGAAAAACACAAATTTTATAAATGAATAATCCAGTAAATTAGCAAAAAAAATAGTTTCTTTGGTTTTGTGAAACATGAGCTAAAACCAAAATCTATGCCAAATTTTAGCCCAAAATTATATATTGCGAAATTAGAACACGTACATATTCCAAGCTAATTGGCAAAATGATTTTGAACATAATAAAATGATTAATCGCTGATCCTTTGCAATTTATTTCTCATTTCAGAATTATTATGTTTTTGACCGACTTTTAGTTTTTCACAGGTGAATGATTATTATTAAACCCTCTAGCTATATATATATGTATATTTAATATTTAGCAAGGGTGCAAGATCGTTTTTAGAAAATCCACATTAAGAAAGGATAATTTTCAAAACGAATTAAAAACGAATTAAATTTCATTTTTGAAACAAAATTGGTTTTTTCTAGGAAAAAAATTTTCAAAACATTTTTTTTTTGATATTTTTCATAAATGATTTTTGACAGATTATTGCTAATTTTTGTGCTGTCTGGCGATGTGAAATTATTGGGTCTGAGTTAAGGAGGATAAAAAATGTTATTTTTATGGTCGAAAGTTTTCGGTGCAAGGTGACGCGAGATTATGACTTTTTTGCATGTTGTTTATTTAAAATGAAATATTTATGAGATTACGTTTTTATTTTAGAGGTGATATTTGATAGATGAACGATTTATTTTAATTATATATTAACTAAAATATATAAAAAAAATTAATTTTACCTGTGTCCAATGATTTTTGATTTGATTGAAGATCAAATCACGACGGGAATTCCAAATACGGATAAAAGAAATTAATATTCATTGCAATATGAAAATGAAAAAAAAGATTTATGGTTGGTTATTTTATTTAAAGCAATTTTAGTGATTTTAGTAAATTAAAATCAAGTTTTTTTGTTTAAAAAAAAATTAATATTTTAGCCTAATTTTGATTAATACTAATTAATGGGTTCAAAATTTTACTTTTAGGATTAATTACAATGTCAATTTTCGAAAGAGTTTGTGAATGAAAATGGTATAATTATAATAAAATTTTGATTTTTCAATTTAATTTAAGTACAAAGACTAAAAGAATGCATTTTGCTTTAATGAACACTTACACAAGTTTCGAAATATATTTACACTATATTTTAGGATACGAAACTAATTTTTGTATACCCAAGTGAAAAATATTATGGATGATTAACTATGTATGTTATAATGGCCGTAACCTTGTTGCAATTAATATTTCTTATAACCCATAAATATACCAAAAACTGAAGGTTGCCTATAAATTTAGAGAGATTAAGTATATAACCAATTTATTAAAGATTCAGAGCTCAAATTTGGGCTGTCGATTTAAGCCATTGATAAAGTCAAATTCCAATAGAATATTATTACTAAATTTTTTATTTTAATTAATTATGATTTTAATTAATTTAATTACTTCAAATTTTCAATTAATTATAATAATAATAATACGGAAAATAATTCCAATTAAATTAATGAACTGTCAATAATCTAGTTAACTATTTTACAATAAATCTACAAAAATGTCAATTATAAATTTAAAATTGACATTTCAATTTATAATTTCAATTAAAATAAGTGATTAAAATAAAATTCTAATTATGCATACAATTTAGGAAAAGGACAAATTTAGAAAAACATAGAATAAATATTAAATTGGAACTGACAATCATCTTTCATTTAAAATTAAATTCCTTTATTCTCAAATTCAAATTATTTAATTTTCCGAAGTGAGTTTTAATTATTTAATTTTATGTATCGAAATTATAAAATAAATTTCATTTCAAACATTAAATCAAACTTATCTACAACTACAAGATATCATCATATCATACCAAACTTGAAAATCAAACATGTTGACAACATTCTGCAAATGAAGTAGGAGAAATGAGAGAGAGAGAGTATATTTTCTCTTTCAAGGGGAACTTGATGATTATCTCCGCTCCCGTCTGTAAAACTTTCGAATTTTCTCCAAATAAATGAAAATCTAGATTCTAGAACTAGAAAATAATTTCCCCAAATATTTCTAAAATATTTACTCTTAAAAAGACTGCACAATATTTTCTTTAATATTTATCCAAAATTAATAATTTATTTTATTTAATTAAATTAATTAATATAATTATTATATAAATTAATGTTAATTTTTTATATAAATTTTAATTAATTTTTCTAAATTAATAATTTGAAAAAAATTTCTCTTTAATGTATTTTGTAAATTTTTGACACTGTAAAGAAATTTTCTGTATACAAAATGAAAAATACAGAATTTCTAAAAATTCACTTTGTTGTTTTAACTTTTACTCTAGAAATTGGCTGCAACCTGCAAATTTATTTAACTCTAGTTTAGTGTAGACTTTCCGAGTTGACGGTTGTGTGTGACGCTCGAAATTTTCACATAAAAGGAAGAAAAGAAAAATCGATTTAATCCTAAAAAAAAACAACAACAACAAAAATTTATAAATTAGAAAAAATTAATTAAATTAAAATACAAGAAAAAACACGGAGTACAATTAAATATTATGATAATTAACATAATAATAATTATACATTAATTTGATTTTTTTTATTTAATTTTTTAGTTTAATTTTTTAGTGTATTTTTTATTTAATTTAATTTTGTGTTAATTTTAAATATTTTTTTTGTGAAGTGAAGTGAGAAAAAAAAAGTTGGAAAAAAAGTTAGATATTAATTAATTATTTTTTTTCAATTCTTTCGGAAGATTCTAAAATTTCTATTTATTGATTTAACACCGAAATTATATATAGAAAAATCATAAATTAAAATTGATAATAAAAATTAAATTTTGATATAATTAAAAAAAAATTAAAAATTATATAATTTTTTTTTTTTGTGTTTTTAATTTTATGAAAAATATAAAAAAAATAGTTTAATCAATTTTAAAGTTTTTAAAAAGAAATAGAAAATACTAGAAAATGTATTTACAGTGTATTTTAATTGGTTTTGTAAGCCTTTTTATAGTTGGATTACAAGAAAACAGCGTTTATGGGGCTAGTATACCATCAAAAAAACCAGTAACAATTCGAGTTCAACAATGTCGAGAGGGTTGCTTAGAAAAGGTAAATTAAATTTTTTTTTTTGTTAATATTTTTTTTTACAGTGTATGTAAAGTATGTAAGCAATTTAATTTAAATTTATTCTTTTTTTTTTTATTAAATTAATTATAAATTGAAAATATTTTTCTGCACAAGTGAATTTTGTTTAAAATGAAAATTAAAAGGAATTATCATTGAATTTTGTGTTGCGAAAATAAATTTTTTGGCAACGAAATTCGAGAATTTTTCAATTGCTGTTAAATGACCTTGAAATAAATTGAAAATGTTAATTAACTCTGTAATTAAAATGTTAGCTAATTGAATCAACAAATTTTTGCTTTTTGATGGAAATATACAAAAATAGACAAATAATTTAATGTTTATTCTGGAAATTAGTAAATTGTGAATTTATGTTATATTTAGATCAGTTTTTGATAGAATAAGTTTAATAATGTCTTTAATTTGGTTGTAAATGACAGTAATTCTCAATTTTTGAAACTTTTGGAAAATTTATCTCTGGTATTTACAGAGCCAGTACAATTGTACAATGTTAAGAATAGTAATGATTCGTGACCGGTTTTTAATCTACCATTTCCAGCTCTACGAAGGTTTGAGGTCATTTTCTGACAAAAATTAACAATTTTTCATAACCATTAACTTATTCTGATTAGTTCTTGCTTAAGTACAACTACAATTTTAGTTTGGTTTTTAGGAATTCTTATATGGTTTCAAAATTTCATTAGAATGTCTTTTTTAAAAGCTCCTAATTAGGCTGTTTGGCTATCGGAAAAAATAGTCCATAATTATCTTTCCCAAAACTCAAGAATTTTTTTTACATAACACAAGAATGTTAAAAAAAATTTAGTCTGACATAATTTGAATCCTGAAAATTTGCTATTCTACAGTATAATTTCGAAATATTTTTGAATATCCTTGGTGCCTAAAAGTCTACTAATACTCTGAGAGTCAACGGAAACTTGAATCAACAAACAAAAAAAAAGACGAAGTCATATTTTTTTTTCATATTTTCAATATTGTGTAAAAGTTCACTTCTTATATTACATTTTTTAATGCTTTGTTTAATATCCTAGTACGTACTTCAATGTTGTCGTTTTTCTGTCGTTTTTTACATATAGGATAAATTTTTTTTTTGTTGTTAATTTTGGGTGCTGAATTTGTTTTTTTTTTTGCTTTTTTTTATTGAAAGCATAATATTCTTTCCTGTGCATATATTTACATGCTTCATAGAATTTATTTTGCCTATTGCAATATTTTTGTTATGTTTCTGATATATTTTTGCAAGGATCAAAATACAAACACAAAAAATTATATAAATAAAAAATAAACACGAATTTTTGTGAAATATACACAAAAAAAATGAAAACGAATTTTTTTTTTCCTTTTTTCAACAAAAAATAACAAAAAAAAAATTAAAAGCTCTTGTAAAGCACCGCATAACAGTTCAATAGTGTAGAGCAGTTGAAGCATAATAAATTCAAAATATAAAATATAAAAAAATATTACTACGACACATACAAAAAAGAAAGTCGAGACGGAATTGAAATTGCATAAGCCAAAAAAAAAAAACAAAAAGAATTAGGTACAAGGATAAATACAGTTTTTCCTCATTTCCTTTTTTTTTAAATATTTTTTGGATAGAAATTTTCCTATTTATTAAAATGTGTTCAAGGTTAAGGAAATTTAGGGATTTGTTTGAAGGATAATGGAAATGTAGCCATAATCAAAATACTAAAATTTAATTACTTAAAGGATTGAAAATTTTTCGGACATTTTTTGTATATTTCTCAATTTGACAGAAATTTGTCAAAAAAGGTGAAATTACGTCTGCTTTATGTCAAAATGTGCAAAAGTGCTTACTTAAATGTCAAAATTTACGGAAAATGGTGAAGAACGGATAAGAAAATCTTTAATTATACATTCAATCTACCAAAATCGAGGAATTGCAATTGGTCAAAATTTAGACATGAACTTTGCTTAGTAGATTTTACATTCTACACACTTTCTGATCCCACATTCTATGATTACAAATAGAATAATAAAATGGAAATATCAAACTTGTAAATTCTTTAAGCAAAAGAAAAATCCTTTCAGCTAAACAAAACTTGACAAATTACATTGAAATTAATTAGAGCATAATTTTGTCATAAACATTTTTCCCAAAAAAAGTTCTACAAAAAAAATGTTTTACATATTTTCATAATATTTTTGTTTATGCGCTGCTGTTGTTATTGCGTTCTTCTGTTGTTGTTGTTGTTTTTTGTTGGCGGTGTTTGTGTAATATACCACTCCACATATTTATGTTGCAGAGGTGACTCTTATGTTGTAAAATTTATGTATATCTATTTTGTGCCAAGGATAAAAATATAATTTCGACATAAACTCATACACACATAAAAAAAAGTAAGGAATTATGTTTACAAGCTCAGCAGAAAATAAGGAAACAAGTTCATAAGAAAAAAATCCAAGTATATAAGTAGTCAAGAAAAATCCTTTATCTGATGAGATTATTTTTCTCAAAATTTTCTATTTTTTCTTATTTAATTTTTCTTCTTGTTGTTCGTGTTATATAAATGTTGATGAAGATATATTTACGGTCAAGGTTATGAGGATTTTCATTTTAGTTATATTTATGTACCTATGTTTCATGTATTGACAAATTACACACATACATTTCCGTATATCTTAAAGGAATACAGAATATTTTTTTAGTTTATATATATCCTTAAGGGCTTTTTTTACCGGTTGGATAAATAAAAATGTGGGTGGCAATGAAAATATTCTTATATATTAGGTATATGTTGGGAGTTAGGAGTTGAAAACTTTATATTGTATGTACATATGTGTATAAAAGCCTTAAAGCATTAAAGAGAAAACTTGATTTTATATATTTATATTTTAGGTTAGGTTAGGTTGTTATTTTTGTTATTTTTATGGATCCAGGTTGAATTTAGTTATTAGTTTTCTTCTTTTATATATATAAATAATTTTTTGAAGATGGTTTTTCTTTTTTTTATGTTTTTAGTGTCTCCTATATTTATGTATCCATAAAATATTTATGAGAAATACAAAAGATCTAATATAAAAATATAATTTAGAAAAATTCTATTATAGAAAATGAAAATGAGGAAAAATTTATGGAAAAGAATGAAAAATGTTGAAATATATTTTATATAACAAAATAAATTTCCTGGTTTATGGAGTGAACTTTATATTATTCTTTATTTTACTATACAAATTGAGTTGGAAAAATTTATATTATTTAATTTTGTTGGGTAAAAAAATATTTTGGAATTTAATTTGGAAAGAAAACAAAAGAAAAATTGTTTAATAAATTGTTGTGAAGAATTTTCTTGGGAAATTTCTAATTATATACAAAATATATAAAGCAGGAAAATCAATTTATTTTGTATTAGTGAAAAAGATTGTTATGAAGTTAGCTGCAACTTGAGAAATAATGCTTTCCAATTCATTAATAGAATATTGTCGAATTTGCATAGTGTAATTTTACTAGAAAATTAATGTCAATGATGAAATTATATAAGCAAATATAAAATTATTAAATATTAAGTCTTTATTGACTGAAAGGATTGTTAATCAAGAAGAAAATCACTAATTTGTTATGTAGCAATATAGTTAATTATGTTGAAACTTACAAATGATTGAAATTTTGAAATATTGAAGATCTAAAAAAGAATTAACGACTTAAGAAAATGAAAATTTAACAACTTAAAAATAAACAAATTTACATTGTAATTAGAAATTTTAATAATATATTGAATATAAGTAATTACAATTTCAATCAACACAGTCGTCCATAATAAATTTGCTTGAAAACATTATTATATCTACAAAACGAAGATAATTTCAGAATGTTTATACTTAATTTTCAACCATTTCAGGTTTAATAGATTAGTTTCTTCAAACAATTGATTAATTACTATATTATATAGCATTTATAATTGATTTTCAAAAGCAACCATAAAAAATCAAAATTAATCAACAAGTTATAACTACTTCATTCTTTATATCCTTCTCTTCATTATATATAAAATAATTTTCTTTCAAATTTGTTAATTTCTTGTGTGTCACTCAAAATATAACAATTTAATCATAATTTTTTTTTTTTCAACTGTAATTATTATCATTATTATTATGAAATATTTTTACAAACACAAAAAAAAAAAAAAATATGAAATTCTTTTGCTATAATTTGTTAAACTAAGCATTATTTTTTACTATTTAGATATTTGTTGTATCGTTTGTATGATCTTATACCACAAAAATTCATAATAATATTTTTCAATTAAATTTATTTTGTATTTTGTATCTGAAATTACATTTCAGATTTCACAAAAGTAAAAAAAAAAAATCTTATAAATCAAAACATAATCATCTTCTTTTCAATTTGATGTTACATTATTATTATTATGAAAACGTCAACGATACATTTATGTATATAATGTAGGAATAATGTACATAATAACAATAACAACAAAATATTCTTGATTTCTTCATCATTTTAACGAGTTTTTCTCTGTTCATACAAAATAGTTTTCTTCTATCATTTGCTATTGAGTAAATATTTAATAAATTGGAAAAAAAAAAAATAATAAATTACTAAAAAAAACTTAAAAACTACAACATTTTTTTTTTTTGCGTTTGTACTTTAACAAATAATAACAATTTTCCGGCTTGTAAAAGTATAATTTTTGTTTCTTCTTCTTCTTCTTTAATCATTGTATAACCCTGACATTCCAATTTCTATCTTTTACTGGCTGAAGATTATGTTTTTTCTGCATCTGTGAAATAACGAAAAAGTATACACGTACATAAAAAAGCATCTATATACATATTTGTACAAGATTCTTTCGCACATAAATCTAAAAAAAAAACTTATGAAATGATATCTTGAATGATGATGATTCTATCATCATATTTTCATATGCTTGATGGTTTTTTGGAGGATAGTTTTTTTTTTATATATGATGACAAGTCAACTCTATCATAAGTTTTACAATTCAAATAACAATTTCCTGGCAAATATTTTTTTTCTAAATTATGTTATAATAAATGAAACATAAAAAAAATATTATGTTGCTAAAAAAAATGATGTAGTATATAGATATAGACAAACAAAGAAACATGAAATTGTTATTTTTTGTTGTTATGTTATGTAGACTTTTTTATTTAAGTTTAATTTTTGTAATTATGAATGAAAAAAGCTTGTAGTCGTTTAATAGAATGACGGATCATTCCAAAAATTCAGAAGAAATTCTAAAATTTTTAAAGAGAACCTTCAAAATTTGACTTTCCATCAAGGAAATTTCATAGATGGAAGTCAAATATTTTGAATAAAAATTAAATAAATGGATACTAAATTATATATCCTTATTTCCAAGCTATTAAATTTCAAAACTTCTGATAAATCTCGAAAACTAAAGTTTTCTTCTATAGAAATTTTAAGACCAGCTAAAATCTTCGTCTGCAGCTTGATTTTCTCGCTAAATTTACAGATCTTTTTGTAAAAGAAATAAAATAAACTTGACAAGTTGAATTACCATTAAATTTTTTTAATTTATATTAAAAAATTAACAGTCAATTAACAAATCATTCATCCTTCCTTAGATTTCTGCGAAAAAACGTAATTTTTCAATATTAATATTTGAAATTAATTTCCTTCTTAAAGAAAATATCAATTAAAAATTTAATAAATTTCAAAGTTTTTCCGACAAAAAAAGAACTTGAAGAACAAGAAATCAGAAAAAAATGAAGATGACATTTATCACAGCCGCCCATCATCTTCGTTTTGATTTTTCTATATATTTTTGTTTTTACTTTATTTAACAAACTAAGACAAAATCTAGGAAAAACTTGGAAGAGTTCAACAAAAATAATGAACAAAAAAAAAATTCTGCATATTGCGATAATCCTAAACGAATAATTCAACGCATCTTCTAAAGATTAAAAAAGAAAATATATGTTTTCATATTATACAGCAAGAATTTTGAAGAAATCATTGCGAAAAGAATATTAACAAAAAAAATTTACCTACATTCTTTTCTATATATTAAATTTACTCAAAAATTGTAGAAAGATAAATTGAATATGTATAACAACTCTACACAAAATACTGTTTAAAAATATTATATTAACAAAATATCATTTAACGAAACATAACAAAAAAAAAAAAATGCTGTAACATTTCAACTTGAATAAATATAAATATTTTTTTTTGACGGACATTAAAAGGAAGTATTACTTTACTTACATATCTCTTCTCGTTTTGTTCAGATAAATTTTATGTAACAATTTTCTGCCATAACATTTTAAATTTATTAGTTTATAGACGATATAGAGTATAGCTATACGTCTACTTTCTACTACGACAAGCTCTATGCAAACATAAAAAAAACCTTTTGGTATACAAAACTGAATTTTGTATTAGGATGGAAAATTATAGTAGATAAATGTTTTATCTTCATTTACAAAAAAATATTATAATTATAAATCAAAGCAAGTTTTAAAAATAATTACTTATTTTTGATGTAAGTACATAAAATTAATAAAAGGATCACAGAGTGATTTATTACTCGAATATTTCATTTATATATTAGAAATTTTATTTAGATTATTTTAAATTCAAAATCTTCTTTAGTGCAGTTAGTTGAATATTCCTAGATCAGAGAAGCTTATTAAGTATGTAGTTCAAAAATCGTTGTGACCCATCATTTCATATTCAACACTATACAGACTACAGTCGCAACAGTGAAAATTAGTTTAAGTTTGAGTATTCTTCAATTATAACGTAGACATCTGACAAGTTTTTGGGAAATTATTTATTATCAGACCGACCTGAACTGTAATAGACTGTTGGACCATTAAAGAAATTGTGTAATCTCGCTTTTCCGTAGCGACATTTCACATTTTCCAAGATTCTGCGAATATAAATTCAACAATTACAAAAATGCCCAGAGTTATTTTCAATGATCCTCACTGATCATTTTCTTTTTTATAGATCCAATTTATTCATAGTAGTTGACTCGGACTTTGATGGTAATTCGGGATTTGAGACGAATTCTTGAATGTGGATTAGTTACTCGATTACTAATTTAATGTAATTCATTCTTCCGACTGACAAATCCGAATGCTTCATTTGTTGCTCTACGAAATATATCTTTTAATTACATATACTAATTCACTCTGTATTTTTCTTCTTATTAATATAAATAATGTTGTACCCATAATTTTTTTAACATTTTTTTATTTTAATTTATTTTTTTATGTGCTTTTGATTCATTAAATTTTGTTTTGCAAGAACACAGAAAGAATTTCTGTAATTAATAAAATTGATATAATAAAGAACCTTTTTTTTTTTTGCAACATTGTAAAAATAAAAAGTATAATGTTAGACTTCAAATTAACCAACATAATAATTATACAGGTTTTTTATTGTATATGGTAACGTATGATTGAATTGAAAGTCAGAATAATATTATATGATGATGAACTATAAAAGAGAAGTCGGCTACTTTATTTGAAAATTCTGATGTTTGTTATATATTATGTACAAATCAAATTTATTATAAAATTAAATTTTTCCAACTATTTTCTTTCTCTCTATATAAAAAATTTTTAAAATTAAATCTTGATATTAAAAAAAAAAAAATAAGAAATTAAATCAACAAAAAATAACAAAATTGGAAGAAAAAAGATTCATTGAAATGTCCTCTTGTCCTTCAAAATAAATATATATATATATATACAAAAATAACCAACAAGAATATTCAATTTAATATACATAAGAATAAAAAAAAAATCGTTCTGATATTTGCTGCTCGTATACAGACTATAATATTTTCTGGGCACATAACGAAAAATCATATTTATATACATACTTATATTCCCTACGGCCATACACATGTCTCTGGCATTATCAAATCCAACCAACAATGAAAGCAAAAAAAAAAACAACAACGAAAAAAGACGTATTGAACACAAAAATATCATGGAACAGTGAACTTTTTATGGTACGAAAAATTGATATTGTAGAAATATAGTATAGTTAGATAGAGAGACCCTTAGAGCGTTTTGTAATCATAAACAACACAACAAAAACAAGAACGGAACGGAACGTATACGAAAATAAAAAATCAGAGAAATTAAACTAAACATAGAAAAAAATAATATCAGAAATTTCTAAAAAAAAAAAAAAATTAAAGATTATATTTCTTTTTACAATCTCCAAAAACTGATTTTACATTGACGACATTTTCATTTATTATATTTCTATTTCATGTTTTTCGAATTTGTGATATAATTGGGAGACACGTTTCCCTCTGCCACTTGAGTTTGGTTATAATTGCCCATGTATAGTAAGGCTTAGTAAACCATCTTGCCGAAAGAAACAGTGACAGTGGCCCAGTTAGTATTAACATCATCAAACAAACATTGATCTTAATCAATGTTCACATAATTAAACGAAGGTCTAACAAAAGACTTTGTTTAATCACTTTAACTCACGAGCATCTTCGTATTCTTCATATTATTTTCTGGCAATAAGTCTGACACTTTGTTATCTTCATCAGTTTTTAACTCGCTCAAATTAGAAAGTGTCGAAAAAAAAATATCGACACTGTAAAAGTAGTCTTAAAAAATAAAATCAGCCTCTGATAAACCAACTATCGTGAATATATAGCTACAAAAAAAAAGAAGAAGTAATAATAAT
The DNA here is from genome assembly GCA_949752835.1 of Empis stercorea. NCBI lineage: Eukaryota > Metazoa > Arthropoda > Insecta > Diptera > Empididae > Empis > Empis stercorea. Next base: position 55,084,188 of record OX457087.1, on the reverse strand, counting down.
GATTGTCTTTCACTCTTCTTGTGATGCTATTTTTATACAATTTCTGTTGTACATGCCGCGCTCAAGGGCGATCAATGCAATATACACAATAAGAATAATACAGTGACGCTGCGATGATAATGATATTGTGTTGTGTTGTTGGGGATATGATCATCATCATATAAAATATACTTCTTTCTTTCTTTACCTATTTTCTTCTTCTTCAATAGAGTAAAGATTGTCTCAATGTAACATTAAAAAAGAATCTATAGCGGAACCAGAGTGTATATTGTATTATTATTATGTTTGTAATCTTTCGTCGCAAATCATAACAGTTATATAAGTATATATGATGAAAAAAATATATATGCTAGACGCGCGAATTATAACCTATAAAATAAAAATTTTAGCAATGGTTTTTATGTTCAAAGAAGAACTGGAAAATATCTTTCTCATATTATTATGCTATAATACGAAAAGAAAGAACTTATAGTATATAATAATAAAAGCGGATACAGCCCAACAATGTTTAAATAATAATAGCAGTAATAAAAAGATTGGTACAACAATAATATAGCTAAAATTTTAATGATGATTATTATGAGAAGGAAATTATGGACGCACCCTTAATTATGGATCCAAAAAAAAAAAAAATATTTTACCTCGAAAAAAATTATGAAGAAATTGAAGATCACGGTTTGAAGGGACACAAAATTTGTAAAATTAAAAGAAAATTTTAATATAATTTTTGGTTACAGTTGTTGTTGTACCAAGAGTGGAAAAGAGGATCATATATAAATGCCTGAGAAATCATTATTCGAAAGAATGATGAATGTTTTGCGCAATATTTTATACTAGTTTAACAAGTTTACAATTTTCTGAAGCATAGAAATTTTATTTAAGAAAAAATTGAATGCTGCTGTTGGTTATGACATTTTTTTGATATAACATTTTTACACAAAGATTGAAATTTCATTATTTATGGTCGATATATGTAGTTTCAATATCAAAGTTTATCGAAGAATTTATTTGAAGCAATTCATTTGAGATTTATCGATGGAATTTGTTTTTTTTTTTTCAAATGTTTTTGATTTTTGTGTTTTATACAAGTTTTCTAAAGAACTTTCTATTGCTCCATTTCTAAAGGTATCATAATAACTTAGATTGATTTATTGATTCCAGCCTTTGGGGATTGTTCCAAGTCTGCGGAGGATGTGAATTAAAATTTATTGAAGAAAATAAAGAAATTCTTTATATTATAATTAATTTTTATAGGAAATTTGATAAATGATGATTACTCTGTCTAACATGATCTGATTAATGCATATGTTCATATGTATATCCTTAAGGGATAATATTGATTCAATATAAATGAGAGCCACGTGGCTTCACTCCGACTTGTGTCCTATTTTAGAATGGTGTAAGCGGATAAATAGTACCAGCGAATTGCTAAAATTCCCCTTTTACGCAGATAGTTTCCTTAAGATCTCGCTATGAAATGAATTTTTAATCGAATGACACTGTTTAATGATCAGTTTATTCTGGAACATTCTCACTAATATTTCCATCAACGCCTGAACCCTTTTTGCAGCTCTCTATACCTACAAAATAATCTATACACAAAATTCCAAAAATTAATCATAAAATTTAATGATTTTTTTTTGAACAATTATAAACTGAAGATAAATTATTGCCTCTATACTAATTTACAGTTTTTTTTAATGATCTGCTACAAATAACAGCATTTTTAACATAAAATATTAAAAGATAATTTATTTCCATTAAAGTGGCAATTACACATATAAATTTTTGTTTTGTTTTTAATATTTCCGAAAATGTTGTCCGATTTTTCAACCATTTATTAATTTTCATAAATTTTTTATTGCTTCTAACTGAAAATCACTCTTAAAATATGATGACTTGTATATATTTTTCTACATAGAAATTCGTTTAATGTTATACTTTTTTTTTATGTTCAGATTTGAGATTTTTTTTCGATTTCTATTACACACCCAAAAAATAAAAACCAAATTAAGATCGAATCGTAAAAATATTAATAGCAAGTTTTCAGTTGAAGTTTTTTTTGTGAATCAGTTAAAATTGCTATTATTAAATAATAATTTTTTTAGCATTCCCTTATGATCGAAAAATGTATAATTATTTTTTTACACAAAGAGTTTTTTTTTCATAGCTTTTGGAATAACTTTTTTTTTGAAAATGGTCTTCAAGAAACTGAAAGTATATGTACAACACTCTTCATAGTATATATTGCTAATCATTATGTACACAGCACTTAAAATCTCATAAATTAAAATTTTCAGTTTTTGTATATTTCCGATATTAATAATAAAGAAACAACAGAACAAAATAAAAAAATCATGTCCTTAATTACTATATGGCCATATAGTATCAGTCGCCAGACAAAATGTGAAATATTGGCATCCAACGGAGAGCATCACCTTAAAAAAAAACACACAACAAAGTCTGATTAAATAAATAACTATTTTTCGTAAAGTATTTAAGTTTAAGTAAAAGACAACAAAAATGAAAAGATTGAAAGAAGTCAAACAGTGTCGAAGCTATAATGTAAAGAAAAACTGGAGATGATCATATTTTTTTTTTTTTTATTACTTTTGAAGAAACTATAAAAAAAATATTGTTAAAATAATAAATATAAATATTTAAACTGACACGACACTATAATAAGGAATAAACGAAAAAGTAAACAAAAATTTTTTTGTTTCAGTCAAAAAAAAAAAATCCTTTTCGATTAATGACACAAAAATTGAAAGTGATTTATGCAATAATAAAAAGAATGTGTTTGGTAAGATTAATTTAATGGACCAAGGAAACTGAGAATCTTGATTGAAAAATTTTTTAACAGAAAGAAATATTATTTTCAAAATGTAACAATAATAATAAAAAAAATAGGTGGGAGGATAATTTGTTTATGTCAAAATATGACATATTGCATCTTTAGTATAATATTTTTGTCGGATAAGAAGATTGAAGAAAAACTTGTTGCTTTCTCTGGGGGTGATTAATATTTTTGATGGCTGTTCTAAATTATTTTTGAAATTTATATTCATAATTAATTTCAGTAAAATAATAAACTCTGATGTTTTGAATTTTTAATGAACTTTAATTATAAGAGTTTGTAGATTTTATTTTTCGTTATTTCGAAATGACAGTGAAGAAACACTTAATAAGTTGTAATAATCTTCGTTTTAGTATTGTGGAAAGATTTTATTTGTGTAAAATGGTATTTTACTAATTATTCTAAATTGTATTTCTGATGAAAACTGCTTCGGGAAGTAGGTTTTTCTCATGTATCTTCAATTTTCATATAATTTATAATATTTCCTGAATTAAGTATTTTGCTGAACAATTACCGAAGATTATTTAAATATTTATAGTATACTTTGCTCTGTTATAATCAGTTTAAATTTAGAATTTCAATTTTCTCGATTTAGGTTTTGAAGAATCAGTGAAGAACTTCTTAAAATTTTAATGATATTCTTCTAGTACAGTGGAAGATTATTTTTTTTTCGGTGAAATACCATTATCCCAATTATGTTAAATTTTATTTGAGTAGAAAACGACTAAAATTCTTCACATTTTTAAAGGTTTCTTCATTGGTCCATATTTATTAAACTATCAATCCTTACTTTAACTACAATAAACACTTAAAAAATTAGAATTTTACTACTAGAATTTTGAATATTATTTCTATTTACTTTGTAGAGGATCAATACTTCGATTTAACTAGTGAAGAAGCACTTAAATTTCAATTAATCTTCTTAATGGTTATAGTAAAAGAATCTTCATTTTTTAATAAAAATGATTTTTTATTACCCCAAGTAAATTTAAATTAATTTTTTGAAGGAAAAAACTTTTTCCTATTTAAGGATTTATTTCACTGTTCTTCAATATTTTCCTCATAACCAAATTAACATCTCTTTGATACCAAAAATATAACTCGTATACTTAATCAGGTTAAATTTATTATTAAGTATCTATATAAATGTTTCATCAAGCACATGATTCTTTTTCCAATAAAGAAATCATAATTATTTATGTTAAATTACATTTTTTTTCTCATAGCACATTTAAAATTTATTAACAACAAAATAAATTAAATCTATATTTATAAAATCATTAATAATTTTAACAAAGTATAGAAAAATATATCATCTATTTATGAACTCCCACTGAACTTTGTGTTGTTAACCACATCGTTAAAGCTACACACAAAAGAAAACAACATAAAATTTCCATAAAACTTTAAATGCTTCCGTAAAAAAAAAAAAAGTTTGTATAAATTTTTATAATACCTTTAAAAAAATAATAATAATAATAATAAAAAAAAAAACTATCAATAAAAAATTTTCATCATCATAAAATCGTCAACATAGAAAAAAAAATTATATAATATACATAAAATACAAGAAGTCTAAATGGCGCCCAACATATAAAACAGTTAATCATAAAACATAACAATTTTGTTTGTTTGTGTTATCATCGTTTAAATATTTATGATATTATACCTGACAAAGTAGAGAAGTTTTTCTAAAATATTTATATGTAAAAATTTAATGTTATTATTGTTTTTTTTATTTTTAGATTTTTACAACATAAACAGAAGAAAAAAATTGTTAGGCAAATTAGGTTAGATTTTCACGAAACTATCATAAAAAATTACATACTTATATACATGTAACACAGTTAGGTATCTTATTTTTTTTTTTGCATCATTTTGTAGATGAAAAACTAAAACTACCAATAAATTTTTTTATGATTTTATTTTTTCCCATTTTTTTTTTCCAACATATAAAATCATGCAATTTTTCTTGTTATCCTTTTTTTCGTTTTTGCTGTTCGATAATTTTTTGTCAACCTCCGCTGCAGAAAATTGATCCTATCCTTCTTCAATATCGTCTATGTAGCAATCTATCTTTTCTATGTTGCTATTAAAATAAAAACCAAATTTATGTTGTTGTTGTTTTTTTTTCATATCTATAATAGATTTTTCAAAAAAAAAAAAACTGTAGCTACGTGTACACTGTCATTGACTTATGTCCGACACGATGTCATAATAATGTAGAAGGTTTTTTTTTGTTGCTTCTTTCTTCAATTTACACAGTCAGCTACTTGTTCCGTGTTTGTTCTACTATAGTTCGTTTTTTTTTCTGTGTCGTATTTCTCTTCTTTTGCTTTTTGGTTGTTATTGGAACAATCAAGTTATACAATAATAATGTAACCTCATAATAATTTGGGAAGCAATATAAAATTTATATAATAGTAGTATAGTCAAAATATTTTGGAAAAACATAAATATAATACAAAACAGTTTCTTTCATTTTTATGCTATGTAATAAAATTAACAAAAAAAAAAGAAGAAGAAAATGGAAGAAAAAACAAAACTTAATTTTTTCTATATATAATAACAAAATGTGTTTTTTGTTTTGTTTAATAATCATAAAATGAAAATATAATCGAAATTTGTTTATAGCTTTATACGAGGTTTATAAACAAAGTTTCTGAATTACAAATTTGTAATCTTCAGTTTGTAGAGGGAATTGAAGAGAGAAGATAAAATTGAAGTATTATGTAGTTTGGTGTACAAGTGTTTACAATACATTTAATATTATTACCTTGATTTTTATAGATATAAATTACGAGAAACTAGTGTCGGGCTCGGGCCTGAAAAATGTCAAGACTATTTATATTACTTACAGGGAAAATACAGGCTGTGAGACTGTACTATATATACTAAACTGCGACTGTAATATACTTGCTGAACAGAATCATTTCAAATACGTTTTTGGTATAAAACTGTGTTTTTGTGTCTGCTTTAAATTTTCTTCATCATTTTTTCTAATGCTTTAATATCGACTTAAACGGTGTCTCAAAGCACACCATTTCCGGACTTAGGTTGCTCCTTTGAGGTTCCACAAAAACTAAATATAAATAATGCTTGATGATTTTTACCATTTAACTGGCAGCTTAACAAGTTCCTGGCGACTTAACAATTAAACCTATCATTGGATTGGAAACTGAGCATAGTCAACCTCTGCTACTTCAACCAAAACTTTAAACAAAATATTATCAAAAATAGTTAAATTCCAATCAAATTTGTCAATATAGATAACATTTATTTCTCATTTTCCATCGAAAAACTTTTAAAATTTCCCTCGTATAACCCCATAAGAAAACCAATTAATACTTTTATACCTGTTTTATTTTATATATACTTATTTTTTTTTTATTGGTAATAAAGATATTTGCGTGACAAAACTCTAATATAGATGATGTATTTTTGAATCCTCAACATAACAAAAAAAACCTCCATGACATTTGCAAGTCTTTTATAAACATAAAATAGTAAATAAATTCGTTTTCTTTCTAAATTTTGTGTTGGGAAATTTTGGGACGGGGGGGAGTTTTATGTACTATCAAATATATAATAAATTTCATCTATATTTCATATTCAAAATAGAAAATGTTTTTTTAAGAAGTCATTTTTTTTTTATATAGCATGGCACGTGTTCAAGTATCTAAAAAAAAAAAATGTATAAAGTTTTTAAGTTTCTTTTCCACTGAGCATGTTTGACAATAAAAAAAAACTATAGAAAAACTAAGTACCAACCCAACATAAAATTACTGTTTTAATAAATGTTTTCGTTATCTACCTGAATTGATAGTTTTTTTTTCGTCTCTTCTTCTTCTGTTAAGTGTTTTTTTTTTCATTTGTTTGTATATTTTTTTTTACCTAAGAAAGGTAAAAAAAATGAAAAACAGGTGAAAAAATTATTATAGTTGAATGACTTTTTGACTGTGCATGAATTTGCATTTTTTTTTTCTTAGCTGTGTAGGTCGAATTATTAAATTTACTTAAATATAAATTTCAATTTAATATTTCAAACAATTCAGAAATTAAATTTATTATTAAATTTCAAAAATTTTTAATAAAATTTCTTACTTGAAATAATTTTTATTACAAAAAAAAAAATTATTTTCCTGGAATTTTTAATTAATTAAAAATTCTTTAGTAAAAATTTAGTCCAAGTTTTCACAATATTAAATTTAAAATGGATGGTGAAATTAAGTTTTTCCCAACATATTTTTCTACCACGAAATAGGACTACAATTTTTCTACTTTTAATTGAAATTTTTCTTGCCTGGGTCTGGGCTAACCTGTAAAAAAAGTCATAATAATAAATTTTCTTGTGCTCATCTGTTAAATTGCTATTATATAATTTCTCACAGTGCACTAGACTGCAAAACTCTTAAACAAATTTTCTAAGAAAAAATAAATTTAATTTACAATTTATATATAAAAACTCTTCACTGACTGATCGAGTTCTACAGAAAAATAATATAAAAAATAAAACAATCTTGCAATTGAGAGCTCGTAATTTTTGCACCCATAAAGTAAAACATAAAAAACCGCACTAAAAAAAAATGCGTTTTACAATGTGATCACGATTTAATTCTAAAAATCTTTAATTCCTTTATTTTTATATGTTTTTGATATCAAAAAACTCAAAAAAAAAGAGCATAAAAGTGTATATAAAAATTGTGTAAAACATTTTAAGCATGCGCAAAGCACGACTTTTAAGATTTGGTTAAAGACAAGTCAACATTTTTACAAAAAATAAAACCCAGAGTGTAATAATAAGAATTTTAAAAATTTTCTACTATTTCTTCTTGTGTTGTCTTCTTTGAAGTTTTTGGGTGAGGGTTTTACGTTAAGCAAATCTGGAGAAAACTTAATTTTTTACACTAAACAGTAAACTATAAATTTAAGTGTTGTCACCTCTCTTTACTTGAAGAAAAATTGACCATTTCTTCTCTATATCACCAATCACCATTGTTGACCATTATTGTCAATTTCTGTCGCCATATCTCACTCTGTCAGTTTGACCACATTTTGTCTTGAACTGTTCTTCTTTTAAGGACTCAACATGTAGGTCAAAATTTTCGAAGAATTATATTGCAATTATTGTTGTTAAAATATTGTCAATTAGTAAAATTAGTAAAAAGCTTAGCACAATTAAGTTAATTACTAAATCAAATGATGATTTTAAAATACTATTAAAATATTTTCATCTCATATTTAATCTAAATTAGTTTCTATATTAATAAACATCAAAATTTCTTAATTAATATTTAATCTTCAAACATAAATCTTCAAGAAAAAAACGAAACAAAAATTCCAAAAATTATTATATATTATAATTTTTGAAAAAATTTCATTTATGAATCACTAATTTAAAATTCTATTTATATAATTATATAAAAATATTTATTTTCTCAAATATATAAAAATCAAGATTATTTATGTATTTCAAAAAATTAAATCAAAAATTTTCATTTTTATTTTTAAATCTGAAGAAATTCTTCTTCATTTTTACTCAAAAAAAAAAAATTAATTTAAATAAATTTGAAATTCTTGATTTTCTTATTCAAAAAATCAAAATAATCTATTAAATTTTTATTGCATTTCTAATTTTATCATTTTTGTTGCCCCCCTCTAGATCAATATTTAAGTTCACAAAATGCTTATGATGATGATGATATCATCATCAACAGCTTTGGAAAATCTGAAGTTGTTTTCACTCATGTATTCATAAAAAAAAAGTATGACAGTAGAAAACATTTTACTATACATATTATAATATTTTCCAATTCAATCAACTAAAACAATCATGAAAATTTAATCCAAATTTTATGTCACAAATAATAAAATGTAAAAAATTTTTAAATTTTTTCTTGCAAATTAAATTTTTTTTCTAGAGTTGCCACACATACTAAAATAATATTGTTCCCAATGTACTATTTGTGATTTTTATATAGGGAATTGGGGATCGTTATCAAGACTTAAAGATCTGTGGGATATTTGAAAGACATATCAGGAATAAAAAAAATATTGGAAAAGTTCATGAAAATTCTACATAAATATAAATCAATCAATCACACAATTAACAGAGAAAATACTCTTCACTTCTTCGTCTTGTTTATACTAAAAATGGGATGTCGACACACACAATGGAAAATGTCGATAACGACAATGCGATGACTACGACAATAATATTGATGAGATTTTCTCTGTATATACTTTTATATGTGCCGCCCTTCCTTTCATTTCATTTCAGTACTTATATCCTTAAAGATATATATATACGTAGGATGAAATTTATTTGTGATACAGTCAATATATAAAATTCTAACTTACATTTTATATAATATATTTTTTTTTGTCATTTTCAATTCGATCTGACAATCGATGAGAATTAAAATTGAACTTTTCTTGTTATTTAACAAAAACAACAAAAAAAACGACATTATTTTTGCCATAATAAAAGTAGGAAGATTTCTATCATAATAGATGTAACATTTACAATTTTTACAATTCTATATATTAGTTAAATATTTGTGAAGTTTTATTTTAATGTTGATTTTGTTATAAAAATTGACTTTAATTTAAATATTTGTATATATTGTCTGACATTATGTTAAGTTGGATTAGAATCTAGTCATTAGTGTAGTAAATAGAATTAAATTAGATTGTAATGAGGGAGTAAATAACAAGAAATAAAGTAACTAAGTAAGTAAGTAAGTATATAAGGATTTTATTTTTAGTTTTGTGCTGTAAAGTCAATTTTACTTTGATATGAGAATAATGGAGTATAGTGATAAACTGTTGACCATTCTATGAGAAGAAATTGTTGAGAAGGTCAAAACCAGGCTAGAGTTCAAATTATAGTTGTTGTATATCATATTAATATTTGTCTTCTCCTAAAATTGTCAAAGTGAAGAAAGCATAAGCTCGATGATCATTATATTTCCGTGAGAAATAGGAAATTTGACAGTCAGAAAGTGAAGCATAGTGCTTGGATTAGTGATATTTAGCTTACAGTATCATACTTGTAGCTTTCATCTTTATAATGTCATTCAAATTATTATAATAGAACAGTTTTCTCCTTTTCTTTATTTGGTATTAGCTAGTGAAAAAGAAATTTTTTTAAATATTATATTCTTCTACTGTACACAGATTAATTAGTCTCCTTGTCTTTAGGGCGAAATGTAATTGTCCTGTATCTTCATTTATCTCTATAAAATAGTTTGGTGTAGTGTAGATAATTGCATTGCAGTTAAATTTGATGTCCAACTGAATCTCTAAAATAATACCGCATTAATTAAAATTGCAACCTAAATTTTTTCGGTTAAAAAAAATATTTTGCTTTGGAATTAAATAAATACATGAATGTCTTAATTTTGTTTTTTGTAGCTCTACTTAATATTCAGCTGATATACTGCAAGTAAATAAATAAAATAGAAATGGTTTACTTAGGTATACAAAAAAATTTCTAAAACAAATTTTGCACTTAACCCAACATAAAATTTTCTTCCAATTTTCTATAGTGCACTAATTTGACTTCTATACACAATATTTCTAAGTATAAATTTCAAAGTTTGAAATATAGAATAATTTCTATATTTATTTCCTTTATAAAATTTACCAAGAAAATGTTTTTTCTTTCTGTTTTCTTTTGTGGCTTTTTAAGGTAAACCGAAAATTTTTCATTTCCTTTGGTATATAAAAATATACTTTACTAGGTTAAGTTTTTTGTCAGTCATATATAGTAGATTTTTTTTATATATATATTTTTTGTCCTTAATTTAAAAATGCGGTTTTTCTCTTTTAAACAAAAATTTTGTCTTCATTAAATTAATTTTTTCTTCCATTTTTTTTCTATAATTTCAGTTTGCTATCAAAGAATCCCTCTGTCAGCAAAGACCAGAATGTTCAACGGTAAGTTTTTTTTAAATATTTTACCTACATAAAAGGAAAATTTATAATTAAAAGGAAAATAGAATTTATAAGTTAACATGAAAGTTTAATTATATCAAGTGTCATCATTTTTCATTTTAAAGAAGTTGTTATTTTTATTTTGGTTTAATTAAATTTTTTTTTTATCAAAAAAATTTTAAAAAAACATTTTCCTTTTTTGGTATTTTTTTTTTTTTAAATATAAGTCAATTTTCTTTCACTTTTAATTACCTCTTTTAACTCTGTGATATTTAAATTACCTCAATTTCTGAAAATGAAATATTGCAAAATAAAAATTTTTGACACTAAGGGCCGAATTTACTATCCCACCACCCATCAAAAAGAACCAAAAAATAACACATTTTACTGATGGTGTTATATTATTATACAAAAAAATAATTTCCTTTTGAAGATCTGTCAAAAATAATATCAAAGCATTTAATAAAGGAAAAAAAAAATCAAAATTTATTCAAAACTTTTTTGAATATTTCGTATTTTTTTTTTACTTTATTTATTAAATTTAGCCGTGAAATAAATATTAAAATTTAAATGTTAAAGACATCGAAACGAATTAAAAAACAGAAGAAAACAAAATGTTGAAAATTTTTTTTTAAGAAAAAAAAGTTTTACACGTTTTTCACGCCCGAAAAATAAAGAGAATTTTTGAATGAATTATGTAAAAAAAAGGACTAAGTATTATAATAAAACTTTAAAATTTTTTTTTTGATTATGTCTTTGGATGTAACATAAATCGTTTTTGACATTATACCGCTGTTTTGGAGCATGGACCTTAAATTGAAGATAATAAAATGAAAGAATTGCAAATTTTTTTAATGAAATTTTTTTTATTTTTAACGGTGCGAACTTTCTGAAATTCAATTGCACCTGAAAAAGGCCTTTGACCAAAAAGTAAAATTATATTTTGGTAAACTTCTTCGTTTTGGTATACTACTTATACATGGGTGTCTGTTTTTTGAGTAAATGAACATAATTTCAAATTGTTTTCTAACTAATTTAAGAATATTATTCCTTTTTTTGCCTTTGTAGCTGTTTTTACGATGGTTTATTGCTATTTTTCTGTGGTTTATTCTCGACCATTTTCTATATTTGTTACCTAAAATGAGTTTTTTCTTATATTTTTCTTTTAAAATTTAAAATTTCAATATTTTTCTATTTTTCCTATTTTTGGAGAAAAATCGATCATAATTGAATGCATTTTTTAAAATAAATTTTTAAGATACAATAAAAAAAACTATACAAATTCTGAAAATAGAGATTTTCATCTTTAATTTCGTATACCAGAACATAAATATCAGACAAAGATTTCTATATTTTTAACCAACATGACAACAGAGTCCTTGTCAAAATAAAATCAAAATTTACGACTTGGGTAACTTGTCACTGGCATGGACTTGCCATTGTTGGTAACAAAAATGATTTTTAACAATTGCTAAAATATGTACACGAATTAATTAAGAACAAGAGAGTAATTTAAATATATAAATTGATTACTGATTATTCTAAATTTTATGATGATTTTTCAAATTCATCTAAAAATTTTATGTTTAGAAAACATCATCAGTATAAATTATGATTCAACTTTTATGTGTTACACGCATTTCTTTCTTAAGACCGCGACCGCCATTATAATAATTTTGCTCTGTAAATTTTTTTCTTGACCATCAAATACGACTTTCTATGATGATGCTGTGCTGTATATAAATGCTACCTGAATACTACACAGTATTATTTTATATTCCACGCTTTTCACTTAAAAAAAAAAGTATAAATTTCAGATTTCAATTTTTTTTTTACATTTTCTTTGACAAGAAATCTGGATTTCTGTTATTTTTTTTTGGAATTGGATATCCTGTTTTTAATATCCATTGTTTTTCCCAACAGAAAACAAAGTTTTAATTTAATATCAAAAACAAAAAAAAAATGTAGAAATTTATAGTGAAAATCTGATCCGCAAAAAGAGATCACATGACATTTTGACATTACCAGAAAAATTTCGAGTAAAAAAAAATTTTTTTTAAATATTTTTTGAAAATATATTTTTGACGTGATGAGAATTTTTTATATATACATAAAATATTTTTCCTGGACTTTTGAAATTGAGCCTACAGCAAAAATAAGTTTTCGAACTTTTTTCTGGGTTGGATTTATATGTCATCTATTTATCCCCGCGTTCCATTAAAATTCATTTTTCTTTCTTTATTTTTGATTGTTACCAAAATTGGTAACGAGAGCATATAAATTTTTTCTTTGGTGTTTTTGTTACTAGATGAAAAATTTTCATGACGACATTTAAAAAATTATACAAAATTGTTTTTTTTTCTTCCCAAAAATCGATTAATTTTTAAATTGAATTTGAACAAAAATCAAAATTTTTATTTTGTGGTTTTAAAAATTTCTGGAATTAAGAATTTGAAGATTTGTTTCGATTTTTTTTTTTTTTGTTACAAAAATTTTGTGGTCAAAACTCAAAACTGGCTTTTTTTTTTTTTTGGTATACAAGAATAAAGTTTGTCGAAGAAATGACGGATAAAAATGATGAGATTATTTATTTTAAAGGTTTGTTTTTTTTTTTTTTGAAGATTATCACATTGAAAAATATTCTATGCTTCTTTTTAACTGATCCACAAATTTTTGATCTCATAAATATTGAAGCAGAGCAGACCGCGCTTGAGCGTCTTTTTTTTCGGTTATTTCTATATTTGTTTTTAACGATTAATTTTCAAGATATTCTTCAAAAACGATAAATTTTTATATTCGATGAAAAACATTTTTTTTTTGTTTGTTGGAGGAGAGAAACAAAAGAAAATTTTTGAGGTCAGGAAAAGATTATTTTTTCTTTGTAAAAAAAAGAGGAAAGAAAACGTTTTAAAGAATTTTAATTTTGATACAAAACCACAAATGATTTCAAAAAAAAACTTATTAATTTTTGTTGAACAATTGATTACTGAAACTGATGCGGTTTTGGATCCGTCGAAAGATTTTAATATAAATAATTTATAAGATTTTGGTATTAATTTAGCTTCTTCAATGAAGAGTTTTGAGCAATAAGCCTTGGCTTTTGTTGTAAAATTTTATACGATATTAATTTAATTACATTTTTTTTTAATAATATTTTTAATACTGAACTATGAGCTATTAGTGGCTTAGTGATAATAGTAGGAAATCGACATTGGTTAATTTTAATTAATAAAATTGTGTTTGGTAAATGAGATTTTTTAAATTTATTCTAAGATTTAATTTTTTCGCGGTACTGGCTTAATGTGCAGGTCAGAATTTCGATTTTTAGCTGAACCATAGATGTGGTTTTAATTTGAATCGAGTTTTAAAATGAGTTCTAATAGGAAAATTGACAATGATCAGAAATGGTTTCAGTTAAATTCCGGACACAACTCTTCACATCGGTCAAGTCCAACTGCTAATATTCTAGTTCAATTCATAGCAATTAATTCTCACTACTAAAATCCATTAGCTTGTTGATATAAAAAGTCTGTTCGCTACAGTAGAACTTTTGGTTTGGAATCTAAAAATCTGTTGGTTCCTAATTTCCACAGAATGTCGCGAAAACCGTTTAAGAGTTAGGCCTTAAACTGTTTTCGCGACATTCTCACAACACATTTAGTATTGTTAAACCCAATTTCTAGCTGAACCATAGATGTGGTTTTAATTTAATTCACTTTTGAACTCTCAAGAATTTAGAGACGACGAAAATTTATTAAGCGAAAATTTGAGTTACTAAAAAATTGAAGAAAAATTGATTTTCTTCCTCTATCCAAGAAAATTAATTAAATAAAATTTAATTAATTTTAACTAATAAATTATTTTTCAAACAAAAAACCAACATTTATAAATTTACAAAACGTTTTTATGTTCTTTTATTTTTTATGATTTTTCATTTTCAATAAAAAAAAAATTTAATTTCTGGGATTTTGTCTTCCGTTGTTGAAACTTTTAAAATACCAAAAAAAAAAATTATTGATTCTTTTTGAAAAAAAATTACAATACAAAATAAATAAAAACAAACATAAAAAAAAAATGTGTAAAAGAAAAAAATTATGTTTTGGGTCTTTTTTGTTTTTGTCTTTTATGTAAAATCCAATTAAAAAGAATCTAATTTCAAAAGATTGTTTTCATTTTTTGTTTTTTTTGGATTGTGGTTCGTCACTTTAACAATTTTGTTTTTTATTCTCAAATTGTTTTTTTTTTAATTAAATAAACAAAAGAAATTAAAAAAATTTTCTTATGTTTTTCACAACAGAAAGAACAAAAAACCTCAGATACATAAAAAAAAATTATGCAAATTTACTAAAAAATGTTTAACCGAAAAATGTTACAGAATTTTTTGTTTGTTAGAATCATAAAAAAAAATACAATAGAAAATTTTGACAAAACAGAAATCTATTAAAAAAACAATTTTCGTTTTGTTTTTGGTAATTTGAGAATAAAATAAAGCTTTTAAAAGCTTGTAGACCTGTTAATAAATTATTTAAATTCAATTTTCAATTATTGTTTTTCAAGGAAATTGAAATATTGAGGTTATAAATTAATTTGTGGTTACAAAATTGTATAATGAATTGATGACACAATATGAATTTCAAAACAATAATTTGATATCTTGTAAGAAAAGAATTAATGAATTTATTGCAATCGGTTAACCACAATGCAGACTACTGAAATTGGTTTTCATGCAAAACAGGATTGCAAAATGATTTTAAATAAAATGAAGACAAATGAAATGAAGACTGTGTAGCTTCAATAATAAATTGAAAAAATTGTTGATTTCCCAATTGAATCAAAATATTTTCATCCAAATTGCTTTGACTTTTCAAAACTCTTGAAGTCTATTTGGATTTCTGTAATCCCAAATGCACCATTTCTTAATTATTTGGAACCTCGGGCTCAAGTTCACCATAAATGTGTTGAACCATGCATCTAAGATTTCAATTCATTTAATATTTCAAATTCGTGATCCTAATTCTAAGTGAGGAAAAGAAAATTGAGTAAATCTCTTAAATTTTGAAGAAATGTCAGCGAAAGGTGTAAGAAGTATGACTAAGTCCACTTGGGACTAGTGAGCCACAAGAAGAAAAAGATCCTAATGAAAAATCTTGAAAACTAATTATTGCAACTTTCAGTGTTGCTCAGTCATGTATACCAGATAAATTCGGTGCACTCTAATCCTGAAGTAAATTTAATTTCGACCTATAAGCCCTCAAATTTTCTGTATCAATAAATTTGCATAGAAATCCAATTTTTACTTATTTCCACAAAAATATCAATCTTACTTATCCACGCATTAACCTTTACTGTCAGTTTTATTTGTTTATAAAAAATCCAAAACTCTTTTAGCTTGTAAATTTCAGTTTGAAGTTTTATTCATGTTTGTTTTTTCAACATTAATTTTCTTGTTCAACTTTTTTTTTTTGTTACAATAGAAAAATTGTTATAATTTTTTTTTATTAATAAAAATTTATTAATGCCACGATCAATGTCCAAGTTTGGAATTATCATTTCGCCTAAAAATGCCAAAACAAAAATAATTCATAGTTGTAGTACATAATAATCTACGATTGCGTTACGATAAAATTTTAAATCTTTTTAATGTTTTATATGTTTTCTATCTATATTAAAATCTGCCTACAACATTTACTTGTTTATTGACATTTTCCTGAAATGTTGTAATTATTGCGGCGCTAAAGCTTAACATTTTTTTATTTTCCAATAGTCAAAGGAATTTTTGAACAAGAAATTTTGAAATAAAATTATTTTTTATGTTTGTTTTTTTTTTGTTGGTGTCATGTTGTTTATGATCATAATTCGCGACATTTACACCATTTTAAATTATGGTAATAGACACACGTGGAATATTTTTTTTTAAACATGTTTCAAAGCTTATACCAATTTTGGGAAAGTGTTGGTTATAAATTAAAAAAAGAATTTCAAAATTCCAAAAAGAATTTTTGATATAAATTTCGAATTGGGTTGTGATGGTGTTAGGTAAGGATTTTTTATGAGAAATTTTTACGGGAATTGGAATGTCATAAATTTATTTGTAGTTTGAAATGTGTCATAAACTAAATTTTAATAAATGAACCGTGTGAGACCGAAAATTTTATCTCTTGGAAATTGTTCATTTTATTATAATTTTAGTTAACCAGAAAATGGAAATATGATATAGAATTTTTAAGAATTTGAAGGGAAATGTTATTTTGATTGCAATATTGAAGAATGAAAGGTAAATTTAGGTACACAAGTAATTCATTTATATTAATATTGCTGAAATTATACGTCAACTAATAATATTTTTAGTCATTTCAATAATAGTTTAATGAATTCTTCAAAGAAAAGTTAAATTTTTGTTAACGTTTATCAGAATTGTCAACATAAATATCCAATTTTTATATATAAAAGTAGATTTTTTCCAGTAATTTACTTTCCTATATCGTTGGAATCTGAAAGAAGGTCCCTCTTTAACTGAAAACACATTATTAAAATTTAATATTTCTATTTCCCTCCTCAAAATCTCTTATCAAAGTAAAAAGTAAAAATATTATTAAAATTTAAAATAAAACTATTTTATAAATTCGATTTATTAATGGAGTGTTTGGGTGCCACGACGAGATCATAAGTCGCGTTTGAAAACCCATAAACATTTATGTATGTTTACTTATATATGCATAAAAAAGGGAAAATATAACTTGATCGTAGGTACACCCGCAGAGTTTGTTTGCTCTCTTTAGGTACCGAAAATTAAAACTATTTTTTTTTTTCTATTTTTAATGACTTTTAAAACAAGTTCACTAATAAAACCAAATTAAACAAGATTGAAAATTGAAAAACTAAAAACTTAAAAATGAAATGGTAAAATATTTTTTATGAAGATTAGATTTGCTTTTTCCTTCTAATGAAATATTTAATTTAAAGAGAAATCATGCCGAGCAAAATTTTATATCCAATTTTCTATGATTAAATTTTGTAAATTTTTGGTATACGACGACGTTTTTTTTGTTACTGGTTCAAATTAAGTGAAATCAATAAAAAATTATACATTTTTTTTCTTTTCTGGATTGACATTTTTTTAATTTAGTCTAAATTTTATTTATTTTTTTTACAGCTTTTTTTTTATATCCTTGGGGGCAATTAAATATAAAAATTTAATTTTACATTTCATTTAATTAAAATGATTTTAATTTTTTTCATATATTTATTAGTTGAATTAGTGAAAAATATTTGAATTAGTGTGGTTCGAAATGTCGAAATTGTTGAAGACGAATGTGACAGAAAGTCGAGAAAAAATGAAATTGACATGTTAAAGTTTCGGTTGTATAAGATCTTGACAGTCCATAAATACAAAAAACGGTCATCGCACGAGGGGAATCGGGACCCGCAGGGGAAAAGAGCCATTTCTTTAGTTTTTTCGATATCCATAAAATGTCCTAAATAATAGTTCAGCCAAAAACTTCGACCTTTTCAAAGTAGTTTTGGTGGTTGCGCGAAATAATATCAAACATTTTTGATATTCGCCTGTTAATTTCGATATTTTTAACATACGCAGTTTTACACTATCGACATTTCGTGCCAATCTGAAAACTAATCAGATATGAAAAGGCCAACATAAAAAAAATACTATTATTAACAAGTTTTATTTAAATATTTAATTTTCTAGCAATAAATAAAAATTTCAATTTTAAATTGATTAAATAAAAAATCATTGTAAATTTTTTTTACATTGAAATTTTTTTATTTTAGTTTAGTTTTGGTGTGAGAAAAAAAACATTTTTTTAGTCCATTCACTTTTTTATGTAATTTTTTAATTCAAATTTTATTTTATTTAAATTTTTTTTTTCATTTTCGACACACAAAGTATCTTTTTTTTTTCTGCAATGATCTGCATTGCTAATTTTGTTGAGCAGAAAATAAAAAAAATATATAAATTTTTAATGTCTGCAAAAAAAAACTGCCAATAAAAAAAAAATTTAGTATTTATTATTGTCATTTTATTTCACAAATAAAATATAATAAATAAGAAAAAAATGAATTGAAACTGAGATAAAATAAATTTCGGTTAAAAAAAAAAAATTAATGGTTTATGTTTTTGAATGTTTGAAAAGATTTTTTTTTTTTTTTTTTGCATAAAAATTTATTATTTCATGATCCAATAAATTTAATTTTAATGGCATCCATCTATGAAAAGAAGTTCAACAAATTTTGATATTGTCTGGGGTAGAGCGTAGATTTTTCCCCAAATGTTTTTTTTTTTTTGGTATTTAAATTGTCATTAATAATCAAAATTTTAGGAAATCATTAATGAAGTATACTCTAACGAAAAGGGGGTACAAAGTTTCATATAAGTAAATTCCAGTTTAAAGTATTTTTAAACTCTAGTAGAAAATTGAATAGTCCTTTGATTTGGCGAAAATTTCTGATGCCTAAGAATTTAATTAATTGAAATTTCCTTCTAATTTGTCAAAATTTTGTGCTTGTCTGTCACCTGCATCTCATTTAACTGACATTTATCTGTCATCTCTATCTCTGGCTGTCATATGAAGTTTAAATAGTTTCAAAATGTCCTAAATTATTTAAAAATGAAAAAAAAACATTAAGTAATATCAAAATTATCTCATCATATTTATTTGGTATACTAAAATTTCAAAATTATTCTTCTATGTTGTTTTCTTAACTATTCAAAATTTTTAAATTTTCAAAACACTTTGCAATAAATTAATTTTTGTGGAAGATATTGACACAACAGAAATAAAAATCCAAGTGCTAATTTTAAATAATTTATTACTTTATTGTAGTACCACAAAAAATTTATTTAATTCTAATTTAAAAATTCAAATTGCACCTGATTTTTCATTTTCTGGTTACTCAATTTTCCTCTTTACAATTCTTTATTTTGCATAAATTACAAAATTTTAAGATTAATTGCAGTTTTACACATAATAATGTAAATCTTATATATATATGCGGAATTTTTCTGGTTGCAATTGCAATTTGATATTTATTCATAAAAAAATATATAAGTAATAATTCATTTGACAATTCTTAACACCACAAACAAAACAAACAGCAAAAAAAAAAATTGAAACGATTGAAATTTAAATCCCAAATCAGATACAAGGCAATCTCTGGCATATCTTTACATAAAATTACATAATCATATTTATATAAAGGTTTTTTATGCTTTAACCAAAAAAAATTGTTATGCAAAAAAAAAATGAAAAATCATATATTAATCCGAAAATGAGCATATAAATAATTTTTGAGAATTTGTAAAATTTTTTTTACATTTTATTACAATAACAAAAAAATTTCAATTTTGTTTAAAAAAATTACAAACTATAAATTTAAATTTTTTTTTAGTGATTTATTTAAAATAAATAAAGTAATAATTTTTTTTTTTTTATGATATTTCTTCATTTTTTTATTTTACTTTTGTATATCAAAAATTTGTTAACATATTTTTTGGTCTTTATTGACTTTAAAGAAAAAAATTTGTGAAAATTTATGATTTTTCTGTTAAAAATTTTATAAAGAAAAACAATTTTGTTTTTTGAATTTTTATCGATTTTAAATTGTAAAAAAAATTTTCAATTATATTTTAAAAAGTAAATTCAATAATTCAATTTTTATTTGTATACAAAACTTTTAAAATTTTAGATGGAGAATTTTTCAAATTGATGGCAGCATAATTTCAAGAAAATGTGGTGTTAAAGTTAAAAGTAATAAATATGTATTAATATTTGATTGGTGCACCTGGACAATATTATATTTTTAGTAATTTTGCAGAATATAAAACATTAAAATAATTACATAGTTTTATTAAAGGATAGAATGTTGTACAAGGTCCTTTACTTTAATTTTCTGGACTATTAAAAGTGTCGCATAGACACGTAGACTGGCTTGAATTAAAGGTTATTACAATACCTATATTTTGGTATAGTATAGATTGTAAAAAGCATTGCCATACTCAACTCATACTTACTCTCATCATTAATTGAAAAATACTTACTTTTATCATTAATAGTTAAAATGTTAATAAATGAAAATGTTGATAGAAATTTATGAATTTTTCAATAATTTTAAGATTATTTCCTTTGTCGTTTTCGTTTTCGACTAAAAGTATACAAAAATCTAAATTCAAAATTGATGGAAAGAAATAATTTCAAAATTATATTTTGTTAACCAAATATCCAGTCACCCTTTTAATTCTATCCAATTTTGAATAAAAACTATATTTATCTACCGTTTTACTTTTCTACAACAATATCATTATACTTGAAATTACCTTACAATATATTTAAATAGTCCTGTTAAAAGGAAAACATAAGTTTTTGAAGAAAAAAATATAATAAATTCTATATAACTACTATTAAAATTACATAAAACTTTAGTTACCCACCTGAGAGTTTATTTCCAGTTCCTGTATCCTATTATATAAGCAAAACCATATACTAACCTTTCATTATTTTAGAAATTTGCGTCCCCTTATCATGATTTTGTATACCCCTTTTTTTTTTTTATGTCTCTGTTATAAATTTTTTACACCCTTGTGTGTCAAATGCTCTTAAAGAAGCATTGCCAATTACGTCCTACATTAAGTTTTTTTTATTTATTTTAATATTACCTTACTTCTTGTTGCACTTTTTTCAATACATAAAATAAAACGGAAGAATATATTACTTATATACGGTTAGTTAGACTCCTTTTTTACCGATGGGCTAACCCCTAAGTTACTTCAAATGGAAAGTGCAATTTTTTTTTTTTTTGTTAAATGGAAGGGTTTCTATGGGTGGTGCATGTGCATATACAAAATATAAATTCTTAATGCACTTTTAAGAAGCAATTGCAACGATGTTAAAATAATTTTATACCTTTTCTTTTTTATTTTTATTATTATGAGTGAAAAATTGGAATTTTCTATTAAATATTTTCCCTTGTATAAATGGTCTTTAAAATATCCTTTAACACAATATTTTTTTATCCTTTCAGCCCCATTTTCTTACATATAAAAAATGTTGTTTAAATATTATTTATTCTACTGTTTACTTATACGTTTTTTTACACACACTTTTCTTTTTGTTATTGCTCAAAAGTGCATTTGACATTTTCACCAAATAGGTTGGTTTTTTTTTATGAACACCACCATCATATGATCACTATATGAATGGGTAAAATTATGTTTTAATGGTCATATGGTTTTACTGTCAATTGAACACACACAATTTTTGTTTGTAGTATGTTTTTTTTTAAAGTGGACGGAAAAATTATTATTTCTTGTTATTTAAGTTTTCGCCATACTTAAAAGTATTTTTTTATGGTGATTCTATATAGAAAAAAAGATGGTCATTTTATGGTTTTATAGTTTATAAAATATTCAAATAAATTAAGAGTATAGGGCAACTTTATATAGCTTATAAATAGCAACCATAATTTCTCCATTTAATGTTCTGGAAATGTAGGGCAAAAAAATTTAATTAACAGGAATATTTTTTCTGATGTTTTAATTTTGGTGGAAAATTTATGATTAAAAACAAGTGATTAAATAAATTTTCTGGATCGTAAAAATTAATTATTTTTCGCATTTTCAATACTTTGCCATTTATAGGAAGACTTTTGAAATTTTGTATCGTATAGGAAATTCAGTTTTATAGTTAATAATAATTATCCAAATTTTTATATCGAACTTAATTAATAAATAATTTAAAATTTCACAATTTTATGTTTCACCACCGAAAGAATGAAGGTCCTTTTTATAATTTAAAATGGCTGTTTCAATTGAAATGTCAGTCGTACTGCGAATTTAAGAAGAGTATATGTTGACATTTTTGTATCTGAATTAGTAAATTTATCGTTTACATTAATTTTTAGTGTGTCAATTAATTAATTTCCTTAGTAATTTTAATAAATTTTTAATTATTAGAACTTTTGCCAATTTTTAATTAAAATTTTATTAACTTTAATCAAAGTTTATTCACTATTAGTAAAATTCCTATATAGTACGCGACTAATTGAACCAATAAATTACAAAAAAAGAATCCTGTAATTATTTAAACATCCTCGATGTATGTGCAAGACAATTGACGTCATTCCAAACTTATACGATACAATTTTCTTCTCCTTCCTCGTGCAACTTAATATAAAATTTTTCTACAAATTTCAAAAATTCTCTTATTTCGACGAATATGAAAAAGAAAAACATATAAATTTTTAATTAAATTTTCCAATTTCTTCCTTTTAAAATTAAAGAACGGAAAAAAAAAAGTTTTAAAAGCAAATTTTCTGTTTTTTGTTTTACGAAAATTCTTTGAAACTTTTTTTTTTATATTTAACCACCCTTTTTTTTCGTTTTTTCCTTAATTTTTCCAATTTTCCTTTACGCTATCATATATCTCTGCAAAAAAAACAAAAAAAACTTTATTATTTATGTTATTTCAAAAAACTTTTTGCCACATGTACAATGTTCCTTTAATTTTCTATATACAATCTTTTATTTGTATATATTAATTCAATAATAACATAAACCTCTAAATAAAAACATCGAATCGAACAAGAATGTTAAATTAATAAAACATAGAATATCAAAAAAAAAAAGGAAATGTAACATAAAAATAAACACTAACACGCACACAAATTAACTACAAACAAACAAACAAACAAAAGTTTTTCCATTTTCTCAAACCAAAAAAAAAAAATGAAAATGAAAATGGTTTTTTTTTCTCTCTCTCTTGTTGTATGTAACCTGTCGTGTTTCATTTTCTTCAAAATGGAGAATGGGATTGTCATTGTTGGTTATATAATAATGGGAAAATGGTTGATTTGAGTATTTTTATGTATATAAATACATTATCATGTTTGTTAACGAAGGATGTTCAACTTCATTAAGGATATAATAAAACAAAATTTATCCTATATTAAAGGAGAATTTTGAATAAGAAGAGGAAAAAGTCTCGAAAAAGGATTCTCTGTATCATTAATAAATAATAAATATATAAAATTTGAAAAGAAAATTTGCTTCAATAAAAATTGTAATTTAGTTTGGTTTTGTTGAATTTTATGTATATATATCCTTATGGAAATTATTTTCAAAAATTTATCTTCAACATTTTCCTTTCATTTTGTTGATCATTGGGAAATGATGGATTCACCTGGAATGACTCCTTGTCAACAACATTTTTCATTGGCATCATGTAATTATGTTTATGGTTTGAAATTGTAAATTGGGGATAAGGACGATTCTAATATTCCAAGAAAAATTATTTAAAAAAAAAAAAATTCCTTTAATTGAAAGTCTTTAAAAGTTTTCCAGAAATTCTTATCTTATCGAAATTTAAATGAAATTTTAAAATATTTAAAGACATGTCAACAAAAAAAAAAATTCAAAAAATTTTGATTTGTCCCATTAAATTATCATTTATTTTTCTTATCTTCTCTGGTCCTTAAATCCTACTAATTTTCTTATATCCTTACAAAGGATGTGTATAAATACAAAATCCTTTAATATTATCTGTCAAACTTTTCTTTTTTGATAAATTTATATGTTAAGAAAATTTTCTATTTCCTTTGTAAAATTTACATTTTTTAGGTTAACAAGAAAATTTTTATATTTCCATGTACATAAAAGAGAGAGAGGTTATCCTTTTATTGTTTAAGATTTTATAAAATATACAGTCAAGTATATATACAGTTAGATCACCTACAATGCCAATTTCGTACAAAATCCTTTTTTATCGACCCCATTAAAATATTTAACTTGGAAATATATTTTTTTTTTTTTACGTTCAATTTTCATTACTTTAATCTTGAAATCACAAGGATAAGAAAATTTAAAACAACAAATATATAACTGTCGTGTATATCTTGAAGTCGTATATCTGTGTTGTTAGTGTGTAAGGATTGAAGATAAACCCATTTTTCTTATACACACACATACAGAAAAAGAGTCAACATAATAAAGTAAAGAATTCATTCCCGTGATTCCGTTTTCTTTTTATAATATTTACACAATGAAAATGATTTCGTATTTTCTTTCTGTTTACACAGTAAAAGGGTACAACAACAACAACAACAAAAACTGTAAAATAAAATTTTATATTTTATTCTAGGACATAAATTTTTATCCTTCCATTCCCCCGCCGTCAATAACACACAGAATAATTCTTCTTCTTCTTGTTTATTTTTATTTTTGGCAGACACACTGTTAATATAATTATTAATTAGGTCGACAAATATTTACGTACATCCTTAAAAATAAAAAAAATTCGTCCTTCTCTTCTTCGATTTTCTTTTTGTCTATAAAGAAATATTTGTCAAATATACGGGGGACCAGTTCAACAACAAACAACGAGAAGAAGGATTCAATGGCAAAAAAAAAAGGGTTCTGAATGGTTTTGTTGTGTTTATATTTTAATGTGGCGTGTTGAGATTTTGTTGATTTTTTTTTTTTTTTTTTTAGTATTTTTGTACTATAAAAAGGACATTTTTTTTCTCTTGTAGTTTACATTAAAAAATAATATATATGGAATTTTTTATGATTATTATAAAAAAGTTTTCGACAAGAATATTTTTACTTGTAAAATTATAATAGTAAAATAAGAAAAAAAAAGGATATTAATTTACATAGTTAAATTTTTGATGATTTTCTTATGATGTTGTGAAAGAATTTGTTGAAGGATTAATGATTATTTTTATTATTCGTATAGATGGTATAATATATTTTTATTATTTGATGATAAAATATAAAAAAAATCAAAGATGAAAAATTTATAATAATTATGATTTGGGATAATAATTGGAAGGGATAATAATTTTATTTGTACAGACAGAATTTTTATTAACTAATCAAATAGAAGTGATTTAAAGGATAAAAGTGGGGATTTTGTATGTATAAGTAGATTTACTTATTAATTTAATACGTGACACATCAAGTTTTGCCTATATTTCACTGAAGAAAAACAGGACAACTTCATTGGGACACACACACTTCGCTATATTACCATAAAATTTCAGTGTCATCTTCTTAAAAGAACATAGACTGTTTTGGCAATGCTATGTTCGTTCACGTGGAGAACTTCAATGGATTTGCCGTGTTCTCCAATTAGTACATTTTTTTTATCACTCACCTTTTTGACCAGAGATTAGGTAGAACTTATTCAGGAAATATATAGCATAATTCGTAGGACTTTTGGTAAATGGTGGCTAGATAATATATTTCGATAAGAAAGTGGCTGTCAGGTTAATAAACCTTATTTAAAGTTTTACTTTGACAACAATTTGACAATTATACTAAGACTTTTTCGGAAGAAAATCATGAAATTTATGCACAACTATTCAAGTATTTGTACCAATTTCAAACATGGATAATTAATTTTTCAATATTTAAGAATTTCTATCAAACTTTCTAATAACTTATAAACAATTTCTTAAATTTTCTTATTTAATTTTCTTCTATCCAATTTAAAATTTAACAGAAAATTTAAAATTTAATAATAATATTTCTTTAATCATGTCATTATTAAATTATAGAATTTAGTGTCACAAAATAAATATAAAAAAAAAACAGAAATCTCAAAAATGTAATGCCATGAATATAATATTTCCGTTTCATTTTTATGAAAAATTTATTTCTCATTTTATTTTTATTTGTGTTACTGAAAAAGTTACAAAAATAATTCACTTATAAATATTTTTTTTTATTCCTTGATAAGATTTATATCAAAAGTGATGTGCAACAAAGTTTTCGTGTGTTGGAATGCAACGTGTATAGTAATATCTTCATATTCGAAAACAAACCTCCATAGTGTCACAAATATATTCAAAAGGTGTTTTTTGTGTATAATACATGATTTTTTTTTCCTTGTAGATTATTTATAGAATTACAATTTTCTGAAAAGGTACACACAATAAAATAAAATATTTATAAATCTTATTTAAAGACTCTGTAATGTGTTCTTTTCAAAAAAGGATATCATATTTCCTTATATTTCATATTTAAAAGAAGAAATGATATTGTGAATATTATAGAAATTTCTTTATAGCATAAATGGATTTTAGATGGAAAAATGGTTTTTTTTTGTTGGAAATATTTTCTAAAATTTGTATTAAAGTCCAATGGAATTTCATTTTGTTTTTAGGTTTAAGCTATTATATTTCGATAATGTTATATAACTTTGAAATAATATAGGTGGTCTTTTGGTGACATTTTAATGAGATAATGATACAGGCATACAGGGTATGTCGGATATATGAACAAATTTCTTGTCTAACATCAAGGATAGACAATTTTTCCATTATCTGAAAGTTGGCTTATGAATATTAAGAACTAACTTCAAAATTTTGACAATTACTGCAAAGTTTGGATCAATTATGACAAATTGTAAGCCCAATCATGGATAGATGTTATAATTGTCAAAATTTGCCAAAAGATTTGTCATATTTGTCTGAAAATTTGTAATAATTGTCAAAATTTTATGCACGGTGCCAAAAAATTTACTAGGTTCGTTATTCAATTAAAAGTTAATGTCCAGTTCTTCGGATTCACCAGAAAATTCAAGGTTTTCTTCAAACTTTTCTGGATTATCTTTTTTTTTAAATTATCATTTTTCCTGTCAATCCTTTCTCTTGAACTAAAAGAAATATATTAACAGAAAGTTTTTTCCCCTCTTCTTTAATCCTTTTTAATTCATTTCTTTCTGATATTAATTTAAAAAATTTCCATCCTTAAATATTGCCATCATGTTACCATAAATGTAATTTAATTTCTAAAGGACTAAAGCCAAATATAATACAATTAAGGCCAGATGTCCATGTATAACATCGTTTTAAATACATCAACTTTTGCTTATTCCTTTTTTTTGCCTTTATGGGTAAACATAAGAACAGAGTATAAAAGTATAATTGGCAATGCAGGTCTAATAAATAAATATACACAAAAGAAGAAGAAGACGAAAAAAACTAACAAATCCTAACCAATATCCTAAGCACCATCATAAGGTGGAATAGAATTTTATTTTATTTTTTTTTTCTACAATTCTGCATAAATGCAGTATTAAACCAACATTTTTCCTATGTTGTTCATTTTACTAGATTTTCTCTATAACAATCCTTTTTACTATTATAGTTAAATGAAAAAAAAACACTATATGTATATGAACTTTTGAACTTTTATGTGCATTCCTATTAAAATGTAAAATTTATGCAATATGTTTTCTGTTATTCAAATGAATTGTACACACACTGTAAATTTCTCTCTATATTGCATATTGGTTTCTAAAAACTTTTGGAAGAAGAACTTATTGCATTTTTTTTTGGGTAGACAAGAGGACATTTTCTATGTGGATATAAAAATATTGAATGTTAGATATATATAAATATAAATCTTGTACAGAAATGACAAAAGATTGTGTACTTTTAAAATTGAATTTAACTAAACGAGTCTAGTTATAAAAGAAATGTTTATATTTTATATAGTTTTCTATTTTGTTATCCTTTTTTTATTTTGAATATTGAATTGTAAATATATTTTAAAGTTCAAGTACTTTTCTGTTAACTTTTCTGACTTGAAAAAAATTAATATATAAATTGGAATATTTAAAATTATTTTGTAAATTGATTTTTTATGGATACAAAATTGTGAAAAAATTTTGAGTTTTCAGTAATTGAACACAATTTCACGGAAAAAAGGCGCCGAAGCCAATTTAAATAAAAAGGAAATTATATAGTTTAATAAATCTTATTTTAATATACGGCCATTAACTGCCAAAATAATCTGTCAATATTTTGATCTGACAAATTTTCAGGTAAATCAGAACCAAAGTTTTAATAGTATATTTCACATATCTCTGCGATTAATATCCAGGATAGTAAAATGAGAAATACTGCAATCTATGTTTAGGCAATATAATTTTGGAGCTTTAAACCAGCATTTCTTTCTATAATCTGCCAGTTTATTTACAGAATTGACATAAATTTAACTGCGCTCTAAATTTTTCTTTTATAATTAAAATGATAGAAAATTTAAGTAAATTTTTGAATAACTAATCGATAATTACACTATCGATAATTATCAATCGTTACATTAAATTTATTCAATTTCTACAATCAAATTTTTCCCATCGTCTCCATAAATAAAATATTTAATTATATAGTTTAAAATTTATTACTTAATTTTCTAATATCTCCAAAAAAAAAAAAACTAAAGCTAAAAATTTAAATAATCGAATTTCTTCTTATATTTCTTTTTAAATAGCATATTCGTTGATAGATTAACTAAACTAAAATTTCTTGAATAATTATTATAATATATTATAGTTTTGTTGAAAGTCTAAATTTCCCATAAATTAGAAAGAAAACCAAACTTCGAATATCATTAACAAAATTTCGTGGGTTCAATACATAAACTATAAAGCTTAATAAAAATTAATCAAATATACAAAATTTAAAACTAAAAATTTCCATATTTCACTTCTTGCCTTTTCCAAAAAAAAATATATATATATAACAAATTCTGGTTAACAAAACACCCTCGGTTCTTAATAATCTTCTTCCGTCAATTTTAAATATGAGAAATTTAAATAAAATTTCTATCCAAAAAAAAAACAAACACAATTCTTATTATATTATTATGATCAATTAATCAAAAACTACATTCATTTAATCATCATCAAAAGCAAAAAAAAATAACATTTTCAAAAACAAAAACGAAACGAATTTTTTTAATATACCAAAAAATAATACACAGAAAAAAAATTGGAACAGAAAAAATGGTAATAAAAATTATAAATTTATTTAATTTTCTGTATGCGATAATAAAAAAAAAACTAAACTACCCACTTTGACCTAATAGCGGATAGAAGATGATTAAAGGCTATAAAGATAAATTTATGTTATAGTTTTAAGTCTGTTTATTTTTTTTACCTAAATTTTGTTAATGAGATTTTCAGTGTTTTTTTTTTCGTTTTACATTTTGTAGTTTAAATTTATTGTCATTTCGTCTAATGGATCAAATTTCAATCATTAATATCGTTAGCTATCTATATAAGAAATTATGCTTTGCATTTGTTTTTTTTAGAAAGTTTTTATTATGAGAGTTGTTGACGGATGGAAATTAGTTATGAATAATTTTTTTTTTTAAATTTAGTTTTAATGATATTAGAAAAATATTAAATTATTAAAATTTTGTATGGAGAAAGTTTCGAAAGATTATAGAAATGATAATTTTTGTGAAATGGTTTTGCGAAAAGTTTTAGATTAAAATTAAAGAGTAAAAATTTAATGGTAAAAATTCATGGTAAAAATTTAATTTTGATTAACTCAGAAATTGTCCGAAATTGTATTAGTCGATTATAGTCATAAGAAGAGATTGTTTATAATCGATGGACAAAATTATGGATATTTAAATTAGGACCACAAAGATATTTTAATGAGCAGATAAATTATACTTAGAACTGCCCGAATCGATAGTTTTCCAAGACTAGTCTGAAACAACAATTTTTCAATTCAGTATATTATGATTTCTGAATTACCTGTTAGATACTATATTAACTATCTGTAAACTTACTGTTAGCCGCCTGTAAACTAACTATAAACCATTTCTTAGCTTACTGTTAGCCATCTGTTTCTTAAATATTGACCAAAAATACAGAAATCATAAAATTTTTGGCTGAATTATAATTAGCTTACAGCCAAAATCTAGTAAATTATACTTATGAACAATTATATTAACAAACTTCATTTGATTTGTTAAAAGTTCTTGAAAATTCATTAATTATTCAATAAATTGATTCGAAATCAATATTTGTAATATCCGAATTCCATAAATATTAAACATTTTGATTAAACTTTTAACATTAATATGTATATATCGAATTTTCTCCAAACTATAATTATACCCCCTTAGCCAATTTTTCATTTTAAAACATTTTCATTTACAGAAATATACTTTTAACATATTACATATAAGTAAAATTGATTACACAAACTATTTAACCGGATATTATAATAATTTTTTATATATTATTTATCATATTAAAAATTTCGTCTTTTCATCCACACATTTCCAAACTAAACATATATATATCTAGTAGCCATGCTTATACCTCGTTTACAGAACAGAATCATAGACATTTAACCCATTTTATATATTTTTATATAAAAAAAAATTGATTCAGGAAATTACCAACAATTTACTATATTTCTTTCTTTTTATACACTTTCAACCCTTCTAATATGAAAATTAAATTAATTTGATACCATATGATTAACCGAAACAAACTCCCAAAAAAAAAAAAACGTGAAAAGATAATTTCAAAAAAAAAAAACGAAATTCTAGAGAAAATAAAAAACCCTTTTTATCACACAAAATTCCTATATTTTTTTTAGCAAAATTTCAGCCCATTTCCTTCATTTTAATGAAAGGAAATAAAAAATGTAATACTTTAAATACCAGTTAAACAGGATATATGACAAACATATACTAACAAAAAAAAAAGGATAAGAAAAAAAAAATATAGTGTAATTTTATCACATTCAAAAGAAATAAATTTATCAATGCCAAACAAATTTTTATATTATTGTAATATAAATTAACCCTATCAATTACTCAGACCTAGTTATTACTTGTTTTGGTTATATATCCTTGGGGGTAGTATAAATAAAAATGTAGAAACAGAAAAATTATACTACTTATTTCTATGTTTACTATTAAATTTGATAACCTGAAACTGGTAATAAATGGTATAGTGTACATAATTGTGGACTGTAGAGTAATATTTTTATTATATAGGGGGATATCCTGTTTTCCAAAAAAAAAATGACTGAATAAATTGAATTTTTTTGTTGTTGTGTGTGAGGATAATAATAGTTTAACCCGTGAGGTTCGGTTTTTTTTTTTGCGATAGAAAACAGGAAATTCTAGAATTTACTAAAGTAATGGTTTTTGTTACTTACCAGGGCTAATTTCAACTAACGTATTATTATTTTATTAGTTATATCGCTAAATTTTCTTATTATATTACGTAACGTAAAATTAATATTTATGATTTCTTCAAAAACATCACGAATAGCTAAAATATTTTGGTTATTTTTTAAGTGCTATGTAAAAAAATTCCGCGCAGCCTAACTACTGATCAGTAGTTTTATAATTACGGGCTTTTTTTAAATTCAACTACGTACTCTAAATGCATATTTGGAGTATATGAGATTTTATACTACTACTTACTACCTTTCATATACTATATTAAACCTAATTTTTAAAGCTTATTCACAATTGGAAACACGATTTTAGTATTCGGCGCCTCTAGCGGTAGAAATTGGAAATACAGTTAATGGCATCATATTCTACTCTTAACTACCTTTCCAACGAGTAGTCACACTTCATTTTTGGTGCACATTTACTATATAAAATTTCATTTTTATTCGAAAAAAGATGTTTTGGCAAAAAGCGAATAGCGCCGTATACCGGCCGAATTTTGAAATTCTATCAATTGCATCTGGTTCTCAATAAATCCAGCTTTCCATCGGTTGGTCTGTCATTTACCTGAGTGTACATTAACCATGTGAAATAACTGGTTTTTATTGTTTACATCGGACGGACAGACGGACAAAAGCGTTAGCATAAGGGATTTTTTGTTTTTAAAAAGCCCTTAAAAGGGAAAAGGTTTTCAAGTTCAAATTAAAATTTATGGGTTGAAAATATAATTTTGAGTTAATTTAATTTTTATGTAATAATTTTTGACATTTGTATAATTGAAATCGACAATTTCAATTTTGGATAGAAAATCAATTTTTGTTGCTATATTTTCCATCTCATTATATTTAGAAATAAACTTTAATGTTCAATTTCATCATTGTGAGATTGACACATTTCTTTTTGGTTCATTAAAAATTTAATGATTTTTTTAATATTATTTTCTATTTTTTTGGTGTTTAAGAATTTCTAAATTGATTTTTTTAGAGATGATATCAAATATCAAAACTTTTGGGTGGTCATTTTATTTTTTAAATATAGATTTTTTTATGGATTAGTTTTAATATTTTTATAGATCATTTTTTGATCTAGTTTAAATGGAAAATTGATGTTTATATAGTCAAGAGTTTATATTATTAGTTAAATTTTATTATAGAATTTAAGAAGATTAAAAATTTGATGACAGTTTACAAGTTTTATTGATTCATAAATAATATTTTGGAGTTTGTAAATTAGTTTTTCATTCATTTTGTAACATCTACACATGATTTTGTTCCTTTGGATAGATTAATTTAATAGATTTTAGGTGGGGAAATTAGGAAATATTTATAGAGAACAGATTTTCAGTCATGTAAATTCGTTTGTAAAATTTATGAAATTGTTATTTAAACACAAGTAGACTGTACACTTGTATTAGGTAAAATCCTCTAATTTTCGGACAGGTCCTTAGTTAAATAAAATATAGAATTACATAGTCAAATTTTACTTTTAAAGATCATTTTCTAATTTGTCTACAGTCTACACTAAAAAGGCTCATAAACTATAAAATCCCTGAATGCCCTACTTTGCTACTTTGCTTATATTTGAGGACATTTTTTTCTCTCTTTGTCATTTTAACCATATTTAATAAATTAATATATTTTCACTGGCCAAAACCTACCACAAATTTTTGGTTCAATAATATATTTAATTATTATAATTTATTTATTAAATTTTTACCAAAAAAAAAAAACTGAATGGTTGATTTTTATCGAACACAAAGCCAAATAATAATAAAACAGGAAAAAAAACTCCATCTACCAAGCAAAACAAACAAAATAATTTCACCTACACTTCACACGCAATCAAAAATATCCTTGAATATCCTTTTGTTTTTTTTTTTTTTTGCTTTTTCATAACAATGTTAAAAAAAATTATTATAGCCATAATTAAAATTCCTTTTAATTTAAGTATACAAATAAAATAAAATTGTGAAAAACAGTGAAATTTTCCAATGTTTGATATAAAAAATAAAAAAAAATATTATTATAAAAATTCATTATCTTTTTTTGTTTGGTTCGCTCACAGGCCTCGAAAAAAACAAATTAAATATAAAAAAATTTTCATTTAATCCTTTTTACAGCAAAAAATATTTTAAAACATTAAATAATTTTTCAAAAAAAACAAAAAAAAATGTGTGTGTGGTGTAATTACACACCAAATTTAAATAAATTTCTGTAAAAAAATTATAATTTCACTTCACTTTCTGCCACCGAGCAAAAAAAAATGTAAATGAAAAAATTTTTAATTTTAATTTCAGAATAAAAATAAAAAATTTTAAAAGAAAAATAATTTAATTTTTATTGAATAATTATTTTTTTCTGTAATGCAGTAAATTCCCAAAAAGCAGGTCAAAAGTGAACAGAATAAATTTCCATTTTACAAAAATAAAATGAATAAATTAATTAAAAAAATATAAGAGAAAAATTGAAAATTTATTTAAAATATTTCATTATTTTTCCATTTTTGATTGCGTGTAGTCGTGAAATTTGTATATGGACTTAACGAAATTGCGTATCCTTTTTGATTAAACATTCAACTAGCAAAAATTTCTTAAATTTAACTACAAAAAAAAAAAACTATTTTATAATTTAATTAAAACTTTTCATTAGAATTTCAATTTTATGCTTTATTTTATTTGCTTGTTTTTTGTTTGTTTGTTTGTTTTATCTTTAATTTTATTTACAGAGTGGATTTCCACCCTATAACTATAACTCCCTTCCTGATGCTCTACACCTTCTGGTGAGTCTTTATTTATATTCTTTTGTAACTTAACAACAAATTTTATTTTTTTTTCACAAAATTTTACTTAAAATAATTTAAATTTTGTTTGTCCTCCAAAACTTCACAAAATTTTTTCGTACAAATTCATTTTTGGAATTGAAAGAACCTTTGAATATTTCCATTAATTTTTTTTAAAACTAATCCCAATTTCACCTTTAAGAATTATTAATTAAATCTCTTTGAAATTGTACAATTTTGCATGAAGATTTTATGTAAATATTTAATTTTAATAAATGTAATTATAGAAATGTAAAAATTAATTTGATGCAATTTTTTAGCTAAGCAAATATAAATATTAAATCAATTTCATATAAAATTCCCATGGGTCGAAAAACGTCTACATTTGAAATAATGTATAAAATGCATGGGTATTGCAGGAAGACGTATTTTTGCTATTTAAAAATTGTAAATGTCCTTAGTCCTTCAATGCGAGTAAAAATAATAGTCAAAAGTAAAACCTAGATAAAAGTAAAATGGGTAACAATGAAAAGGATTACGATATATGTAATTTAGTTTCATTTATATAAATTTTTTGGTCCTTCTGAAAAGCAAGTTTATTTTTGGTCCTCTTGATATTTTTTGATAATTCTTAATAGCCAAGTCTGTAAATTTTCAAAAAATTCAAAAGATTTTAGTAATCCAGTTTAAATCTCACAAATTTATCCTTAAAAATATTGTAATTGAATTAATTTTTAGTGTACTAAATTTTCTATTAACAAACACGTAAATATTTCTTTGCTATAATTTCAAACATGTTTCAAAAAAAGAATTACTAATTTTATAATTTAAAAATATTATTTACATTTTTCCACAGAAAAAGAAGGAAACTCTTTCATCAAATTTGCTTGTGTATATCACATAATTTTTAATTTTTTTAATTTTGCTGTCTGTCGGGTTGACAATGCAAATGTTATGCAAATTAGCAAACATAGAGCATAAAGTGTAAAATTATAAAACAACAAAAATGATAAAAGAATTAAAAATAATAATTTCCATAACGGATAAAAAAACGAAAAATTAATAAAATAAAATTTAATGAAATACGGAAACTACAATATCAGTAGACAGTTTACTTTATAGTTTATTATGCACGCAATTTTTGTATGGTGTCACTCACCCTAACATATTTTTTATTTTTGTCTTTATTCCATTTTGAGTTGATATAAAATGATTTTTTTTTCAGTATTCTAAACATTATTATTCTTTAATTAATTATGCAATTCTTCGACCACAAAAAAGCTGAACAAACATAATGTATATATAAGCTTGGAAAAAGAGTGTCACCGTAGCGTCGTTTCCCCCATTAATATTTGCATATAAATTGAATAGAGATTATACACGATAGTTAAATTATGTTTGTTGATATGCAGAAAATATAAAATGTCACTGGCAGATGGCGAATATAATGTGCAAAATAGCATTAAATTGAATTTGAAATTTGTGTATAGAATTAATATTAGTGGTGAAAGAAAGTCTAGTATAGGTCACCAATTACACAATCAAAATTTTGACACTATTTTGCTCTGTTAGATTGTCAAATATTCGGAAAATGTCGCTCTATATTCTCTATAATAATTCAGATTTGACTCTTCTTACCAATTACTTGTTGCTTATATGTATATTATTAATATTGTTAGCATTTTTAGGGACCACGAGTGTTTACCATAATTTAATGTCCACAAATTGAACTAAAATTGGACCCTAAAAGACCCAATTTTGTTATAGAAAAAAATCAGTTTTGTCTCTCATTATGCTTACAGTTTGACCCCAATTACTCCAAAAAATGAATTTTTAATCGTACAGTGTCAAGCTGTCATTCTAAAAACAAGGAAAATTATTAATTTATCTGAGCAAATAATTAAATGGTTAGTTATTTAGACTATAATTGACAAATAGTACCATGTTAACACGATCCTTTTCGACAAAATTTATCATAATTAACAGATTTGTAAGACCACCCGCCATTCTGGTATATTAATACATATTATTCCAACATTTACCTATGAACTATTAAATTTGTATTAATAATATTTTTCAAAATTCTTTTAAATCAAAATTCTTTAAAAGTTTTAGAATGAATTAAAGGAACTTTTTGTATCATTAGAACCTAAGGTTATATATATTAATGAAAAGATGAAATAAAAAGAAGCAATTAATCATTACAACATAACGAAATATAAACAAAAACCACATTTTTTTCTTTTCAAATGTAAATGTATAAATGTATGATGGGATATTTCAAAAGTATATAATATTTTCTTTTTGAAGAATTTTCATATTTGTATACCAATAGTGAAATAATATTTTGACTCAAAGGCATAAAGATTAGTTCAAATGAAGGTTGGAAGGTCTCTATATATATATATACTTTGCGTTATATCAGAAATATTGTCTTGCCTTTAACTGGTCGATGATACTGTAAATTATAATAACATTTTAAGTTCCAGTTCGAAATTGGGCATTTCACTTTAATTATGGGGAATGAGAAATTAATTATTACGAAATATTTCAATGGTCGATGCTTAATCTATCTAAGCAGTTTGGAAAGAGTAGCACAAACTTTAATAAGAATTTAATGATTGTGCCACACTAATCAGAAGAAATAGAATTAATAGTTAAATCCAAGGTATTGAATTAATTTAATGTTTTAGTTTCCAATCAAATAGTTCAAAATCTTCACTTCTCTACAGTGCTTTAATTTATTCATTCAAACCTTCAATTCAATTAACCTATCCATATCCATTCAGTAAAATTCTGAAGGTCACAATCTTTAAATTTGCGAAAACTTTCTTCAAATACTTATAACCAAAAATTGTTTACATTTTTGCGTTTTTTACTTCTATATTTAACACATGCGCCATTTCCAGGTAAAATTCCTTATACGCACATATAATAAGTAAAATTGTTATCACCTCAGGTGGTTTGTTTTTTACTGTCTGTTGATTTTTTTTTGTATATTTGTATTTCTAATAATATATTTATTCCTCTACGTTCAACTCTTCTATATTCAAATATATAATAATATTTTTTCTGTTAACTTTAGCTGGAATTATTATTCATTACAAATTTTTCTCAAAATCTCTTCCTCTATATACATTTTGACCATAATATACTTTTCTCTGTATTATAATCATATACATATATCAATCCATCTAACTAGCTCTAACTGTTAGACAAACATTAGCTCAATAATATAACAAAAAAAAAAACCAGGCCTAAAGGCAAAAATACAAATTATTATTATGATTTTTATGGTCTACAACAGTGTAATAATGCCAAGCTAGAGAGAACTGAGTGATTAACAACTTTTATGAAATTTTTTGTTTTTCAGAATTGAAGTAATATTTATGATGATGAAAAAAAAAGTATATGTATGGTTAAGGTTGAGGTGTATACGTACATCAAGTTTATTTTTTTTTTTGAAGTTGTATAGAAAGAAAGAGGGATTTTTTTTTTTTTAAATAATTACCATCGTCAATATAACAGCAAATTGTACATATATATAGCTAAATGTATATATATATAATTCTAGTGATTAATTATGTTGTCCCTTAACCATAATAAATTCTGGAAAATATTTAACTAAACAAATTATTATTCAACATAAAAAAATAAAACAAATTCAAATTGAAAAGAAACTTTTTTTTTTTCCTATTTTTTTTTTGGAATTTTGCTTTCTGTTTTTATTCAAAGTTTTTTTTTCTTCTATATTTATAATAATTATTCATTTTGGATTGATTATAAATTTATACACTCACCTATATTTGTATTTATATTTAATTTTTTTTTTAGTGTTGGGATGAATGCGCTAAACCACCACCACCAAAATTAAATAAATCAATACGTGAAACATGGGCATTACGTACAGTATCAATGTTACAACAAGATTCATTAGTATTAGTTGATGTTGCTTGGGCACCATTAAATACACCAAATCAATGTTTAGTTACATGGGAAGTATCCGGTGGTGGTCTTATGGGTAATTTATTAACGGAAACATTTAATGTACAATTATCGTTATGGCCAGATACAAAATATCGTGTACAAGTAACATGTAAAAATAAGGTAAGTGAAATTATATATGAAAATATGAAAATTATTATTAAATAGATTAATAATAGTTTAATTTTCCCTCTTATAAATCACTTAATCAATATAATAGTTTTGTTAGAAGCTTGAAGATTATTGAAATTTCTTTTCGAAATTTAATTGGAATGAGTTTTTGAACGAAAATTTTGTTAAACTAACCGATCTGTTGCATGATTTTAATAGATTCGGTAGATTAACTAGGG
The DNA here is from genome assembly GCA_949752835.1 of Empis stercorea. Classification (NCBI taxonomy): domain Eukaryota; kingdom Metazoa; phylum Arthropoda; class Insecta; order Diptera; family Empididae; genus Empis; species Empis stercorea. The sequence continues at coordinate 55,045,271 of OX457087.1, read as the reverse complement.
ATTTAAACTCATTTGTAACCAAAATGGTGAAGAACTTGTGAACCAATGTGAAATTTTCGAAAACCAAATGATGTGCAATAAATAATTTTAAATAAATTCTTTGTGCTTTCAAGTCTATTCTTCAGCAAATTTTAAATATCACAAAGGACAATGGTATAATTATTTCCATGATTCAAATTTTTTGATCACAACATTTTCGAGGCAAAGTTTTAAACTTCAGAATTAATTCCGCACTGTAATATGTCATTTTCGTCTATCACAACCTCAAGTTTCCTGTGAATTTATGAAGGATAAGCTGACAATTAGAGGATTTACTGATTTGTAACTGATCCTTTTATGGTAAATTTCTGATCCAAATAATCATACCAATAAAATCAATCTTGATGTTCAGTCAATTCTAACTTTGGTTCTTCAAAAATTGATTAATCAGTCAGGTTGCACTCTCCATTTAGTCTATATGTTCTTTGCCAAGTCCAATTTAGGAAATTATTCTCCATCTTTTAAATAATATGAAAATCTAAATAAAACCATTTTTCTCTTTCTTATTTTATATTCTATAGCTAACTGGTTCAATGAGTCGATCATTACCACTTAATATTGATACATCAGAAGCGATAACAACACATTTACCACCAAATAATATAATTAAAACAATACAACAACAAACAACAAATACATTAACATCACCATCAAATATTGATAATAATAATAATAATAATAATAATCAATTATTATCATTTGATGATCAATCAAATGAATCTATAAATCATCATACAAATTTTATATTTAATTGGCATCATACTAACGGTGGTACTGGCCAAATAACAGATGATGATGATATTGATTTAATTAATAATAATAATAATGGTGATGTACAAGTAAATCGTATTGAACATTTAAATCAATCTGGTTTAAATATATTAACAATAGCTGCAATATCAGATATGCAAAAACCATTAATATTTGGTGTTATAGCTGGTTCATTATTATTAACTGTAATATTATTTTTATATATATGTATGTTACGGTCACAACGTATTCCTAGTGATAAAGCAGCACTAATTGAAGATGATGGTTGTGTAGTAACAACTGCATCATCATCATCATCATCTGGTGTTGGTAATTGTGGTAATACAATAAATTCTTCAAATATTGTTGTTGCACAAGGTTGTGGTGGTGTAACAAATCATTTCGGTGGTGATCCTAGTGTTAGTTTAAATCCAGGCTATTATACAAAAAAATTACATGTATTATCAGTGTAAAATTTCAAAAAAAAAAAAAAAAATTAATAATTTAATTTAACTAATACACAAAAAAGGATATACTAAATGAAAAAATGACAAAAAAAAAATATTTACAATTTTAATAAATTAAATAATTAATTAATAATAAAAATTTAAATAAAAAATAGGTCAACAAATTTTTTTTGAAATAAATTAAAATTAAATTAAAGTAATTTCAAAAATAAAAAATATTTGGTATGAAAATGCAAAACCAAATTCTGCTATTAATAATGGTTTTACTATACTCTTAAAGGATTCTCTTAGCAGGATGAATGTTAGTATGAATGCGATCCTGTGTATATGTGAATTAATTTTGAATCAGAAAATTAAAATATTAAAATTATTTTTAATTTAAAAATGCATAAACAAAAATTGATTCATTTTTATGTTTTTTGGTCCATTAAAGAGAGGGACCACAATTAATAATTATTAATTAAATTTGTGCGCGTGTGTTGTGTATGACTGAAAAAAATAAAATAAAAAAAAAGAAATTTCTGTACAGTATTTTTGAAAAATATTTAAATGAAAAAAAATAATGATTTATCCTTTTTTTTTTCTTGTTGAGAAATTATCATTTTTATTTTATTTTTTATTTCTGTAGATAGCAAAAAAAGAAAGAAAGAAAGAAAAAGTTATTTAAATTTTATTTATAAGCTTTTTTTTTAGTTTGTAAGTTTTAAAATTAATGCAAAAAGAAAACTTAATTAATAAATTTTTTTTTTTATGTAAAAAAGAAAACAATCCACATTTAAAAAACAAGAACAGAAAAAATAAAATTACAAAAAATGCAATAAAATATAATAATCAAATATTGGAAAATAAATAAAAATTAATCGGAAAATAAATTAAAATTATTTTTAAATAATTATTTAAATTTTTAATTTTTTATATTTTTTTATATTTTATAATTATAAATGGTAATATTCCTTAATGTCGTGCATTACGTAAAATATTTAATTTTTTAATAAACTGTCATAATAATAATTACACTAACTGTCACAAAAAAGTATCATAAGCTGTCAAAAAATATTACAAAATGTCAAAATAAATATAAATAAATTATTTTGACATTTATATTTATTTTCTGTAATTCGTCGCGTGTGAGAATTTAAATGTCGTATGTAATGTTTTTCGATTTTCTGATTATTTATTGAAACTGGGGTTCTAAACGCAGCTAAATATATTGTCAAAAGTTGCGCCATAAATGCACATACGACAAAATGATTTTGAATATTAAACATCATAACTTTGTTCAAACAAAGTACAGAAATCTGAAATTGTGATCTGAAAACGAAAATGTTGAGGAAGTGTGAGAAAAATCGCTCCGATAGAAAATAAGTTTACAGACAATTGAACTTAAATTTTCATTTACCAAAAACTATCAGAGTCAACATACGACACTTAGATTCTCACGCGACGAATTTTCAAATTTGCTAATCATTTGACAGTTAAATTGGTACTTTTACAGCTCAATCAAAATATAATATAACAAATTTTTCTTATTTTATTTTCCCAATTTTCTTATTACTTTTTTTTAACCATCAACAATCAACTCTAATCCTTCTCGCAATACATATACAAACTAAAAAATGTCAAATAATTACAATGAAATAAAATAGTCCTTTAAAAAACTTCAAACTCCTTTTACATTTTCTTATAAAATTTTTAAATAATTATTCTTAAAAAATTCATTCCTTTTTTCATTCTTTCATCTAAATAAAAAATAATTGGTATTTAAAAATAAATTTAAAATAGAATTTCTTAAAATTATTAAATTTTCTAAGAAAATTTAATTATAATAAGAATAAAAAAAAAAACCTTAAAAAAATCCGTCTTCAAAAATAAAAAGTAATAAAAAAAACTTAATGAACAACGCCAATAAAAATGAAAATTTTTCTCCAAATATCAGAAAGAAATGGGAAAAATTTTGAGGCGTTGTTTTCATAATCTAAAATTAAAGAAAATTTATGAAATTAAAATTAAAAAAAGAAAATTTAAAAAAATAAAATTAAATCTATAAATCGTAATTTGTGTGTACAAAAAAAAAAGCTACAAAATTGTTTCCAATTTTTATAATTATATCCTTTTTTTTTAGTAAGAAATATATTTAAAAATATGAAAAATCATTTTTACACTGAAATCATATTGTGCAACGTCAAGCAATTTCAACACAATTAGAGTAATGCTAAGCAAGTCCGTTTTTTTTTCAATTCTGAAAGAAAATCCTTAATCGAATATCAATTTTTCGGAAAACTACAAATTCAAAAATGTTGTGGAATAATGAAACTCGGAAAAATTTCATATAAAATTATGATTTTTCCATTTCAAGTTCCTTCCAAGGCAAATTTAATTAATCGAAAAATTATATTATGAAAAATGTAACTGGACTAGTGCGTTAATAATTCTCACTATCGCGATTTACAATTTCCAAAGTTTTGCGCTACAATATGATTTCAGCATTAGGAGAACCCAAAAACCCAAAAAAATAAAAACCTTTTTCGGACAATTTTTAATTTTGTATAAAAAAAAAACCATTTTGAATTTTCTTTACAAATAAAAATTAAAGAAAATTAAATTAAAAATAATCTTTTTTCTCTTTTTTATCTTTTGAAATATAAAAAAAAAAAAAAAGTGAAAAATAAAAAATTTCTAAAAAATGAGCACGACAAAATTCCTCATGTAACGAAAACAAAAATCAAAAACAAAACAAAAAAAAAAATAAAATTTAATAAAAATTTTATCTAAAAAATTAATAAAAAAAATAATAATAATAAAAATTATTTTATTTGAAAAAAAAAATAAAATTATAAAAATTTAAAAAATTTTAACTTTTTGGCTTAAAAAATAATAATTAAAAGAAAAAAAATAATAATTCTAAATAAAATTATGAATTTATATGTGTTTTTTGTACAAAATAAAAGTAAATAAAATTAAATTTATAATTAAACAAAATTTAATGTTTGTAAAATTATGTGGAAAAAAAAATTATGGAAAATTTACAAAAAAAAAAATAATAAGAAATATTAATTTATAAATTAAATAAAATTTATGTAATTGTAAAAACAAACAAAAAAATATCAATTAAAATTTAGAAAACTTTTAAAATAATAAATTTTTACTCCAACAAAAATTACTTTTTCAAATAAATTTCAATTTTATCACACAATTTTCTTCATTAACTTTCCTTGTGTGGACAGAAATTTGAGTTGGAATTGATTTCAATTATACAATATTTTAGAGGGAGATTATTTTCTTAGAAAGATCTGACAGTCCAGGGTTAGGATAAGCCCTTCAATTCATTTATACCAATTTCTTTTCAGAAATTTTTTTTCTACACCACACCATGGTGGCAATTGTCAAAAATCTGTGGTGTAGGAAAGTGTAAGGTATGAAAAAAAAACATACTTTTATTACACCCTGACAAAATTCTTTATAATTTTAAATTGTTATACTTTTTTTCATAATTTGTGATTAAAACATTATTTAATTGACGAATAGTATATATTTCCACCTTAAAAAGTTAAAAAAAAAATTTAAGGGTGTAGAAAGTGCAGTGCAGAAGATGTAGGTAAAGGAACGCAAAAATTTTCTACACCATGGAGGGTGTAAGAAAGTGTGTCTGAAAAGAAATTGGTATTAGAAAACAGAAATTTTTCGATGAAATTGATGTCCTTTTGATTTCAAATTTCTCCTTTTCTTGAGATTTGTCTAAATGTGAAAAATATATCACATTTAAATTGGAAAAAAATCAAATTTGATTTGTGAAATGACAAAACCTGTAGGGTAAAATACTATGACAATCCAAGACAAAGTTTTCCTTAAATAACAAACCGTCAAAAAACTGTTATTAATAAAATGGTTACCAGTTCATTTCTTTTTATGAGAAAATTGCTAAATAAATAAAAATCCAGCTTTTAAATTTTGTAAAAGAAAATCATTACCAGCTCAGCTCTTCTATCCATAAACTTTTCCTAAAAATTTTCCATTTCTTAATACTAAGATTTATTATTTAAAATGATTGTTTTTTTTTTGTTGTGAAAATTGCAAAGTTTTTGAAGACTGTAAATAGAATTTTATTTAATTTTACTAATTTTTTTTGTCAAATTTTTTTTTTTTAATTATCAAAAGAAAAATAAACTTTTTCTTTTTTAGGTTAAAAATTATGTAATTATTATAATAAATAAATATTAAATAAATATAATTATAAAAATTAAATATTAAAAATAAAAATTTTAATGGTAAAAAAAAATACTAAAATAACAAAACAAAAAAAAAACTATGTAAAAAGTTGAAAATTATGCAATTAAGTTAAATTAAAAATAAATAAATATAAATTAAAGTTTAGTAGGAAATGATGAAATCAAAAATGAGAAAAATATAAATAAAATGGAAAATTTATTAAAAATATGAAAAAATAAAATAAATGAGTTTTTAATTTAAAAAAAAAATAAAAAAAATATTGATTAATTTTTCAGAAATTTTCAAATAATTTTTCAGTTTTCCTGTCGTCGAAAAGGTTTGCTACAAAATATTTCCTCTAAATTATTATTTGTGAAGTAGTATAATAGTTTTTTGAGCAATTTATGATCAAAATTCTCCAAAATTTTTGCTAATTATCGAAGGATTAAAGATTAAATCCTGGTATGTGTAATTTCGCTTATTTATAACATTTCTTCAATGATTAATGCAAATTGGGACATTTTTTACATAAAAATTACCACAATATTCTTAAAAATTAATTTTCTTTTTATGTGAAAATAGTTTTTCCTTTTTAATTTTGGAAAATTTTTGTTATAAACATTAATCTACATAAATAAATATTGATTTTCATTAAATTGTTACTAAAGAAACTCAATTATTGTAATTTTCTTCAATCTTCTTAGGGAAAAACTAAATTAAATCTGCTTTTACTTATGTCGAAAAGAGAAAATTTCTTGAAATGCCAATAAGCTTTTATCCTCAATTCAATGCACATTTCTATAATATTGAGTGGAAAAGTATTTTGAATAGTTTTTCTTTTTTGTGTGGAGTGCATTAAAAATTATTACATTTTTCATTTTTCCGAAAGTAGTTTTGAACCACTTAAGTAAAATCTTTCCTATATATAGAAATTCAAATTATCATTTTATATTAAACTACGAATATCCTTTTTGTGTGGTTGCCATTATCTTTAAATCAATTTGAAAAATATTTTTTGCAACATTGAATAGGGAAAAAATTGCAGTTAAATTGAATATTCGTTAAACATTTTGAAGGAAAATAATAAATATTTTTTGAAAAGGATAAAGAAAGACGAGTTTTCTTTATTAAAAAATTTATTACATTTACATTTTAGATAATTTTTTCTGCCAGTCAGAAAAGTAAGTATTATAGACAAATATTTATTTTAAAATTGTATTTAATTAATCCTTTAATTATCCTTAAAATATTGAATTATTCTGTATTTTTTTTTCCTTAATATTTCTTTCCAGAATCCTTGGATTTACAAATTACCAATCTTTGTTTTTCAATACAAATTAAAAGCTTTCCCAAAAAAAAAAAAATGGTTTTTAAAATTATTTTTAATTGTTTCGAATTAAAATAATTGGTCTGAATATTTCGTATCCGTACGAACTGCTTAATACACTCATACTCACACAATGAATGAACAAGGATATTGGCACACAATCTAAAATCTAAATAATATAATATTTTTTCAGTGTGCATTTTATGCAGTTATAAATTTTCCAAACGATTTGCTTTCAAATAAAAATATTCTACTTCCTTGGTGCATTGCAAAATTATGAACAAAAAATAGTTTTTTTTTTGTGTGTAAGAGTTTTTGTTGTTGTTGTGTAAAAGGATTATTAAGTATGAGCATAAAATCTTTAAGGATACCAAAAATATTTTTATGTACAAAATGCACTCATATAAAAAATAATCTTCATTCTTTTGTGGTAATTTGTATGCCAGTAGTAGTTGGAGATCGTTTGGCAAATTATGCTTCAATTTTTTTTAGATATAAAATGCATCAAGGATTTTGTGAAAGCATTTTAAAACCCACACACAAGCATGGGCAACTGGAGAATAGAATAGATTGTGTAGAGAAGAGGTGAATTATATATTTTACAAGGTATCTAAGATACTAATAAGTATTTTATTGAAAATATGAACTAATCGTGTTACTTAGCTAAAACGAATTACTACTAAAATGTAAGTTTGGAATTTAGGAAGTGGTAGAATGTTTATTAAACATGAATTTCCAATAGTAACATTCAATAAATCATCATTATAATAGTCAAAGTTGAATTAAGATTGAAATTTTAAATTACTCCTAAAATGGTTTCACTTATACTCTTCACAATCAGAAACTATAAATGTGAGACCTTCTTATAGCCCCATAAGATTTTTCATTAGATTTTTTAGTAATTTCCAATTTCTTAATATCACTTATCTACTATGTGACAGAACGACACCCAGTATTCACTTTTATATTTAACAAAATTTCTATAAAATATTAAATTTTATGAGTTTAATTTGAAATATTTAGTTTGAGATTTTTTTTGCACTGTGTTTGTCTGCATTTAATGCAGTTGCCCAGATATTTTTTTAATATAATCAGCCAAAGTAAGGATAAATTTTGTAAATTATTTTCTTTTCATTTCCAGTAAATATGATAAAGAATAAAAAATTTATGTTTTATAAGTTAAAAGCTTAATTTTTTCCCTTTTTTCCTATGCCTGACAAAGTTAAGAGAATTTTACCTTTATAAAAAAAATGGAAAATTTCTTCAATGCTCTAATATTTTTAACCTGTTTGCTGTTTAGTTTCGTTTTGAAAAATGTTTTCTAGTTGCTGAATTAAATTTACGCGATGATGCGAATTTTCGACATTAGCAGCGCAAGTAAAGATGTGCTGAGAATTCAAAGAGTGGTAACGTTTTCAATTAGGTTTTGGATGTATAGTAAAATTCTTAGAATATTAAAATTTCGAAAATAGTTATTTTTTTGCTTATATAACAAAATCATTGCAAATGTTAATTTTTTTCGCCTGACGCATATACGCGACATTAGCAAAATAGGAGCGTTTATCATCGACGCATATATGCGACATAAACAGTTAACAGGTTAATAAATTTACAATAATATCCTTTCGAACGAAATATTTTGATTATTAATTTTTAGCTGTTGTTGTTTCATACTCCCAAAAGCGTTTACGGTTTTCTTGGAGGACTTTTACACACGTTCAACATTTTTTCTATTAAAAATTTTCTATATAATTTTCGAAGTTCCAAAATGGAAACAAAATCATTTTTAAATCTCAATTTTTCAGTTGATGAGATTAGAAATTAAATATCTGAAAGAAAAATATTTAAAGAAAATATAAAACGTGTAAAGCCTGGTCTACGAATAAGGGCTAAAAGGATTGGAATGGTTTTAAAAAAGTACATAAAAAAAAAATCTTTAAATAAAATTAAAAGGAAAAAACAAACAATATTTTTGCGTGTTTTATTTATTTAATTTTATTTTTTTGGTAGGAAAAAGCTTTCAAGTTTGTTTTTCGTCCTTTTTATGTTATATAGGAAATACAAAAAAAAAACCAATTTAGTTTTTCTTGAAAATTTATGGACTAAAAATAGTTTTTCAATGGAATTTTCAATATATGATGAAAAATATAAATTTCAATTTTTAGTTATACAGAAAATTTTCAACAACAATATTTTATATCCTTTAATACATATAATATAAATTTTATAAAAGGATATTTTTATGACCTATAAAATTTTTATTACTACTTTTTTTTTTTGGTTACAAAAGAAATTTAATTGCTATACAAAAACGAGAAACGATCAAGATTTTTTTAGTTTATTATACCAAAAAAAAAAGAAGCAAACTTTTGACTGACTTTGGGAACCAATATAGCAAAAATATATTTTCAATTTTTGCAACAGATTGATTAAAATTTACTTTAATTGTTTTTATTATAAGGAAAATATAAGCAAAAAACTATAAAGTTGCACTCGTAGAACGACAAAGAAAATTTTTTATGGATCGCAAAAATTTAATTATAAATTTTTTTTTTAAAGTTTTTATTATATATAATTTTTTATTTATACAAGAAAATAAATATAAATAAATTTTCAAATTATTTTTTCTTGGTAATAAAAAATTGTTATAAAATTTTCTAGTTTAAAGTTTTTTTTATGGAATAAAATTGGAATCTTAAAAGTTTTTGTTAAAAATTTTTATTTGGTTAACAATTTAAGAAAAATAAAATATTTACAATTTTTATGTTATTTTACGAGAATTTTTTTGAATTGTTAGTTTATATATTTTTTATTGAACATCATCAAGAAGTTAAGAAATTGTTAGAGCATTTTAACAATTTGCTATTTTAAAAGTGATGATATTTATTTACACAGGCGAATGTATAGGTAAATCTTTGAAGGTATGAAACTTATATCAGAGTGGGACTCTTCAGAAATTTGATTTTTGAATATATGATTAATTACTGTAGCCAGCAAACCGAAAACTGTTATTCTTAGTTGTTTCGATTTGAAATCATTAGTATTTTCCATTAGATCCCATTCTTGTGACATATTCTGTGTAAAATGGGCAAATTTGAAGGTACTGCGACTGACAAAAAATGATATCGTCGTGTGAGAAGCGAATTGTCGTAAGCGTTAGATACGTCAATTTGAGAGTATTGATACAGGAAGATAGAAAATTTAAGTATCTATCGCCCTGTGTTCAGACGGATTCGATCCGAGAATATCCTGGTTACTATTTAATTGAAATTCTAAATTGTTGTAAGTTGTATTTACCTAAACTAATTATTTGCGAAATGTTGTATACATTTTATACGGTATTTTGGTGGTGTAGCGTAGTTCATCATATAAATTTCAAAATGTTGTATATATACTTTAAGAACAAATTTTTACTATAAAATTCCAATTATGTTATATTCAAATTGTTGTATCTTTGTCATACGACAATAATATAAAAATAAATTACAATACAAATAAGTTGTTCTAATTATTGTATGTTAACTATACTACATTTTGTGGTTTATAATTCTGAAACAAATAGTGATAATTCATATGATTTAAATTGTGGTAAGTTGCATTTACAACATTGCGAGATTTTTCCATAGATCTAAATAAAAAGTTAAATTATCGTAAAGTTTGTGGTGCATCACTAAATTAAACTATAACAATCCTCTAATTCTATTTGAGACCAAAGTAATTACTGTTTTACATAGCTAAAGAACCCATCTTTGTAAAAGAGTGTTAATTTATTGGAGTCATAATATTATTTATTGAGATAAATGCATTTAGGCATCAGAAAAAAATTCAAAAACTTAATATTCATTTATCTCGGAACTTCATTTTTGCAGTTACGACAATTCGCTTCTCACACGACGATATTAGTTTGATTTTTCGTAAAAAGTTGCTTAACGATTTTTTTTAATTTTTAAAGCAAAGTTTATATTTTGCAATTTTAATGGTTTCAGGATTTTGTATTTAAAACTGAAGAAATAATTTCGTGTAAAATAAGAGAAAATACGTTTAATTATACATTAATTTTCATTCCACTATTATTATTGTACAATCAGCTGCAATCCACAATGAATTATATACCAAATATCCTCCTGCAGATAAAGAAATTGAAGTTATATCAAAATTTAATTCAACATTTTGCTCATTTTCAACCAATAAATATCTAATATTAATTATTTTACAACGATTTATTAAAATATTAAGTAAAAACTTGAACAAATATCTTCCTGAATATCAAACTTATATTACTTTAGTATCATTTAAATAAATTTTAGTATACATATAAATATATTATCTAAAAACTTTATAAATTAATTTATCTTTTTTCTATAATTTATATTTCCTACTATATTTTGACCATCCACATTTCAAACAAAAATATAAATAATTTAGACAAAAAACATGTAATTTGTTTAATCACAAAACAAAAAAATCCCACAATTTCAACAATTTTTATATACCTTAGTTTAAACTAAAAATAAATAGTGACAATGTCATTTACTTTTTAAATTAAGTGTCGTAGAAAATATTGAAACTAGGTACACACTATAGAAATTCAAACTATGAAAAATATGCAGATAAAATGAAGGCGTTTTTATATAAAATTAATAGTACAACAATAATAATATTTTATGGATTACAAGCTTAAAACCTTTAAATTAAAAATTCTAGTGAATAAAAATTATAAACCATAATCAATTCAAAATTGACTCAATAAAAAAAAAACCATTTTTTCTATAAGGATAGAATTATATTTTACTTAATACACAAATTTTCTGTATAGTTAATGAAACTTGGTATCATTTCCAGTCGTACACTATATATACCAATATTATAGTTCTTTAATATTATATACATATATTTGGGTGCTCAACGGTGTGTCTTTTTTAGTTATTTCTTTTATTTCAATTTCGTAACATGCCGGGTTTGGTTAATAATAAAAAAAAATAAAATATATTTATGCAAATTTTGTGTGAACAAACATGCAAAATATAAAATATAATAATATAAAATATCAAAATTTATTATTATTGTTACATTATTGGACAGATTTTGCGCGGCAAAGCTAAAACACAAATACAAAAATTTTGTGTGAAATATAAAACTGATGAAGAAAATACAAAAATTTAACAAATATAAAATGATTTTTAAAGTTTTTTTTTTGTTCTGTTTGAAGTTCAATTTTGATAATAATTATTGTATGAAATTTTGCTATAGAAGTTTAACCGTGACAATTACTACTCGGGGACAGTATAGATTTTTCGCCATTACTTTATCATTTGTGAAGATATTTTCATTTTCTCTGTCAAATTCAGCAATGTAACAATTAGTGTAAATTTGATTTTTGTATCAATTAATTGTCTGTCCTCAATCTAAGTTTAGTCACTGAATCCAAGTCGGTTGTATACTATTTGAATTTAATTATAAAAATGATTGTACGCAAAACTATTTCTCCCAAATTTCAAGTTTTCTTTAACCCTAGATCGTGTAAAGCTACCATTAAACTAATTTAATTAAGTTGCATGATCATTTAAGTGCAACTAAAATTTAACAACTGCAGAAAAAAAAAATAATTTATATAAATTTACTTTTAATATTTTGACCACCGCTGTTAAATGAAAGGTAAATTTTTCTTTTTTTTTTTTGCAAAAATCGAAATATATTTTTTTTATTACACTCTTCGATTTTGATATCTCGCCAGCTACACAATTACTTTATAAATCGTAAGCAATAAAATTGAACTTTTATTGTAAATATTTTTATAATAATCTGAAAAAATGAAGAAAATTTATTTACACAAAGTTTTAAAATTATAATTTTTTCATTTTCTTCGCATAGAAATTATGCAAAAAAATATTTCATAATTTTTATTAATCTTATTTATTGCATAATTTAATTTAAATAATTTTTTTTTTTTTAAATTAATTTTATAGAAATTTTAAATAACTTTGACTTTGTCATTAAACTATCAGGTTTTATTGTGTAGTCAATTTACTGAAGAATTTTAGAAAATTATAATAATTTTTATCTAGGAATTTTCAATTAATCTGAGTGACACTCAAAAGTAAAATTAATTTCTTCGAAATGTGAAAGAGGTTAAAAAACCTGCTTTAAACTAAAATTTGAACTTGTCACAAAAACACTCTAAAAGTTTAATAACCCAAAATTTTAAGACTAAATAATAAACTTTTTTAGGGAAAAAATAATATTTTCCTAATGTTTTTATTTACCAAACGCTAAAACTTCTTTTTCCAATACTTCCATATTCCTAAAAATAAACAAAAAACTGGCCACAAAAACTTCAAAGAAAGTTTTTGAAATACTCAAAAAGTTTTAGTACTTAGTCAAAAATACTAAAATTATTATTATATGCATTGCATATGTGTCGCAATTTCAATTATTATTATATGTGTGTCCTTATACGTCTATATTCGTTCAGTGTGCAATATTTTGTGGTTCTCTAAAATATTCCTAAATATATAAAAAGAGTAAAATATCCTTCGTTTTTATCTTTTTCATGGTCGATTTGCATATTTCGTAACAGACAACAGCAAAAAAAAAAATAATTTTATGTAAAATTTTATGAAATTTTCAAAACATTCAGTAATAATTTTTTTGTATAAGTGAATTTCTTCGGTATGCAAAAGTTTGTTTGTAGACCACAAAGTAAAATATATATATATAAATATATTTTTGAAACCACATGAAAACTATTTTTGGTGAATGTCAAATATTATTCACTTGTTTTTCCAGTTTTCACCTTTTTGCTCATATCTGCAATACAAAACCATGAAATCGTCAAGTATATAAATGAAAACTTTTGACAACAAAAAAAAGGACGAAGGATAGTATTATAAAAATTGAAAAAAAGAAAAATTTATATTTCAATAATTTAAGTGCAAAATTGTGGTAACTAAATGGAAATAATTTTGTTAGTATATAAAGATAAAAGTGTTTGCATAGAATTTTTGAAAATGGCGCAACATTTTTTAAAGGAAAATTTAGTTTATATGAAAAAAAAATAGCTACATACAATTTTTGTTACTCAAAATATGAAATATTTGTCGTAGATTGTCAATTAAATGATAATAATTACATTTAAAATAATATTTTATTTAAAAATACTGTAATTTCTACATTATTTTATCGAAAAACTAAACTTAATTTGAATTTATCCTTAATTTTATGGTTAATTAATTTAAATTTCTATTAAAAAAACATTTTCAACATAAAATTTTTATATTTGAAATTATAAAAATTATCTTTTAATTATGTTTAAGTCCATAAAATTTCATCTTCATAATTATTTATTTTGTCGTTTTTTTTTGTAGCTATACAATCCTTGAAATTTTCCATTTTATATAATTTTTTAGTATCCTTTTGTACATAAATACATTCGAGATAAATAAAATCTAAATTTTACTTCCGAAATTGCCTTTAAATATATAAAAAAAACATCATATATAAAAGTCATTAAATCTTCATCAGTGAAAAAGTTATTATCCTTAAAAATTATATTTCTTATATATGTATATTTAATGTTATCCTTGTGGTCTTAAAACAACATAAAATATAATTTTAGAAATATATACAAATACATTGAAAGAAAAACAGAAATTTTAACAATTTTACAGTTTACCATAAAAAAAAAGTAAATATTGCTTAAAATTAAAATATAAAAAAAAGCTCATTAAAACAGAGCGTTTAGTAATGTATTTAAATAGTAGCAGACATTTTGTGGTGTAGAATTAACAGTCTGTCAGTGGACTTACACGTTTAACATTTTTCTTTTAAATTTTACAGTTTTCGGCGTTCCTCTCTGCAAAATAAAGAATGAGAATTTGATTTTTTGATGTTAGCCCTCCAATTTATAGGTGATGAAATATCTTTTACGAAAATTAAGCAAGAAAACGTTGAACGTATAAAATTGGTCATGAGAGTATTAAAATTTATTCTAAATACTTATTAAAGATTTATCACCTCATGGGAGTTGAAATTCAAACGATATAGTATAGAACAAAAATTAAACTTTTCACTAAAGATCCTTTTTTTTATTTATACACAGAGACTAGCATTGTATTTCGTTGATTTTTAGTGTTAAATTAAATAAACGGCCTCATTGGGATATAAATTTATTATATACCACCATTTACCCACACATTCGCTTAGGAGGTGCGTATAAAGAAGAAATTGTGAAAATTACATTCAAAACATCGTCAGGATTTACGAGGATAATGATAAGGAAAAAAAATTGTATTGTTTTTCTGCACGATAAAAAAAATAAAACACGAAAAAACGTAGTGATGGTAAAAAAAGTCTGCCCACCACTTAATACTATAAACATAAATGAAAAGTGTTGTTGTTGTTTGTATCCTTATTGGGTATCCTTATTGCCACTAGAGAATAAATTTTAATACCTTTATTTTTATTTTAAGTTATCGTATTTTTTCATTATATTCAGGACGAAAAACATGTTAAGGATAATATATAGTGAAAAATATCTTTTTCTTCTTGTATATGTGAGTTTTTCGTGGTTTTTCTTTTTCTTTTTAATAATATTACTATTATCCTTATTTATGAGTGAGAATTTATTTGTTTATTGGCTTTGCAACTTATACGACGTCACAACTATATACCCAAACCATTTAGTATATATATTTACCATATTTTGTATAGGATTGGACGTTGTCGCGTGAAAGGAAGAGAGAAAAAAATGTTTGTTTATTTGAGATTGTGTTAAGGATTTATAATATATTTTTTTAAGGACTTTTCGTTGTTGTTTGGTTTGCTTTATCATCGTGGAACAGTTGTTTCTTGTTTTTTTTTTTTTGGGATCAGTTCTTTGCCTGTTAAAATGAAAGTTTTTTGATTTTTTTTTATGGAATTTTATTTATTTTCTTTATCAAATTTATTGTCTGGTATAGTAATGAAGTTTAGGAATTTTAGGTGTGTTTTTTTTTTTTTGGATATTATTATTTATAGAATTCAAGAATTAATTAAGAATTTTTTTAGGTATTAGAAAGAAAAACAGTAGAATTAGGAAGGAAAAATAGTTTAAAGAAATTTAAATAATTCAAATTTTAAAGTTTTTATACCAAATTTTTGGAATTATATCGGAAAAAATGCTTTTAAAAGTTAAGTAATATTGGAGAAAATTCAAAATTTGTCAATATAATTGAGAGCTTTATGAAAATTTCGAAATTCTGATGCATGTCCTGTCAGCATTTCTTACAGTTTCTTATGGTATACATGAGGTTTTTATGCACAGTAATGATAAAATTAATGTTTTGCATACATCATGTACTAGATAGTAACTTTAATGTATAATTTCTCAGCTGATTAACATCATTGAAGCTTGAAGTCTCCTATATTTAAATCATAAAAATTATCAGAAATAATCTGAATATTATCGAAAATGGAACAAGTAAGAATTTTGAAGAATAACACAAATATAATTTTAATCATTTCCCACCATTTTTCAGCATCCTCAACATAATTTTAACCCACATTCCTTTAAGAACTAAATTTTAATTTTACTATCAACACAAACTCGAATATCTTTCTAAAATTTCATCACTCAAGTATTTAATATACTAAATTCTTTTATTTAAACAATAATAATTCCTTACAACAAGAAGAATAAGAAAAACTAAATTCCATTAAAATTTCGAAATATAAATATATAGAGAAAATTTAGGATTATATTCATTACATTACAGTCTAATAAATTCTTCGATTTGTAATGCTACAATAATTCTATTTTATATTACCATTCCAATTTCAATCCTCATTTTCCTTTTTTTTTTTGTTGTGACAATTCTCTATTTATATACAAACACATAATAAGATTGTACAACATTTATAATTTTATATACGCATATAAAAAATAATAATAAATCCTTTATATATATCCTTAAAACTCACATATCCTTCTTGATAAACGTACATAAATAAAGACATTATTGAGCTTAAGTTTCAGTTTTTTTCTCATTTCGGTTATTTACCAGAGAAATGTATATATGGTAAGAAAATATTTTAAGCCTATAATTAATTGTATTGGATTTTAGATAACGTCCTTGGTTTAATTTTCTTTTGTTTTATATATCTGTATATAATTTCCTGGTAAAAGAAAAAAAATAAATAAATAATTGTATTAAAAAATAAATAAATCCTTAAAAAATATAAAAATAAAGAAAATTATAATCGAAAATGGAAAAACATCAATGTTAATCGAAAGAAAAATCATTATTACATATTACAAAATTGTTTTAATATTATATAGAACTCATCAGGATTGTATTGAAGGATATTAAGGGCTAAATATATATATGCTAAGACAGAGATTAGTATGTATTTTGGTATGAGGATGAATATATATGAAAATTTCTCATGTAAAATTAATTTGATTACTATAATATAATGAATATTGAACCACACAAGCAGTTTAAGTGATTAATTTGAAATTTTCTTGACTTAGTAACAAAATTGATGAATCTGGTTTATGGGTATAGAAACTTTCAGCTACATTTACAATGAATTTCCTTGTTAAACTTATTAGGGGTACAACATAATTTGAAAATAGAATATTTCAAAAATGATTTAATAATGAATTTTGATGTCGAATTGCAAGAGTTTTTTAGTGGATGGGTAAATGTATAAAAGAAAGGAATATTCGAAGAAGCATATGATCACCATGAATATATAATATATGCATGCCTAATGTTACACACTACCTGGCTTGAACTTCTTTACTAATGGGACAGTTGGCTTGAGAGGTGATTAAATCAGTGAAGAAATATGAGTCAATTGTCTAATAATGATAATATTTCGGCAGCAAATTCGAATTAGATCTACAAAATGAACCCTTTGACTTGAAGAAACTTTATAACAATCGAATTTTGTTTTCAATACAAAATCTTAAAAACAATAAACTTTCTAAGATTTTTCAATCTTTATTTTTTCTCTTCTGGTCTTTTTAATTGTACAAAATCCATAAAAAAAAAATCTTCTTCTTCTTTTTTTTTTTTGTCCTGCT
Source organism: Empis stercorea (assembly GCA_949752835.1). Classification (NCBI taxonomy): domain Eukaryota; kingdom Metazoa; phylum Arthropoda; class Insecta; order Diptera; family Empididae; genus Empis; species Empis stercorea. The sequence goes on along the minus strand of OX457087.1, from coordinate 55,027,414 downwards.
GTCCCATTTTTCTTATTATATTACCCGCCAAATATTATATTTTTCTTTAACCAATTACAGACATTTTGACAGGTGTCTTCGATACCAACTAATAAATATTATATTCCATCGTAAAGTGCAACCGAAAAACCCTCAGCACCACACCAACAAACAAAAAAATATCAATAACTTTAAGTATTATAGCAGAGCATTGGGTACTCTGGAGGTTCCCTATAATACCTTTAAAAAAAGAAGTACAAAACTGCAAACTGATATTGTAGAATACAAAAAAAAAACTTCACAATTAAATTCCATTTTTGTTTCCATTGAAAATCTCAGAGACAATCGTGGCATTAAAAAAATAAAAAATAAAATTTGAAACTTTTCTTAATCTTATGAAATCGGCAAACCACAAAAGTCTCGGTCATCTTTTGTGGGTTATAAAACTTTGTTTTTTTTTTTTTTTTTTTTTTTTGCAGTAGTGGAGATATTTGTGGGGACTTATGTCTGTCAACAATGTCAACTTTCCAAAATGAAAAAAAAATACAATATGAAAATGAAAAAGAAGCAAAAGGAAGAACTGGTTAGTGTGTATAGCTCCATTTGTGGACTTCTTTTTGTAGATTATCGATTAAATAAATATGAAATTGATAATAATAAGAATGAAATGGTCAATAAATTAATTGATCCTTGTGGAAAATGTTTGTTCCAATTTAATGTTTGGAGGAGAAAAATTTAGTGTTCGAAATTGACTAGAGGGCATTTACTATTAATAGGAAAAAGGAGCCTTTTTAATCCGTTTGGATGCTTCATGATTATTTATAGAAAATTGTACAAAATTAATTTGTAATATTTCGACAATTTTAAGGAAATTAATTGTATGCTAACATAATTTTCGATTTTACTACTATTTATCTTTCTATATATTATTTTACTGAAATTTCTAAAATATCATCAGAAAGAAAACCACAATTTTACAGAGTGATAATTCAATTTAAAAGTTAGTCTATAGTCTATAATATGTAAATACAATCAGAAGAAGGTGTGAAATTGAATTCCATCTCAAGGACTTTTAGAAGAGCAATACAGATACACCCAAACAATGACTTTACGGGCGTTAATTATATTTAAACCAAATATTAAATCATTGTTTCTATTGTTAAAAAAAATTATAATTAGATTTTTGCGAATAATTCTTTCATCTTCTCCAAAACCATTTAAATCCATCTCTGAAATATTTAAGCCATGGATAAATTAAAATTTATTTAAAAAAAATCTTTACATGCAAATTATATTAATTAGTTTGCTTTATTTATTTTGTTTTACCCGCCCAGACAAATTTCCACCTTTGATAAGACCAAAGTAAAAAAAAAAAACTTTAAAAAATACAAATTGACTTCTGGCAGATTATAACTTAATTATCCAAATCCCACCAGTTTTGAATTCATAAGAAAAACAAATCGTCTTTCTTATCAGTGAAATAATAAATTTCATTAATTTTTTTTTCTTTTTATAATTTTTTTTAAAAAATCATTAAGAACTCTAAGAAGAAGCAGAAAAATTGTCATACCCGGCCACTAACGAAATCAACATTTTAATTTAAACATAAAAAGCCAAAAAAAAAATACCATAAAAATTTCAAAATTCAAAAATTTTCTCTCTCAAAGAAATAAACGAAAGAAAAAAACAAAATGCTACTTTTCCATAACGAAATACCGATGCCTGTTTTTTGTTACTATCTTATCTTAAGAGACATTCAATAAAAACGATTACTACCTGTGTACCAGCAATTTAAGTCTTATCTCGTTTTTGAGCTCGCAGTTATGGTCAAAAATTAAGACTAAACAGAAAGAAAAAAAATAAAGTTTTTTGGTATAATTTTATGGCTCATGGTCATTTCATTTTCTTCTTTTAAAATGTTAAACGCGAAGACAATTTTTTGTGTTTGTTTTTGTTTTTGTCCACTAAAAAATTTTTTTAATGGGGGAGAAGTGCGGGTTTGTTTTTTGTTTGTTTGTTTGTCGTATCAAAGTTAGAGGAAACGTAAAAAAAGAGTTCAATTTGAACAGAAAAAAAGGTGAATTAAGGGCAAAAATAAAAACAAAAATTGAAAACTAGTCATCAGATGAGTTTTCGGAGGAAAATGAAGAGAAAAAAAATGTAATGCCGACATTCAAGACCACAAAACTCAGATCAGAGTTACAAATCTTCTGCTTTTCTTGTTGTTGTTTTTGTTCATTGAAACTGTAATAAAAGTTTATTTTTGAATTAGATAATGTAAAGGGAACCGTATTTGAGGTGAAAAATGTAAAATTATTGGTGAATTTTGGTTGGGGACAGTAAAGGACATTGAATCTTAGCCATTGATTGGTCAAGGAAAAAATATTTTTAACAGAATTTTAATTATGACCAAAATATGATTTAAACTTTACAATATTTTAACTTCAGGCCTTCATAGTGTTATTTATTAATACCTATAAATTTTTGATCTAAATTTATGTATAAAATTTCTGTTCGATTTGAACTCAATTGTCAATTAGTGGTTCATACCAGTAATTTCTCTTAATTCTAATTATTATTAATGCTCATCTCATTTCGAAATAAATTTTTGAAGAATTAAATGCCATACTTGCATCACTTAACCATTTTACAATCACTTTTAACTGATAGTTATATTATTTATTAATAGTAATTTTTTTAAAAATTAATTTCATTCCAATTTTTCCTACAAAAAACCATCAAATTATGTCATCTACATTCCAAAACATTAATAATTTGGATATCTAAAGCAAATATAATTTTGAAATTTATAGTTTTTAATGTATACCAAAAAGTCCAAAACCACAAAACTCCAACAAAAAAAAAAGATAAATTAAAATCAAAAGAACAAACATTTAAAAAAAAAAAAAGAATGAATATATTTTTTATGGTCTCATCGAAGTATAAACATAAATTTTAATGCATTCAAAAATTATTGTATTAAATTTATTATAATGTTATATTTGAACATTTTTTTGTATACCTTGAAAAATTTTTTGGCTCATTTATTTTTATTGCATTTTTAATTTTTCTTGTTTTGGTTTTGAATTATATTTTATTTATTTATATATTTTTTTTGTCTTAAATGTATTTAAATTTTACGATATTACATATTATTTTTTTTTGTTTTTGGAATTGTCGAAAATCGAAACCAAAATTATCATCAGGAGCTAAAACTGGGAAATATAACATAAAAATTAAGAAAACAAAAATGTATATGAAATTATTTCAAATTATAAAAATAAAAATTTTGTTTATTATCAAAAATCAAAATGATATACCAAAACATCGAAATTTAAATATGAGAATAATTTCACAGCAGGTTGAAAAAAAAAAATTTGACAGATTATTTGCAAGAAATTTTTATGTTTTTGTGATCAACATAAAAACTTGCAACAATATTTTTTTTATTTTAACTGTGATTTTTTTAATAGATCAACTCCTCATATACAATGCAAAGATATTTTTAGTGTTGTTTTTCCAGTATTTTGCGATTCAAAATTGAAATGATCTAAAAACGAAAAAAAAAATTGTCTTATAAAGAAATGGTAAGTCAGTTTTTAAATATTTTCGAAGATAGGTTACGTAGAATTTCGAAGAATTTGAGTAATTAAATAAAGATAATTGGGAAATTCTACAAGTTACTTAAGCTATGCAACATCTCCAATAATTCAGATTGAAATATAGTGATATCATCAGTTTTGTTCTTCAGTTTTGTTCTTCAAGTAGTTCTTCATTTTAACTTTCAATTGTTGGCTTGTTTAGGCTCTTCTCCATCAGTGAACTTTTAGTTTTTGAGGAAGACTACAGAATTTTCGGTTTTAAACTGAATGACTTTTTAGAAAATCAAATTTTTCTTAACATTTAAATGCCTTAGAACAGTCAGGATAATGGCATAAGCTGCGATATTCTTTACCATATATCCAACTATGAAGTTCCTTCAAATTTGCTTTTGAACTTATTTTCCAATCTGCAATTGAACAATCTGCTATTGACCTACATATATATTGATCAATGATTAAAAATTTTCTCTTAACATTCCCCGTTTAGTTAACTTTATTAAAAAAATTACTTTGAATTTCTTTTTTCTTCTTATCGTGTAGGTTTAGCGATGGGTGTTGAATGAATTGTGATGATCGTCTTCATTTAATTTTCTTGCTTTAATATAAAATACAACATTTTTTTTCTTTATTAAAGATTCTCCAAGAACAAAAAAAATATTATCTTTAATCGTTTTGTATTTAACAACAAAAAACAGAAAATATAATCATTAAAATTTATATTTACTTGTTTTATTATATTTGTATATTATTTAAATTCCTAATAAAATACCATAAAAATAATTGTTATAAGAACTGAAATTTATTTTAACCCCCCCAGCAGCTGGAGGAGTTAACTTTCCAAAAGGAAAAATATAATAAAAATGTATAACGAAAAATTTGCTTTAACATTTTTTATATGGTATACCAAAATTTATTTAATAAAATTTTAATGGGGACATCGATTAAAAATACGATTTTCTTGCTTAAATATTTATAAAAAAAAATAAATAATTTTAATTTCATTTTTAGGGATGAGTTGAAGCAAATGAAAAGAGAAAATTATATAAATTTATGTGTATGTAACGTTCATATACGATTAAAATTAGATTTAAGATTAATCGTAAATTAAAAACCCAATTAAGAAAATATTATATTAAAATTGCAATAATATTTTTTTTTTTTTTTGTTAAATTTCTTGTGAAAAATCGAAAAGAATTTTTAACTAAAATTTTAAAATATGTAAAAAAAAATGCGAGCGTAGGTTTTTGAAATTGATCATTATTAAAAATTATTAATAATAAAATATCAAATCAAATAATTAAAGAAGGCGTTTTTATTAATGAATTGGAGATATCTTAATATGGATTTTTGAAATTTTAATTTAAGTATATGTATGACAAGAATTTATGTTTATTATAGATTATTAAAGAGATTATGTAAATGTTTATTATTATTTCTGATATAATTCTGCAGATTATAGTGTAATTTAAATGATTTTTTTTTCTACATATAAATTTAATTATATTTCGTTTTTGATTAACCAAAAATTGGAGGATGATATAGATTTTAGCAAGGTTAGAAAATTATAGTTGGTTGAGATGTATCTGAAGATAAGTTTCAACACGAATGAAAAGAGTAGTTTTTTTAAATATATATTTAGTTCAATTGCCAATTCAATAATAAAATTTCAGAATTAATTATCACCCACCTTTTTATTGTTAAATAAATTTTTCTATAATTCCAAGATTAATTGGGAATTTAGCAATTAATTTTTGGGATATTAGAAACTTAATTGGTAATTGCGGAATTTTCAAATTGTAGAAATAATATTCCATGGATTCAATGATCTAATTATGCAATGATATAACTTCAGATAGCAAGGATTCAATTCTGAGATGACCTCATTTAAAGTATTTTCAAATAATACTAACAATAATTTTGAATTCGAATTGAAGAGTTTAACCGATATTTTATGATTCATCAAATTACAGGATATTCTCGGATCGAAACTATGCTAATTCGGTGTAATAAGGTTTTCTCTGCCTGGTATATCGTTACCATCAGTATTGAATGTTGGTTCTAATAATTACATTATTTCCTTGTTCAGATTCATTAAAATTCTATCAAAAAATCCTTGCCAGGTAAATTCAGGATATGCTTATTGTACTAAAAATATTAGCTAAGTTTTGGGATGCATCAGGTACCTAACTTATCTAACTAGTTTTTCTAAGTATGATTGAGGCCAGCTATAGAAAAGAATTTGAATTATTCAAAATAAACTTCATGACATGCAAAATTCATAAACTTATTTTCAAGTTTTTATTACAAAAAAACTATAATTTTTAATGTAATTTCCATTTAATAAATCGTCTTTTCTTATAATCATAAAATGAACTAATAAAATGTCTCCAGAATTAATATATGACAACTTTCGACCAATGGCAATTATAGTAAGTTTTATCGTTCCAATTAAGAGAAACTTTTACATTCGAATAAAATCATTTTGTGTTTATTTTCAATATTAAATTTTACAATTTTTAATCTTGTCAAATTAAAAACCAATAATTTTCTTATATTTTTTTTAACCCCATTCTGCGATTAAAAATTTAAATTTTTTTTAGAATAAAATAAATTTAAAATTAACGATTAACGATTAAAATAAATTAATATAATAATATAAAATTGTAAGTGCAATTTAAATTTAAATATAAATATAATAAAACTTAATGACTTATAAATAAAATTTTACTTTGGTCAAAATAACATAAACAAGAAAAATAAATTTTTGCATAAAATTATATTATTATAAAAATTTTCACAAATAAAATTATATTGTACATAAATTCATCAAAAAATTTATTTGTAATAATAAAATTTCATTAAATTTTTCTCAAAAACATTTTAAAAGTCGAGCACCAAGACGATGAACCTTAAAAATATTATAATTTAAAAATTAATGGTAGCAAAAGTTATTGACCAAATGAAGAGCCCCAGCGTGTAAATAAATTACAATTACGTTGATATAAAAATTTAAATTTATATATTTTTAAATATAATTATTATTTAAGTTATTTAAATTTTTTTAAATCAAGAAAAAATATTTAATTAAATTTATTATAATTAGTGTGAATTTTATGGTGAAGGGGAATATTGCAAATAAATTTTGTTGGTAAATGGTTGAAAAATTCAAAATTTTTTATGCAAATTAAAATGTTTTGTAAAATTAAGTCAAGACAATCATGACATTTATGAAGAGATCGAGAGTATCTGAAAGGTTTCACGAATATAATTTAGTATATTTCATTTATTTAAAAAGTCAATTTTAATTGGCAATTTTTGTTTAAATAGAAATATTAAATTGAAGATAATTTATTGATTTGTTTACGTTTTATTGGCTTAATGTCAGAAGTTTGGATATTTTGAGTTGTTTTAATGGGTGAATTATTTCCATCAATTTAAATTGATTTGCTACACATTAATTATTCCTTAATGATCTATAAATTCTTTATTGATTTAAATTTATCACAGGACAAATTCCTTAATTTAAAAGTAATTGATTGGAATTAATGCCAAATTGTGTCAATATATTTTTGCTTCAATATTTTAATTGATGTAAAATAGTTTAAGTAATGAAAATTGTCTTGATTTGCTAATTCATTTCCAAAAATCTTTAATATAATGTCGAAAATGCTGCAATTTTCTTTCGTAGAATTAACATAATTAATGTTTAATTAAATATTTATATAAAAATTATTGAAATTTTATAATTATATTACTTTAAATATTTCAATATTAATAAAAGTAATAAAATTTTATATCATAATTTAATTATTTTCATCATTACATTTTAAATCTACTAAAGTAAGATCGAGAAAAATATACCAACAGAATAAATTATTATCCATCATTCTGAAATAAATTTAAATAATTTCCCAATAATTCGTTTAAGAATTTTTTTTTTTTATTATTATTATTTATTTTAAAATGACATGCGCAATAAAATTAACATCTAAATTTGTCATTGATTGATTTCGACTTTATTAATATTTTTATGTCTTCTCAATTTATTTTGTGTAACTTCGTTAGTTTTTGTGTAGTGTTTCACTTTGTTTCTTTATTTTTGCATTGATTATAATCCACCAAATTGGATTGCACTGAAATTCAGTATTTGGAATTCAGAATGTACATAAAATACAACAATTTTCTTTATTATTATAATATTTAAATTACACAAAGTGAAGCAGAAGTAAGACTGAAAAACAAATATTCATATAATATTTGCGACAAAAAGCAATAAAGAAAAACTGGAAGTAAAAATAATCAAACGATAATAAAAACATAAACGAAACGAAACGAGATGAAAAAAAATAAAGAATGAAAAAATTTGAAGATATGCAATAAAAATAATTTAAATAAAAATATGCAACAAATCAATTTTTTGTTGTTGTTTGTTATTATTTTGAAGATGCAAAAAGACATAATATTTGCCAGTTGAAAATATATTGTCGTTTACTTCTGACACTATATAGAATATTATTCTGCAAAAATATATTTTAAGTGCAATTTCTGGGGATTATCAAAAGTTAGTTATATGAAGAAATAAGAATTTTCTTGATTTGCACGTAAAATATCAGACAATTGAAAGAAATTGAAATCAGAACTTCAATATAATGAAGAAAAGGATGAATAATAGCCTAGAAACTCAATATTTTCTGAAGAGATGCAATATTATTCTCAACTTGTATTTAATTTCTTCATCATTTTCACTCATTGCCAATTTTCTGAAGTTGGCCAATTTTGTAGTCTTTGCTGTTATATATAATTTTGTCAATGATACCAAACTTCAAATCTATTTTTCTTCGGATATTTTTAAGTCTCTAATTAGTTTATTGCTTACTAATTTACGTTATATTGCTTGCTTTATTGCTTACCATAGTCAAATCTGTAACACTATGAAATATTTTCACTAATAATCTTTACTCCAAAAGTTCATTATATCACCAAATATTTCACATTCAACCTGACAAGATCAAAATTTTTTATAGTAAATTTACATTTTCTAAAATATACCTTCGAAAAAAAAATTCAGTCAGTCAAACAGCATAATTTTAAAGATGACATTTTTTTTTTTCATGAAATTCCCCAAAACAAAAAATTTCAAACACGTCCAGTAAATAAATTTTTATACATCATCATTAATAATTCTCCCAAAAAAATGAATTTTTTTACTATAAAAATATTTCACTGCAAATTTTTCTGTTGGACCAAAACAAAAACCGAATCTTTAATTTCAAAAATTTCTTCTTCAACATAAAAATAATTTATAATAATAATAAAAAAAAAATGTTTATTCATGAAAATTATTTTTTTTTTTGTCATAGTCCCAAAAAACAAGAGTAGTCAGAATTTTTTGGTTGTCTTGTAAAAAGATTGTTGATATTTTTTTAAATTTATATAATGGAAACGATACAATTTCAAAATGAATGACGAGAAGATACATTTACAAAAAAAATTAATTATTAATGACAGGTGGATCCCAAGATACATAAAAAATTATTATATACATAAATTTTTTTATATCCGAAAATTATTATATTGATATTTCTTTACTCCTTTTTTCGGGCTGGAGTATCGCTTTTTGCATTGATTTATAATGTTTAACCATCCAAAATGTGTCATTGAAACATGCTGTAACACAAAAATGTTTTTTTGGTGTGATTTTGAAATTATGATTATGATTTTTAAATACATATTTAAAAAAAATTTATTCCTGTGCTTTTTTTTTCCTTTATAATTCTTGGAAATGACAATTTAAATTGATAATCAATAATTACTGTGAAATATATAAAAATTATGATGGCATTAAAAAATTATATTACAAATTTTCCACCTAATTTTTGAAGAGGTTGTAGATTTTTTTTGCTTTACATCTTACATCTACTTACAATATTTTATATGACAAATTTTTATTGTCGTTAATCAATCATACTTAATAAATAATGTTTTAAATATTCAATAAAATAATTTATGTATATATGAAAATCTGTAATGCCTATCCTTGAATTTTTATGATATTCTCAATTTTGCGATAGGTTTTTAATGTTCAGATAAAATTGCTGGCAATCAAAAAGATCGATTGTCATAAAGAATCGAAACGTAATTGTAAGAAAACTCAATTCAATTGTCGTTAAAGGATTTTGGATTTAGAAATAGAAAAGGAAGTCATTAGAATTTGTAGTCGATGACAGAATGGACTATGAAACTGAAATATTTGACTTAGATCACAGAAAATCCACAAGACATAAAATATGTCAAAAAAATCTTTGGAAGTAGCCTAAATGTCTGTTAATTGTCGATCATTTGATATCCTTTTTGGGTTCCAAATTTGAAAAATAGAGTTAAGAAAACCAAAAAATACTATGAATCATATAAAGATGAATGCATTAATAATCTTAAAGTTTTTTTTGGTGTACAATTTAAATTATGATATCGAAATTTTTCTATTTCGACATTTTTATTATATAATCAAAATTACTTTCCAATAAAAGATTAAAGCATTTTTTTTTTGCAGTATTATTTCAAATTAAATTTTAAATATTTTCTCCTATACATAATAAAACCAAAAAGTCACCAATTTCCTTTACCGGATATTACGTATATACTCGATAATATATAATATTGATTTCTCAATTGATGCATTGCAGATTATTTCCAGCAAAAAAAAAAAAATGATTTAATTTCAATTTTTATTGTGTGGGAAAAATCATTAAATCATCATTTTAAATCCAAAATCCTTTAACGACAATTGATATATTACTCAAAATGTGCTTTCAATATATTTTATTTATTTAAATTATCATTTATATGGACAATAAAATATTATTAAGGACAAATTTTGTTGTCTTTTTAAAATCACACGAAATAATATTTAGATATATTTTTTTTTTGCTTTCAAGAATGATTTACAATATTTTGATTTTACTCCTGAGTAAATAAAGATTGGAAATCATTTTGAACGTTTTTATAGCTTCCAAAAAAAAAAAATCAAATTTAAATAATAAAAATTTTTTTTTTTGTAAGAAAATGATTTTAAATTTCGTAGGGGAATTATTTGTGATTGAAGACAATTTTTCATTTTGGATTATAAAATACAACTTTTTTTCTGAGCAGTAAAATGTAAATGTAAATTTAAATTTAAATACAATAGAAATGTGGAAGCCAATTTGAAATCTTTGCTGAGCATTATACTAAAAAACTGACTAAACAAGACAACCAAAGCATCAAATCAGGAAAAAATTGTGTATCGGATTTAAATGAAGGATTTAGATAACAAAAATTGTCTTTAGCATAACATTTCTTATATATTATAGAATCCATAAACAACCACCCATAACAATCATTGTCATTTTGGTGATATTCGTCGTAACACTATATGGTAAAATCGCCTTATATTATATGCTAAATTCCATCAATCATTTGTCTGTTTTTTTTCACTATGTCTCTCTCTGGGAATCAGAAAAACCTAACCTTTTTTTGTTGTTGTTGTGTTGTTGTTAATGTTTACGATTACGATACGATTTTTTTGGTTTAGTGTTTATATACCCCGAACACCAGATAATTTTATGGTATCAAAAATCATTGGAATTATTTTGGCTTTAAAAATCTGCACAAAAAAAAGAAAACGTAACCAACAGCAAAAAAAATTATTAAGGTACCTTAAGCTACCGAGATTTTTACCATAGATGAAATTTTCCTTTCTCGGTTTTCTTCGATATACAAAATACAATATAATAATGTATACCATAGAATTATAGTGTCTGATGGATGATGTTTAGATCCTGGATGACTCCTTCTATATTATATCTATAGAATATTTAAAATAATCCTTTTTGAAATATCTTTTTTAATATTAAAGTATTTTGTATCCTTGCACAACAAAAGAAAGAACATAGAGTCTAATTTAGCATCATGGGAAAAATGCTTTTAAAAGGATTCATAAAATACAGAATACAGTATTTTGGTTTTGATTTCTGTGTGGGTTGCACCCAACAATGTATACAGAAATTTTTCATTTTGTAATATATTCATTCTGGCTGTCTCTAAGAAATAAGATTTCTTCTTTTATCATTATTATCCTTTTTGTTGTTGTTGTTAAGATATTAACTAGAGGAAGGAATTTTGATGTTTTAAGATTAAGATGGATTTTATTTTTTTGCACCTCTTTAAAAGAAAATCTTATAAGTAAAAGTGAAGAGTCAGGATATTAATGGAAAATGGAATAAAAAAAATTCCAAGGTTAATTGTAATGCACTTGAATAAAATTTATGGAAATAAGAGGAAAACTTTGATTTATTACTTATCAAAGAAAAAAAGGAATTTGCTTGAGGATTTTTGAGGATTCTATACAGAAGATGAGTCAAGTAAAGTGTTAAGTAATTTTGTTATGAATAATTTCTTTTACATATTTTTTTTTAAATTGATGAACAATTTAATTAATCATCTAAACATTTTTGTACTATGAAATTTTCTGATAAATTTTTAAGTCCTGGATAAATTTTAAGAAATTAGAATGCATTTTTGGATGAATTTCTATTAACAATTTATGGTTTCTTTTAATAGTTTCAATTAAATTATAGAAAACTTCTTCTAAAATGAATTTTAACAGAAAAAAGGATGTATATACATTTTGATTAAATTTTTAATTGAAATTATTGGTAAGAAACCATTAATTTAGTTAAAAAATTTTATAAACCAACAAAACATAAATCCGTTTACCTTCCGTTTTTTAAGTAATTTTATATATAAAATTTATTAATTAAATATTTACCCTAAAATTATTTTATTTCACAAGCTGACGCGGTTTCATTTTAAATTTAAAAACCAACCATTATAAATTTTTTTTAGTGGGATTTGTAGTTCAAGCTGTTGCGGAAAATCCCCTTAATTTTCTGTATTATCTAAATTAGAAATTATCTTCCAAAAACAACCTTAAATTAAAACATTAAAATTTCATCTTTCAAAAAACATTAAGAACCAAAAAAAAAAAAACGAAGCATGTTTCATAAATTAATTACATTTTCATTAATTAACTTTCAATAACTGAATTTTTTTTTTTATGATCTCATGGAAAATGAAAGGATATTTTGGTATTAAAAAGGAAAATGAAATTAACTTAATCAAATAAAATGAAGAATTTTCTTAAGAAATTGAATTCAATTTTCTAAAAACAAAAAATATATACATAACTTTTTTTTCGCCTCGGGCACAGTCAAGCGTAAACTAACCAAAAGCAATAAAGGAAAGAAAAAAGTTTCTTTAATATTTTTTTATTTAGAAAAGTTTTTAATTTTTTCTTCGACTCTTTTATCGTCCATCTTTGTTGGGGGGCCCGAAAAACTTTTTTGAGTATAGAATTGGAAATAAATAAAAAGTTTGTGCAAAAAAAAAACTTATATACTCACTACAATATATGTGAAAATTTTCAATCATTGACTTTTCACATTTTTCCCAACTTTTACTTTAATTTTTTTTTTTCTTCTTTGAAACTTTTTTTTATTTTCAACTCACGTTCCCCCTTTTTTTGTTATTGCGAGTCCAATTTCTTAGTGGACTTTTACACGATCACATTTTTCTTTACACATTTTGGGTCTTAAGATTTTTTTGGAACTTTCTGCATTCATTTTAACTTAAAGTTTAGATTGAAGTGAAGAATTTCTACAAACAAAATTTTTAAAAAATTTTGTTGTTTCATTTGAGTTAGAACGAAATCGAAAATAACTGAAAGAAAATGTTGAACATGTAAAATTTCCAGTTTTAGAAACAATTTTCAAGTTTCTATTTTATGACTTTATACTCGTATACAAAATTTTTATTAAATAAAACTTCATCGATTATTTTGTATAATATCCTTTTTTTTTTCTTACAATTTTTCCTTTGAGTCTCAAGTAAAAAAAAAAAAAGAGTAAAATTTTCTTATAATTTTCTTTTTTTTTTTTGTATACTTTTTATTTATATAATAAAACTTTTTCAATTTCAAAATAACATAAATGGACAATACTTTAAATCAATTACGAATTCCCTTTTTTTTCTCTGACACTCCTAATACTCTCGTATTATAAACGAAATTGAGTTTAAAAATTGAAAATAACAAAGTATATATCCTTTTTCCATATCCTTTTCAAAATGTCTGAGGTACAAAAATTATATTTGAAAATTATTTCCCAGAAACTTTAATATTTTAAGTGAAAACTTTCTTTATTTTTCAAAAATTTATATTCCAGACATGAAATTTATCTATTGTAGATGCAATTTTCTATATATGCTGTATCCTTTTTTTATTATTTTGCTACAAAGTTGCAAGTTCAATGTTGGCCCCCTCTTGGATGAGATTTTACTTTGAAATTATTTACAATTAAGTACATATATAAGAAATTTAAAATTGCACTTTTGATGGTGTGAAACTCTGAAATTGAGAAAAAGTTTATGAAAGAAAATGTAAAATTATTGTTGAAATTATATTAATTTATCTTGTGGAAGAAAAAATTGTAAGCACAAGTCATAGAGGGGTGAAAATACAAGGTTTATGAAGACAAATGAGTATATAAATTTAGTATTGTAGAATCAAAATTTGGTAAACAAGCAGAAAAAACTAGGAAATAAATTGGCTAGATCGTCTTCTATTAGCGTTAACAACGTAACAGTGAGCTGATGATGCTTTCTTAATCTCTAACAAAAACTGAGAGACAAGAAATAACCAAAAATGAAATATTAATTCTTCTTAACTTTAATTACCCAAACATCTATTACATAAAAGAAATTATGCTGATTTACAATGTTGCTAATTTTTGCATCAAGAAAGATCGAAAAAAATGGAAACATTTCCACAAATATTGAAATTATAATTTTCTAATATAATTCTGGACATTGTATCATTACACAAAGTGTAATACACAAACTGTATACTATTATTTCACCAAAATAAATTTGACTGTTTTATTCGAAATTATCTCCAAATCTCAAACTCTTAGATCATTGCCAAAAATCAACTTTTACATTATTATACTTTTTTGAGGTATGAATTACTTTGTAATGCTTTTTCGAAATAAAAAATAAAATAATATAATATTATTTTTCTTGCAGACAAAAGGATTGATGATCCCTAGAGAAATAAAAGTTTTATATTTTCATTTTTATTACGAAAAGTCCTGGCACCCAAAAAAAAAACACGAAACAATAATACCAGAACGAATGATGTACATTTATTGCACACTGGTGAATTCACATTCATCTTATTTTTTGTATTAATGGGCAATGGGGTGGGGTATAAAGAAAAAACTTTCATTTTTTCTTTAAGGTTTTTCTCTGTACTTTTCTTTTGGTTTGATGTCTAAATTTGTAGAAGAATGAAAACTACTAAATATTTTTTTTTTGCAAATAGTTAGAGGTCATGGTCTAAAAAATTTATTTAGGATAAAATGATGATAAAAATATAATCGTAATCATTTTTGTAGATGAAACAAAAAAAAAAATTCGTTGGAAGAGGAAAAATTGCATCTTAAGATTTTAGGAAAAAAAAAGAATCATTTGAAATGAAATAATTTTTTTTAGGTTTTAGTTTTATGATGAAATTTTGCCAGTTTTTTTTGTGTGAACGAAAAAAATTGCTTATTCACCGTCTAGACTTTAGAGTTTAGACTCTTGGACTTAAAAAAAATATTAAAAAAAAAGGAACAACATATTTTTTTTGATACTGAATAATTTAATATTTCCGATTTCTTTTTTTATTCCTTTTATCAAAAAACTTAATTTTCCTTATTTATTTTAATTATGTAACCAAAAGGAAATTAATTTTTATATACTCAAACTTTTCAATTTAATAAATTTTTCTACTCTTTAGTCTTTAATCAAAAATTTTAATTGAAAAATTGACCTTTTGTACATACATCAACAACAAATGTACATACATCAACAACTTGTACAATTAATTACCAAAAAACCAAAAAAAACTTTAAGAGTTTTACACAAAAAAAAAAAAAAACAATTTTAATTAAATTTTAAGTAAAACAAATATTTTGTCACCCTGTACATTTATATTTGTTTTTCTTACTTTCTCAATTTATATATTTAAATATTTTATGTATAGAAAAAGCACTTCAAGTGCGGATACAAAATGGTAACAACTGGTTAGAATTTTTTTTATTTTGGGTATAATAATGTGGAATGTAGAGGAAAATGAACAGGAAAAATGAAAAACATAGAAAATTTACATTAGTAAAAAATAAATAAAATATATTAAACAAAGTCTGCTACTTTGAAATATAAAATAAAATTTTTACTATATACAAAAATTTATTCATTTTTTGGTTGTTGTTGTTGTTAGTCTGGAAATTATAAAAAGGACGAAATTGTAAATGCACATATATTAAAAAGGATATTAAATGAGAACTCATTTAGCTTTCGGCATTTTAGATTGTTTCAAGTATTATTATTTTTAATTTATGTGATTTACCTTTCTGCACGCAAAAGGTAAAATTGTATAATAAAGGACAATATATATAATTTTTTTTGTTAATTTACTTTTGAAGAGGGGTGCGTAACTGGGTATCCAAATATGACAAAATGAAAACAAATCCCGTCAACAGAAATAAATATTTAAAATTTGGAAAATTCAAAAATATTGCATTAGATTTTATGGTCTCAGCAAGTCAAAGAATCTAGAGAAGAACATTGAAGAATGGTCCAAAATAATTAGCTAACATAAAAATATAAAAAGAATTTGTCAATGACAGTTTTACTAGTGTCCTTCATTCGTTATATAGTCGGAAAAGGATATTAAATCTTATGACGTTTTGGAATTACTCCGAATTCTATAAGAAGAGTTCTTTTGGGAAGAATTGTGGCTTTTATTCTTGCAGAAAGTTGAACTTGAAAGATTAGACGAACATTAGTTGACAGGATCCATGTAGATAATTGAACGATAAACGATGATTAATTTGCAAATTCCTTGCAGAGAGTGTACGCTCTACTAAACTCAAAGAAGATTCACTAAATTAAGTGAAAACGTAAATTTTTACTAACCACCTTTTTCTACAATTTCCAGGCAATCTAAAACAATTTGATATCGAATACAATAAGATTTATTTCCCTAACATAAAAGTTTTATGAAACAGAATTTTAGTATTTCTACTATTCGTATATACAAGAATGTAAAAAAGGCAATATACAATTCCTATATGTATACATCGCTCGGCTACAAGTTAATTGGATTAATTTATCTAAGCAAAAAAAAATATTAATTTACATTCATTAACAACTTATGAAATTGAATCATTCTTCTTTTTCCTTTTCTCCTTCTCTGTACGTACACCAGGTGACACAATATGGTCAAACTAATTAATCACATAGCAAAAAAAAAAAAAAATCTAGAAAATTTTCAAATATAAATTCATTATTACACACCAAGAGAGAAAATTTTGCAAAACCTACGAAAATAAATGAGATCTATTTGTGGCAACCATATTCCCATTTTGACTTTGACTAATTTCCCATAATTATTTTCCAACAGTGCCGCCGCCGTCAATTTTCGGTTATCGTATATGTTTTTTTTTTTTGCATTTTTGCAGTGCTAAAATATTTTCAACATGTAAATTGAATTTGAAGAATAAAAAAATTGGAATTAATTAGGATTTAAAAAAATATATAATATAAAATAATGTACACATATATACAAAAGTACATAGCTCAGCATGAAATCGCGCGCAAGTTTACATTCGGGTAAAAGATAGCAATCAGCATTTTTTTTGTTGTTTTGTTTCTCGCTGCCCATGTAACACAACAAAACTGCGGCGCGTAAATGATGTGCGTGTCATGACTTATTTCCAAAAAAGAGAAGAGATATGAAACAAACAACAGAAAAGCCAGGAAAATTTATTATTAATATTGCAGTAAATTGAAAAATTAAAAAATAATATTTACCCATATAAAAATTGAACATGGTACAAAAAATTGCCCCAACTTACAACCTAACACGGTGGAAAAAAAAATTGTAAAAATTGCTAACAATTAAACATAAAAAAGAAGAAATTCTCGGATGAATTTTTTGTGTTTGCCGGACGTCGGTCATTTTCAAAAATTTCGCAGATTCACGCAAAGTGCATTAAAGTGTGAGCATCATCAATATTATTTTTTTCTGTATATTTAAAGAAAGCGTTTATAGTTATAGCTATATTATTGTATAATATAAATTGGTTACACGGGACGGAGCATTAAAAGAACATTTGTTTTGTTGGATTTTCCAAATGATGGGGAGAAAAGGTCAAAATAATTTAACCATATTTTAGTTGTTTGAGAATAAAAGAGTGAATAAAATAGAATTAAAAGGGATCAGAAAAAAATTTTTATTTCTTAATTTTCTTTAAATGGACTTTTTGTAATGGTTTATTATAATTGGTGTATAACATAGTATTTTGAAGTCCGTGTTAGAGATTCCACTAGACAACAAATTAGACCTTTCGACAGTCTGACATTGAATTATGTAAAATTTAGTTTAAATATTTAATTTAAAATCAGATTAAGAGTGGACAATTTGACAAATTTAATTAATTTATCTTCCAATTCCATCAGTTAATTTTCATTTATATATTTACCCTTCTCTCAAAAATTAAATTAATTTAATCATTAATATTGTCATCATTTAAATTTAACTTAGGAAACTTCATTTAAACGCTGACCTTTAATTGAGGAATTGACTAAACATAAAATTACCATAATTATTAGTTAGTGCGCCATTAGAAAATTCAATTAAAATATGATTTATACCAGTCGTGAGTGAAGGCTGACAACTAATAAAAATAATAATTAATAATGAAAAATTATGCACATTTTTTAGCTGCAACTCACAGATTAATGAAATTACATAAAATATGATAATGCATTAATCAGTCAGAATTGCTAGACTAACCATATTAATTTTCTATACTAATTTTTATACGAAAAGCTTGTCTAGAATTCAAGACTTACTTTATGTAAGTTTTTTTTCTTGGTAATTATATTTTGTTAGGTCAAAAAACTCAAAGTTTATAATGACTAAATTTTATATATATTAAGATATGAACCGCATAAATGCTTTCTTGATTGAGTTGTTTGTCATGTGGCCAAGAAAAATTCTTCCAAAAAAATTTTTTGTATTTATTTTTGGTTTGGAAAGTTTTGTCCTCTTATATTTGACTGCGGTTGCAATAATAATAATATCCTTGGCAATTATTCGTTTTTTTTCTGGAATAACTTCAATTTATTATGCTTGAAAAACAAAAAAAAAAACCAAAAAAAAATTTCAATTTTAATCCTACACAATTTTTGGGATACATATAGTTAGGAGGATTCCCTTTAGGTGGGATAACCACAAAAAAAAAAAAATTTATGCATAAAAATGAATTTTCTGTCAAATATTAATTCGTTATGCTTCAATAGCATATCGGATTTTTCTGACATAATTTTTATATGGAAATGGCAAAAGAATTTCTCTTATGTTCTCTTATATATTATCATAATAATTTTTATATTTTTTTGAGGGAGGTTTACAAAAAACATTAAAATTAATATTAAAAACGCTGAAAAAAAATTATAAATTTTTCATTAGTTTTACATAAATATGAGAAGTGTATACATTACCCATATAAATTCTTGTAAATAATATTTCATTGCCAAGGAAATTTTATTTTGGGTTTAGAGAATAAATGAAAAATTGTTAGTAATTATGTTCACATATATTTTTTTTTATGTTGGTTTTTTTTTTCGGAGTTTTTGATTTCAAAAAGAAGAAAAAAAAAATTGTTAAAGTTGGATTTCTTGTTGGATGGAATTTATAAAAATAATAAAAATAAAAAAAATGTTGAGCAAAAACAGAAAATTTTTTGAAATAAAATAAATGTGATTTAATATATTTACTGTAGTAATTTACCCAGTGGCCCAAAGGTATTGTTCCAAAACGATTAATGGTTATATGTGATTCCGGGTACCAGAGAATTTATAATAAATATTATATAAAACATATAATACATAAAAAATTTTCTGTACAAATTAAGATTTATATTTTGTATATGTAAGTAATAAAGAAAAGATTTAATGTTTTCATATTTTATTACCACAATAAACGAAAAATTAAAAATCTTGGTTGTTTTTTTTGTAAAATATGAGATTTTATTTGAACAAAAAAATATGTAGGCAAAATTAATTAATATATTTATTAAATTATAATTTTAAATAATTTCATTTGGGGGTCTTCGTATCCTAAGTGGGTTAAAGCATAGATTTATAAATAACATGTCGCAGGGGCTCGATTTCCGGCCAGACCAGCATATACTAAGGAAAATCAAAGAGATTCCACTACTATACTATAATTAAATTTGGTTGGTGATGAATTGTCGAAAATGTACCAGAATTGTCCAAAATGTACCAGAAAATTGTATTTTGTTTGATTATTTCGAGAGTATTTTTCTCAAAAAAACGTTCAAAAAATTAGAATTTGTATAATATTATCTACAGAAACTCAAGAGCACATTCCATCATAATCTTAAATACTATAAAAACATCAAAAATAAGATTTTCTACTCCAACATTAACAGAAGAATTAGTCTCTGGTCAAGATAATAATTTGGATGTTGATAAAACTAGAAATTGTATTTGTTAATCGATTTTCAATTCATATACATCAATTTTTTCTAGTCAAAACCATTTTCCCAAAAAAAAAATCAAATTTAATATTAAAATAAAAATATTTTTTTAACAATAAATTAGAATTTCTTTAATTTTCCCTAACTTTTAAAAGCAAAATTATTACAATATAATTTATAAAATCCCAATAATATCCTTTTACACCAAATGCAAATATTCTATCTATACACAAACACAAACCCATTTATAATTTTACTATATATATACAAAAAAATAATTCAATTTAATTCTATTTCAATTTTAATTCTAATCGCATTTTTTAATACTACAATAAAAAAATTACCAAACAAACAAAACACATTTATACCAATTTTTCTCACCCCATTATGGTAATTTTTTTTTTTGCACTAAAACGCCCACTGCAATTACCGCCTTTCATCATCAACTTTATAGTAGATAGATAATATATTTTGTTTAAATCCGCCTCCCCCTTTAACTCTATTATATAAAAGAGTCTTTTCTTTTTATATTTAGTGTAAAGTTATGTGATTTTGTATATTATTGTAATGTACACAATTTTCCTAATGTTATTTTCCGAAACAACAATCATCAATTTCTATGTAGAAATAATAACTTTTTTTCTTCTTTACTTTTCAATATTGCTTTTAGCAACATTATAGCAAGAAAATTTTTCTAGCAAAATATAAAATTAAAAGTTTACATAGAATTTACAATAATAAAAGTGCAGTTTTATGTAATGTACAAATTTGTGCATTTATATATATTCTTGAATTGCATTCAAACAACTAAACAATAAGAAGAAAAATATATTTATATGTATATAAGTAAAACAATAGTTAAAGAAATGAACACCTACACAAACTTTCTTGTTTTATAATATCAAGTTTTTCCTTCTTCTAACTATATTTTAATTGTATACAATTTGAAAATGGGAAAATTTTTTTTTTTAACTTTAAATTGTGCAACACACAAAACAAAAAAAGGTTTTTTTCTTTTAAATTGGAAAATCCACTGGTAGAGAAGGTGGAGAATTTCTATTTTTGCAACAGGCTAAAAAATAATTATAGAAACTTATGGTTTTTTATATAATTTTAATGAGCTCTAAAAGTTTTGGAATAGAAAATAATTATGAGTATAAAATACGGAGATAAAGTCAGTTTGGAGAGATTATATGGATATTCAACAGAAGTAAAATATAGTTTAATTAAATACAAAATTTAAACCATATTTTAGCTAATTTGTAATAATACTTTAGATGCATAGTTCACTGAATAAGTGAATTGCATCTCTTCAATGAATTTATTATAATATTTTTGAATGCAAGTTCACTGAATTAGTTATACAATTTTGTAATTATTATAATTGTTAAGGATTATTTTTCATGATTAAAGTGGAGAGGATGCGCTCTAAAAAGAATGATTCTTTTGTTTTTGAGAGAGTTAGCTCTGTAATATTGTCGAATGTATAATTAAGTTAATCTACTCCAAGCCAAAAATCATTTTTTTTAATTTCCATGATACTAGCAGCTCTACTAACGAAACTTGAGAAGCATCATGTAACGAAAATTAAGAACTTGATTAAATCGAAGAAATATCTTAGAAATATCTGCTTTTGCGTTTTGCCTAATTTTAGGGAGCATTATGTTTGTGAATCGTAAATATCTCTTCATATTTCTATTACTTGAAATGTCCATAAATTATTATCACTCGATCATTCATTTTGTATATTTATTTACTAAACTAACAATTCTGGTGTTACTTTACTTGCAATTCTGTCACAATAGTAAAACTAAATCCACCCCAGTAAAAAATTAGACTAAAAAACTGACATTCCAATTAACGAATAACCATTTATCTACATTTCCATTTTCCTAATTAAAAAATATTTGTATATATGTAATCATTGTTTAGTGAAGTACATTCTCTGCTTCAATTACGCTATCATAATTATTATGCAAAAAAAAAAAACTAATGCTTCGTTTATACATCATAATTATTGTCATGGCTCACAGACTCATTATACCAATTATTATTTTAAAAATGCGTATAATAAATGCAATCTAATTTCTTTTTTTTTCTTTAGTTCATTTAATATTCAAATCCGTTTCTTACACAGATGAGAATCAGTAGTAGTGTAGTACGAACCCAACAACCTCTACACACCACACACACAAGAGAAATTAAATTATTCGCATTGTTGGCAACAGTTTTCTTAAGATAATTTCTTTTTCTTTTGAACTTTGAAGCATTTTGTGATTTTTCTTTATGTAAAAACAACAAAAAAAAACCCTCTGCGACTTCAAGGATCTTTAGAAAAAAAATTAAGAGCATAATGATGAATAACTTTGATTATTATTTATTTATGGTGCGTGTACAATTAAGTAAATAATAGAACTTGTACAATAACAACAAAAAAAAAAAACTCAGGTAATTTACAAATAAAAAAAGGGGGAAATACTTAAAAGTGTTTCTTTATTATTTTGTTGTTAATTTTGTTTTGTTTTTTACTTACGTATACGTAATAGTTTCTTCCGACTTAATAAATTCGCATTGTTCTACTCTTTCTTTACAGATGAAAAACAAAAAAACCAACTTATTTTTTATGCTTCGTATTTTTATTCATCATATTTTTTGATTGTTCTAAGAAGAAATTGTGTAGAAATGGTGGTTGGCGACCTGTTGCGTTAAAAATATATAATATAATAATTATAACGATATAAACTTTTACATATAATGATAAACAATATATAAAAATAATAAAATGTACTCCTATCTTTTATTTAAAAGTCATAAAAATAATGTTTTTTATAACATATTTATTTATGTTGGTTTACAATATACGACGAAGTCTTTAAAGTGTGCGTAATGCGTAACCGAGAAAAAATTGTGTAAAGAAATAATGAAAAAGCCATCAGTCATGCAGTTTTTTTTTTTTAATTATTATATAAACGTAAATTAGCACAAGGAGATGGAAAAAGCATATAATAATGATTTTGTATTTTTTGTCCTGAAGTTAAGTATAGTAAAAAATGGAGCAATTGTTTCTAATTAGATGTGGGAAAAAATGGAAATCAAAAAGGATATAAAGGTTTTAAATATTATTTTTTGAAATGTAGGATTTCGGGCACAAATTTATGGGTCATGATTTGTTGGTGGAGCATAATAATATTGGGTGTTAAGTGGGATTTTAGAGAGGATTATTTTAAGTTGATTCGAAGACTTGTTACTTGGGGATCTTGCCAATTTGGTACTGTAGAAAAATATAGATTCATTCATAGCTCTCGGATCACAATTTGTTACTCCTTTCACCTCAATCAATGAAATTAAGTAATATACCACGATCAAATTTCATAATTTTAGAAATATTCATCAATTCCTGTTCCATTCAGGTTATTACATGAATGTAAACCAATCGATTTACGCGCTAGAAGTGCATAACAAAAGGAAAATGGACCATGTACACTGAAACGTAGTAAATGTGTCACAGAGTTTACATTTTAAATTACAACTTTCTCTACATGTATAGCCGGGAAATAGAGTTTTTCTTGAGTCAGTAAGGAGTTTTTATTATTTCTTCAAAAGTGAAATAAATCCAAACTATTAAATAGTGAAAATGAACTAAAATTTTTCTTTTTTATCATAAAAAAATTATTGAATTATGTCATCTTTAAATTATCCTTATTTCCTTTTCTTAAATATTTAATGTAAGTGAAAACTATATAAATTCTTTTTAAATAAAAATTTATCACATAAATTTTTCTTCAATAAAAATTCAATTACCCAGAAAATTTATATAGTTTTTTTTTAAGAAATCCTTCCAATTTTTACATTCTACTTAAATTTAAACCGGATAACATTGATCTATTGATATTTCTGCATACAATAATGTTGATAGCCTATTAAAAGAAAACTTTATAGAATTTTTTTTTAATAGTAATAAATTTTTTCCAGTTTTCTACAATTTTTTTATGAACTTTTCTGTCGCTAACACATCATAAATAAAAATTTAATATTAAACATTTTTTTAAAAAAAAAACCAAATTTGTTGAAAAACTTTATTGAAAATAGTAAAGAAATTTTGCCAAAAAACTGAAAACTTCTTCTTTAACAGGAAAAAGTCTATATAAATTTTTTTGGAAAAAATAATTCTAAAGAAATTATATTTTTCACTATAACAAGAATGAAAACTATATAAACTTTCATAAAATTACAATAATTTTTCTTCACCTCGTTAAATTTTCTAATATATAAAAATAAACTTTAATGATTATCCATACAAAGATTTATACAAAATTTATGTTATGCTGCCTCTCTGCCTTCTTCTATCTATCTATGCCCAATAATAATAATAATTATATTCTAATTAATCACTTTTGACAATTTCTCTTGGGAATTTAATTTATTTTTTGATGTTTTTCAGAAGAAAAATAAAAGAATATAATGAAAATTTCGAACTTGTTTTTGAAAAAATTTATTTATAATAGTTTGGAAAAATTCTTTTTTTTACTTTTAAAAACAATAAATTTAAATAAAAATGTCTAAAATTAAAATTATGGTGCAGTTCCTCTTTTTTGGTGTCATTTAGTGTAATAATTTTTTCAGAGAAAAAATAAAATAAAGATTTAACGGCCTGGGAGTCAAAAAATTTTTCATCTTAAAAATAGAAAAGTGATGGCAACATAATTTAGTTTAGACTTTAGAGAGTATTAAAAAATTTGTCACCAAAAGATATTCAATTTTGAAAATTAAGAGTTTCTGAAAAAAATATATTTAATATTAAATTAACTTACAAAGTTAGTGTCACATGTGCACTAAAAATAATTTATTTAGGGTGGAGTGGCAAAAAAATGTGTAATTGATGAGATAGAGTAGAGTGGAGTGAATGACTGAATTATTAATTTCTTGAATTTTAATTTTAACAATTTGAATTAGAAATATTTATATGAATACTTAACCGCACTCGAAATTAATCTAACCGAAAAGTAGAAGTTTATTATGGTTTACTACGAATTTTAAAGCATTATGATTGCTCCCTTTCAATCCAAAGGATTTTCATCCGATAATGGAGCTTCTTTATTTCATTTTGTTAAATTCATTTCAGTATGCGAAGATTGGTTGAGTTTATACCATTGTAGATTTCGTTTATCACTGAATTTTTCTTGAAATTTGTGGTAGAGCTTAGAGAATAAATCTTTTTGTGATTTTTGGGTTATTATATAAATTATAATTGGCCCCAGGAAAACTTAATCATTTCCATTAATTGCTATCTAGATTCACACAATTCTACTATTTTTCTATAATCAAATTTTTAGACTTTGGTTTTATTTAGATGAAATTATAGAACAAGTACCACACCAACATCGTAAATTCCAAAAAAATATTCCAAAACTATCAAAAATCTTACTCTAAAAACAACTAAATTACTAAAGAATCATACTTATTTACCCCCAATTTTGATTTCCAACTATACCACTAAAATTTTTGCTCATGTTCTCCAATGACAAAAAAATATGCTGAATTATCATTGAAATGAGCAAAAACAAAAAACCATATAACACATAAAATCATTACTACATAATAATTATTTTGCTAATGAGTTGCTGTTATTATTATGTCAAAAATATGTTGTGTATATTTTTATGTCGTTCTTGTAGCGGACGCAATAAATCGCCACGTTGACAGTAAAATAAAAAAATAATAATAAAACGAAACTTTTTTTCACCCTCTTGTGTGCTGCTGCACAAATTTTTATTCCCTCTTTTTAAATGATCCAAACAATTAATAATAATTTCTCGGATATTTTCCATTCCCCTTGAATTAACCTCCACAATCCAAACTAAAATATGAACATTTTCTAAGAATAGAATTGTTTTTTTTTGGATAATGAAAATATCTTTTGTTGACAATATTTGATATTTCTCTTATAGTTTTATGTAATTTGATTTCATGTTTTGATGTTTACTTTTAGAATTTGCTTATATATTTTTTTGCTTTAGATTGCAAAATGTATACAAAATTATTTGTTTTCAAAAATTCAAAATCTTTAGAAGATTTTTGCACTATACAAATACAACTTTTCCCTTTTTTGTTCAATGTTAATTTAGAGACGAATTGATTGCATTATCAAAATCAATAAAAATGAAATTGTGTGAGACATTTTTTCATATAGTTTCGTTTTTTTTTTTTTTGCTGAAATTGGGGAGTAAATAGACAAAAGCAAAATTAATATAAATATTATTGATGATAATAAAAATTTCATCTTAAAGATACGTACACAGATTGTCTTTTGCATCAACCAATAAAATTATGCAGGGGGGATTTTGAAAACAAAAAAAAATTGTCTCTAGACGAGAATTATGTTTTTGTCATCTTTGAGATCTAATGATGATGATGATGATAATAAATAATTAGCAGATTAATAATTATTATTATTTTTTGTATATATTTGGTTTTGATTAATTGAAAACATGTGATTTTATTTATCTTTCAGAAATGAAGATAAAAATTTTGCTCTAAAAATGGATTTTATGTGTGTAAGAAATTTATATGAAATTTTTATTTGCAGAAAATTTTTAGATATTAAAGAAATTATTATAATTAATATAAATGCGAGCAAGTTTGCTATTAAGGAGCCATCTTAGCCATCTTCTGAATGCTTCAAATTTTAAGATACATTAAAGGATTAAAGTATTTTACAGATTATGAAAGTAGAGACAATATAACCATTAATTTGGTATATAAAATATAAAAATATAACATATTTATTTCTACATTTTTGGGCAACATGAAAGCAATGACATGAGGAAAACTGGAAAAACATAGAATATATTTCATATTGATTCTATCTGAATGACGAAATCATGAAAATACTTTTTAACCAACTGAATTGAATATTAAGTAAACTGAATTAAATAAATATGAAGCATTCAGTAAACTGAAGCCTGCAACATATTCTTGTCTGAACTGTTCCTCCTTTTGACGATTATTCGCATTCTCCAAATTCTTCTTAATAAAATTTCTTTCCAATATTAATTTTTTCTACTCATTTAGATGATTCAATATTCAATTGAATCATTCTTTTTCGGTATTAACTGTTTAACTCGAATCTTTCTGTAACCGGTTTAGTTTTAACCTTATCATAATTTCTCAAAGAACCCAAAAATCCACCTAATTCCTAATTATATAGTTTAAAAAAAAAAAAAAAAGCAAACAATCTAAATTAATTTACCTAATTCTCAGCTTGATTTTGATTTTGTGCCCCACATTTTTCATTTATATTATTTTTTTTTTCTTCTCATTTCTTAATTACCAAATCATTATAAACTTTTTTTCATGCGCGCAAAAAAAAATAATAATAATAATATCTTTAATTTTTAACCAAAAGAGAAAAAAAATTGTAATATCGTCCCTCAAAAAATCATCAAGAAATTATTAACTTTCTTATATATATGTACAAGTAATTTTCCCATTTAAAATTTAGAAGTTCATTGTTCAAATTACATTAACAAATTTTCATAATCAACATACAAAAAAAAAAAAATAAAAAAAAAAATTGAAATTCAAAAGCAAAAGAAGACGGCAAAAAAAAATTCAAAAATTTGTTCTTAATTTTCTAAAAAAAATAATAATAATTTTTTTTTTTTAAATATTCATTTTTGATTGAACGCTTTATGATGGGGGCCATTTTTTTTTTTTTCCAACCTATAGTCATAACAATTCTATTCAAAAAGTCTCAACGTTTTATAATTATTATTACATATTTTTATTTTTTCTCTCTTTTTTAGAAAAAAAAAAAAAGAATTCATGCTGTGACCTGACCCTTTGCCTAATAAAAATATTTCAATGGACACAAGAACAGACATTAGAAAAGAAAAATAAGAAGAAAATAGCATCCCAAGCCCAACAAAAAAATAAAATAGAAAGGTAAAAGTAAGAAGAAGAAAAAAAAAAAACAACAAATCTTTTTGACCGCACTTTGAATTCACAGGTGTCGTAATTAATCAAAGTTATTTGTTGTTGTCTGTTTAGACATTTTACAAAAGAGCAAAAGAATTGAAAATATAAAGGCTGAAATATCTAACAGGAAAAAGGTTAAAAAAAAAGCGGCAGACATTATTTAGAAGAATAACAATTGAAAGTTTTTTTATGCTGAATTCTAGAAAATTTATGTAGGTTACTGTTTAGTAGAGAGATCATTATTATTAATTTTTGGGAATGTGCTTTTTGGATAGTATTTTTTTTTTTTAAAGTATTAAATTTTACTAGTTTATTTTGATTAGAGTTAATTATTCTAAATTTTAGGATAATAGTTTTAATATAACGTAATTGCTGCTATTAAAATTAGCATAATCATTGCATCATATACCATTAAATTCTGTATACCATAAATTTAAACAGTCAACTCCACTTATTTCGTGATACATTTTACAATTTTGAGTACAATTATTTCATTTGATTTTTAGGATATATCACTGCTATGATCAAAGGTCGCCACATAAAAAATGGTGCAGCTGTCAAATGCGAAAGATGATTTGAATTTTCCTATATTGACTAATTTTGCAAGACCAACAAGAACTAATTTGATCGAACTAATGATAATAATTGCTACAATCTACTATTTGGTTAGGGAAGCAACAGTTTTATATATAAGTTATTATTATAATTCATAAATTAATTTACAAAATTAGAATTCTAATTGCTGTGTTGACAGTTTTAAACCAAAATTTGTGTCTGGTAGATTTTATTTACTATAAACTTTATAAAATAGTCTGTAAAAGAAAACTTACAACCCTCCTACACTCATCCACTTCTCAATTATAATCTAAAAATTTAAACAAAATAAAAATCAAATAAAAAAACTATCCTTATGGCAATATCCTTTCATTTTTTGTTAAATCAAAAAAAAAAAAAACTATAGAAAAAAACATTCCATTTTCAGTCTACATAAAAATTAAATTCTATTCTACACATTATAAAACTATCACTTGAGGCGTTTTTTTTCCGACAAAAATAGAATTTAAATAACTTTTTTTTTGTTTTTTACAAAATGTGTTTGCGTTACCAGCTGGAATAACAATTGCAAAAAAAATTGCAAAAAAATTTCTTTTTACGAAAATATTTGGTATTATTTTTGTATACCATTTTTTTTTATTACTAGAGGTTTACAAAAACAGAAAACACCAATACAAGAATAGAAATTTAAGAAACACGTGTAACAGTTTAAAAAAAAAAAAGTCGTGCAATTGGCAATCTGTAAAAAGGATCATGTTTTTTATTTTAATTGCACGATTTTTTATTGTACAAAATTTTTGTGTAATTTTTTTGATTTCATTGGAAAATATAAGAATTTCAGTTTATTGTCGATTTTAGAAAATGAAAATTTTTGTTTGTAACAAACAATATTGTTAACAAACAGAGTAGAGACAAAATAGTCTCCCTTTTAAAATGTACCTTAGCATAATGATCTCAATATTTCTATAGCAATTTTATTGAGGTGAAGAAAGTGTGTGTATAAAAATTGTTTTACCATTTTTGGAGTGATTCCAAATTTTATTGTTATGGAATTTTGTAGTATATTTTTATTACGCAAATATCACATTCAAATTGTTAACAGAAAATTGACATTTTCTCTGTCGCGTTTCTCAGATTTCTGACGCTTCTTGTTTGGCCTGAAAGGAAAAATTCTGCATGATGAAATGTCGAACGTAAATTAAAAATAACACAAAGTTTTTATGTCTAATTGAGCTAGAAACTTATATAATATAAATAGAAAATGATTCAATGTAGAATGAAAATGTCGACAATGTAAAATTGGTTCAATATTTATGCAATACAAGCTTAGAATTCTTTAGAGGTCTAGAAGGTTTACAAATAACTTTCAGGTGTAAAAATTTACAGAAAATGAAAATTATAAAATATTAAATTTATTATTGTTATTTTAGGAATTAGAAATGGTGGTACACTCAGATGTGCTACAATTTTTATTAAACATTTAACTTTTCCGGTTTTAAATCTATATTTAAAAATTGATTTTTATCCTTTTCGTGTTAGTTTCAATTATAATTCCCTAAAATTTCCATAATTTTGCTTAAATATATTTTTCACATTTTTCGATGTTATAAATATTTTATTATCATATTTTTTATAATATTTGATTTTTGGTTTTAATCCTGAATGGCATGGCATCATGACATTTGCAAATCCTTTTTTTTTATCCGTATATACTTATATACCAAAGAGAGAGCCTTGACATAGTAAAAGCTTAATGTAATATAATATTTCCGATTTGCTTATTTTGTGTATGAATTTTGCATGTATAATTTTTTTTTTTTATGTATTTCAATAATCCCAGTTTATTGGGAAAGGATATGTCGAATTATGAAGTTTTATTGTACAAACAAAAAGGATTTTTATAGTTAAGCTTAGCATATTATATTTATAGATATTTTTGTTGGTAAAAATGTTAAGGGAAATTACAATTATTTTGGTCAACAAATAAAGTTATTTTCCATAAACCAAAAAAAAAACCAGGATATTACAAAATGCTTGTAAAATGACGATTAGAGAAATTTTGGTTACATGGAAAAGGATAGAGTTGAAAGATAGTTTTGATATTGGATATTATTTATATTAAATATTAAATTTTATTTATGATTTCTTCTTTGAAATGTAAATTTAATTTGTATAGACAAATTTATGTTAGTTTTTCTTAGAAATAATTAAAATTAATCTATAATTCTATCTTGAATTTAGTCTTTCAGGTAAACTACTAAATTTTAAATATTTATTCAATTTTTACAATAATTTATGGTCATTTATTTTCTTGCAGTTTCCCTAATCAACCTTAAAAATTATCTCGATAAATTGAAACTTTAAAATCTTTTAGATCATGTTTTAAAGATTGTTACATAAAACTATTATTTAATTTTCTTCCATAAATATTTATTTACTTGTCTAAATAATTCATCCAGAAATCAACAATTTTATTTAACATTAAATTAAAATATCATCCTGGTAAACACATTTTATTCAAAATCACAAAATTATTCAAATATTTCTACACAATCGAATAATATTTTACTAAATGAAAAATTGATTATTTTTCATCTTCTTTTAATTTTCCTTTAACAAATTTACTCAAATCTTAAATATTTCCTCAAAATTTCCAATGAAAAACTTCTAATATTTAATATTACATTTTCCAACAAAAACAAAAAATCCGAAATAAAAAACTAAAAAGGATATAATCTATTTTCTAATCATATCCTGATATCTACTTGAAATGGCAAATAATAGTTTTCAAATTAGAAACATATGTGCGGCAACAGCAAGACAAAAAAAAAAATTATATATCCTTTTCGTGGTGGTGGTGGTGGCTGTCAAAATAAGATTAGAGATTATTGTGTTTTGATAAGTTCCCAAGAATTCACTTACATACATATAAAAGTATATAATTGTATTTTGCTGAAGAAAACTTTAAGGATATTATCGGTTTCTATTCTATGATATAAAATTATATTCGAAAGAAGTGTTTTTGGTTTGAAAATGAAAATAATCTAAAAAAAATTAAAGTAAAATTTCAAACCAAAATTATGATTACTAAATTTTTTTTTTCCCTTTTTTTCTGGTTTTTTTTTTTCAATTCCGTTTCCCCCGGATGCCAGCATATCCTATTAACGAATTAAAAATTATTCTATAATGTTACTGGTATATAACAAAAAAGCTTCTTTAATATTAAATTGCTAAAACTTTTTAAACTTTTAAGTATATCCTTTAAATATATATGGTATAAAAAATTTTATTTATTATTATTATATGTAAAATAATATCCTTTATGATATTTAATGGAATGATTATGGCTCCTTTCTATATATGGTTTAAAACTATTATGTATATGGCAAAAAAAAAAATATGGAAGAAGAAACTTTTCTAATAAAGTAATGAAAATATATATAAAAGCTTTTATATTCTTTGTGGCACAGTAAATTGTTTTGAATGGTGGTAACCAACACACAAAAAAAGTTAGTTAACGTTTTATCTATTATACTTAATAACAACACGACAATTTCAATATATATATATTTAGGGGGAGATTGGAAAATGGAAAAGGATGTAAACCAAAATATTTTAAAATTGTAATTATATTTTAACAATTTTGTATTTTTTTTTTTTTTGGATTTAAATTGTTAAACATTCTAGGAAAAAAAAAGGAATTTATAATTAACTTTCTGTTTTTTTTTTATTTTAAATTACTTGATTAAGGATTAATTAAATTTTTTGTATATTTTTATAAATTGTTAAAATTGAAACCTTTTGAAGTTGAATTCATATTTGTTTGTTGAAAAATTGTTAAAATTATAGAATTTATATGGTAAATTTAAAAAAAAACAGAGGTCTACAAAAATATATGTGAAATGTTCAAAAAACATACACAAAAATTCAATTATAGTATAAATTTTTTCTCCCACTTTCGGAAAAAGGATCTTATCAGCAACAAAAAATTTGAAAAAATAGAAAAATCCAAGAAAATTTCTAGAAATATAATTATTTTCTTCATATTTTTTAACTTTTCTTTCTGAGAAAGTTAATTTTTTTCATCGCTCATTTCTTTAATTATATCGCTAAGCTTATAAATGCCCTAAAGGTTTTTAAGGTTAAATACCAACAAAACAAAAAAGATAACTTTAAAAATTTAAGGATATTACAAAAAAGAACAAAGTTTTCTTTTTAAACTTTTAGTAACTTTTTGGTTTTTTTTTTTCAGTTTTGTTTTATGTCTAAAAGTTAAAAGGATTTTTAATTTTCTTGTTAAAAATTTTTTAATATTGAAAAATAACAAAAACAAAACACTTTGAAGATGATCTTAAAAGAATTTAATTAGTTTTCTAACGAAAAAGAAAAATTTAATTTTATTTTTGTAAAATTATTAACCATCTTTTATAATTTTTAAAGTTACAGGAAAAAAGTAAATAAAAAAACACAAAATGAAAGTTTTAAATTTTACTTAAAATTTTCATTCAATTGATTTTTCTCTTAAATATTCTTCTTGTGTGTTTCTAATTTATATTTATATTATTTTTGCTTCAATACATTTAGTAAAGAAATATATCCTGAAAATATGTGTCATCATAAAACGGAATTATATAACATTCAATAAATTTAATGTCCTTTAATAAAAATTCTGGTGTAAAATTTTGATATTATGTTAGAGAAAATTTAAAGGAGAAGGATGAGTTTAACAAGAATTTCATATTTTATTTTGTAACGATTTTTTAGCTTCAAGGATATATAATTTATTTAACAGAAACTGCGTAAATGAAAATGTGCCAATGGAAAAATAGACGAAACAATTAATAGTAAAATTTTTAATGGGAAATAAAGAAATTAAATTTTGTCGAGAAATATTATTAAGACTTGAAGGATTTATATTTCAATTTCAATGAAAATGTCAAGGCGGAATTTTTATGAGATTGTAAATCATTGCTGAAATTATTCGACGAAAAACACAATATTGCAAAAAAAATTATTTTCAAATATATTCAATTGAATTCTAAGAATTTGAGTCCCTAGAATAAGTTCTAAAATTTCCCTATACCATCTGGCTGAATATCATAATGTACTATCATACATGGAAATTACAGTTTGTGCTTTACATAACAATAACTAATAATACTTAAGGCTTCCCAATGCTTTTCCTACTTATAGAAAATATTGTATAATGTTTATATATTTCCTTAAATATAATTACACCGCAGGTTAAATTGAACATAATATTCATATGATTATGTATTTATTTTGAAAAACTATTAACCCTTTGACCTAATTTGATGTATCAGAACGTCTTGCATTATTTTGGCAAAATCGATTATGACGTTCTGGTACGTCATTGAAACTGAGACAATATTTAAATAAAGTTATCCCAATATCATATATATATTCATGAAATAAATGAATTCTTGCATAAAATCTACTGCTCTTACAAATTACTCTATTCTCTAAAAAAATTTCGTATTATGAATGAGTTTCGCATTTGAATACGAAAATATATAGTTTT
Organism: Empis stercorea; assembly: GCA_949752835.1. NCBI lineage: Eukaryota > Metazoa > Arthropoda > Insecta > Diptera > Empididae > Empis > Empis stercorea. The sequence continues at coordinate 54,993,110 of OX457087.1, read as the reverse complement.
CGTATATGAGTTTCTAAATAATTAAATGTGCTCTAATTGCAAAAAAAATTTCAAATAAATGTGCGGCCAAAGGGTTAAGATTCTTTAACATATAAATATAAATATAATATTCATTTTTATTACTACATTTATATCAGTTTTTTTTTTTTTTTTAATTTTGTGGCCTTCAAGGAGACATTAAATTGATAAATAATTGGTATATACAATTCAAAAGACAATTTATGTTTACTATTTTACTTATTATTATATTACCAGCTGGGGAAAAAAACGAAAAAAAAAACTTGAAATCCAACATTTGTTTTTTGTATATTTAAGGAATTTTTGTGTATATACCATCAGGATTATTATTATTTTTGATAAACGAACTAACGACAACTACAAATATATTTAATATGCTTTTTGACCATCAATGCATGGAACAGAAATGAGCTGAATAAAACGAAAATCATGATAATAATAATAACAATAATAATTTTTATCACATAGTTTACTTTCCGATTCCGATTTACAATGAATTTTTTTTATAGTATACGAGTATTTACTATTTTCGCTTTAAGCCTTTGGAATATAATTGGAATTATACTTTTTTTTTTTTACCATTTTCATCTCGTCCTTATCGATTTATGGTAATAAATTATGAGAAAAAATATTTCTTTTTATTTCTTATTTGTTGCCAATAATAATAATAATCGAACTTTATTATCACAACAACAAAAAAAAATTATTATATTATTTAATATTGGGTGACAAAATAATATTTTTATGGATAGTATAAGAATAATTGGTTCATGGTTCAAGAAGTGGATAATTGGTTCATAATTTACAATTCTCCTAATATTACTATTATAGGATGTAATGAAAGTTAACTAAATTATAAAAATATTTTCATATTTTTTTTGGAAAATTTAATAGTAGTACAGCAATTAAGTGAAGTGAATTATTTAATGAATTTTTTTTAAACTTATAGTATTATCTCATGGTACGTCTTTAGTAATAATTGATGAAATTTAAGACACGGGTCAATTTCAATTTCTGTTAGAAATATTATATAATAAATGAATATTAAGCTAATTGATTGATTTATTATGAAAATATTGAAAATTCTCAGTTACAATCATTTGGTATATGGACACTGTTAATTGTTAGTTATTTAAACTGTTAATTAGCTTTTATCTGCATGTTAATTCTTAATCAACTGTAAGAACTGTTAATTTATCTGTTCTGATACTGCTAATCAACTGTTATGTGGATGTAAATTAAAAATCATCTATAATTTGGTTTCTCCGTTTTGGGATTTGAAATTATTTTATAATTTAATAAATAAATTTTTAATTAAATATGATAATTCTTGTTTACTATTTGCAACTTGCACCAAAACTAAAAATATTTCAGTTGATTCTTATAATTCTATTACATATTCGCAGTATATTTAAATTTGATCAATTTTACTATTAATTTAATTTTGCTTTTCTCATATTTGAAAAAATAATATATAGGAGTAATAATTATTATTATTATCTGTCAAATATATTTTAGAATTTATTTCCAATTTAACACAACAACAACAAAAAAAGTAAAAGAGAAGAAAATTTATAAATTTCCACCATAATATTTTAATTCATAATTGTCAGCCAGAATGTAACCGTCAAAACTTTTTTTTTTTCTTGATATAATGAGAAGTTTTTTTTTGGTTTTCGTTTTTGCATAAATAAAATAATGTAAAAACTTAATTTATTTTAATGTCAAATGCCATCACAATAAACGTTGAACGAGAAAAAATTATGTACATAATATACGAAATATTTATGTAGAAAGACCAGAATAACAACAGCAACAATAATTCTGACATTACGCCAGAAACAAGAACTCAGTAATTTAAGTAAAAAAAATATAATATTTATAAAAAAAAAAACAAAAATGGTAAGAAAAATTTTTATTTCTAAAATTTAGCCGCTAGCAAAAAATAAGCAAGTAAAAAAAAACATTTATATATAATTCTTTCAAAAAAACTTCAAAACGCGCGCAATTTATAAAATTAATTTGATTAATAAAATATTATATAAATGCTCAGCCCCAGAGAGAGAGCTGAGCTAATATACAAAAGCAACAAAAAAACAAAGAAGCATACAAAAAAAAAAATCAAGCATCCATCTGAATTCTATCTTATAAAAATATACTCTATATAAATTAAATATCGTGGGGGCCTGGGGGTCCTCAACTTCTGAATTATTCTTCGTTTACTTACATACATTTTTTGTTTATGTTACTGTTTTGTGTAGCATTTTTGGATTTTGTTGTTTGGTGGTGTTCTTTTTTTGTTTTTTGTTTTTGGGTGCACAAAAAAAAAAAAGAAAGAATGAAATTCGCATAAAATAATTACACTTTATTATTATTTTTGTGCTCTAGAAAAACATTTATAATATTTTATTTTTGTTTGTGGATTTTGACTTTTATATATAATTTTATAATTTTATAATTTTTATTAGCACATTTTTTTTTAAAGTTCAATTGAATTTTTAAGATTTGTCTGACGGTGGTATACATAAAATTTTATGTTTTGTTTACCAAGAAGAAGGTGAAACATTTAAATTATGGTAAATAAGCTTAAATTAATTAAGCTGATCGGAATTGTTGCCATAATTCTGATAATTTGTCCAATTTGATCGTGACATAAGATGTTTTTGCTCATAAATTTGGTTAATGTCGTCGCTATCTGTCAATTTGGATAACGAATATATAAAATTGTGAACCCAGTACAAATACCAAAAATATATTTATAGTAAAATTAGTTGATCCTTTTTTAGTTGGGCAAAACTGTGATAATAGAAGGGGTATCACAAGTTTGCAAAACTGTGCAAAATTTTCGATATTTCACTTTTTACAATATTTGTTTTTTTACGTACTAAACATTCAAAGATTTTTTCATTTTGGGCGGTTAAAAAAATTAATTTAGAAATTGATAATAAATTCATTTTAATTTCAATAATTTAGTTTTGGTTTATTTACAGACTTACAAATCCATTAAAATTCAATATTTTATAAAAGTTCGTATTCAATAAAATAATTATTTGAAAATTTCGAATTTCATTTTTGCTAATTACATTAACATAACGACATAATTAGAACTTTACCTTAAATAATTATACTACTGTAATTTTCCCTGTTTCTATAAAACTAAATACTTTCAGCCCAAACACATATTTTATACCTAATAATTTTCGAACACTTTCCAAATGATCTGAAAAATAAAACTTAAGATAATTTTATATAAATTTTAAAACAACCATAAAAAAAAATTGTGCACGCATCCTGAACTATACAAAAATTATGATTTTATATGATGCACTTTAAAGTGAAATTGCAAATTTTATATGCTGTTAAACATAAATAAACTTTTTGATATACCAGTAGTCTGGGTAATTTTTGTAAGTTAATTCAAGAGTTATCAAAGTAATTTCAATTTAATATTTTTTTTTTTTGTATTTTCAAAATTTTTATATCGTCCAAACACTTTAAAAAGTAATTTTAAATGAAACAATCACGAAATTATTAATGTAACTGTGCTCCAGCAGCTAACCAAAAAAAAAAAAAAGATGATTATAAAGAATCATTAAAATCACATTTATTCGGACATGACTAATAATTAAATCCTGTGGTAAATTTTTTGTATTAGCGCAGCAAAAAAATAACCATTAAAAAAATTGATGGGTTTTCGACGATAAATAAAAAATTTTTTTTGGCAATTAATTTTACAGAAAAATAATTGTCGAGAAAAATATATGAAAGAAATTACTTAATAAACCTTTTAAATAAAATAAAACAAAATTTAGGATAAAAATAAATTTAATTATAGTTAATTAAGCTTTAAAATTGATATAATTGACATTGTCAATTTTGTTTAAATCGAAAATAGAGTCAGTTTTATGGCGAAATTAAAGCTATTAAATTAAGCTTACATAAATAATGTAATTTTTTTTGGTAATATTGTCTATTCCAAAAATTTATCTCCTTATTTTCAGAATTTTTTTAAATTTTGTTTTTAGTTTCACAAGGACTCTTTTTTTTATCTTGGGTTAAAATAATAATGGAAAGAAAATAAAATTATAGACATAATGTCTCATAGCGTTTCTGACCTCGAAATGATAAAATTGTCAAATTGTGTCATATAATGTTTATTTTATATTTTTATTGTCATTTTGGCTAACATAGTCAATAAATTCTTTATAATTTTTTTTTCTATCCATGACAGACCATAAAAATCTGATTGTGTGTGAAACGAAAATCTGTTTTATCAGCAAGATGTCCTGTGGATAAAAGTGTGAAAATACAAAAAAAAAAAAATGAAAAATAAAATATGTTAAAAAGAAACTAACACAAAAAATTCTTCTATTTCTTTATTTTGTAGTGATTAAATTTTATGTTTTAATGGTAGAAATATTTTTGTGTAACGAAATTTCGGTTGGAAAATTGTAGTAAGGAGATTTTTATTTTAGTGAAATAATTTAAAGATTTTAAAATTAAGTAAATTTCATTTATATTATTCTTAACTATAGTTTTTTATAGCATTATTGCATAAATTCAATTAAATGTTTTATAACTTACCAAACTTGGCAGCTTAAGCTCCTCTCAAAACCATTTAAAAATGTCAAATATTCAATGTTTATATTATAATTAGCCCAAAAATTTAATATTTATTATTTATCACAGAAGAGAAACAAACAATTTCATTTCCTTCAATAAGTTTTGACGCAATTTGTAAAGACAAGAAATGTTTTACTTTTTGTTATCTGATTGCAAATATAAATGAAAGCTTGAATTAAAAATATTAATTCTAAATTGTATTATCATTGAAGAGAGGCAGAGTAGCTGAATAATTAAATTTTTAATATACAGTCAATATTACCCTATATTTGAAATGAAACTGAATTTACAATGTCAATTTATTTTCAAAGCAAAAAAATATTTTCTTCCAACATTTTTTTGATATCAAATTGGAATTTTTCACAATTTGGAAACAAGATAGTACTACATGACACCATCACATAGTAACCTAAACCTAATCAAATTAGTAACATAAATTCACATATTAAATTTCAATGCAAATAATAAAATTTTATTTTCATCTCTTTCATCCTTTGCACCCCAACAATCAACCGACAATACCACATCACAATCAAATTCACAAAACATTTTACACAATTTTTAATTATAAACATAATATTATTGTTTTCCTTTTGATATTAAAAGTCTTCAATAAAAACCACATGTGGCATCTTAAATAGTCCTTTTCATATATGTCATCAAAACGCACTAAATTAAAAAAAACATCCTTAAAGAGGACAAAAATTAAGAAAAAAAAGTACACTATACACACATTATTTTTTCAATACTCATTCATATACAAAGGATATTCCCGAAGTACTTTTTTTTTAAATAAAAAAGGAAAAACAAAAAGGACTTGATAAAACATAAACACGCATTTTATTATTATTATATTGCATCATACATTGGGAAAGAAATGATGAAAGGATTGTCACACTCGTAAACATTTCATAAGTGAGAGAACATAAAGAAGCACACATTGAACTGGAAAAATAGCTATTACTTAAAAAGGGTTCATTTTTTTTTCTGTAACACTTATAAATAAGGCACCCACAATTATTCGCACATTAAAAAGGTTGGAAGATTCACACACTTTTTTTATATTCAGTGGAAGCAAAAAGAGAATGACATTATTTTTTTATAGGAGGGTTTTTACACAAGAGGAAAATGTGTTGCAAATGTGAAAAAATTTAATTTATGCTATTCAGGGATGAAGGATCGAATCTGAAGATTAGGAAAATATGTTTTTATTGATATGTCCACACTACAGAATAGAATAGACCATATACTATTCATATTAGATTAAACTTATGCTGATAACAAAAATTCAAGTTGTATTACAAGATCCTTGAAACACTGTAAAAAATTAGACTTTTAAAAATATAAAAATGAGTTTCAAATCAATAGAAAATACCTAATCGAATCTTAGAAGAATTTTGAGCTTGTTGTGAATTTCAGCTTCAATTGTCACAACCAGAAATAAATTTTTGATGAAAATTTTCCCTTGGTCGTCTCTCTGAACATTTTTTTCAATTTTTCTTACAGTGCTTCTCGTTAGTGTCCTTTTTTTATCTACAAACAATATATTGTTATGTTGATGATAATGATAATGTGGTTTATATAGATTTTTCCAAAAAGTTTTTGACTATAATACAAGGATATTTCCTGTTTAACAATATTATATTAAACGACCTTTTGTAACATATGATATGACATTATCCTGTTAAATATTTCTTTATATTTTTCCATTATAATCATCAACACACATCAGCACAATATTTATTTTCTCATTTTTTTTTTTTGGTTAATTTTATTGTATAATTTAAGAAATTTATTAAATTTTTTTTCTGTCTTCCTTTTGTGTCAAGTCCTTGTACATAATAATTTGAGGAAATATTAGAGAAGATATACAATAAAACCCGAAAAGAAAAAAAATTGATATTCTAAGAGTTATGATAATGTTTTAAGGACATCATTTTATTAGTTCATTTTTATATTAAAATTCTCTTTAATTTAATTAATATTAAAATATCCTTTAACAGAAAGGGATAGAAAAATTATGTAATATAACAAAATTTATTTAAATAGTTTCGAAATTGTCAATTTAAATATCAATTTTTTTGAAAACCTTGAAAACACTACTCAGTTTTGTTGTATTATTTAAAAGGATCTTACAAGAAATTATCATCATTTTTCGTTCTTATGGATAAAAAGGATTTTAGGAAAACATAAAAAATGTATATGTATATCATTTCCTTAACAAGAATATTTAAATTTAATCAAAAATTATATAACCAAGTAACTTTAAAGTAGTTTTGTGGACTAATCAACAACAACCAAAAAAGCAAAAAAGGACAATGGTAAATTATAAATATTTATATATTAAATGTCATTTTATAAGGGTTTTAATCTGAAGTATAATAAAGTAAATGTTATTTTAAGGATTATTATTGTTGTAACAAGTTTTTAATTAAAAGTTTATATTAAGTTTTTTTTTTTTAAAACAGAATTTTCTGGGAATCAACAGATGGTAAAATTATATATAGTAAAAAATGATAAGTGGATATTTATAAAATTTAAAAAAGCTTTCAATTTAAAGGGAATTTTTAAAGATTTTTTTTTTTTTTGAGAAAGCATGAAAATTTTTGTAGTGAGAGATTGTAACTGGATATGTTAAATTTTTGCAGTGATTTTTTCTGGGACTTTCAAATTTAATGTTAAGTAATGTTAAGTTGAAATGTAATGGTAAATTATTTATATAAATTCAGAATTTGTGTAATTATCCACTAAAAAAAATTATAATGTTCCACTAAACGCGTATTGATGCAAAAATGCATCAAAGGATTTTTTTGCTGATTGTGTCCTTTAGAGGCAAAAAACCTGCATATTTCTAGAACAAACCATGTTCCGTATATACTCTTGCACAATTTAAAAAGAGTATGGTTGAAATATATTTTCTTGCGCACTAGAGGGTTAAAGTTTTATATCTAATTTGCATACTGTCAATTATAAGCAACAGAGTTTTTAGTGTACCAAGAATTTAATAGTCCATTTTTGGTATAGCAAAGCTGAAATAAGCTTATTTTTTGAATATTTTACTTTAGAAATTATAATTTTTCTTCTATTTTTTTTTTTGGTGTAAATGTATAAAATTTGGTGCCGTTTTAAATAAGGCGCCTCGCATCAAAAAACGCAAATTTACTTTATTTCGCTTTCTAATAGACAATTTAAATAAATCTATTTAATTTTCATCAAATTTTACGATAATTTTCAAATTTACTTAATGATTTCATGAATCTAAACTTAAAATTTCTGAAATTTCCGTCTCTCTAGTAAATACTCAAATAAGCAGCATATTATAAATTTCTAAATTTTCATTTTAAATATACTGCACAAAAATTAATTCAGTAATCATTAAAAATTACACATTAAATCATCTTATAACGAAAAAAAATTTCCCTTCCCTTTAAATTATCTGAAATTTTTCACATCACATAATTTGATATTTCTGTATATTTTTTTTCACTGATGGTTAATTTTCCACTTGTGGGTATAAAAATAAAACCCCGGAAAAAAATATATAATATTTAAGCTCTTAAGTACTTTTGTTATGGGCAATCGAACTTATTAGTACGCCAATCAATAAACCTTATTTCTTTACCTGTTTAAAAAAAAAAATAATAATTTTTATTTTCTTGGATTTTCATTTTTCTTCTTCTTCTTTTTTTTTTAAACAAAAGGTAAAAGTTAAAAGATATTTTTTTTTTCTAATATTATTATTTAAGTTATAAGAGAAAAACATGTCCGATAAATTGACAAGTGGATTATTAACGTTTCAATAACATTTAATCTGATTTTAAAAATAAAATATAAAAAAAATTTACAATAGCTTTTCACAATTATTTACCTATGATGAGGTAAAAGTTTTATTTTTAGCTAATAGGATTTTCCAAAAAAAAAAAGAAAATATATCAAAATTATTTTTATAAATTTTTGTAACTTTTCATTGTGGATAATTTTTGTCTTAAAAAGTATTTCTAGGTCAAAGAAATTTTTACGAAAAAATAGAAACTAGAATTTTTTTAAGTACATTGACATATTGGAAAAACGAATTTAAAATTTACCAAATTATTTATGTTAAAATAACGGACGATTTGATGGTAAAGCAGATGGTATGAAACTTTCAGTATAGTCTCCTTGCGGTAAATAGTAAATTGAATTGGTTGTCGATATCTAGTAGTGATTATAATTCTTCACTGTGATCCCAACAAAATTGATTTCTCAGTTTATTGGGATCCTTGAGAAACATTGTGATTTTGAGACCCATTCTTGTTCTCAGTGAATGTGGTTCGCCACTAATTTTTCAATTGACTAGACTAGAAGATATCTTGCTATATTGCACTATCGAAATATGTTATACAGTTTTTGTCTACGGAAATGCAATGAAAGTTCAAATTGCAATTCTCCCAAAAATGTAAAATGTTAGTTTATATTTTAATAAAAATTATCTCGTAATTATTTAAGAAAAATTCGAACATACTCGAAGATAACTTCAACATTTTCTTGGTATCAAATAATTCCAACACTATCTTGGTAACATAATAATATTTTTATATACATTTCGTGGAACTAAGAATTATTGTAAATTAACTTTTCAATATATATAATAATTAACCCACAAAATTTATTACAATTTCCATCATTTTAATAATGAAATAACATAATTTTTTCTCACCAGAAAACAAAAGTTTATAACATTAAAACTTTATATAAAATTTTCATTAATATATTTTGTTTAAAATATATTTTTAATAGTTCTATTCCTAAAAAAAAAATCATATATAATTTTATTGATAATATTCCATAAGAACTCATAACATTTTGTAACCCCAAATCAAAACTACCAAAATGATAACCTTTTTCAAGCACAATTACAAACCTTCACACCTTGTGTCGTTAGTTTTTCCATCTAGAAAAAAGATATATATTTTTCTGTTTCTTTAAAACTCTTATAACAATTTTTTGATATTATATTGTGCAATAATCCTGACGGAAATAAATCAAAAATCGACTGTAAAAAAATTATTATTAATAATATTATTGTTATTTTTTTTGTTCAGACTTTTTTGCTGCACTGTTTAACCTGCCAAAGTGTTAAAGTGTTAAACCAAAGAAATAAATGCAACATATAAAATATCGGTTTGAAATCTTTACAAAAAAATCTCTCACGTTTTCACATAAAAATAAATTCTAATGCATTGTGGCATTTTCATGCTTGTTCAAAAAATTTTTTTTTTTTTCCATTTTTCAGCTTTTCATTTTGTTATATTTTGTAATTTTATATAAAAAATATTAATCGTTTTCGGTTGTCTAAATATTATTTAATATATGAGTTTGATTTTGGCAATGAATTTTTTTTTTTTAGTAATTTTTAGTCAATCAACACTTTATGCTTTGTAAAACAAATCGTTTACTCTCTGCAGCAATATGCAAAATTGATGACAATATGATTGGCGCGCCTCGAAGTGCCGGTCGACAAAATACAAGATTTATTATCTGTTTTATTATTAGTATTTGCATAATATGACCTTCTTGGATAGTTTGATATTTTGTATATTAAACATATATAGTAAATAATATGAAATGGTTCATTAATTCTGGGAAAATGGGTATTAAAGTTAACTTTATAGCTCAATTTAAGACTGGAGTTTTTTTTGTTTTTGAGCATTTGTGCATATAAATAAATTTACATTAAATAATGTGCATGGAATTTTTATTACAATTAATCCAAATATTCATAATATCATAATTTCCAAATTGTGGTAATATAGAAAATATTAAAGAAAAACTTAAATTTGAGTTCAAATTTTCAAAAATATTTAAATAGCTTGTGAAAATTTATACTTATAATTAATTTTAAGAATTAAACTTAAATATTGGCAGACTGAGCTCATATAGTCAAAAATTTGGTAATTTTATAACATTTATTTAGATTTTATACGTTTACGTTACAGACCCGCCGCCTTTGTAATACTATGATTATTGCATATATACTCAGCAGTATTAGAGAAGTGCAATCTATGCCAAATTATTATTCTTAAAATCGATTTGCATGATAAGAAAAGATAATGGTAAAAAGGATATTCGCATTTTAGCACAAAATGAAATGATAATTTGAATTTATATAGATAGATTTTCCTTAAGTGGTTCAAAACTACTTACGGGAAAATAGAAAATTTATGAATATAATAATCTTTATTGCACCCCACAAAAAACTAATCAAGTAAATGCAATGCAGAAATCCATTTTGATTATGCATAAAAGCTTATTGACATTCTAACAAAATCCACTCTTCCTAAGTAATATAGTAGATCGCTTTTCTACGAAGATTGACGGAATTTATAATAATTGAGTTTCATAGTAATAATTTGAAGAAAATCAATAATTTATTGCAATCAAGAAAAGGAAAATTATTTTGACGTGATAAAAATTTAGATTTACAGAAATATTGGGAAAAAAAAATTAAAAGTTCTGAGAGTTGAATTCACAAAATTCAAACAAGAAATAATTATGAAAATTTTAATTGAAAAATTATAAACAACCAAAAAACCGAATCAATTGTAGCTGCAATTTCAATTAAATACCAAATATTATAGCAAAAAAAAACTATTTTCATTTGTTCGACGTTATCCTTGAAACTTTTTTTAAAAAATTAAAAAAAAAAAAACATTATAAAGTCACAACAATAAAAAAAAATATTTTGTGATTGCGCATCTCTCCAATAAAATTAAACCAAAGAGTTTTATTAATCCATTACTGTAGAAATGTGACTAAAAATTCCTCAATTTTGTTCCAATTTTTTTCATTATATCATACCTCCTGTACCAAATAAGGTCTCTGTCACAGATCTCATCTTTTCCAAAATCTCTCATTTATGTATAACCACCAATTTATAAATTCTTTGTAATATTTTTTTTTTATTTGTATAGAGACGCTGGGATGATTTCGGATTTTTGATACGCCAAATCGTAATTGCTTGTTGAGACTGACTTGTGACAATGTCATATTTTTTTTTTTTTTGGTTTTATTTCTTGTAGTCTTATAGATTTCTTTCATTTTTTTTAATCACATTTTTACATGGTGGACCCTAGATAAGTTTTTGTTGTTAAGAATTTCAATTATACAATTTTTTCCCACTTATAATCTCAAGTTCTTTGTTCAACCACACCGTTTTTTTTTAATGTAACTAAAGCAAAAAACTTGCATTGCTTATAATAACATCAAGTATACAGTATATACAATTAAAGGATAGTTTTTTTGCTGTTGTTTGTTATGGTTCATCGAATAAGTATGCAGTTGCAGAAACAAATATCAAGAATAAACATTTAAGTTACCCCGCTGACAGCCTAAAGAATTGATTAAGAAAAAGTAAATTTAATTCGACTTTGTTTCGGAAATCAAATTGGTATATATGATTAAAAGAAACCTTGCGGTGATCTGTACAAATCTCTATCCATTTCATAAGACTTCGGTTGCATCGAAATAAAAATTCATAGCAAAAATTTTTTTACTATATAATTTCTGTTACTATTTTGTATCAAAATGATGATGAAATATAAAAATATTTATAATGACACTTTGATGTCACTAGGATAATCTCTTTTCGGCTTTTTGATAAGATATTTCTGTCAAATAAAATCAATTTCCATCAGATTTTTCAAATTTATAGTACAAAAAAAAAAAACAAAAAGGAAAGACGACATTCAAAGCTAAAAGAAATATTCCGAAATGAATTTTTTGGTTTTCTTCTGGTATGGTTTGTTGTTTGTGTTCTGGTCAAAATTGTGAATTGTTGCTGACATTATAAATTTAATAAATTCATTGTGTCACTTTTTGTTACGTTGTTATTATTTTTTTATTGTTTGATTGCGGTTAAATTTAAAGGAAATTATAATAACAGAATGGAACCAGAGGGAGAAATAATAATGTTTAATGATAAATTATATTTAAGAAAATTTACAAGATTAATTTAAATTAGTTAATTAAATTGATGATGATTAAGTTAAATGCAAATTTATAATGTAATTTTTTTTTATGGTAATGATTTGATTGATAAACTACAAGCAAGATGGGCCCTTAAGGTATATATTACATTGAGGCACAATTTGATTTAACTGTTCGATGAGTTAATAATAATATATTTAAGCAGGAGATTGTTCGTTTAGAAGATTGTTTTGTTATAGAAACTTGTAAATAATATTAATTTGCAAATAAAAGGCTTTAAATTACCAATTATATTTTTAAGAATTCTTGATTTATCATTTATCTCTTAAACATTTTAAATAAACCAAATTATATTGTTCTAAGATTACAGAAAATAGAAATCCAAAATGATATTTAAACCTCCAAATTCCTCCATTTAGCCTTCATTTTTCATCACAATCAATCATACATTCCCATCTCCATCCTAATTTATATTAATCCATAAAGAAAATGTAAAAAAAAATGTAATTTACAATTTCACCTTGTCTGATAAATTGCAATTTCCATAATGTAAATATTACATAATTTTACAATATACAAAATTTATTTAAGTAACCAAATTAACAAATCAAAATTTTTGACCGCACTTTTGTAGTTCAATTTCAATCAATTTTATATTAACCACAATTTTGTGGAATTTTAATTTGCAACCCAACCACTTTATATAATCTTTCACTTCATTTCATTTCTAACCTTTTACAATAAGAATTTTGTGGTGTGTACATACGTGCAAAAGTAAATCACCCACTGTTCCAAAAATAACGAAAATATTTCATTTTCTTAATGATATTTTTTCTTATTTTTCCGTTCTTTTTTTTAATCGTTTTTAATACTCAGGAATGTTAAAATTACTTATCAGCAAATATTTATCGAAAAATTGTTCTATCCTTTCGTACCTACACAACAAAGAAAACATAAACTCCTGTTGTTTGATTAATCTAAAACAAGGAATCGAATACACAAAGTAAACATAATCGAAATTTTTTTATTTTTTTTTTCTGGAAATTGGGAAGTCAATATTTACAATAATATTTTTTCACTTAAACAAGGAGTGGAATTTCATTTTAGTATACAAAAAATTTTTTGAAGCTGGTAATCAAAGTTTATTGAATTTTGAGAATTTACTAGTGTGTAGTCCTTGAATGAGGATTAGGTAAAATTATGCTAAGATATAGTAAAAATACAAATGTGCTTAATTCGAGGTAATTTTAATATCTGTGTTATATGAATCCGAAATTGAAATTTCTGAATAGTTTGAAATTTACACGTTATTTTTGTATACATTTCAATATTCAATATTTTTACGATGTTCTTTGTCGAATTCTTAGGATAGAATTTTAAAAATAATTTTCAGTTTCATTTTTAACCAAGTAAATTAATTTTTAAACCAAAAATACTAGAGTTTAATTTCAAATTCTTTAACATAAAGAATTCCATATATCCACATAGACTTCAGCTTTACCAATAGAATATTTCGAATTAGAAATTTCTATTAATTCAAAATTCTATTTACTACATAAAAAATAAACCTTTGCCATTAAAATCACAAAAATAAAATATAAATTCTGAAAAAAAAAAATTATTTTAGATATTTGATCTACATTTAGTCACGTCTAAATTGCATAGCTCAGGATTTAACTTTTATTTTTCAGTCTGAATATAATAATTTCTTCTTAAGGTGTTAAAAGACTATGATGGCTATGTAATCTCCAATAATCTCATTTCTTTAATCCATTTAATTTTATTGCACAATTGCACTGCGCGAGTTGTAGAACCAAATAGACCAATAGTGGATGGTTAGAGATTTGGATAGAAAATTTATTTATATGAAATCGTGAAAATTACCTTTACTATGTGTAATAATCTGGAAAATTGTGATGATTGGTAATTAAGTGATAAGAGTGGAAGAAGCAAAATTTTATAAAGTAATTCATTATTGGTAAAATTTATTTTGTATTGTTTTGGGTTCAATGTGAAAAAAAAAAAGGATTTTGTTATAATTTTTTAAAAGTTTAATTACTAAAAGGATACGATCACAAATTGTGATTTTTCATTTTTTATGTGGTAAGTTGTAGATAAATCGGGTAAAAGAAAATATAAAAAAATAGTAAAAATTATATTATAGGTTCATGTGAATTTATATCTGCATTGGTAACAAATTGTAAAATTGTAAAAATTCTTGAGAACAATGAATTTTCACTAATAATATTATATAAAAATTAATGATTTGATTAACAAATTTTTGTCATTTCATGTATAATTGTGCCTTATCTCAAATAATGCAGATAATATTTAAAAAGTATCATAAATTGCACGCCATACAAAAGGGATAAGTAATTTGGCTCAAAAATAAAACTTTTGGTGTATAAAATTGTAATTGGCTGGTCATTCGACTGAAAGAAACAACTTTGCATTTTTGGGAATGTTAAAGGCATATTTAACTACATCCACGCAAAGGATATTAATTACCAAGCAAACTAATTTAAATTCAGTTTTAAAACTCGTTTTCATATTCTCAATAATTATTTAACAGCCTATAAATTTATGTATGAGATTTAATCAAATTTATTCACTATTCAAAGACTAAAATTTTCCCTATTTTCAATTTAATTGTTGTAACAAAAGAATTTAAAGTTTGTAAACGATTTAAATATTAATAAAATTTCTGCAAGAAAACTTTCAGCTCATAAAATATTTTTTGTGTAGTTAATATAACAAAAAGCCTTTTTTTTTTTAAATGTTACTGTTCCAATTTAAACACTACACAATTTTCCCTAAGAGATCATTTTCTTAAAGAATATTATATTAAAATTGTATCGTTAAAACATGGGGTTTGAAAATAGTTCAATTAAATGTAGAAAATGTGGATTAAATATTAAAATTTATTGGATTTGAGGTGGACTGTTTTACAATATTTTTTTGAAAAAATTAGAGCAATGGTGGAATATTTTATTTTTATACAGATTTAGAAGAAAGGATAATAATTTATCCTTAAGTTATTTTGTGACTTGAAGGAATGTAGTACCATATACCATGTGCGCAAATGTTTGAGATGATAATTTAAAAAATTCTTAAAAAAAATAAGAGGACGACCGAAATTTGTAAATTTAAAAATTTTATTATTTCAGTTTTTTTTATTTTCCATTTTAAAAGTTTTTTGTGTTTTCTTAGAAAATTCTATTTCCTTGGAGAGGCCAAGTTCCATGTAAGACATACCAAAGTAAATTTTCTTTTTTTATAAAAGATTTTTCCATTAAAAATTCATTTTCCCGCCAACCCTTTTTTTTTATAACGATAATGTAATAGTTTTTCTTTCTAAGAAAAAAAAAATATTAATAGAAGAAAATTTCAATTGAGGACAAAATTGCAATTTTCCCAAGTTTCTTATACAAAAAAAAAATATGATTGTGTTCTTTTTATGCTGTTCTTTATTTATATTATAAAATTTTTTTTTGTCCTATTTTCCTCTCCCTGCAACGTAACTACAATATTTCAATTATTTTGTTGTTTATTTTCAGAATTTTTTTTATTTTACTAGGTTAAAGTTTTCCTTTTCTTATTTTAACCGGGAACTATTCAGGGTTGGAAAATATATTATTATACGTATAAGGACATTATGCCATTTAATTTTCTTTTTAGAATATAATATAAAAATTGATTTTTGTTTAACTAAACTGTCAAAAACATTTTTCACGATGTTGGGTTGCAGAATCTTCTTTAGACTATTTTACGTAATTTACGGATACCTTTTAATATGAAATATTTATCAGTCTCGGGTAAAATTAATATTCCTAAGTTTTTCTATTAAGTAATTATAGAAAATGTTTGGCTTTTCAGGGTAATTAAATTCCAGATGTTTTCTAAGCTCAATTTTTTTGTAACTTATTCAAAATTTCTGTTAATAATACTAAAATTTCTCTCGATTATCGAAAGAAAGCAAAGTTAGCTACACAATATTTCTAATAGTTAAAGTCTCAAAAAGGGTTTATCGTCCCAATCTGGGTTCAATAGTGTGAAACGAAGATATTGGACACAGCGAGTGTACTTCTACATTTCCTCTTTTCTAGGTTGAAGTAAGAGAAAATTTTCCGAAAACTTTACATACAAAATTTCCTTCTAAATGTTTACAATTATATAACAAATTTCAATATATTTAAAAAAAAAAAATGAAAATAACGATAAAAAAATTATTAATAAAAAAAATGTAATTTGGGATTGAACAGCCTCACCTCCAAATTCGTTTAAATAAATTTTTTTTTTGTTACATAAAATGATTTTAATCGATTATTGAGTCGTAAATTATCGGTTAATAAAGTCGATGCTTTTAATTTTTTTTTTTGTTGCACATAATTTATGGATATTAGCGTAAAAGGATTATTAAATTACATTTTATAGTTTTAATATGCTTTTAACGATTATATTTTCCTCTGATATGTGATTATTTACTACCACAAATAATAATAATAATAATAAAAATATTAATCGAAAGCGATCGGAATTTATATAATTTTTTTTTTGTATTAAATAAAATACTATTAATATTTTTTAAATGATTCTCAAGTTACACAATTTCAAGAGATAAATTTAATATACAATTTAAAGTTGTAGTACTCGTCGTATATAGTGTAATTTTTGGTAAAGGAAATTTAATTATAAAATTATGGGTTATTCTATGGTAAAAAGTTTATTAAAAGTTTAGTTAGTTTCTTGATTTTTGTATAACAATTGAAAAATTAATTTTGTATATTACCGAAAATCAATAGGCGCGATCATTATTGCAATAATTTAGGAACTATATACTTATTTTCTGGTATAAAAATCAAGATTACATTTGTATACGTAACTTTACAAAAAATCATTTCATTGAATTAAATAAATAAATGAAGTTATTTGATTCTGGACAGGGAATAGATTCAAAATACTTTTGTAATTATTACTCAATTTTTCAATAAATCATAACTAATCATAATCAAAAGAATAATATATTTAAGACAACTCCCGTAAATTTGTCTTTTACACACTATCCACTGTAGAGCTCAACCTATATCCTCACATTTGTCTTACCTTAAATCTAATAATGACCCAAAACAATTCTATTTTTAGTTTTTAATCTCAATTACATACAAAAACATATAAATATATTTTGTTTTACTTTAATTTTTTTTTTGTATTTTATCAAGGACGACAATAAAATAAATTTAGCTTCAATTATAATTAAGATCGCTTTATTACTTTTGAGCGTTTTTTTTTCTTTATTCCAATATATAGATTTAAAAGATATCAAATTGCAACTAATATGATGCCTTTTCTTTTTACCACAATTTCGACTACAAAAATTTCTCTTTTACTGGGCTATCGTAATATAGAAATACAATAAGAAATTCTTTAATATTTTCCTACAGCTGGGGCCGCACTAAGAAACGCGCTTAATGTTTAGGGCGATCATTATTACAATAATTTAGCACGTTCGCCAATTTTCAAAATCACAATAAGAATAAAAAAAAATATGGAAGCAACAAAATTAAATGTAAATTATATTAAGAAAATGAGGAAAAATAAAACCGAACAACAGGTTCACCAAAATAAGAGGAAATTAAAGTAGAATTGCAGAAAACTTTTTTTTTATTTTGATTTCATAAATTTTGCTTTAGGGTCTATAATAATATTTTTTATTGTGAAGCACTGACATTGATAATGTCATGGGAAGAAAGAGAATTTGCTATTAGTTCGTGGTAGGCAGTAATTTTTTTTTGAGATAATTCGGATTGTTGAAGTAATATCAAAATGAGGATTTACGAATACTAAAGTATAATATGATAATAAATTCCAAAACAGGCCAAAAACTGAAGTCTAGTACAGTATGTACTTACGAAGAGGTAAGAAAGCGTCAGAATTAGCATTTATCTCAAACTCAATCATCAATTTCACTGAGGGCAAGAAAAATTTTGACTATTAATGATACTATTTTTGACAATTATTATAATTTTTTTTTGTAGAAAATTTTCAATGTCAGTTAAAGTTTCGAGTCTCGAATTATGTACGACTGATTCAGACTCATAATCTATGTACCCGAATCTGAACTATTTGCTCAATATTTATTATTTGTTTAAAATATTCGGTGGGTTGGTGGGAATGAAAGCCACAAAAGCAATTATGATTAAAATTGGAATTTATTGAATGACCGCACAATCTGCACGAATTTTATTTGTTTCAATGACGACTCCTCCTTTATACATTTTATTATATAGTTAGGGGCATTTGAATTAAAGTATTAGAGGTGAACTTTACCTATATTATATATATATGTAGTTTCTATATAGATTCCGAATAATATTAAAAGTTTTGCTTTTATTATTATTATTATATTAAAAAACAAATTGTAGGAATTTTTTTTTTGTTATACGGAAATTACTTATTTTTCTGATAATAAAAATTAAAATTAAAAAGTAAAATTTATTTATTATTATTATTATTATTAAAAGGAACCAAAGTGAAAAATAAAATTGTTATATTTATGATTCCGCGTTGCACCCACTGAGGTTATACATTTTAAATAGAAGGCAGTCATTAATAGCCCTACAATTTTATTTTAATTACTGGAATGTAATTTAAAAAGAAAATATAAATTTAATTTTTTGGTTTAAAAAAAAAAATTATATAAAAATTAAATAATTATTTTATGAATTTACTGAAGGTTCCAACTTCGTTGTCTTTATATATGAATTTTTTTAAATATATATTTTTATGATGAGAATTTTATAAACATATAAATTCATTTCATATTTTTTGTATTTTGTAAACCACACAAGAAGTTTTGTAATATAAAAATCATGAAAATTTTAAAAGATAATAAATCAAATTTTATAGAAACATCGAAATACTTTTAAATTTTTTTTTTTTTATATTGGCGTAAATGTTATAATGTCCTTGTCCGGTAAAAAGGAAAAAAAAATACATTTTTGTTTATGTAAAAAAGTAATAATTTTTGCATAATTTATTAACCACCCACAATTGACATCAACATTATAACAGAAAAACATACATAAAGAGAAAATCATATTCCAAGATTGAATTAAACAAGAATGGATATAGCATTTTCAGATTAAATTAGTCATTTTTTTGCAAAAATCATTTTTCAAATTTAATTATGCGTTTTTCATTTTATAAATTAAATTAAGCGTTTGGGCATATTATGAACAATTTAGAAAATTTAAAGAAAGCTTAATATATAATTTAAATATTAATTAAAATAATTGGTTAGAATCATTTATTGAAATATTTCAAATATTGATTAAAAATTTCTGATATGATTTAAATAACGACTAACTAAATCAGATTATTTGCATAAAATCAAGTTTTTGATTAAAGAGAAATGAATATTTGTGAAATAATTAATTAATTAATTGATAAAAAATTATATTAGTAGTAAATTTTGTTAGTCTCACATTTGAAGAAAGTATAAAATATTTGCTTTTATTGAAATTTCTTAAAAGTTATTAAAGTTTAGGGTAATAAAGTCTAAATTCGATGTAGTTTTCAGAAACTTTATTAAACTACTAAAAAATATTTGATTAGTTAATTTATTGCCATCATCTATAAAATTATATTAAAAAAATAAATATGGAAAATGTAACTGCAATAAAAGTTACATTTATATGAATTTTTATGTTCTATTTTGTATTTTTTTATATGCAATCATGTTTTGTGGTAAAATATAAATTTTTTTTGGTATGTTATCAATTTTAATTTTCATAAATATAAATAGAAAGATTGAATAGTAAAATGAATTTAATTAATACACTTTGATTAATAGGACTAACTACAAAATTAATTTATTTGATTAAAATTCTTTAAAAACTTTAATCATCAATTTTATTTTTATATACATTATTTTTCCTATCAAAAAGACTAATGAATCATTACAAATTTTAATCTCACCTTTAAAAATATTATACCAGTATTGAAAATTTAAAAATAATTGTACAAATTTTCATCATTATTTTATAAATTAGATTATAATCTTTTGACAATTATTCTAAATAACCACTGGACCTGGCGGTTTCAGAGAAATCTTCAAAAGGAAAAATCTTATGATAAAATATCGAAATTCCATAATTTGCCTGTTCTACTACTGGTATATATAAACCGTAAAGACAATTATTAATAATAATTTTAACATCAGATCAATTTGTCACAGAGGTTATACCGAAAGTCAACTTTTTACTATAATTTTCTTCCTTACCACAATTTGTCAACATTTTTTTTACAAATAGTGCCACAATTGGATGCAACAGAAAAAGTTACTTTTATCTTTACTGCCCCGGTTGCGAAATATAATATACATTATACAATTTGTCCAACAATTTATTAATATTCCATTAACAAAAAAAAAAAAAACTCCAGTAGCGCAAAAAAAAAGTATAAAATGTAACTTTGTTAAATCAAACAAGTAACATTTTTTTTTGGTCAAACCTTTTTAGTGTCTTATAATTATAGGAAAATTCACAGACAGAGAAGATGAATTGGATAAGTTTTATAATATAGAAAAAACTCTCTGTGTTATATAAAATAGTTGACTGATTAGACTCTATGTAAGAAGTAAAGATTTAATGCTACCGGTGTATAGTCACACAGTCACAGTCACAGACTATTAAAAAGAATGAGGATGAGTAAAAAAAAAACTAATAATTTACTATAGTAAAAGGATGTGCTAAAGGGAATTTCTTTACTTTATACCTTTAAGAAATTTTTTGAAAGATGCTCTCCCATAATATGATTTATGTAATTCTATTTTAACAGACTAGTTTTTTCTTATAGTTCTTTAGTAAGCAAATATACAATGATTTTAGTATTGATAAAGTTTTGTTGGTGTTGGGAAATTTAAAATTTCTTGTTTGGAAAATTATAGTTTCATCCACTGTTCATAATATATTTTAGTTTATAGTCCACTGGGAATTTGAACTTTTTTTAATTTTCAAAACTGACAGAAGTTGATTCTGGATAAGTTAAAAATAGAATTGAATTGATTTGATATTTTATAATTTTATGAAAGAGTTTTCGATTCAGAAAAGATTTCCAGTATTTTTTTTTCAGAAATTATTTATCCAGCGTTCTACAATTAATACAAGAAATTGGCTTCACACAAAAAATATCATCTACAGCTTTCAGTTCAACCCAAAATGTCCTTGAATATGTCTCCTTTAATAATGATCAATAATTTTTCAAGACAAATTGTAATGCAAAATAATTATAAGTTTTAGTTATACTAATTATTTTCACAGAAGTTGGAAATGGATAAAATGACATTGAAAAAATAAAGTCCCATTAATTCTAAAATGAGGAAGCATGAAATCAAATTTTGAAATTAAATATTTTTCTAAATTTTAAAATAATTCAAATTTTAAAACTAAAACAATTCGTCTACCAGTCAAAATATTATTATCTTGAATGCAGAATTATTTCTTCAGTTTTATACAAAATTAATGAATTATTAACTATACATTTTTCTAGAAAAAAATTAAATAGTTATAAGACAAATCATCTCAAGTCAGTTTAGTTTATTATGAAAGATTACATTTAATATTTTATTATTATTATTATTATATTCTTCCTATTCTGGGCTGTCGTCTTTTCTTCATTATCTTATAAATTATTATCCACAATCTCGGTTATATAGTATACACAAAAGAATTACACATTTTTCTCTCCCTTAGCCCCCCACTTTTTGTTTTATCTAAATATAAATAATCGTCCATTGGTCGCCAATATTTTATTATCTATAAAAATTTTTTTTTGCCTTATATTTTACAAATCTATAATAATGCTATAGAAATGCGGACCAAGAAAAGAAGTTAATTTGTATTTTATTGGAATTATATATTCTCTTTTTTTTCAAAAAAAAAAATAGTGTCACAGTTTGTCTGTCTGTCACTTCAATGTCAACTCTTTCAAATAATTATTTACAATGTATATATTGTATGAAGAGGATCTTGCGTTGTAAAGCTATAGAAACTTTAAGAATCATGCGAAGACCTGATAAAATTAGTGCAGTACTTCCAGAGACTTCGTTGCATTTTACATAAATACTAGTTATTTGCCACTAACTGAATTTAAATTCAGCTCTGTCTGTCTCGTAAGTTTTCTCAACTCCTTCACTGATCATTTTCCTAGGAAATTTCCCTATATAAGCTCAAGATCATGAAACTGTTGCTTTATCAGTTCAGCTGCCTGTTCGGTATTATATTTATTATATTTGTACAATAGTTAATATTACCTAAGAAAGTTATATGCGTTTATATTTATATTTTTTATAGTTACACCATTGAACTGTATAAGAAGCTATATATATTTCCCAGTAAATTAGTCAAATTCTTCGTTCATGATTTATGATTTAGTTCTCACAAGGGGATCTCCTTGAATATTATACATCAATTTTTTTTCTTACTATATTCATAATATTTGTTTTCAGTGCTTAATTCTGTGTTGATTTTTTTTTTGGTAGATGGTATATTACTATGATGCTTCCTCTATAATTTATCCATAAATAAATGAGATATAATGAACACTCAACTATATTATTTTCGAGATATTTATATATACAAAACATTAATAACTATAAAAGAATCTACAAGACCAACAACAAAAATGGTTTATTTAGTCTGTTCTGTCGTCTTCTTCTCCTTCATCGTATTCTTAGGCTCTCTGCTCCCTGTGAGCTATAGCTATAAGAAAAGGTTTTTTGTTTATTTTACTACTTGGACCTTAAAAAAAAAAGACTATTAAAGCTATTCATAATGGTGTTTTTTTTTTGTATGTTAATGTTGGACCCCATCTGATACATCTGAAATAAAACAAAGAAAGAAGATGAAGTTAAAGAAAAAAGTTAAATTATTATTGCAATCTTCTGTATAGGTTTTATTTATGATCGTTCCAGGTTTAAAAAAGAAAATTATGGCAATTTTCAACTCAAATTATTTTATGAGTTTAAGAGTTATAACTATGCTATTTATAATATTATATGTACATATGTACATATAAATATCTAGCGAATAATATTTATATGAAAAAAAAATAACGACGCGGTTCTTTTTGCACGACAAAATGTAATGATGGGCAAAGATTTGTTATGTAAATGGGTCCAAAAATTGGGATAGTAAATTGTTAGTATAGAGATGATCTGATAGATAAAAAAACTTGATTTAAAGTTTTGCAACTTAAAGAATATTTTCTAAAATATTTTCCTTATGAATAGCAAATATGTGTTAGACTTACTTTACATTGTGATATTTTTATTTGAGATTTATGCACTAAAAGTTTTATATAAAAAAAAAGTTTAGCAAAAATGCCGCAGACAAGATTGTCGCATGAACATTTCAAGAATGTAAAAGTGGACTTACGATAAGATATATCCACAAACAGTCCATATGATAGTAGAAATCCTAATTTTCTTGTGAATTTTCGCGACAAGAAATTATAATGCATTTTTATGTAACTCATTTATTAGTTGGAGGAGATGACGAAAAGTAAAACAATTTAGCTTATTAGTATGATTGATAATACACCAAATTATTTTTTGGAATTATAAATTTGTCTAATTTTAGTAATAATGAAAATTCGTATAAATATTTTTTTATTCTTGTCAGTTTACTGGATAACCACTGGGCATATTACCTTATATATAAAAATTTTGTTCACATTGCAAAGCTAAAAATGTTTGTTATTAAAGAAACAAAATATGATTAATAAAACATTTTTTCAAGGTAATAAAAAATAATAAATTTTATTTTAAAAAAAATAATTATTTCATTGTTATAAATTTTAAATTAAGAAAATTAATTAATAAATTTAATAACTTCTTTTTAAAATATAAAAAATGTACACAAAAATATGAATTTAATCTAAAAAAATCAGCAAAAATATTATCTTTTACATCCTTTTAAGTTTGAAATTAAAGCTTATAAGTTTAAGGTTAAATTATACTCTTAATTATGTGATTACCAATAGAATTTTTCTAGTAACATTTTTAGCGTATGGCTAAATTGCAGTTAAAATGCTAAAACTAAATTATCTAAATTAAAAGTTTATTTCACAAAAAAAAGTATATAGTTGCAATTGCAATGATAGAAATTTTTAGTCTATATTCTCATGTGTCCCGATACGTAATACAAAAAAAAAGTTTCTATAACATTTTTTTTAGAAAAGTTTTTTTTTTTTATAATATTTACAATATTTTTCGGTAATATACCAAAGGACATTTTGATTACAATTTTTATACTAAATAAAAAATAATTTTCATTACAAGTTTAGTTTTTCACATAACTTTTGATTACACAACTTTAGTTAGTTGATATATGCAACTAAAATTTTTACATTTTTTTGTTAGTTTACTAAGTTAACTGAATTGATTTTTGTTTTTTCAAAAGGTGATATACCAAAGGACATTTTGATTACAATATTACGAGACTTCTATAGTTAATTTTCTAGTGGAATAAAATTGAATTTTTATTTCGAATATAATGAATGTAATATAAATGTAAAAATGCATTCCAAATGAATAACTTTTGTAATCTAAGATAAGTATTTTTAAGCAAGCTAGGATATTTTATAAAAAATTTCCAAATTAGATTTGAAAAATTTTAATTATTTTTATATTTTTATTATACAATTTTTGTTGAAATTAATTACAATTATACTTAATGACCCATTTTCTTTTGTTACGGAAACGTGCATACGGTTTTATTTGTAAAATTTTAATATTTATATAGAAAAAAACCTTGATTATTTTTATGCAATTTTTTCTTTGTTGTAACAAGGATATGCACTATAACATTAAAAATATAACATAAAACTTTAAATATTATAAATGTTTTGGGAATTTCACAAAATATGAAAATTTTCTTTTATTTGGAAAATAATTTTTATAGTTTTTAAAATCATTGGTAAAAAATTTTCAACATAAAAATTATAAATAATTAAAATTTTATTTATATGAAAATGGAGAAAATTTTTAAAATTTAAGTCGGAGCCCAAATTAATTCTAAGGAAAAAATATTAAAAAAAAAAATTAAAATATAAATTAATTATAACGACAAGACAAATGACATAATTTTTTTATTTATTTATGATTGAAAATTTATGATTGTGATCTTACAAGAAGTAAAATAAAAATTTTATTAATGAGAAATTCTCCACTTTTTTTGAAATTTATGCTTCCCATACATAAATCAAATTTTAACAAGATTTTTAAATAGTCCAACATCTGTTGATGTTAAATCAAAAAAGTTCACAAAAAAATTTATCCAAATAATTATTAACAATAAAAAATGTCTCAGTCTATGGTTTGACATTATATGAAAATGGAGAAATTTATAAAACGTATATACCGACGACCACTTAATGTTCGACACATTGTGCCCCCAATCATATGCTAAATAATAAAAAAAAACTGTCTGGCATAGTAGCAATTAAATTTGGATCATCACAAAAATTCAAAAAAAAAAAAACAAGAATCCTCTAAAAAATTAAATTTATTATCACTGAAATTTTTTGTTGTGTTTTTTTTTTTTGTAATTTATTTTTTATTAAATTTTAGTTTATTTTTATGGAGGCGCAAAAAAACATATGAAATTTTTTTAATGTTTAAAAACGTTTAAATCTCTTGTTTTTTTTTCAGATTTATGAAAATATAAAATTTTATATTTAATAATTTAATATTTTATGGTAAATTATATAAAATTAAATTTTTCAGCCACAATTGTTGAGAAATTTAAATTCGAGAAATTTAAATTACAGAAATTTTGGCATCAATATTAATTTTAGTAAATGTTTAATTTCGAAATGATTATTTAATCGAATATGGAGATTAAACTTAAATTAATTTGTAAAAAGTTAAGTTTTATTCGATGTAATGTTAATTATTAATTTTCGAAAATAGATTAAATTATGTCAATCTGAATTTTTGGGAAATGAAATTTCGTGCAAAAATATTGAAATACAATAATTTGTAGAATTTTTGTAATTTTCGAATTACATGGATGTAAAAATGATTCACATATTTTCTAATTGGGCACTGTTGGTAGTTTCGTTTGGGACATTTAAACTTTATCTTGAAAATGTCTCTCATCACTTAGGTAAAAGTAATTTTCCAATAAATTCATCAATTCGAATTTAATTTTTAATATCGAAATAATCGATATTACGAGAAATATAAAATTTGAAAAAAAAATTAAACAAAAATCATGTAAAATATTACAAATAATCGATTTTTTTCACTTTCGACATTTTATAACACATCCTCAATTTCTGAGTTACAATTAGTTAGCCAATATTAAACATATATGTATCATAATTTATTAAATGTTTTTAGCTTTTTGTAAAAAAATTCCAAAATCATAAACTATGTAAAAAAATAAAAAAAAATAAATTAAATATTTTATCTATTTATCCTGAAATGAAATTACAAAAAAATTATATAATAAACATAATAAAATAAAATTAAATTATTTAACATTGAAATGAATTTTTCAATTGATGCATAATTTCGAAAATTAATTGAATTTTTATTATTCATATTTTTTTTGTTGTGGAAAATTATACAAAAAAATTAATATTAATTCGGATTGATCTAATTAAAGATAATTTTTCCATTTTCAAATATACAAAAAAATAAAAAACATAAATTTAATTTAATTCTTTTTTACATATTTTTTTTTTATGAGTTATTAATAATATTATTTATGTTTAATCAATTAAATAATATGCTGTGAATTTAAATAATAAAATATTTAAATAATTAAATTTAATAAACATATATAAATTCCTTTTTTTATAAATTTAATTTTTTAATACACAAAAAAATTATCCATGAAAATTTGCTATAAAATTAATGCAAATTTTTGAAATTATATAAATTTTTAATTACATAATTTCATTATTAACATTTTTGTTTACATAATTAGTGATGATTTGTTACAATTATACATATACATATTTAAAATAATAATTTAGGAAAACTATTTTGCTTCACATAATAAATTGGTGGCCCAATTATAAAAAATTGAAATAATTGGACCATAAATTATTATATTAGGTTCTCTCAGGAATATTATAGTAAACATTTTTACTAATATTCATAAATGTTATACATTTGACATTGCCTTCCATTGAGAATTTTGCTAATAGATATTCATAAATATTTTTATTCCTCATTTTCTAATTTCATTTTTCCCATTTTTTAAATCCAAAAATATAATTAATAAAGATTTTATAATCATTTTTCTACATTATCTAATTACGTATACGTAAAACTACGAGCAATTTATTTATTTGGCAAAATTCCTAAAAAAAAGAGAAAACTTTTAAAAAGCATAGTAAATTTTTGAAGACAATTTTTATTGCAAACGAAAAGAAAAATCCTTTTTTTTTTTTAAATAAACACAAATTTTATTAAATTGAACTAATTACGTTAAGTGCATGAATAAATATTACGAGAAATATAAAATTTGAAAAAAACCTTCTCTTACCCTTCCATCCATTCCTAGGAAAATTATCCCAGAGATCGTACAATTTTCCTATATTTAAAAATATTCAAAACGAAAAATATACGATGACATAATTTTACTCTTTTCTTTACACATACATATATTACAAAATTTATATTTTAAGGATATTTTTCGAAATGTAAAATTTTTGTGTATTTTTATTATCATTTTTTCCCCCCGTAATCCTTAATACAAATACAATGACAATGGAAAAATTTAACGAACAAATTTATAGTTGACTAATAAAATGTCATTAAAATAATTTTTCTGCCATGAAAACTTAAATAAAAATAAATGTACATGATAATTTTTCCTAATTAGATAACAACGAACAAAGTGAAAATTATTCACATTAATAAGTAACAAAATTATATCCTTAAAGGACAATAAATTGAAATAGAAATACAAAAAAAAAGTGTATTTATACCAAGAGAAAAATTTTCATTTTATTGAGCATCGGAATTTATTTTTTTTTAGATATGAAAACAACAACAAGTAAAACAAGATCCTGGAAGGATACCAAAAAAAAAATATATATATATATAAACAAACAAGAAATCAAATTTATATATCCTGGTTTCTATGAAAAAGGACGATTTTTTTTTCTTGTGTACGTTTGCAGAATACGCGATTTTATATACCGAAAAAAAAAATGATTGTAAATTCATAGTGAATTTTTATGTTAATTAAATATATACACAATTTTTTGTCGTTGTAGTTTGTATAGAAAAAAATAAAGGATTTATATTAGGGAAACAGGAAAACTCATGGAAATTTTATTAATTAGTATTTACGTTAAATAACAAAAATTCTTTTATTTATTTTCTAAATTAAAATTGTCTTGAATTTTCCATATTTTTTTTTTTTTGTTCCAATTAAATTATTTGCCAAAAGAAGGAAAAAATTTCTGTTGTATTTTTTTTGGAAAATTTTGGAAAATTTTCTTTATTAAGTTATTTTGTTTTTGTATACATATATTTATTTTGTTAGGTTATGTTAATATTTTTATATATAATAATGTTTATTTATCTAAATAAGAAACATAAACATTTGTGAAAAATGCTAAAAGTTCAACATAAATAAAAGTTATAATATTTTCTACATTTTATTTTTGGAGAAATATATATAGAAAATTGTCTGAAATGAGAGTCAAGTGACTTTTTATCCTCTGTTAAAATTATTTCCCATATGTGAGATTTTTTATGAACGAACACAAAAATAAAAACATAAATAAAAAAAAAAATGTTAGAAATTTTTTGCATAAAAAAATGTTTATTCTAATTTTCCAAACAAAACGAAAAACTCCTAAAAAAAATTTTGTATTCTTCGAACAAGTAAAATATTTCAAACTTCTTAATTTAAGACTATATCCTTTTTGTGGAATTATTTACAATTTTAGTTAATTTGCAAATATTTTAGTATGATTTAATTTTTCGTTTATATTTAATAAACAAAAATGAAGTTTCGTGTACACGAGCAAAAATTTCATCAAGAAATATTACAATTTTTTTGGTACATAAATTTCAATATTTTCAGAATTAAATTTAATAATTATGTACAAAAATTTTGGTACTGTAATTGAAGAAAGCGTCCTTCAAATTACCACACCATAATAACAAATTCATTTTGATTAAAAACTCTTGTATTTAGTTTAGTCAACAGTGAAACATAAAATTTAATTAGCATAGAAATCTTTTAATGTAAAAACCTCTAGTAATTTCCGTAAATGTAATTTTGAAAAAAAATATTCCAATTTATTTTTTAATCCACATAAATTTTCCTATACTTCAGACTTTTCACCAATTAGCCAACTACACTATAGGAGCTAAAAATCCCTAAACGTGCTACAGAAAAGTATATGTATCCTTAATTTTCGAAGTTATGATAATAAAAATGAAAAAACTTGTACATTTTTTAATAGTCAAAAATTTATTGCATTATATTTTCATACCTAAAAGGTAAAAACTGATGGAAAATTACAAAAGAAAAATGATTTTTCGCAAATGAGTTTTAAACATTTATTCTTAAAGGTAAAAAAAACGCGTCTAAGGAGGGATACAATGACGTTAGTTTACGTGGAAAAAAATAAATTACATATACATAAAAGATTTTCCTGAAATCCCCAGAAGGATATTTAAACAACAACAAGATAACTTGTGTTTGTGTGTGAGTGTATTTTCTATCTTACCAAAAGACAAGTTGCAATTTTCTTCAAGTTTTTCTTCTTTTTTTTCAACAATGTTTAAAAAGTTTTTAATTTTTTATGTGTGGGTGGTGGTTGGGTGGTAAAATAAACTTAATCATATGCAAGTTTTTATGTTATAAAATATAAGATAAAGAAAAATGAAATGAAAATTTGAATTATTTTAATTATAATCAAAATTGTATTAAGTGAAATTCAAAGTTTCGGGCTAATTTTTGTATACATAAAATTAATTTTTGGGACTAAATTTGGACTACAAAATTCAGTAGAGCTTAAATTTTTGGTGAAAAATCGTTTAAAAGGGAAAGTATTGAATTAATTTCCAAGAAATTTTCCAAATTATTTATTCCAAAGTCCAAATAATTCCCCCATTAACCGTCACTGTTTACACGTGGCAGATATCTTTAGATAAAGTCGGGAATTAAACTTTTTATTGTTTCCATAATTAATTTAATTTTCATTTTTTCATTTTTTTTTTGGATAAAGAATGAAAAATTTTTCTCCATTTTTAACTTAAATTAAACTTTCTTATTTTTTGATAGTTGGATGGGAAAAATATTATTATAGAAATTTTCATAATTTTATATTAAAAGAATTGTCATAATTTTCTTCAAGCAAAGAATTTATATTTTAATATAAATTGCTGCTTTTTTGTGATGCCATTTTTATTTTTTATAGTTTATGTTGAAAGAGTAACTCATTAGTGAAAAATCTTAACGAGTTTTAATTATTTGGAAAAAATTTCTTATTAAATTCTTATCATATTTTATTTTTTGCAAAATGTAAGAAAATTTCTATATTTAACTTTAATTATAAAATATTTTTCATATTTATATAATATTTAAAATTATTTTATTATAATTACTTTTCTTTGTTCTAAAGAACCAGAAAAAAAAACAAATATGAAAATTTAATTTTAAATGAAAATAAATTTGATTTTTGTATACCACCTGAAAGAGACGCGCGTATAAAGAAATTTCTTTAAAGTTTTATTTTAGTTGTGGAATATGAAATGTCAATTTTCACCCTTAGTTTGTAATAATTCAACCGAAACTAATGAGGATGTTCTTAAGTTGCCTTTAGGCAATTTAAGAAAACAAAAAGTCACATAAAATGTGGAAATTTATTATTAGAAATGATTTGACTTCTAAGAGAATTGAAATAAGAAAATTATAGTATTTATAGTTCAAATGAAAATTTTTGGTGTATAGAGAAATATGTTTAAGGTATTTTCAGTTTTTATTAATAATTTTCTTAGAGAGTTTCGGACATAATTTCCATAAGACATATAAATTATGTCTCATAAGAATTAATTTCAAACCGAAAATTTAAGATTATTTACTATGTGGCACAATGTGGCACAAGTTGTTATTGGCACAGTAATTAATTGTAATTTATAATTTTATTGGAAATTTAATTAAATTCAGTAGATTTCCAGTAAAGTTTATATCAATTAATATAATTTTTCTGAGATACAAACCTTATAGAAAGTTTAGGTTGGCAAATTTTCTATTTATTTAATAATTATGATCATAACTTTGAAACATAATGTTGGTGAAATTGTAATCTATAGAAAGGTTAACCTAGGACCTCAACAAGCTGCAAAATTAAAGAAGAATATTTTAATTTTAATACCAAGACGAATAAAATACATAAATTATACAATAATCAATACAGCAATATTATATTTTAAGTAATAAATAGATTCAATTTTATTATTTCGTCTAGACGTACTTAATTTCGTAAACAAACAATATTAATTACTTTACAATTGTTAAATATTTAGAGAAAATCATTCATTAACCGCATCGACAGAGAACATAATAAAAAGCATGATTGCGCATTTCTATAGGTTTAATTATCTTAATTTCAATTAATTTTCTACAATTTTTTTTTTATGTATATTTCTTTTTATTTTTATGCATTATTAAAAAAATATCATATTTCCTAATTTTATTATGCTTACAAAATTATTTAAAAGAAATAACAATAAATGAATAATTTATTTGTGGCTGCTGCTGGATTTCAAAATTTATGATTATATGGTCTGGTATATTGAAATATAGTTTTCATCATAAAAAGATTTCTTTATTCCTTCTTTTTATAACTAAAAAGTTTTTCTTAGAGCAATAAAATATAGAAATTTGAACAAAAAAAAAATAGGAGGCCAAAACTATATTATAATTAGTGGGGTTGTTTCTATTTATATGCGGCTAACTAATTCTAACAGCGAAATTTGATTAATTCCAAAATCGAGAAACACTTTTAATGAGAATATTTTAAAAAATAATAGAAATTAGATTAAGTTTCACTTTGGCAGTTGATTTTTCAACTGTCACATGTCAAAAATTAATGTAAAATGGTGGTTGTAAAATTAACATTTATATTGCGAAGTTAAAACAGTTTGAAAGTTTGTTCAATTTTCAATTTGTTAGTGTTAAAGGTTGCAGTTGGAATGCGGATAAAAGTAAGTAAAATTGACTGAAATTTTGTTAATGTAACCATAGATGAGTCAGAGATCACTAGTAAATACAATTTACTGGGAATTAAAATAATTACTAATACATTTTAATTTAATTTTGAATTTTCGGAACCTGCACATTTGATCGACAGAAAGAATTCTAATATGTTAATTTTGTTAAACATATTCCCAACAAACCTTTTTACGCCATTTTCGAAATATCATTGAAAATTTATTTAAGAATATTGTTATATATTCTTAATATTTATTACAGTCAAAATTTATTGTATAACTTGTTTAGTTTTTTTTCCAATTTTTTCTGTATTAAAGATTTATTATCATATTTTTTTATATCTTTTTTTTTTTGTCCAATTTTTTATGATGAACTCATTGAAAACTTTATCCAAAACGATTAATAACCAATTTTGGTTTAGTGAAAAAAAATATTTCTGTCCCCAATAAACTAATAAAACAAAAAAATTATATTACATCCTACAAAAAAAATTATTTGTTAGTCAATAAAAATGTCTTTAAATAATATTTAATAAATAAATAAATAAAAGTCAATAAAAAATGATTTTTTATTGATTACTTAAATTTCGTTAATTATTAACAATGAACTAATAAAAAAATTTGTAGTTGGTTCCCGCAAAATATAAAAGTTTATGCCTTAAAACTTTTTTTATAGTTTCATGAAAATTAATAATAATAATATTTTTGGTTAATATTTTTATTACATATATAATTGAACAAATCGACTTTTTTTATAGTTCAAATTGGAGCTAAAATTTTTTATTGACTATAAAATATCAAAGAAATAATAGTAATTTGTTTATGATCTTTAATTAAAATTAATAAATTTTAAAGTTTATAAAAATTTTAAATTAATATATGTAGTTAATAATTTATTGAACTTACCAGGAAAATTAATCATATAACACCAGTAAAAATTCACCATTTGAAATTTTAAAAACAACGAATTCAAAATCCGCACTACTCTACTTACTGACAATTAAACTTAAATATTCTATGATAATTACAAATATTTTTTCGTAATCACTAACTGAAAATCACAAGTAAAAAAAAGCCAACAACAAAAAATTAAAAAAACCACGTGGACGTCTTACGCATTCAAAATCAGCAATACTACTGACGACAATTTAACCTAAATTTTTCTATGATAATTACAAATAGTGGGCGGAGTTAATTGTTTTTGCATTCAATATGAAAATCGGCCATCATTAATTTGTTGTTGTTTTTAATTATAATAATATTTCTATAGAAAAAAATTGATTTTGGAAAATATAATAAAAGAGGAGGTGTTCATAGATTTTTTTTTGTGACATTTCAATTCAAGCGGCCATTTTAAATCATATAGGTGAAGCAAAATGGCGAAATAAATCAATTAACAAGACTGAAAGATAAAAATTTAATCATTTATAAACAATATTTATAAAATATTCATACGAAAACATTGAAAATTGTTTATTTAAATATTTAATTATTAATTAATTATTACAAGAAATTGTTAATTTCATTTAATTTGTAAATTTTGTTATATTTTTGATAAATATTTTATTTACAAAATAATTGTAAAACAATTAATTATTTTAGGATTTTTTCTTCTGAACATTTTTCTTGTTATTTTTCCGATTTTCTTAATGCCAAATTGCAAACCTCCACCATTTTCTATATACCACCCACGATTTACAAAATTTGTTTTTTCTTTTAATTTTTTCCCCGATTTTCTGTCTGACTGAGTATATTAATTGACAATGTTTTCTTGATTTTCCTTTTGCTATTGTTGTCTCCTTAAGGATTTTCCTTCATTTTTCTTTTTTTTTGTAATGTTTTAAATGAATAATTATGGAAGTAATCAATTATTTAAATGAAGTATTTTTGTTGTGTTGTTTCATTTATATGTTTTGCGTGCCACTCATTAATATTTTTTTGGAATAGATTTAAAAGGATGCGACACCATTTTATACACACTAAAAAATTTCAATTGAATTTTACTTGTTTTTGCTAGTGGGCAAATTTGCCTAGCTTTTACTTGCAAATTTACTTGCACCAGTAAAATTACATTTGGAAAGTAAAATTACATTTGTAATAATTTAATTTTACCAGCTCAATTCAGTAAATATCTGCTAGCTTTATTTTGCATATTTACTTCTTATTATATGTAAATATAAATTCTTGTTATTTAAAATTTCCTGCTGTAACTCGTAATTTTACCAAAAAAATATTACAAAATTGCAGAATATTCTTAATAAATTCCTTACAAATTATATGTAAAATTACTTCTTAATCATAGTAATTTTTCGAAGAAAAGCTAGTATATTTACAATTTTTTGATGTAAATGTATATGCTTAATATTATAATATTCTTAATATTAATATTCTTTCAAAAAATTTTGAAATTACTGATCACATGTAGTAATTTCGTTTATTGCCCTAAAATAAAAAATTGCGTTTGTTTTCAAAATTTATTTTATTTTATTATTTCCACTTTTTAAATAATATACAGGTAAATTTTCTATTTTCTATTAACAATTTTTCTATTAACAATTTTCTATTGACAGGTAAAATATTTTTTCTTCAACCGAAACTATAAAAAAAATTAATATTAAAATAATTTATAATCAATTTAAATAACTAATATTTACTTTGAACAACAGCACAAAATGGAGCCGGACTTGATGCTTCAATGTTGTTTTGGCTTGGTCCTTCCTATGATGAATAAAAATTTATATAATTATAGTTTAAATAAAATTATTGTAATATATCCCTATCTTACAGGAAATGTTTTAATCATATCCAGATTTTCTTATAATTTACTTATTTATTAATAAATTTATACTCACATATTTTATTTTTCCAAAGTTATAATTTATTTAACTTTAAATAAATTTATTTTTTTTTATAATTTAAAAAACAACCTACTCTCGACCTACGCGCACTAACTGAGTTGTGAAAACTTCTTCTGTTTATGCATTAAGCATTACTTACTCTTTTTTACTTGTTTTTGCAAGTAAGAACACTTTTTTGAGAATTATTAAGCGCAAATAAATTTAAATTTACTTACTTTAGTTAACAAAATAAAATGATGCAGCTTAAAATTATTTGCATTATCTAGTAAAATCAAATGGAAGTTGAAATTTACTTTAATTATAATGAAATTTTAATATAAAATATTTGTAAAATGCTATTAAAAATTAAATTATTACACAGTAAAATTACTTCTAATTATCAGTACTTTTAAGTTTTTTTTATGTAATTTTTAATAAGAAGTTAAAATTACAGTTAAAAGTATGTAATTTTACTTGAACTTTAATTTAATTTTACTACAAAATATATGTAAAATTAAGTTCAAATTGAAACTTAATGGACGCAGTAATATTACTAGTAATTTTTAGTAGTTCTAAGTATTTTTTATGTAATTTTCAATCACTTGTTAAAATTAAATAAAAAACAAAGTAATTTTACTTTATAAAAATTGTAATTTTAAATATTAATTGAAAACTCGTAATAAAATGTAACTTTGAGGGATATATGTAGTAAAATTAAAAAAATTATGCACTTTTCAGGGAAAAAAGTAATTCTACGATAAAAAAACTGTAAATACATAATTGAAAATTACATTTTTTTAAAACAGTGTATATTATTAATTAACTATACAATGATTTAAAAAAAAATAATCCATTATTTTCAGTAATAATTCAACAGTTTTTGGTTGATTTACAAGATAATTTCAAAAATGTTTTGGTTAATTTTGTAGAAATTCGAAATTAATTGGGAAATTTTGACTAGTTTCCTGGATAATCTAAAATTTATAATATTTCTTTGAATTTAAGTTTTTTAATAGTTAAATAATTTCTATCCAACAAACCAAAATTCTACTATATTTATTGAATTAATCATTGTAGTATATGAAAAAGGACATAGAAAATTTTCCATTCTCAATTTTTATATTTAAATTAATTGCCTAAATTATGACTTTCATAATTATATTTCCCCCTTATTATTAATTAATGAAATTAATTAAAAAAACTCAAAAATTTAGCCCTTAATTATGTAAAAATTCTCAATATTTTATTTTATCTGAAATTTATGACTATATACTTTAAATAAACAATATTGTTGAAATTAAATCTTTGTAATTATAAATTCGATATTTCCTTTTTGTCTTCAAATTGTAGACAAACAAAAAACAATTAATCAATTTCACCCTTTTTCTTCATAAAAAACCAAATCCTGTTAATAAAAAATTTCCTCTTAAAACCCACACTCTAATAGAAATTTAAGGGGCAAAATCAATATTTTAGCTAAATGTAACAAAATATTTATCTTTTATATATAAAATTTAATTTACCATAAATAACTTTTAGCTAATTATACCGAAAAAAAATTTTTTGAGATATTTTTTGAACACCCGTTTTTTAACCCAAAAACAAAAATTATCTATTTTCATATTTTCTTCAAAACAATTTTTCACCTAATAGACAAACGAAAAAAATCTACAAAATGACTTCCAAAAATAAATTTTATATAAATAAAAAAAATCGATCGACACTATTATTGAATTATCATCATTATATTGCCATCATCATTGGTACACAGTTCATAAGTTTCCTTAATACTATCATCACCATCAGCACACTTAGAATATAATACGAAAAAAACTGTTTAATGTTCAAATGACGTTTTACTATATCTATTTTAATGGAAATAATTTTCCTTGTCCTTTTTTTGGTATACGATATTATAAATAAATTCTACTTTTTATTAGATGCTCATTAGTTTTGGAAATGCATATCAAGGACGAAAAAATATTTGAAAATTGAATATCCGTTCAATATAGAAAAGAAATAAACATCCGGCATCGGCTCTCTGTGTAAATTAGTGAATAGTAGTGACAAGTGTAGATTTTCCCATGAAATCGATACAAAAAAAAAAAAGAGACTGAACCCATCAATATTAAAGGATTTTTTTTGTGTGTCAATATAAATTACAAGATAAAAAAAATTCATAGTTAACATAATAACAAATTTAATGAGATGAAAATATTTTAACTAAGCAAAAAAAGGAAAACATTTTTTTTTTTGTCGATCTAATGATTGATAAACTATGAAAATTTCTTGGGAAACATATTGTAATTTTCGGAAAACTTTAATATAAATGTGTGCGTACTGGATTTTGGGCTAAGAAATTAATATTGGACATAAGAAATTGAAGGTATAGTTTAACTGGGCAACTTCGTAAATATATCAATTTAACTTATCCACCTAAAACGTTTGACCGCTAAACAATCTTTGAAAATATTTTGCCATTGTTCATCAGGTTTCAGGTTAATTGCGAATTAATATTTTTGTTAAACTTCAACATTTACAGTAAATTCAAGAAATAAAATATATATATAATTATATATACTCTTGACAACAATTATTATTTAACTGTTCTTCAATTTAATTTTTTTTTCCTCCAAAAGAATTTTTGTTTATATTTTCGTGCCCAAAAACTCTAAACATAAAATCTAATTATTTTTACATCTGCTGCTGCTGTGTACCTACATCCAACTAATAAATGTCCAGGGAAAAAAAAAAACACAAATTCTGTAAATTACATCAATAAACATACACAAAAACTTTTTTAACCAATATCATCAGACAGAGAAAATTACATCATCAAAACTTTTTCCTCCCTTTAGGAATACCAACAACAACAAAAAAAAAGGATATAAAAATATCAGATGGCCAAAAACATTCTTCAACATTTAAATTATATTTATTTCGGAACATTATATAGTTTGATATTAGGGAGAGGTATGAGAAACGAAAGATGAAAGCCACAAATAAGACGTTTGCATATAGCAATTTTCTATACCAGAAAAAAAGTTTCAGTTGATGATTGATGACGGACTTGCCACAGGGATCAAAATAAAAAGTATTATTTCTTCCTTGTGTGTTGAGATCATTATTTCACATAAACAAAAAAAAATTATATATTTGTTTTTCCTGTTCGTGTGTGCATCTTCCAAAATACAAAAAAAAAAAAAAAAATCCAAGAGATGAAGAAAAATTTATAACAATTCAGTGTTTAACCTTTAATTTCTGAGAAATTCCTTAAATTATAAATGGTTTCATGTTTAACTCTGGTACTAACACAAAATATTAAACCTATGGAATGAAATTATTTGCTAAGTAAAAAGACAAAATTTTTAGGAAAAAAGAAAAAATTACTTTTTTAACTTGGAAGAAAATTTCTGGTAAAAAAATTAGTAAATATGATTTCTAGTTTAGTCGATGAAGAACAGAAAAATGTACACATATTACTTACGTTAGTATTCAATCTTACTAAAATATTAATCAAAGTTCTTGTTAATTGTAACCGGCAGCCAAGTAAACTTCTAGTAGTTCAAATAATACGTACAGAGATCTGTGATTTACGAGCCAATTTAAGTGGTCATGTCATGATAGTTAGTTTCTCAAAGACCGGAATAAAAGTTTTAGTATTAATAAATAAATATAGGAAGTAGAAATCCGACAAATATGATTATTAAAATGTCATTTACCCAAAAATTAAATCCATTATTTTCTGCATAATCAAATAATTATAAAGCACCAATAAAGTTTCTTGCACTCCATATATAACCTTAGTTACTTTCTTCACCAAATCCAACAAAGAGACTACCAAAAATATCAAAAAATTTTAATAAATTAATTTTTTTCTTCTGAACAAAAAAATAATTAATCCAGAAAAACTTTTAATCCTCGTTGTTTTTGTCTGGGGGTTTTATTGATTATATATTTATCCATCAGACACTCTGATTGTTTTATGGTTTATCCCTATTTAATACTATTTTGCAGGATAAGCTCTGTGTTATACATTTCGTTTTACCTTCTGTGAAAAAATGCACGTTTTTCAATGTTGATTCTTGTTTCATTTTTTTTTTTTACAAATGGCTGTGTTTTTCTTCTTGTCTTTTATTATAGCTTTTTCAGTGTTTCAGATGTAGCGGCCTTGCAAGTAAATTTGTTTTGTACTCGTTTGGCTTGGTTTTTTTTCTTCTAAATAGATTAATTCTTTTTTTTTGTTTATCTAAAGATTTCAATTTATTATTTTTACTTTACAAGGATTTATTTAATATAATTGATCACTACTTGATTGGCTTTAAGAAGAGCATTTAATGTATAAACATTTGTTCGATGTCAAATTACATAAAATTTATATATATGTGAAAATTAATATGTAAAAGGTTTATTTTTTTTTTGGTATATCGTAATTGTTTTACATCGAAGAGGAATTATCAAATTCATTTGTTTTCTTTTTTGGTTAATATAAAATGGTATTAAAAGGATTTAAGCTTTACAATTGATTTTATTGAATCATTTGGTAAAGTTTTTGTCAGAAATATATATGTTCAATTTTTAATGTTCCAATTAAAGGAAACTAATTTATTGTATAGAATTAATTTATTAAAAATGGGAAAGCAATGTTTTAATTATAATTTTGAATATAAATAAAGAGTTACTAGTTTAATTTTTATTATATTATTGAACAATTTTAGAATATGGTTTAACTAATTGTAATACAAAAATCAATCTAAATTATTTGGAAATATTTTCTTTATATAGAAATATTGAAGGAAATTATTCACATTAACTTTCTCATCACAAATTAAAATTAATTTTACCAATCTTATTAACATTCGTTTACCTTCGATTAAATTGAAATTTTTATATAGTTACAATAATTAAAATCCCCTTCAAAATTAATTTTCATTCATTTAATTGAAACTCTTTTTTTTTTTTTAATTATTATATACTTTTATTTATATTGTAATCCTCCTCAGATCTATAAAAATTTATATTTATAATTTATTAAAATAATCTTTTCAACTCTCTTGTCAGTATCAATACTCGAATTTACATATAAATTATTCAATATATTATACAATATTACGTTATGTACTTTGCATATTAAGTGCATTAATTAATTATTCCACAAAATTTTATACATAAAGCAGCAAAGTAACATAAAAATTTTTGTACACGTTTTCTATCAAAAAAGGACTACTCTTTTTTGTGTATACTTTTTCTTATTCTACAATTTCTGTTAGTAGTAATAAACGAATAAAAATAATTATACATTCGTTTTTTGTATTATTTAAACTAAAAATAATAATCATCCTTTTTTTATA
Organism: Empis stercorea; assembly: GCA_949752835.1. Lineage (NCBI taxonomy): Eukaryota > Metazoa > Arthropoda > Insecta > Diptera > Empididae > Empis > Empis stercorea. The sequence continues at coordinate 54,952,062 of OX457087.1, read as the reverse complement.
GTCCCTTTTTTTTAATACTATACAAATATATCTAAGTTAATATATATAAATAAATTCATATTTTTTTTGAACTAAGTACATACAAAATAGCGTATAACAAAAAATTCCCCCAATTTTCAATAAATACAAAGCCAGGTGAATAAAAATGTGGTACGAGTACAAAAAAAAAAGTACATCAACATAGCAAAAACATTATTACTACAGCAGTGGATATAATATTTTACATTATAATATTAATTTTGCATAATATATTTACATGTAACATTAGCATAATTCTAAAAAACTTCAAAGGGATTCAGAAACATATTATGCAGAGCAGAACAGAAATAATGAAAAAAAAATATAGTAATGTTAGCCAAAACGCATTTAATGTACATCAAAATGATAAAATTTTATGTTGCACTTCTTTGTTGAAATTAGATGATATTCTTTTTGCATGTTCTTTTACTATACATATAATAAAAGCTATGTTTATGTAATATTTTTGGAATGGATAATTTTTGGAAAATTTCAAAAGTATAATTGATAAAATAAAATAATTTGACTTTGGTATAATATGGAAAATGTTTTAATGATGATGATGATACTAAACGAAATAAATTATTATGCTTTAAATTTGAATAATTAATTATATTCAATGTTGAATTTGAATTTTTTTACATTTTTGTTTAGTATAGCGAAAAATTTTTACTATATTAAAATATTTTACTATTGAAAAAGATTAAAGGAGAATAATTTTAAATTTATGAAATTTAATTTAATCAGAAATTAAAATATTACAGACATAGACACTTAATTAGTAAGTATAATTGTATAAATAATTATTTATAATTACGAATAAATTGGCTCTTGTCATAATCTTTTCAAAATTGACAATTAGATAATTAATTATAAGAAATTAGTGTAAAAATGATGCAATTATGACAGTAAAAATGATAAAGAAAATACCAGAAAAAACTTAATTTGAAATTAAACTGATTTGCTTTAAAAAAATGATTATTTAGTATAGCTATATAAGAGTATTGATATGATTATTCTATAAATATTAATTATTTACCATCGCCCGAGACTAGTAAATTACAAATTTATATAAAATTTCGCGAAAGAAAGTGAAAATTTAGTAATTTATTTATCGTTTTTTGAATAATTAAACTTAATAAAAATATAATCACTTTAGTCAATTCATCATTTCTCTATACTCATTACCATCTATACGTATACTGTATCTAAATGTAGGTATTTTAATTACCTTTAATTCAAGACAGTATACGTGTCTATTCGACACTCATGGTCCATACCCAGTGGCTTTTAGGCACCAAATGCAGTATTTTTCTATTAATGATAAAAGTAAGTATGAGTTGAGTATGGCTATACCTTTCTATAAAAATTCTATAGAAATATAGAAATATCGGATCCATTTTAAAATGTAAATTTTTTTTTTTAATTATTTTATTTAATTAATTATAAGCAAAACAATCAAATTTGTTTAACATCAACCCTTTAAAAACTTTCCGAACAAATAAAAAACCAGATCCCAATCAATATTTAACTTTTTTTTTTCAATAAAATATTTTTAATCTATCAAAATAATTTCCAAAATTTCAACCCTTTTTTCCGCTAACAGTTTCATAACAATATGTTATATAAAAAAAAATGTAAAATTCTATAATTGAAAATTTTTAAAACAAAAATCAATTATAAATTATAAGAAATTGTAGAAATTGTAAAAAAAAGAATTCCCCCAACAGCGAAATTTATTTGTATACCACAAATTTTAAAATATTTGTATAAAAGACAACAAAACCAAAAAACAAAAAAATTCTTCACCCTCCAAATTTTATGTTTTATACGAAAATTGAATATTTTTTTTTTTTTCAATTTTCTAATAATTTTTCCTTTCCAGTCACGCTTTTAACGAAAAGTTACCCTTACGAAAAAAAGGAGACACTCTAAACATATTTCCTTAATATTTTTATATTTTTTTTATTATAAAAACATAGAATTTTATGTTGTAAAAAGAAGGAAAACTTTAATATTGTATTTCAAAAATCACTACACATAATATTCCATAATATAAATGATTACCAAAGGCACAACCAAAAAAAAAATGGTTTTCCAGTAAATTTAGCATATTTTATTTTATTTTACATTTTCCGCTATGGCCAAATTAAATGTTATAATAATTTCCAAAAATAAACACTAAAATTTCTCTATTGCAAATAACAGAAGAAAAAAATTTCATCCCCTAAACGAAAATAAAACTTAAAACAAATACAATTTTAATATCCACACTTCCATATATCATTTTATTTATTGCAGTTTTTTCTTTTGCTAATAGTATCCTTTTATTTTGTCTATATAAAATCTTAACAATATTCTTCCATTTATTATTTGTTTTTTGGTATATAAATGAAATTTTTGTAGAAAATATTTTTAGAAATTTCATGAAAACAGAATAAGTCTTCGGTTTTTTTTACTATATTCGTTAACCACCCTAAAAAAAACAGGCCTAAATCACGAACACAATCAAAAAAAATTATATTGAAACAATTCCAAAAATAGTAAAAATTACTTTTATCATTGAAAATAAACTATGACTTTTTGTTTGTATACCATGAAAGAAAAAGGATATTCAAAGTTATATTTTAAATGGATTTTTTTCTTCTATTATTAGTTACAATTTTATATTATTTTTGTACAAATATATATATAAAAAAATATAATTTATTTCTTGTCCTGATTGTACCATCTAACTAACTGGTACTCATTTTTTAACAATAAATAATAAAGTTTCTTGGTTATGGATAAAAACGTATTCTCTTTTGGATACAGAAACCAAAAATTATTCAGGAAATTATTATATAATGTCGCGACGACAATATTTCCGCGCAAATATAATATTTTACATATAAAAACATTAAATTTCTTTGAAGTAGAAATTGTTCTGCTAAATGGTTGGTAGTTTATAATAATAGTTTATGTAATTTTAGTAAATAAAGTAAATTAATTTTATTTAGTTAACTTTATGGTTTGTTTTTGGGTTAAACTATAGAAAAATTTTGATCAATTATTAATTGAACAAAACTATGTATTGGAATTCTGACCACACTTTCCTATTTATATAATATTTACCATTATTACCTAGATATAGAAATTGGTATTAGGTTAGGTTCGACTTTAGGGATGGCATATCGTTGCCCCATTACTGCAGCCATCTGGCTTGTTGTAACTTTCCCTTAAGATTACTATTACTCATCCCCCAGACTAGTACTGGCAATAAAGCTGTACAGCATGGTGAATGACATCTTCCATATGTCCATGCAATTGGTTTTACATATTTCCAATCATTAAAATAGTTTTTCCTGACCATAATTGTTGCTAAATAATTTTTTCGACTATTTTAACCTATTTTTAAGTTCATTCTGCATTTAGGAACGCAAAATGAACAAATAAAGTGTAAAAATTTCGATATAAATTTGGTATACAACTTTCAAATTTAGTATATACGAAAAGAAAATTGAATATTCACATGAATGTTCACTAACAACTGAACCGACGAATAGACAAAATATATACGAAGAAAATTATTTATTATACAAACAGAAAGTGTAATTTTTTTTATAGATTTTAAATAAATGTTGTCATAAAATTATGGAATTATTATGTAATTTTAACTAAAGATTTTATCTTAAAGAAAATGCAATTTATGAAATCGGCAAACAAGAAATAATGTTAATTAAAAAAAGCTTTAAATTTTAAATAAAAAGTTAAATTAAACTTAAATAAAATCCACATTCAAATTAGACAAATAGTTTGTAAACCAAATAGAAGTAGTTTGATTACTTAGATTGCGCTGTCATTACAGTTTAACTATTTTGATACTTTTGCTTGTATACTAGAATTATGATAGCATTATTTTTGCTAATTTTTATATTATTTATAAGATAAAACTATAGGAAAATCTAAAATTGAACTTTAGTATATTTTCTGACATTAATTTTAGAAGAATGAATTAATTTACAATCTAATCTATGGGAAATTTTCAAGATTTCAATTAAATTATACAAACTTTATTTGAAATTTTTAAATTTTTTTTGACAATTTATTGCCATGCTAAAAATCTGTGTATAAAAAAGGACCCTAAATAAATATACCAAATAAATTTTATTATCCAGCAAAAATATTTTCGATATATATTTTAAATATTCCTGCACTAAATTTTATTTCCATTTTTGATTTTCATCAAAAAAATTCAGCTTTATATTCATTTTTTATATAAAATGAATATAACATTCGTCGCTGGTCCGGTACCCTTTAATTATTGTTAATATTCGCACTTAATATCGCGCCTCTGAACATGCAATTCTAAAGAAACATAATTTAAAGCTGATATAATTTCTTGAAAAAAAAATAAACATTTATTCATCTTACAATAAAAATATTATAAACAATATTTTTATGAGGTGCGATTGCCCCTGTTAGATAATAATTTCTACCCAAAAATAAAAATATATATGTACATATATATATGTACATATAAGGAAATCGGGCAAGAAAAATAATAACAGCAGCAAAACAATAAGATTTAAAACTGGTAAATAAAAATGATAAACTTGAAATATTTTTTTTTTTTATTATTAAAGAGTTTAAGTTCAAGTTTCATGATTGAAATGCACTTTATAATAGCGCGTAAAAATTTTTGAAGGAGGTGGAACTGAATGTAAATATGAAATAAAAATCTTTATTTTTATTATTATGAATTTTTTTTTTTTTGGCAATTTCTTTGTAAATTAACTTTAATTTGTGAGATTATCAGTGTAAAATTTTTGACATTTGGGTTGTTTTTTTTTTTGGTTTGATATTGAAGAAGAATTTCTGGTTTATTTTGTATAAATTTTAAAATGCAATTAAATTTATTTATATTTTTGATTTATATTTTTATATATAGGTCAAAGAAATTTTTTTTTTTGGTTTTTGGATATTTAAGAAGAAAAAAAGAATTGATGAGGATTTAAAACAAAAAACGAGATTCATTGAAATTTCTTCTTCAGATAATTATTATAAAATGAAGAAAACAGATTTCTTAAAACTAGATTACTTCAAAATTATTATATATATTTCATATATACAAATTATGTAAAATTGAATTAAATCTGTTATCAGATTTTTGGGTTCATACAAAATACTTAAGTTTAATTCATACGAAATTCTGTTGCGATTTGCCAATTAAAATTTATAGTTTAAACTAATCTGAAATTGGTATTTCTAAAAAGGCGTTTTTGATATGAGCTTATAGAAAATTTCGTGTCAATGTACTCACTACTCTTACCAACCTATGAAAATAAATTTTACTACATAATCCTTTATACTAAAAGTTAGTAAATACATTCGAAGGTTTTCCTTTCTTTTAAATATCAAAACTCGTTTAGATAAGAGTATATCATCATCAAAGCAATTTGTGGATTATAAGTTCAAAAGCTTATTTCACATATTTTTTGCAATTTTATGTTAGAAAAACAAAACTAATTAAACTTTTATGATAACAATGATCCCTTATAAATTATCATTAAACTAAATCTCCTTTAAACCAAAAAAATTCTCAAAGGATATATCAAAATTTCTAAAATAACCTCAAATTCTGAGACAAAAATAATTTTTTTAATACTTTATTTTAACTAAAACTTTTCATCTAACCTTAATCTCTCTCCTTTGATCGCATTATTATTGTTATACCAAAAAAACCAAAAAAAATATAAAATTAAAGTTTCACCCTAAAAATTTCCTTTTTACTCCATAATTATCTACACTCTAATAATTCATAAAAAGCTAAAACAAAAATTATTATCTCATCGCTTTTCTATGTGTATAGAATATTTTTTTTAGGAAAACAAATATTTTATTTTTTATTCATTTTTTACCTCAATTCAACAGGATTAAAATTTTCCAAAAATTTATTATACTTTTTGGTGAACTCTGGTAACAACACAAAAAGAGACCAACAAAAAATTTCCATATAACATCCTCTATAATAATTTATAGTAGTGTGTCCTTTTGTGATAGTTGATCATAAGTATATAACTTTTTATTTTTATTAAATTAGTTTTCTGATATACTTTTTCATCCTGTAAGTTATGGGAGGTTTTTTATTTTGATATAAACTCCGCTAAAGCTTAAAATTTAGATATATGAAGGATTTCTTTTGATTATACAGAGAAATTTTTACTGATTATATAATAATATGCAATGCAATTTATGTAGATTAAGGATCAAATTTACCAGGTAATAAAAATTAAGCCACACTAGAGAATTAATTATAGTTAATACTTTTTCGGTTTTGAGTTTTTGATAATTTGTGGTAAAGTAGAATTAAAATATTGCCAGAAAATGGGTGTTGTTTGATAGGATATTTGGCTCCTGTACATTTCAGCTCGTTGGAACATGAATTCAAATATTGGGCTCGGATTCTCTGACTCGATATCGCGTAGAACGATAATCGAGTAAAAATTTCCATGACGATTTTCGAAATAAAAAATTGGAATTACGATAATCGATTGATATCGTATCGAAATTATTTATAAAATGTACTAGATTTTACTTCAATAATAATGTCAAATTATATATGACAAATATAATTTCAAATTATTTAGCTAATTTAATTATTTATTTATCAAATTATAAATAATGATTAATATTATTTAATTACTAATTATTGAAACTTCATTATTTATCTCTATTATTTAATTTAGTTTAGCAAGAGCAGCGCAGTGTACTAAGCAGTTTGTACATTTCAGTTTGTTGGAACATGAATTCGAATCCTGTACATTTCAGCTTTTGTTGGAACATGAATTCAAATCCTGTACATTTTAGCTTGGTGGAACATGAATTCGAATCCTGTACATTTTAGCTTGTTGGAACATGAATTCGAATCAATTAAGGCTTCTATTTAGTTTTTACAGTACTGTTTCGTTTGTTATTGTTCATATTCATTCTATATTTGTATTTTGTGCTGCACAGTTGGGCTTTGTTGTTCCATTAAATGAAATTTGCCCCTCTGCAATTAAAATTTTATTAGTGATTTAATATAATAATTAATAGTAATTATAATAAATTTTAGACATTAACATATATTTTGTCACATTGCCAGTATAAGCTTTTGATAAAATGAAAATTTTCAATAAATGTGCTCAGTGATATTATTCAAATTTTAGGTAATAATGTCCAAAATTTATTGCACAAACTTTTAATCTATTTTTCTTTGTAATGAAGCTGCAGAAATGTTAAAACTATTAACAAAATTAATTTAAATATTCAAATTAGCCAAAAAAAAAATCAATTGCAAAAAATATATTTGTTAAGAATTTTGATTTATAATATAAAATTATTTTAGAATGTATTTAATTTTTTTTACTCTCTTATGAGAATATGTCCGATTATTATTTTATAGATCACGATTCACATTTGAATTTCATCTTTTTATTTTCGTATTCATTTAAATCAATAATTTCTATACAAGAAAACTTGTTTACTAGAACTGTTTTTGGTCAGACACATATATATAAGAGTTCAAAATTTTGTTATTATTGGCGTTTAATTAAATGCCCAATAAATTTTATTATGCACACACGACATTAAAAAAAAAAATGAAACTATGGTGGTCTATCGAAATTTCATTTACAAAATAATGTTTATATAATTTTTAAAGATTTTTTCCCCCAACTGAGATTCACGATTAAATTTCATGAGAATTATTATTTGTCTTTCAAAAAATTATGAAAAGTTTTTCGCGAATTAATGTAATAAAAGAGATTTTCGTTTCTTTATATGGTCACATATTAATTTTATTGGGCAAATATGTGAATTTTATTGGGCAAATATGTGAATTTTATATGAATAATTTTAAATAATTTTTTTTTTCAAATAAAAATGACCTTTGACGATGATATGATTTTTTCCACAATGTTATGCTGGATAATTTATAGAGGACTTGCGGTGGTTATTTGGGGATTGGGATTACATTATAAAAAATCATAATTTATATTGTATAAATTTAACGATTTTTTTTTTGTGGTACATTAAATATGAATTTGGGCAGTGAAAAGATTTTCATTTGAAAAATTATTATAAAAAATTTGGCAATAAATTAAATATAATTGCAGTAATAAAATGGCAATTTGTTATAATTATTATTTATAACCCATCTCCTCACTATTTCAAATTTCTTGCGACGTATAATAACATTTATAGAACTAGAAAAGGTGAAATTTCAATTTAGTATACCAAATAAATTGGATTTTCGCGATGATACCAATTACAAAGTATATTTCTATCATCGACAAGGATCATTTAAGTAATATTTATATTTAACAAATAATATATAATTACGAATTTTAAATTATTTTCTATTTAATTTCAATATTTAAATTCCAGCCTAAAATTATACATACTTAAAATTAATATCATTTCTTTTAAATATGCTCCAAAAAGTAAACTTATATTTTCAATGATTTATGAAAGTACAAAAATTTTACAATTAAATAATTAATTTTATTAAAACTCATTCCATTCATTTATGTATATTTAATTAATTAAACTATAAATTCAAATTCTCAAACTTTAGCTTTAAATTTAACATAAAAAAAATGAAGAACAAAATAAATTCCTTTATTAAAATTCTTTTGGAGGAAAAATTCTTTCCTTATACGCGTATAATTTAACTAAAAATATTTTTATATACAATTTTTGCATTACAACCAAGCCATGATTACATAAAATAACATAATAAATTGGGGAGAAAAAAAACATAGCTAATCTCTGAAATAGATAAAATTAAATAAATATCGTTTTTACTTTTGTGGAAATTCCTTAAGGATCAAATAAATTTTACGTCTTCAATTATTTTTATTGAAGTGAAAAAAAAAAAAAAAAACAACTGAAAAATAGAAAATGGTTTGAAAGTCTGGATGAATATTTTAAAATAAAGAAAATCTGTATAAAATATTATTTTGTGAACAAGGAAGGATTATAAAATATTTTGGGACGCCTCTGGGCCTTAAAAGATTTTTGATCTGTTAAGAAACAACATTGCAATCGCCTTGGGGAAGATTAAATTCGGTAATTTTGTAAAAATTTAACACAAAATTCATTACAAAAGATGTGTCCTATATATCCTTCGAACTGTGACTCACTACTATGTCTGGGGCACAACCCTGGCTATAAGTTCGTACATAAACAAAATATTCATCTCTATATACTCTCTTAAAAAAAGTATGTTTATTTCTTGAACTCAACGCCTAAAAGGGTAACAAGGGTAAAGAATATTTTAGCAATTGAAAAAGATAATAACATTCACAACACACACACAGAAAAATGTATTAACAAGGGGTTGAAATTTGAAGCAAGAAGAAAAAAAAATATATAGAAATAATTCCCAAACCCTCAATGCATAAAATATCCTAGAGAATTTTTATGTTTACAATTTGTTTACGTTTTTTTGTTTCCTTTTTCTTATATTATTTTTTTATGTTTGTGTGCAAATAATAAATTTTAAATATATTTTCCTATCTTATCCTTATATATTGTTTACGTTTTCTTCTTTTATTGAAATACGGAATTCCCATCGGATAATTTTTCGTTCACCTCTTAAAAAACCCACTAACCACCCCCCCCCCCCCCCCCCCATAAAAAAACAGATAAATAAAAATTTTTAAAGTGTTGTAGATGGAAATATGAACAAAAGGAAAATAAGAATTTGAACCTTGGAATATAAGATAAATACTTTAAAACTTTCTTTATATTGTGCCTGCGATGGTGTTTTGGAAATGATGGTGTGCAATCTTTAGAGAATTGAAAAAAAAAACGGGGTTTGAGGAAATTACAATTGGAAAAATAACATTTTATTGTGTTTTATTGCAGGGTAGTTAAAAATAACAATGCCAAAAATAAGCAAAAGTTTGAGGATATTCGAAGACACAATAAAAAAAAATTGTATAAGGAAATAAAGAATTTTTTGGTTGGAAGAAAAAAAGGGGTAAATTTATGTTGTATTATATGTTAAGTCAATTCAAGAATTTATTTAAGACGTAAAGGAAAATCGGAAAGTAAAATTTATGGTTTTAGAAAATTAGATTTCAAAGATTATGAAAAAAGGATATTCAAGGATTTCTTAAAAACGAGGTAATTTTATAATAAGATTATTTGTAAGAGTTGGAATATATGTCAAAATTACCAATCCATCAGTCTAATAATTAGATTCTTCAATTGAAGTTGGAAAAATTTCAGCAAATTTTATGGAAGTTTTTTTTAAAATTAATCCATTTTCTGCAAATATTAAAATCTTTCATAAAAATATAAGAAATTAAATTAAAAATTCTTATTATTTATGAAATTAATTCGCGGTTATTGAGTATAAAATCTTTGATAAGAAAATTGCATTCCATCGCAAATACAAAAAAAATTACTTACAACCCTTTTATATTTTTATAAAATTTCAAATTATTTATTTTACGCTGACTCATAAAAATAAATTAACATAAAAATACATAAAATTTATATATAAGAAATGAAAAACTAATTTCAAAATCATAGAAATTTCTTATATAAAATGTCCTTACGCTGATAAGATAATAGTTATAAAAAATTTGCATATCTCAACTCCAATTCTAATGCAAAACTAATACCATCCCAGAAAAATGAAAAGTAATTAACAAATGATTTTAGTATGATAACAAAATTTATCTATATAAAAACGTTGAGTTTTCATTAAAAAATTTCCCTTTGTATTAAAATAAATGACATAATTTTATCATTTCACGCAACAAAATTTTATTATCTAATTTCTATAATTTATAAAAAATTAAGTAGAAAATGAGTAAAAATTATCCTTAATTTTAATTTAAATATTTATACGAACTTTATCAGATATAAAATAACAAAAAAAAAATCTTAAAAAAATTAATTCAATACCAAAAAGTTAAATGAAAAACACTTTTATCGTGTTCAAAAGTTTTGTATATTAATTAGAAAATTAATAAATTTATTGTACATATAAATAGTTTTTCTAATATTTTTACTCCTTTTGCCAAAAAACTTAATTATTTATTTAATTTCAACGTACGGAAGTTATACTCTTCTATACGACGATATTACGTTTAATACCAAAAAAACTTTATTTAGTCTATTAATCAAATATAGTTTATATAAACGACTAAGTATATATAACGATTTTCTATAAAAAAAACAAAACGATTGAAATCTTAATGAATGGTAAATAAATCTTTCTTGTTTTATTATTTATTTATTTATTTATATTTATTTTATTTTGTTTTTTTTTTTTTTCAAAAAAACGAAAATCTTCTTGGCATATTTTATATATTTAAATAATTTATCTACTTTAGACACCACAACACCGAATGGTAAACAAAATAAACGAAGAAGAAGTAAAAAAAAAAAAAAAAAATAACGTAGGAAATAATTCAAAGAAAGTCACCTGAGTGTGTTAAATTTACCTAAATTTACCTATGGTGTGCTGTTTTTTAGTTAATTTACATATTTATCTTGATTGGTTTCATTTAATTTAATTTCTCTTTTTTTTTGTTTTTCGATTAAGAGTGTTTTTATTTGTGTTTCGGTAGTTACGAAAAAAAATATATAATGTGTAATCTAAATCAGTGATTTTTATAAATTTTCTATATCGAAGAATTTGAAGTTTGTCTGTCGAAAATTTTTTTTTGTGGAATTTAGAAAAAAGAAATTTTAAAGGAAACTTGTTTCTTTTTAAATATTTTTCTTGATGATTTTGATATGAAGATATTAATTTAAAATGATATTTATAGCTTTTGAATAGGAAAATTTTCCGAAAATTTACGACTTTTCTATATTTTGATTAATATCAGTTTTTTTACTAAAGGGAGCACAGATAATAAAAATTCATTAAACTATTTTGGACTGTGATGACATTTCAAGATAAATACGTTCGATATAATAAGCCTAGTAATTCCTCTTATAGAACCTAAAATTATCATATCTTGATTTAACTGCATTTTAGTTAAATCAGTTTAAAACTGAAGTAAAATGTAAACTATTCGTAATAAAACAAATGGTGTTACAATTTAGAAGAAATATATAAAATGGAGAAATTCCAGTCAACTAAAATTTCTTCAAAATTCTTCAATCTGAAGTTTAATTATATTTTCCATTTGTATATTAATGCATCTTCAAGGTATCCAATTTCATGATTTCCCATTTTAAAGAATATATTATTCCTGTGTCTTAGGTTTCTTCAATTATCACAATTCCTCAATTACAGCCACCATTTTTAATAACTTAATTTAAATTATTATTTCACCAATTGAAATCTATTCAATTCCAGAATTTTTCTATTTTAAATTTAATTTTTCAAAAATTGCTGGATCCTTGTCAGAAGATCAATTATCCATTAATCCATACTATCTAACATAGTATAGCAATCTTCTCATAGATTGAGTTGTAGTTAGTTCATTGAATTTACCATTTAGAAATTTTGTATAGAATAGACTCCCAACAAACTTACATTACTCCAAAAATTACAATTCCATTTTCTTCAATTACTATACTTACCTATATTATTTTTTGTCCCCATATTTCAATATATTATTTCTCATTTTCGTATAGTCATTTACATTACATTACATCTCACAAAAAACTTTTGAATATTTCTGCTTAGCAATTTAGATTTTTAAAGCCAAGAAATATTCAAAGCCTCGCCTTAAAAAAAAATAATCTTTCTCCTCTATAACTAAAATAGCCCACGCCTCTTCAAAAATTACTTTTCTTTCTATACCAAAAAAAAAAAAAAAAATGTGTTTAAAAAAATATTATAATAATCAAATAAAACAAATCAAATTGCAGATTTAATTTATAAATTTTTTTTAATGTTTTTTAAGGTTATAAAAAGTTTATAAATACAAAAAATAAATAAATAAACACAAATGTCGCATAATAAATTAAATTAAACATTTCTTTTATGTAAACGATGTGACATTTGATACCACAGAAGAAAAAAAAAGTTAACCCATAGTCAGAAGAAATTCAACACTAACTAAAAAAATTAGTGAGACACTATCGCGTAGTTAATAAATTTAAATTATAGTTATAAAAAGTTTAGGTTGATAGGGCAAAATTGTTTTAAGTATATAATCGCGTATAAAAGGAAAAATTCTATAATACTTTTTTTAACATCCAAGAGGGGGTTAATTAGAAAAATTATTTAAATAAAGAAAATTTTCATGTAGGTAGAGAAAAGAAGTAAGAGGCAAAATTTTTTGTTCTTGTTTATTTAGTTAAGGAGAAGAAAAAAATGATTATGTAAAATTACTGAAGGTGTTGAAGAATAGCACAAAATTATAATGAAAATTTAAGTTGTTGTTTTTCACGATAAATAAAAAATTTCTTGTAATTTATTAAATAGGAAAGAAATTATATACCAAAAAAAAATTAATTAAATTAATCAAAGTTCCATCTTCGTTTCTTGTTAAATTTATTGCAAAAATATAAATTAAGAACTGATCTACTTTTAGAATTGATTCCAAGATTATATAAATATAATCTTTGATTCATCATTTCAACTAAGCAAAATATGTAATAAGTTTCATTCAAAAATTATAAAATATTCATCATAGTTTGGGAAATATTCTACCCAAAATTAAATTACATTTAACCTAAACATAATAGTTAATAAAATTTATATATACAATTTCGACTTTTCCTAATCTAAATAATATTTCAAAAATTACCAATTAACTTTATATGAAACTAAAACCAAAAATATTTAAATATTTCATTTTAACTTTTATTTATATACCAAAAAAAAAAAATGTTTGTAAATTCCGCAAAATAATTAATCTTTTAAATTACATAGCATAATATTAATCAATTTACATAAATAATCCAAATTCACATAATTTTTTGCTATATTTTTAATATTAATATTAAATATATAAAACACAAATATTTATGGTAAAAAATTATTATGGCATAATATAGAAACTACTGTCACATTGTCGACATTTTCATTCGATAATTTTCTGGTTCAGATTTTTTGATATTTTTGGATCTCTTACTATTTTAAAATTTCTTTGCCTTTGAAGACTTTTACACGTTGAACATTTACTTTTAAAAATTTTTCGTCCATCCATTTCTATCTGAAAAAAGGAGTATGTTGAAAACGACTAAATTATTATTAATTGGTCCTATCCTTGGTCCACTTTGGCATTTGAAACTGACCAAAAATTAGGTTCATAGAAAAATGAAGTATGAAAATGTGAAAATTGTAAAAACGCTTTCAATATGGGAGAAAAATATTTTAATGTTATTAAAAATTTAATTTTATATATTTTTTTTTTATTAAATTTATTATTTATTTCTGTGAATAAATCATTGGGAAAATAATATTATTTTTTTTTTTGGTTCATAATGATTAAAATTCATCATAAATTTATAAAGAGTGTGTATACACGCACGAAATCCCAGCAACAACAACAACAAAATCGCACAACATAAAAAAAAATATGAAATTTAAATGAAATTTTATTTTTTTAAATATGTTACGTCATTGTGAAAAATCACAGATAACAACAACAACAACAGCAACAACAGCAATAAAAAAAGGACATGAGTATTTTTTGTTGTTGTTGTTGATGTTGAAGAGCTTACAACAAGGATGAGGAAATTGTTTAACAAAATAACAATGAAATTTATGGAGGATTTTATTTATTTTTTTTTTGTGTGTGAACTAAACCAAAAATTTCATCGGAAAAGCTAAAAAAAAAAACGATTTTTATTTTCGTTGTCAAGTTTATTATCCTTTTTTTCCGCTGTAAAATGTATATATGTTTTATGTATATGTGTGTCTGTGTTCGGTTTTTTTATTCTGTTGAAACTCCATTAAATTTTTTTTTTGAGCTGATGAGGATTTATGCGATTTTTTTTTTTGGTGCGTAAAGTTTTTTGGTACATGAAACATTGGTTTGGTTTAATTTTTATTATTTATATAATGTTTTCTTGTGTGTGTGTGTGTATGAGTATTATAAATTTTCCTGATTTTTTTTTTTTATAAACAAGGATTTACTGTATCAAAATGAATTTCATGTTTTTTTTTTCTGGTTTCGGATTTTCTCTTTCGTAAAACACTGGAAATTTGCACAAGGATTTTTATATTTCAGTCAGAGGAAAATAAAAATAAAATACAAGATTTTCATAATATCAGCAAGGATAATAACCAAACAACAACAAAATATTACAGAAAATGCGTAAATTAGACTTAATTTGTTGGATGAAAATAATGTCTTGGAAATTTTTAACAGAAAAAAGAAAATGTATATAAATAAATTATTAAATTTAATATGGTTTTTTTAGTAAAGAAAATATGTTACTAAATTATTTGGTTTATCTTTATGATGGTGGTAAATTTTTATTAAGATGAAAATGATGAAAAATTGTTTAAAAATTAAGTTAAATTATTATAATAATTAAAATTTATTATTATTAAATTTAAATATTATTTCTTTAGGTTAAATTTGGTGAGGGTTGGAAATATATATAAATATAATTTTAAATAAATGTTTATAGCGTCATAATTTTGTACTGTCGTTTTAATGTTATATACAGACGTCATAAACTTTGGTAGACTGAAGACTAGTATACAAAATATTATAAAATGAACAAAAACGAACCACAAAAATATCAAAATGATGCCAACTACATTTTAATTTCGCTATTATCGTCATTATATACATACATTCTTTATTATCATCCTTTTTAATTCCTAAACCACCAATAAATGTAAAATTTTCGATGAATATTTAAAAAAAAAATATTTAGAATTTTCTAACTTTTGTGAATTCTAAATATGAAAATATAAACCACAAATTTTAAAACACAATTTTTTGTTAAACAAGGCAAATTAAATAAAAGTTTCTATTAAAAATTATACGAAAAAACAAAAATTACACTGCCTCAACTAAATGTGGTCCAAATTAATGGTAATCGTTACAATAAAAATATTCAAAAATGAATTTGAAAAATATTTTACAATTATTGCTAGACATTTTTTTTTAAATTAAATTCACTTCAAATTGGTTTTTTTTTTGTAAATTTAATATTGCCTCCAGGATTAATAGATAAATTGAAATAATAAATAGAAATTTTATGATAAACAATATTTTACATTTTATAGAAATAATAAATTCTATAATAATTTTTGTTTAAATAATTTATTACACATTGATAAAGTTTAATTTACTTTATATCCGGTATAAATGAAAATTAGGACAAATTTTATTATCCTGGAATATTTTTGTCTTATATATAATATTTCTATATTTTACATTGATCAATTTAGTTTGTACTGACACAAATTTTGAAATGTTAAAGGTGTCAGAATGAACAGAATGTCAAAAGTTCTGATTTAATAATTAAATAATCAAATTAATTTCATTCTAATTTTATTATCATTTGAATAGGAAATTTTTTTATGTATTTAGACAATTGAAAATTATAGTTTCTGATTTGAACGATTTCTTATGGACGATTCCAGTGCGAATTAATTTTCTCCATTTATCATTATATATAATTGGCTACACATTATTGCTAATGTCACACATTGTTAACTGCTCAAATCAGCTTTAATTTACTACAAATCTAATTGTCTAAAGTTTAAGGATCTACATACTAATTCATTTTAACTTTTTCAATCATGTTCTATATTTAATTTCCTTTACATCCCAGAAACTCTTCTATTGAACCCATTTTTTTTATCTAAATTTCTTCTGAATTAATCTTCAAAAATATTTTACCAATTTTACTATAGTGTATATACACATTATTTTGAAATTATGATTAGTGTATACAATTTCTACATAATGTATATCTAGCTATGTATTTACTAATAAGTAATATGGTAATTTAGGTTGTCAATAATACAACAAAAAATGTGTATAACTATAAAACCCCAAATATTTGATTAGAATAAAATATTTAAATCAGTCGATTTAGTTGTGTTTGTCCATGCTAAAAATTTACAATATTATTTATTCAAAATATTCAACATTATAATCAATATAACACATAAATGTGTAGTATATAATATATATAAACCATAATCAAACATATATTCAATTAAATTGTATCCATAGATATACATAATTTTGGTACATAAAAATTTTTATTGAAAACATTCTGTAACTTAATATACGTGATTAGGTCAAATTTCTGTAATATCAAAAACATGAATAGAAAGCTTATGAGGAGGAGGTATGAGTGTGTATATAATAATAATATTAAATTGAAATGTTGTGGGAAATTTAATAGAAATACTATATACAAATAATTTATAGATTAGATTATTTCGAGTAAATATTTTATTTATATATTGAAATATTTTGGTTTTTGTTACTTTCAAATAGAAATATATTTACAAATAATAATAAAATATTGAAAATTTAAAGGATTATTCAGATTAATATTGTGTTTGTATTAAATTTCATTTATTTAAAGGTAAAATTAATTGTAATTTATTATTTTGTATAGAATTTTGGTATAGATTTTGTTTAATTTAAACTATAAAAGAGAATTAATATTGCACGAAATTTAATTTATTTAAATAATTTTGCAATATAAAATTTATATGTTAATTTATTTATTTATTATTTAATATTCTCAAATTGGTGATAGCAATTTGGGAATTTGGAGGTAGCATGACTAGATATTTGAAGTGGTAAAGTATGTCTGATAGTTTTTTTTTTTACAAATTTACTGTTCCACTATCCAAAATGAAAGGAAAGTCTTTAGGGAAGCCACTGTTAATATCATTCATTAGTTCAGTAAATGTTCAGCATTTCAAGATTCTTGCTCAAGGCATATTGTATACTACATAATTAAAATGTAGAGATGATAAAACAGGAGTAGTACTACAAAGTCGGTAAGTCCAAATGAATGACGAGGTCGATTAGTAGTTTTCCCTAACTCTAAATTTCATTTAAATATTTTTTACTACTTAAAATTGAGCATCCTTCAAAATTTAATCAAAATTTTCGTTCTTAACAACATTTTTCCAACCCGTGATGCTATTCATCTTCATTTCACCACTCACAATATCAAAAAAATATATATTTATTTTTTTGATTATACTTCATTTAATTTCATGCTGAGATAAAATCAAATTTTCCTTAATATTTCTAGATACCCGCAGGATACTAAACAATATTTTTTTTTTTAGTATATAAATTCACTTTAAAACATTATTTAATATTATTGCACTGGCATCACTCTTCTTCCATATTCACTGAATTCAATATAGTATATTGTACTTCGTTTGTTTTCGTTGAAGTGGAATTTAATTTTATATGTTATTATTTTAATTTAAAATTCATTGCATTTCAACAATTGAAATATTATAACATAAAGCGCCCCCTATGTCATTATTATGATTTAATAATAATAATACAAGTATATTTTTTGTGTTGCATCATTGGAGCGATTTGAAAAAAATATATATATTATTGTCCTTTAAATTGTATCCTTTTTGAAGTGGTTAAAGTACAAAATTTTCAACCTCATTTATTTTGAAAAGGATCATAAAAAAATATTTGTATATAAAATAAAATAAAATAAATTGAAAACGAAATATTTCATTAAGTTATACAAAAAAGTCTCCTTCTATGTTTATGTTATTATTTATATTTTCTAAGCTTTTTCCAATTGAAATACAATAATATTTTTAAATTCCTTGTTTTTTTTGTTGCTGGGGTTGTTAGCAAAAAAAAAAATATATCCTTGAATTTTGTTAATATTTTATTTATATACGCAAATGTTGACACAAGTGATTTCCGTTTTTTTTTTTATTGTGTAGTTAAAAGAAAATGAAAAAAATGAAAAAATAATTGAGGATTTCTAGTGACTGCACTTTAATACATCAATGTGGGTGAATCCTTTTATTTTTCAAATGTAGTACATACTAGTATATATATCATATATGTTGTTAAGAGTTAGTTTCTAATGATAAAGGATGAGCACGACAAAAATATTCCCTTGCGAAAGGAATTTTCTTTTTTGTGATGTAATAGAATGAAAAATTTTACAATAGCAAATCAGTAAAGTGTGAAATTTTCATAAATTCAAATATCGTAAAGGATTTAAATTTAATAACGAATAATAAAGTAAATAATAGGATGATTTTTTTTTCTGTGTGTGTTTAAAGATTTTTTACTTTTATAATGGCACCATGGATGTGTCCTTCTGGTGAAATTTCTTTATAATATAGTTTTTTATACTATATCTAAATTAGAATTTGCGTGTACAGGGACATTAAAATATTTGATAATTTTTGTAAATTTCTAATAAAATTACCAGTAAATTTATTTATACACAAAAATCATTTAGATCAAAATTTTAGTTTCTCGCAAAATTGAAACTAAAATTCAGTTTAGAGAAGCAAAACTTGGACATAATTTCGCAAACTAATAATAATTTAGTAACTAAATTAATTTCCTTATGCCCAGCAACTCAAAATTTCATTCAAATAAATTAAACTAATTTCAGTCCCTATAAGTGAACTCCACTCCTCTCTCAGCCTATAAAAAAAAACGTATAAAAAAAGAAATATTTTGAAAAGTATATAAAAAGTTTTAAATTCACATTATTCTTTTTATATTCTGTTGTAAGGATAAATACAGGAAACACCAACACAAAAAAAAAAAGTAGAAAAATAACCATCAAATTTTCTATAAAATTCATGGTAACCGAAAAAAAAAACGAAATAACCGAGAAAATTGTAGACAATTTACACCACAACAAAAAAAAAAGAAGATAAATACAATCATTTTGTCGATAGCAGAGGTTGGAGAGATAGTAATAAAAAATCATAAGGACGAAACATAGTAGACAACTCTACAGGGACTTTTGTTGAAATTGAAAAATTACTTGTAACACAAAACAAGAACATCAAAAATTTAATGAAAAATTGTGAAAAAGTTAAACTCATTTGGGAATATTCCACTTCTTTTTTTTCTATCAATCTGTGATTTTTTTTCCTTCGCATACTTTGCAATTCTGTAATATGTAATTTTTTCCTGTGCTATCCTGTTGTGCATATTATGGAATTTTATAGAGAAAAATCCTTTAAAAAAGTATAAATTTTTTTTTTTTTGATAACTTGTAAAAGGGTTTAGAAATTGCAAAAGTTTAAATCTCATTTTTTTTTGGTATGGACAACAAAAATGAAGGGAATTTTTCGTTGTCAGAGGGCGCGTGCGTATATTATGGTAATAGTATAAAAATTTAAAGCAATTTTCATGGTTCAATGATAAGGCAAACACATTGCTGGGATTCACATCATATTTGCCATGGCTAGGCAAAAGAAATAAAATGAAATATCAAGCGACTAAACAATTTCTTGTTTCTTTTTTGCACACAAGAGAAAAATCTGCTTATCAAGGATATTCAAAGATTACTATATACATCCTTTATAACATATTTATCCATACATATAGTTGAAATTATTCGTTATTTTGGATGACTATAAAAGGAGCACACATGTGTGAAAAATTTAAGGACTATTTTTTTTTTCCTATTTTGGTGGGGAGAAGGAATTTTGGTATATTAAAGCCAAAATATTAATCATTTTTTTTTGTATGAATTTTTAATAGATTTTTATTTATGGTGGTGATCATTGAAGAGTTTTCGCCTAAAAGTATTTTGTTTAAGAGGAGTAAATAAAAGTCAAAAACATGTAGAATAAATCAGCGAGTTTTTTTTTTAAATATTATAATGATTTTAAATTTATTGTAAAAAATGTAAATATTTGGGTCTTATAGTGGATTTACATACTGGTAGTATTAATTTTTTTTTTTTGAAAATATTTTAAACTAATAGTTAAACTATCAAAATAAACATATTAAAATGGTAAGCTACTAAAATTAAATTCAGTGCACTTTTAAATTAGAGAATTACCTCTATAATTGTATATATAAGTAAAAGTATCATCAAAAGTTCTAGTTGTATATGCAATACTATAATTATATTAGAAACTCTTTGAAAAATTGTTATTTTATTTAGAAATTATTGTTAAGTGACATAGCACGAGAAATAAAACGAATCCTTTTTCTCAGTTACATTAACAATATAAGTCGAAGGATTCTCCCCTCTCACGAGAAGAGAGATAGAGCAGCCAGTAACCGTGGTGAGGAGATGTGAATTAATTGGGATTCTAGTTGAAATCACTGAAAGGTGCGGTTGCTGGTTAGTTCGCGGCATGATTTTAGTTAAATATTAATTATTAAAATAGATATATATTTATATCTAGTAAATCGTCGTTTAATATTATTTAGAAATTTAAAAGATTTGACACTTATAATTTGTACTTCGATTCGAATCTAATTATCTGCATTGCAAATGACGAAGTAATTTTATAAATTCTATGAAATGCCATTAATTAATGAATTTTTGCAGAGTTTGCAGCAGTACAATTATTAATTTCTTTCACTTATTTATATTTATAGTAAGATTTACTTTGAGATTCTAATTCCATTTACGAAATCTGCTAACTATCCCATTCACAGTACACAAACGAACGCAGTCATTAATTCTAATGCAATATTTAACTTAATTGTATAGTGTAAATTCACTATAAAATTTTATTCCAAAAATTTAATATATTATCTAGTTAAATTGAATAATTTATGAACTTCATAAATTATTCAATCAGTTATTTTATTTTATTTTATTTTGTTGATGGTTGGGTATATAATATTTATTTATATATAAGTATATAAAAATATTTTTTTTTTTATATTATTTTTATGTTATTTTTGCTGTTGTTGAAAAGATTTTAGGCGTTTTGTTAAATATAATTCTTGCGCATTTTTATTTTCGGATTCATTAAAATAATTTAACCCTTCCGCTTGACCGGACTTTTTTTTTTTTTATATATTTATTGTGGAAGGTTTTATTATTTATATATAATATTTTTTTGGGAGAGAGATGGGTTGATACCAAACAAAAAAAAAATTTTGGACAAAAGAAGATATAACAAACAGAAAGAAAAAAATCTTTTTTATTGTATTTTGTTTTTTTTTTTTCGATTAGAATTAAGAATTTCTTAACCCAAAAACTTTTTTTTTTTTTTCCTTTTTTTCAATAAAAGCTAATTGGGAAGCATCTGCTTAAAAATTCGAGTCGTTCGTTTGGTGGCTTTCAAAAGCATCTAAAGAGAATTTTTAAAAAAGAACAAATTAATATTCTATTTAATTATATATTTTATTTATATAAGAAAATATTGTTTAAGTCAAATTAAATTTTAAATCGACCATAATTAATTTTCAAAAGAACTCCAAAAAATGTTTTTGTTGTTTAAAAATTGATTTAAATGAAATGATGGATGAAATTTTTTATAGGATATCTTTTAGTAGAAAATTTTTGATTATTCAAAATTAGGGTATTTAGGTTAATAAATAATAACTATAAATTAATAATAATTAGGTATATAATTTTAATAAATCGTATCGTAAAGTAAAAATTAAAAGTTTATTTTTAGAAATTTATAAAGCGAGTTATTTGAAAATTGTTTATTAGTAGTGCTAAATTTTTTTATAGTCAATTTACCATTGAAAGAACTCTAGAAATAATTATATATAGAAATTTGAAAATTTCAACTAATAATTTATAATAAAATGTCAAAATATTTTTGAAATTTATATTCGAAATTATTAACTGAAAGAAAATGTTGAAAAAAAAAAAACATTTTTAATGTTATTGAACTCTAAAAATCTTAAATCTTACAACTATAAACTTCCGGTCTACCAAAATAAAAAAACCAAACATTTAATAATTTCTGAAAGGGTTATAAATTAACATTCATAAATCACATGAATAATTATGCTCAATTCAACAATATATTAAATTTTACCCGCATAATCCCAATAAATTTTGCACAAATTTAATTATAGTTTTAGTTTTTTTTTTTTTTTGGTAAATAATATTTTGTGGGAAATTATTTAAATAAATATACGCACATACAACAAAATTTATTAAGATTTTATTTATAATTAAATAATGAAAATTATTTACCAACAATTTAAATTATAAATATTCTAAAATTCACTATACGTGTAAGTGTACCCAACAATTTTTTTTGGTAATTTTGACCTATAATCAATTTTACTATTCCCAAAAATGTTTTCAATAATTTAAGAATATAGTTTTCCATCCTATAAAACTATATAGCCTATAAAAGTGGAGTTATTTCTTTAATTACATAAAATATTAGACCTGCTGCTGTGAAAATGAAAATTCAATTAACAAAACTATTTATTTTATTTCATTTTTAGGATATTTTTGAACATTTTGTACCCGCATAAATTTATACGAGAATATATTTTGTAAAATTGTCAAAAAAAAAAAAACGTACGTACACAGGGGAGGAATTGAAGATAATAAAAGGGTATAATGCGTACATTATTGTGTATACCATAAAACCAATATAATTTTAATTGCAAAATACAGAATATAGTTTTTTGCGTTTGTGTTTTGGGATAAAATTGCGATAATAATTTTGCAGAAAAAAAGGATACACCATACACAAATACACAAATATAATAATTAAATTAATTTCGTTTATATTTGAATTAAATAATAAATTTTAATATAATTAAATATTTTAAATTAAAATTTCTAATAAAAGTTCATTGTAAAATTGTAAAATTTTTAATAAAATTTAAAAGGACATTCTAGAAATAATAAATTTTATGGACTGTGTAAATTTTTTGTTGTTGTAACATTTTGATATAATTTTATGTACCATTAGATAAGATTGTAGACTGTGATTTGATATTATTTACACGTCTTTAAGTCAGTAAAATAACAAAATTCATTAAAACTTTAAGAAATTGAAGAAATTAAAAGGGAATTTTAATAGACAAAACCAAGAAATGATAAAAAATTTCTTAATTTGTTGTCTACAATTTAAGAAATGATAAAATTTTCGTAATTTGTTGTCTACAATTTAAGAAAATTTAATCCTTTAAATTTAATATTACCAAAAATCTGTATTTTAAATCATAGATTTTATAGAACTGCAAAATTTATATAAATATCATTTAAATATCTTATTTAATTTCTACATGCTTCATAAATTCAAAATAACAAAAATTAAATATCTTATATAATTCAAATGAATTACTTAAAATATTTGCTTAAGAACAAAAAAATAAACTTTCTCCTAAATGTATATAAATAATTTCCATAAATTTCTTTAACATTAAACAAGAAACATCAAATTTCATTCAATACTAAATTAAATCATTTCAGTCCTTTTCAATCCTACACAATTATATCCTCGTTTGTAACTAGAATTTGTGTTTTTTTTTATGTTTATTACACAATGCTATATACCAACAAATGTTGACTTTTCAAGCTGTTTCATTAAATTTGTACATACATTTAAATATTTTCCATTCAAAACACACTGGTTTTTTTTTTAAATCTAAATTTAATTTACCCATTTTCCTAAAAAAAGAATAAAAAAAAACATCTTTTCAATATTTATACAGACAAAAAGCTTCCATAGAATATAAAGAAAAACCTCTTAGACTAAATTTATTTTATCCTTAATTTTAAATAAAAAAAAAAAAATCAACATATTCACCATCCTTTTAATCAAATCTTTATTCGTTTTGTGCTTTCAAATCGATTTTATGTGTGTTGTCTGGTATAAGTGCGGAAGAATTTGTACCATATGGGAAAACATGGAAAATTTTCTATTTAAAACACAAATAGAATATAAAGAATAAATACACCACACACCCGCCATTCCTCCGGCAATTACAAAAATTAACATAAAATTTTGTGGACTTAAATTATCCAATTTATAATGTTAGGAAAATTTTTGGTGTTTGTCGTATAAATTAAGGAACACATTTTAAATAAGAAGAGGAAATCGAACGAAATTCTGATATCAACATACAAAATTGTCAACACTTATATTATATATATGGCTCTTAGACTACAAAAAAAAAAATTGTGTTATAATATTATGTAAAATATTTTCACATTTTTGTAAGGACGACACATATATTTTGACAAAAGATTTTTTGGATCATGATTTGCATATAATTTTATTTTTCTTGGGCATCCGTCACATAATGTTTTGTAAATAAATGTTATTTGTTATTTTTGTTATCATCCAAAAGTAATACCAATACTAAAAAAAAGAAGAGTCTTGTTAAATTTTGTGTATGGAGACAAATAACATAAGGATAATTTTCTTTTCGGATATCCTTAACAATAAGACGATTCATAGAAATGGAAATATAAATATATGTAAATCCCATCCTTGGCGATTTGTGCAAATAATTTATAAGGATATTGAGAATAAAATTGTTATTGTTGCAAGATGTCATCAATTTTTCGATAACAAATTTGAAATTTTCAATCTTAAATTATAGAATAATAAAGTTAAAAAAATTTGTAAATTTAATTTGAGGTGAATTGGGCAAATATTAGTATAGTAAATTTACTTAAATCATTTTTCTAATTTAAATACTTTTCCCAAGCCAATTTGACAAATTATTGAGTAAATCAAAAGTAGATAATTTCCATTCATAATGACATGAGTGTAACATGAGTAAATTGTGTATTGAAATGCAGCAGTATTGCAAAATTATTTTCATATTGATTATTTTGTCTTTAGCTGAGCATTTTGACTAATTTTCAAATTTTATTTCTTTTACTTAAACGATAATCCTTTTCAAACTCGTAATTATCATAGCGGGTTTCGTGGATAATTTTACCACCATTTTTTACAATTTAATAAAATATTAAACTTTATTAAAAAAATTAAGAAACTTTTGTTGTATACTAATTTAAAATACATTTTAAAATAGAGATGTTTTATTTCTTTAAATGTTTTATTTCACTTTGTAAGAATTCCTTTGAAAATATTTAATTTCTTAGTTGGAATTTTCAGGCTTCACGTATTCTCTTGCAATATACAAAATAAAACAAAAATAATAAATATTGTCTGCAAAGTTTAAATTACTCTAATTTTGTATATATAATAATTTTAAAAACTTTTCTGTATTTAAACACATTTAAAATGCATCATTTTTTAAAATCTATTTTGCAAAATTTATTAAAGCTAAAAGTTAAATTTATATCCTTTTTCATTATGCAATTTTTACACTAGAACAAAAACAAACTAGAAATTGTCCATAAATTTTGTAAATATTTATTATAAGTTAAATGTCCATGTATAGTAAATATTCATATTTAATTTTAATTCTGGTTAAAATAAAGGATATTATTTGTCTTTCAATAAGTTTTTGACAAATAAAATTCAATTCCAATTCATTAAATATTAAATCGAAATTTAAAGATAATTTTGATTTGACCAAATATTCAATTATTTTCTTGTATTTTATATAAATTTGTAAATAGGAAAAATAGAAATATGTTAAAATTAGATTTCCATAAACGAATATTATACAAATTTTGCTAAATTGTATTTAAATAGGAAATTTATTTTAATTATTTTTTAATAAATTTCAAAAATTATAAATAATTAAAATTTAAATCAGTAAAATTATTGATAAGTTTGCATTATTTCTTAAATTTTTTTTAAATTAAAATTCATTAAATTTAACCCGGATTGCAAAACATGAATAAATTATTATGAAATACAATTATTTTTACCTTCATTTTAAATCGTTTTAAATGGAAAATTAAGTAAATCAAATTTAAAAAATTAATAATTTTCCTTTTTTTTTATATATTTAAATTTTATTAAAAAAAAAAATTAAATAAACTTTAATCCTGAAAATTGCATCCTTATTTTATAGATTTGTAGGGTTTCACTGAAAATTAAAGTTTTTTTTTGGATTATTTTATAACAATTTTAAGGATAAAATTTATAGAAGAACAAATTTAAATTAAGAATTTTATTTTAGAGGAAAATTAGAGATTTTAGTTAATTAATTTAAATGCAATTTATTATTATGCTTTTTGAAATTTTCTGTTTTACAAAAAGAGAAAAAATTTATTAGAAAATAAAGTAAAAGAAAATATTTAAATTTCAATGAAAACTTTTTATGGAAATTTAATTTTTCTTAGTATACCATATTTGTTTTGAAGGCAAGTTCGTCTCTCTAATTACACTTATCAAGTTTTTATGATCATTTTTAATCTTATTGACTAGTTATAATATAAAATTATTTTCGAAAACTAAAATTTTTAATCAAAATTTAAATTTCGAGACCAAAAAATCGAAATGAATTACAATAATTCTCCTTTTGGATATCAATAAATTTTATATTTGAAATTTACAAATAAATCGATATCAAAAAAATAATAATCCAGTGACACAGAAAAAGCTTCTTTAATTATTATTTTTGGCATTTTGCCGGAAAGCAAAATAAAAAATTTGAATATTTAAATCAATTTCAACTTGTTTTTTTTTTATCATGTCGCGTACTAAACAAACACAAAGTCGTTAAACTTTCAATATTATTATCATTATTTGCTTTTTTTTTTTTTTTAATATAATGGAAATAATGTTATAAACATTTAGAACCCCCGCAGTTATTTATCCATTCTTCCGAATTTTTTGTTAACATAATATGGAAATTTAAATATAAATTTCAAAATTTCGTTCGTTTATGCGCTGAGCGTTGATTATTGTCCAACAAAAGAAATAATGAAATCAAATTAACTTTTAAATCTTTCCCATAACAAAAAAATACATTAAAAAAAAACTCTGTCATTCCGCAGCTTTTTTTTTTGACACACCTACGAAATTAATATTTTAATCTTAAACAATATTTAAGCATAAACATAAAAAAAAAAAAATTAACAACAACAATAATAATAAACATAAAAATGTTTATTTATAAAAATTGAACAGAAGAAGTTTGGTTTTTTTTTTTTGGGTGATTTAAATAATTTCAATCTTAGATAATGAAGTCATTTGAAAAATGAAACTCTTTTTTCTCTCCTTTCATCAACATTGAAATTTGTTTTTTTGGGGAAATGAATGAATGACAATATTGTCGGACATTTATTTGTGTCTCTTGTGTGTGTCGTTGTTGTTAATATACTTCTGGAAAATGATGTTGAAAATTCAAAAGACAAAATGTTTGTTTCCTCTTTTAAATCTTTCGTCTTTTAAAATAAACAAAAAAATTTATTTAATAAACCAGTGGCCCTTTTTTTAGTATGAATTGAATTGAATTTCATCAGGGGGTCAAGTGAATTTTCTTTTTTACATATTTGTATTTGAGTTAAAATCTAGAAAATATAAATTTTTGTAATTTTTTTTTTGTAGATTTTAAAAACTACTTTAAATAAATTTAAAGATTTGAAGAGATAGAAATAGATTCATCTATTTTATGTTATCTCGCGCTTTTAAATTTGATTAATAATTTAATTTTAAATAATTAAATCGAAGGCTGGATAATAAAAAATTAAGAAAAATCTTATAGAAAGTCAACAATTTCTGATCCACATAAATTGTCCTTCTGACCCACATAAATTGTACTTATATGTACTTAATTGTACGGCTGGAAAGGCTGAATTTATTAGTAAAGTAATAAGTTCGCAACTATTTTCTTCAATATTTCACTCTGGGTAAGGTTTAAGGCCTTGTCACCGCAGCCAGAACAATTTGTTGAATTTTGCTCTATCTTCATTGTAATTTACTCTGCTTGACAACAAAAATAATTGAAATTTCTAACTACATTCATTTTTTTTTACATCTCAATTTACTTTAAAACTATATCTTTACCAGACAGTTTGGAAGCTACAAAACGTAAATACAAAATAAATAAATTCATTCAAAAGTAAAAAACCCAGAAACCGACAATCGAAATGAATTTATTATTTTACTTAATTTATTTCCTCTACTGGATTTTTTTTTATTATTTGCTTAAATAAACTTTCAAAAAAATTTTATGCCCAGACACTTCAATGTTATATACCCTTAAGACTTTTTTTTAATATTGCTGTGCTGTTTCTGTACAGATTGTTTGTTAATCTTTGCTGAAATTATATTTTTTAGTTATTAAGTTGCCCTTTGGGCTAAACAAATTTTCAGATTATTATCCCAAACAAATATAAACACAAACAAACAAATCAAAGAAAAATCTCATAATAATATTTTTTTTAAAAATTCCACTTAACATTTTATTTAAGCTAATAAATTTTTTAGACTTCTTTATTTTTCGTCAATTATTATATTGTTTTTTTTTTTTTTTGGAATAATTTCGTGTAAATAAGCGTGAGAAATTATTAGTTTATATCCGTTTAAAAGATTTGCGTTGGACAAAAGGTTAAATAATGCTATTAACATATACCGCGCGCGATATAAATTAAATCCGATTAAATAAAAGTATATGCTAAAATTTGGATTTAAAATATTTTTGATAAATTAAATCGGAAGCCTTTTAAAAATGTGTGATGAACATTTTATAAATAATTTGGTGATTTCGATTAATTTTCTGGTGGGATTTCAATATAAAATCTGGTTTACGAGCAATTCAAATAAATCAAATTACAAGTACAGATTAGATAATTTGCCCTTATTTCCGAAGCAAAGTTGAATTCTTGAACTGAACAACTTATCGAAACAATATTCCTAACCGAACAAAATTTCCATAGTTGCTAAATGCCAGTGTATAAAATTTTTCTAAAGGTCACCTTGTTATACAAATATTTTCGATATTTTATTTTATTTGCACTGGAAAAATCTCATTTTTATTTTAAATCGAAAATTGCGATTTTTTTTTTGTCGACAATAAATTATATAAAATTCAATTCTATATCAGGAAAACAAACATTTTAAAATGTATTTTCAAATGAAAAATTCAGGAAGTCAAAACATTAAAATTCAATTTGAAAATTTATTTTCTTTAAAATTGTAATAAATTTTAAACTAAAAAAAAAAAAATAGAACAAAAAAAAACAACCATTATTTTTCCTATAAAAAATAACAAGTAAAATGTATAAATTTTTCCAATTGAATTGAAAATAGAAATGAAAAACATATATTAAAATCAAACCTTAGATAAAATAATAGACGAGTAATAGAAAATTCAACTATTTTCAAATTGTATAAAATATTTTGCCAAAATAATTAATAAAAAAAAATATGTACAAAATGGAAAAAATACCTGTACAATATTTTGGCTAAAAGTAAATACATAAATTTTTTGGCAATATATAAAATATTCTTCTTACCACCATCTACCTGGGAATAAAATTTATGAACCACCAAATAAATTACATCAAATCAATGACAAAATGAAAAAAAAAAATATTATTTAATCGAAAAAGTAGATACAAATTAAACATAATATTATTTTCCTAGCTAATAAAAATGGCGACATTTTGTCCAGATTCTTATTAATATAGTCCATAAAAGGATATGTCAATTTTGCAAAAAAAAAAAGATTTATATTGCTTTTATATTTGAAACATGGGGAGAAATTCAGATTTCATTTTAAAAACAATTTTTATTTTTCATCCCTTTTTATTTGAAAAATTCCCTTTTCTATGTTTCTGTTCAGTTCATGACGTTTGCAATTTTAATTTTGACAATATGAGAAAAAAAAGGGTTGCGCAAAAATATCTTAAATACCCCAAAAATAAATAATGATAATGAATTTGCAATTTTGAACCTCAAAGGCAAAATTGTACATAAAAATTTATAATTTATATTTTAAAAATCCATGTTTAAAGGGTGAAATTATTAAGTAAACAAGCAAAAAGTACTTAAATTTTTGATAATTATAATAATTCATTATTAAATATATATAAACAATAATTATCTGCAAATTGTTATATATAGAAAAGGGGGGGGGGAGTTAATTTCAACTCAATTGACAAAATAAATGATTAGAAATAGGAAAAAAAATTGTTTTTAAGTTTCGTAGTTCGATTTGTTTCTGATTATTTGAAAGCCTAAATTTTCTAAAAATCTTCAAAAGCTATTAATGAGCAATTCTACATATTTCCAAGAAAACAATTTTATATAAATATTACAAAATGTGTGAAAATTTCTATAATAATCAACAAATTTTAAAATCAATTATAATCAAGAAAAAAGAAAAATCTGTGTTTCTAAGAAACATGAAGTTCAATGCCACCAGAAAACAACATAACAAAAAAAAAAATATTACGCCAATTAATTATATAATAGACAAGCAATTAACGATATTAATTATTAATCAATATTTTAACAGGAGTATTAATAATATTGAACAAATTAAGTGCTTTTTCAATTACCAAAGTAATTTTGATAACACAAATATGATAATGTGATAAGAAAATTATCACATTATGAAATCAATATCCGATTTTTCCATTATTTAATTGATTTATTAATTATATTAAAATAATAATGAATCAATTATTATTTTATCAAAAAAAAAAAACTAATTAGATAAGACCATACACAATGAAACTTAGATAAATTAAACATACTTTTAATAACACACACACAAAAAAAAAATTTATTAAATAAAAATTTATAAATAAATTTTCATTACAACAAAAATTTGCCACTTTTAATATTAATATGTTCATCAATCCAATCTCTTAAGTCAGATACTTTTGCATAAATACCAGGATGTTCTGGCATAGCACAACCATCACCCCATGATACAATACCAATTAATTTCTTTTGTGCAACTAATGGACCACCAGAATCCATTTGACATGCATCAATACCACCTTCCATATAACCAGCACAAATCATTCTTGGTGTAATTTTATCATGCATTAAATCTTGACAAACTTTATTATTAACTATTGGTACACTAGCTACTTGTAATATAGCTGGTTCAGGACCATTCATTTCTAATAATCCCCAACCACTGATCACAGCCTTTGTATCATCCGGAATTTCTGTATTATGTTCAGGTAATGAAATTGATTCAATTTCACCATCTATCATTTCGATATCTTCAGCTAAAAATATTAAACCAATATCATAATCCATTGTTGATGAATCAAAATCTTCATGTGCTATTATATTTGAAACTGGTATCAATTGACCACCAGCATAACGATACTTTGTACCAACACGAACTTTTAATAAACGTAGATTTAATTGTGATAAACAATGTGCTGCAGTTAAAATTGTTCTTTTATTTATTATAGCACCGCCACAATGATGACTACCATAATATACAATAGATGCCATATATGGAATTGGTTTATCAGCATCTTGACCACCGACAATACGACTCATATCAAATGGATATTTTAATTTATAACCACTAGAAATTGTGGTGGTTAAAAATCCGACAATAAGAATAATTAAAAAACGAAACATTTTTGCAAAAATAATCTGCGAGACAATTTGAAATTTTGTCAAAGCTTTTATATAGTGGAGCTTCTCGAAAAATTATTTGTTATTGAAATTTTTAAAGTTTTCAATTATTATTTTAAATGTGTAAAATGATAAGATAAAGAATTGATAAAGATTTTTTTTTGTTGTAAAAGTAAAAGAAAATTGATATTGATTATAGGAAGTGTTAATTTTGAACTAATGCTTTTCATTTGACATTTAAAATTGTTGCTATTCGCAAATTAATTGTAATATTATTTCTTCAAAAATTATTTAACATTTAAAATATTGGTGTATTTTTTGCAGCAGACTCGAAGAACTTTTGATAACAGATTGAATTATATCTAGAGTATTAGTGAGCTGTGAAGATATTTCCTGTAAAGATATGCAATTTATATATCGATAATAGGACAGTATACCTTTTTGTTCTGCAATTTTTCATTAATAATATTTGTCATTATGTATTGCTAATTATACCAACGCCATTGTAATTGCCCATAATTTCGGTCTGATTACTTGCTTCTAAATTTACTCATTCTATACATTTTCCACTCTAGCAATTCCTATATACATTCTGTGGAAACGTATTCGAAAATATATTGTTCTGAAATAATCTGCGCATAAAATTAAAACTTTTCGTTTTTTTATCTTAATTTATTCTATTTCGAAAAAAGGATTAAAATAAATCTCGTATCCCCAGATAAAATCCTTGTTATAAACCAAGTAAAATTTTTTACATATAGTATTTGCTTTAAATTTTTGTTTCTAAATTCCCATTCCGCAATTAAAATAATTTTTGTTGAAAACCCCTTAACAACCTTTTGTTACTTTATTACGGCTAAGGGTTGGTTTTGTCTTCCGAAATCGTATTAAAGCCTACATATAAATTCTATACAAAATGTTGTTTTATCATTCCGCTAGATAAAATAAATAAAGCTAAGAGGGCAACGAACCGATGGTCAAAATTGTATGCCTATATATACATATTTTTTCTGTGAAATATTTCTTTTCGACACAAATTTAGAAAGGGTGGTTTATTTACACCCTTCTTTCTATTTTTATTTTATTTATCAAATGTTTTATAATAATAAATTTTGTTGATTTTGTTTCTTGTTTATATATTTACGTTTCGCGCAAACACAAACCACTCACATGTAATATTATTCCTCTGTTTAATCTGGGGAGGACTATTTGCCCGGGGTGGTAAAAGAGTAAAAGTTTTGTCAAAAAGGAATTATCACATATATATTTTATTATGGACATTAGTACAAATATATACGTAATGCTTGAAGCTGTTTTAGTCCAAGGACTGTTGATGACAAATTTAATTTCCTCGCACTTGTGACATTTTAAATAAAAATAATAATAATGCATAATTCTATTTTTCATATGTTGTGTGTAACCCTCTCGGTAATAACCACTACAGATTTTTTTTTTATCAATATCTAACAACATTTTCCCTTTGATATTCTAGTAAATTGTCTATTTCGGATTTTACACTGTAAAAAAAAATTCTTAAAGACCATTAAATATTTTTGTTAAAAGACATTATTTAAAAAGAATCATTGCCAGCTGAAATTAAGGACATTTATAATATCCTAAAAGTAAAATTCATTTTAAAAAAAATGTATACACACAATTAGGTAATGAAGAAATTGTGATATTTTGCTTGTAGCTAAAAGGCGGCCATTTTGAAAACTTCCTTTTTTTAGAGAATTTTTTTCATTTTATTTACAGTGTTACATTTGGAATTAAACGAAAATTTATTTGAAATAATATTTACAGATAAAATTCAAAATCATAATGTAAAAAGGGTGGACATTATTTAAATATAGTTACACGGTTGGTTAATGAAATATCGAATTGGTCTAATGTTACAGAAACAAAAAACTACCCTCATAAAAGATAATGATTAAGTGTATAGACAAATAAAATGACTATAAGTTTATTTAATCACCTCACAAATCATTTTAACAGCAATAAATAATATTTCGCAAAATTTAAATATTATTCAAATAAAAATCTGTTCAATTTTAATATTGAAAGACAAAATGTGACAAATTGATGTGCAACAATGCACCATTAACCTAAAATTTTAAAATATGGATAAGAAATTTTTTTTATTATATCGAATTAAGTCCATGATTTTTGCAACAACAGTGCTTAAATTAAAAATGTAATCCTTCGACTATTCTCCTCATATTTTTTCTGTAGTTTTGTTGATTTTATTTTCCACTTCTTTTTTAGTCTGCAAAAAAAAAAATCCTTAGAGAAAATAGATTTTTTTTTTGTCTAATGACAGAAAAAAAAAAACGGATATGCATAAAAGACGCCATCATGTTTAACATAGTAATACCGGAACCTATTCTTATCATATCCCCACAATTTAGTTAGTATGAATATATAAAAAAAAACAATTCTTTTGTATCTGTTCAAGTGGCGACAAATAACAAAATTCTATCTCATTCCGGGAATATTTTTCCCAAACTCATCTTTCATTTAAATACAAAAAAAAAAAAACTCTTATGGTAATACTATTCAGTTTCTCTTTGTCCATCATATGGTAATGGCCTGCAGAGTAAAACTTTCTATACAAATATTGTTTTTTATGTCTCTCGAATGTTATGGTACTTCATGGTGAAATCGAATCTGTTATAGTTTTTTTTTTTTTTGGTTGCTGCTGTCTTTACTCAAACGTAAAGCACATAGAAGGAAAACAAAACTAAACTAACAACAGGAGAAAAAAAAAACTATATAATATTTAATTCCCTTTGGGGATTTTTTTATTTCAGGAATTTCTATTTGTGTCTACTATTTTTCCTGGGATTTTATTCCTTTCTTTTATATACATATAATATTTGAAATTTTGCGTTTCCGGACACAAGATTCCTATTTGTTAGAAAAGTATTATCCGCAGAGTAAAAACCTTTTTTGTTGTTGCAAAATTACAATGTCAGGGACTAAACATACAAGGAATAAAAGGAGAACTATTATAGTATAGATATTTATAGATGCTGTAGGAAGACTTAAGGACTTTGGGGAGTAATCCATTTAGTATTATAATATAGATATAAAAAAGTTTTGAGTGTATATAAGCGGAAAATCATTTGATCTGGCAGGCTCTCATTTGTATTTAGGATTTAAATTTATAATAATGATATTTTTAGATAAATTTAAGTCTACATGATTATGGAAAAGGGTTTTCTTTGGAAAGTCCTGGTGGAATTTTCTTTTTCATTTAAATTTAATTGTAAACTTTTCTCATAATATGTGAAATTTCTATAGTTCCTAAAAATTACATGGCCGGCACTTTAAAAAATATTAAATAATATAAATTTCTCAAATTTTTTTTTTCAAATTACATTCTCATTTTATTATCAATCCAATCTCGAAATTCGGAAATTTTTGTATAAACTATTGGTTCCTCAAATTTGATACAACCATAACCCCATGATGCAATACCAATTAATTTTTGTTGTATAACCAATGGACTGCCAGAATTTTGTTGACATTTATTTATACTACCATCAAATTTACCAGCACAAATATTTCGTTCACTAATCTCATTTATGACCAATTTTGAACAAACTTTTAATGTA
Organism: Empis stercorea; assembly: GCA_949752835.1. Classification (NCBI taxonomy): domain Eukaryota; kingdom Metazoa; phylum Arthropoda; class Insecta; order Diptera; family Empididae; genus Empis; species Empis stercorea. The sequence goes on along the minus strand of OX457087.1, from coordinate 54,916,095 downwards.
ACAATTGGTGAATTACAAACTTTTAAATTTTCTGCTTCCCAACATCCAATTACACCATCTACACCAGCTGGTATTTCAGATTCATGTTCAGCCATTGATATTGATGAAATTTGACCATTTTTTGTCATTGGAATATCGTCGGTAAGAAAAACTATTGCAATATCATTGTCCATATTAGTATAATTAAATTTTTCATGTATTATCCAATTTGTAATAGAAATTAAATGATCCTGAGTTGTATGAGATTTTATACCAACACCAATTTTTGTTGAATTTGTATTTAAACCAATTAAACAATTTGCAGCTGTTAAAATTGTTCTTTTATTTATTATAGCACCAGAGCACATATAAGTTCCATTTTCTATAATCGATGCCATATAAGGAATTGATTCTGCAATATCTTGTCCAGTTGGAGTTACTGCAGTCCAGCCAATATTAAAAGGCAACAAACTAAATGTAAATCCACTAGAGACAACAGCAATTGATACAACAATAATTAGTATACGAAACATTTTGAACGAATAGTAAATTAATTGGAATTTTTAAAAGCTTTTATAGTCTTTCAAAAATTTATTTGACTGACCCTGAAAGTTTGATAAGATAGTAAAATTGATTATTTGTTGACAAAAATTTGTTTACAATTAATTTCGTTTTTAATTAACTTTCACATTAATTAATTTTAACATAATTCGGTATATCGTCAGTAAGAAAATAGTAGACACAAATAGGTATAGTTCATTTTTAAAATGCGAGTAAATAAAGTGAATAATTGTTTGAATATTTTTAATTAAATTCTAGTAACAATTACTTTTATACTTTTACTTTTAATGGCCGAAACAGAGTGTGTAGTGCCGTTTCGCGTTATAAAATATGGTATAAAAAATATTAATATTAAAATTTTAATATATTTCGATTACAATGAAACTGACGACAATGTGGTATATGGATAAAATTCATAATCGTCAACATATATATTCTATCCAGATGTTTATTTAAATAAAATTTATATTCCAGCATTTCATAAATTAATAATTAATTTATAGTCCTTTAAATTTTCTAAATTATCAATTCTAAGAATAATTAATATTCAAACAGACCTACATATATTAGGACAAATTGAAAATTTATAAATGAATCTCTAAAAATTATTTAAACATAAATAATTTACATAATGCAATTTCATTTTTTTTTTGGTATACAAATTAAAGTACAGACAGAATAATTTCAAATTTTGAATATTGGATATGATGTTTTTAAACAATTAACATCCGCCAATTAATCATGTACTACTCAACTGAAATTTAAACAAAATCGAACAAAAAAAAAAAGGGTTCCTTTTTTAACCCAACATACCGCAATCATTGTCAAAAAGTATTGTACAACAATTTTAAAGTTTTCAAAATATTAAAAAAAAAAAATCATATTTGAGGGTTAACTATACAAAAAAACAGTCCTTTTATACACACAAATTATTAACTCTGCACGGACTTTTCCTACTTCGTTTATTCATTTTCAAAAGGAGATTATCAATATATGGATTCATGAAGTTTATTATTATTTTTTGCATAAAAGGATATCATTTCAAAATCAAATTTTAATAATAAAGAATTTATGTTATTAAGAATAGCAAACAAAAAAAAAGAAATTTTTGAATTCCCTCCTATTTTGATTCATTGTGGATTGCATTCAAAACGATATTAAAAAAAGGACCTTCTCTTGTTGAAATGCAAAAAAAAAAAATATATAAAAGAACTTGTCCTTTTTTTTTTTAACTATAAAACACAACATAAAAAACGTATTGTTAATTTTGGCATATGGCGGTAAACTACTAAAAGATTTCTATAAATTATTATGAGTACACAATTTTTGTTTTTTTTGCAAGGACATTACTAAAAAAAATTTTCATTATACAAACGATTTTTATGTTAATTTTAAAGGTTCAAGGTTATACAATTTATTTACTTAGGGTATCATTTTCATAATTTTCTCCCTCTGATTCTTCCTCTTCATTTTTTTTTCTGAACATCCTTTTTTTTTATACATGCCAATGCGTTCATTACATTAAATTCCTTAGTGCATTTTTTTTTTTAAGTTTTAATTGATAAAAATATCTAATTACACACACACAAAATTTGTATTATAAGGACAATATAAAAAAAGGGTATTTACTTCTTTCAATCCATGCTGGCGGCATCAATTTTCTGCCGTATACAAAAAAAAAAACCTTCAAAGTCGTTCGTCTCTTCTCTTGGGTTTTAATTAGCTGAAGCACTTTGTAAAATTAAAATTAAGTAAAAAAAAAAAATTATAAGTAGAATTTAATTTTTCTTTCAAAAAAAAAAAAATACTTAAAAGGATTTTTTTTTTTTTCGTTAACCAATTTTTTGTCCTTGAATTGAAAAATGAAGGGTTAAAAAAAAATGAGGGTTTTGATATGAACTTTTTTCTTATTATAGTTTTGTTTTGCGATGAAGACGATTGCGTGGCTGCCGAGCCGTCTTACATTTATATAAAAAAAGGATAATGGTGTATTTCTGTTATTTTACGTCCTAGCTGGGATTTTTTATTATCTTTATTTTTTTTTTATTAAGTTTAAATGTAGAAGAAGATTTAAGGAGGAAATGAAGAATTGTGATTTTGGTTATTGTTGCTTGTTACTTTTGGACTGTGAAAAAGTTAATTGGGTATATTAGAAAATGGGCTTTTAATTAATTTTAATTAAATTCAAAAATTGTGAAAAAGTGTTTTTTTTTTTTTTTATAATTAAAATTATCTTAGTTTCCTTTTTTAAGGAGGATGTGGACAACAGAGAGAATTGGAAAAATAAAATAAAAATTCTTATGAAAAGTTTAAAATTTATTTGAATGGGGAAATGAATTTTATGTAATTAAAAATTAAATTTCAAAAATTTAACAAAAAAATAGGACTTAAAATTTGGTGGAAAAATGTACCGAAAATAACAAATTTTTAATGTTCTTCGAGCGTTTTTCGGTTATACAAAAATTAACTCTCATTTTGTCTGAATAATTTATAATTTTATGTTTTTTCTGTAGCTTTTGGTAATATAATAAAATATTTTATATCATTTTGTTTACCAATAAAATTACATTTAGTTAATCGTATTTCCACTAAAGACTCCTTATTAATATTGAATAAAAGAAATTGATGAAACTGGGATGAAAATTTTAATAAGAAGTCGGAAATTTATTGTCAACTACAAAATATTAAATTTTATTTAAGGTTTTAATTAATTTATGATGAACTCAGAGTTTTGGTATTAATCAGACGTTTCACATGGTGCACAATGTGTGGGAATTTTACTGATTACAAAAGGAAATTTTGAAATAATCAAATAAAGTTTAAAAAGCTATTGGCTCTATTCAACATAATATTTTCATATCTCGAATGTTTATTGTAGAAACAACTTATGTAATTTTTGCACCTATATTTTCAATTAGTTCATTTTATTTCAGTGTAATTTTTATACATTTTTATGATCATTTTTATTATTTTTAAATAATTCACAATTAGAGCAATTAAATCCAGTTGATAATCAAAAAAATTCAATAAAATTATAGTTTTTTCTACAAGCAAAATAACTAATCATTAAAGCAATTATTTATAATTAATTAATTCACATCACATATAAAAAAATTGCAATAATATAAATTATTATTTAATTTAATTTACTTATAAATAATCACTATAAATAAATAGTTATTCGAAAATGACATCATCAATGAACCATAAAAAATTGGAAAAAATTCTTTCGATTTCCAATAAAAATTTATCATAAAAATTATTTCAATTTAATTACATAATAATTTTTCATTTTTAATTACAGAGAAATATCCTTTAATATTATATTTTATTGACCTATTTTAAAAGTCAATTTAATGAGGATTATTAAAATAAAAACTTAGTTAGAAATTGAAGCTAATTTTTTTCCAATTTAATTGCAGTTTTTCTTCCTCTTTTTTATTATTAGCTTAGATAAAAGAAAATTATTAATTTAAATCCTGATGGAAAATGTTAAAGAGGATAAAGAAGAAAATATATAGAAAAAAAATTGTCGGGTAGTTAAATTTTCCTAGAGGATTTACGAGAACGACCATTATTAGTTTTATTTTAATTAAAAAGAAATTTTTTATTAAATGATTTTTTCGCAATATGGATTTTTTATGAACTATTAAATTTTAATTATATTTTTGGATTATAAATTGAAATTAATGAATAAAATAATTTATAATTAGAAAATCTTTCCAAAGTCCTGTATTTTGGTTTATCAAAGAAGAAAAATTGATCATATTTTCGAAATCCCCGCGGGAGGAGAAATAATAGACTTGTAGGGTTTCCCCATAGAGGACACTGAAGATTAAATAAATATCTGCAGACTTTTTATTTGCCTATCAGAATGACTCTTCGAGGATAAAAAGGCTAAAAAATGTATTATACAAATGCGGGGCTATAATATTGAAGAGACTTAAATACTTTTATGGATAAATCAAACTCTCATGAACATGATCCTGCAGCGGATGCAGCAAACATGAAATTAATGTTTCTGCAGCAAACATGAAATTAATATAAATTCTAAACAATTTTGATTATTATTAAAGTAAAGTGATAAAAGAAGATTTCCTCCAAATCTCGAACTATAAAAATAATAATTTTAAAAGCATTATAAGAAAATAAATTTCATGCTTAAATCATTCCAACAGATCAATAATCATAAACAATTTTTTTTATGTATTTTCCATTCAAAAATATTTATGCAAAAAAAAAAATCCTTTTTTCCACACCATTTGCATTGTTATTTTATGTATCCAGGCAGGCACACAACAAAGAAATATTTCAAAATTTTCCCATAACAATCCCTAAAAATGGAACGGCAAATATTTTAGGATACGAAAAAAAAATGTCCAGTTTCCATTTTTCTACCCAAAAAAAAAAAAGAAATTACTAAAGAATTTAACGACCGATTAAAATGTCCTTTTTATGGAAAAAGGAGAACAAAAAATAAATTCGAATTTTTTTGTGTTTATAGTCAAAAATCGTATATAAATCTAATACGGCAGAAAAATATTGGACCCAGAATAAGCTTTCAGAGCAGAAAAAAGCACAATTTTTTTTATGATCACAATAAAAATAAATTTCAAAATTTTGTGAAGGACATAGAATAAATAATAATACAATTTTTTTTTTTTTGGTTTTAATATTTTTTTTTCGTTATCATTGAAATTAAATGAAAAATGGGAACCGATAATAAAAGAATTTTTTATTGGTTATTATCTTTATTTTAGGTATTTAAATATGAAAAGGATATTACGTACAAAATAAAGGATATTCTTTAGAAATTATCATAAAATATTTGAAAAACATTAAAAATAAGAATAATTTCGGTAAAACTTTAGGTTTTTTATTTTTAGATCCTGTTTTTTAATTATAATTTTATAATTTTACAAAATTTTAATTAATTCTATAAAATTCTTGACAAAGATCAATGCAATTTTATTCAATCAAATTTAAAAAAAAATCTGAAACTAAAATTTTGCCTTCATTGTGTATTTTTCTGGTGTAAGATTATCAGGAGAAGAATGTCTTAAGAGGCCTTTGCCCAAAAAGTAGGATAAGGTTTTGCGCTGGAGCAGATAACTTGAGCTGTAATTATCGGATTTTGATCTGGTTTTTTGCAAATGGTTGGTAATAGACCTACCTTTTACACTATGTAGATTTTTTTTAACTGTTTGACCTAGATTGTCTGCAAATTTAAAAAAAATGTCATTTCCATACAAAAAAAACGTTGCGACCAAGATTTTTTCCACAGTTTTCATCCAATTTGCGTGAAATTTTGAAGACAAGTAGTCTTTATAAAATTAATCTACACTAGGCAGCTTTAGGAATCATCTAAACAAATTTCTGACAATCAGCGAATTATGTAAATAAATACTTATTATACAATTTTTCATCTTAATAAAATTTAAAAATCCTTTTATTTTTATGATTATGTTTTTTTTTTATTTTACTGCATTGCATCTGCATTTGAATTTTCATGGAAAATGTTTATATAATAAAAAAAAATTAAATTTTCCTAATGGAAAAGGATTCAAAATCAACTAAAATTCCGGGCGGTTTGAATATAAAGTTAGTTTTTTTTTCCCTATTTGCGAATTTGGAACACAATTGGCAAAGTTTTTTATTACTGATACATAAAAAAAAAATGCTCTTACGAAATGTTTTTATCCTTGTTCATTTTAAAATGTATATGATTTTTTTTTTCATACAGTAAAAAAGAAATTATTTTATTTTGTTTTTCCAAAACTAGAAAATCGATTGGGAATTGTCAGATGGCAAATTTTTTGTTAAAGTTAAAAATATAATATTTAGATTCTGTATTTCCACGAATATTGTTATGTTTAGAGTTTAGATAATATAATCAGTAAATAAGTTTATTGCCAAAAACTATTTTATAAATCTGAAACTAATCAGAAATGTAGATTAATTTTGTGTGAAATTATTATAATTAATTATTTTAGGTGAAATTACAAAATTTTGGAAACTATTATCGTGTCGCATTAAAAATAATTGAAAATACTATGTGAATATGTGCAACATTAATTTGGAAAAAGGACATTTTCGTAAAATAAAATACAATTTATATAGAAAATTTATAAAATAAAATTGGAACAAGTTCATATCTTTAAAAAAAAAAATAATCCTGATTGAATTCACTCGTGTATAGTTAGAATTAGTAATGTAGGTCATAATATTGGTAATATATGTTTTTCTTACAATTTAAATATTAAATATCCTTTTAAAAATTAAATTTGCTGTAGTAATTATAATAGTAAATAGTTTGGTAGAAGTATATTTTTAGTACTATCAAAGATTGTAGTAAAGAGCGACAGTCTCAGAGAACAGAAATTTGTCATCTTCTGAGTGCTACAATATTGATTATGAAAATAGAGATTATAACATATTTCATTTTCATTTCATTTTCAATTAAAAAACAAAAACAAATATTTTTTTAGGTGCAGTGAATTTTCGCCCGAATCGTTAATTTGTATAGGTTCGATCCCAGTATGATCGAATCCCGGTATTGACAGTCCGATTCGGGTGAAAATGCACTGCACCATTTTTTTAATTTACTGTGTCTACTTTTTTTCCATCAATTTCTAATCGGAATATTTCTAATTTCGCTGTCGATCCTTGAAAGGATATATTTTATTAATATATTAGTCTAAAATATTTAAATAATTTATTATATATGTATAAAAAATATCAAATTCCAATAAAGAAAATATGTAAAAGGACGACCAAAATTATCATCATTTGAAAAAAAATTTATATTTACCAAAATCATTCAAAGAAATTTCTCTTTTATAAAAAAAAAATTCAATTAAAAATTTTAATTATTTTAAAATATCATTGAATTTTTTTTATTCAAATTTATTAGTTTTCAACCAAAATATAAATAAATTTTTTTCAATTAACTTTCAATAAATAATTTATTTTTAATACTATAAATTTTTTTTTTGCTACAACATAATTTTTTTTTAAAAAAAAATTATCAAATGAAAAATTTATTCACTCTTTTTTCCATTCATCGATGCGTGTACATAAACCAAACTACCTACATTGAAAAAAAAAAAGGATCTATCACAAATGTTTATATAATTTAAATATAAATATATTTTCTACTAGAAAAACACTTGTAAATTTAATAAAAAAAAAAATAAAAAAAATAGAAAAATCCAATAAACAAATAAAACCAATTTTTCCATTTTCCGGAAAAAAAGAAAACGATATTCATTGAAACTTCGTAACTAAATAAAAACCATTTTTTTTTGTTTATGGTTTTATTGACTATGGAAAATTTTGTTCATTTTTCGCAGTTTTATTAATATTGGAAAATTTCATTTACACAATTTTCCTTTTTTTTTTTCTATGTTACTTGTACCTGGTTCACAGGATTTTTTAATGCTATTCACTCTATAAAACATGCTTCAACCACAAAATAGGCAAAGCAACACCGAAATAATAAAATTGGGAAAAAAGAAATGGCTATATACTAGCATTAAAAAGAGAAATTGGGTAAACTGATGAAAATGGAAAATTTGTAGATGGAAAAACAATAATATTAAATTTTTCCAATGTGGTAAATTCAACTATATATACTAACAAAAAATATTTAAAAAATACTTTTTAGGCAGCAAAAATATACTCGCAGAGTAATGACAAAAATTGAACATGGAAAAACATTTTTAGATAGCCATTTTAATTAAATAAGTTTTTGCAATGTTCCTATATTTTTTTGTGTGACAAAAATTTTTGAAACAACGATTGAGTTTTATGTAGCATTGCCGAAATTCAATTTTCGTATAGACGTGTTGTGTGTGTTGGAATATTTTCCTTATTTTATGATCATCAAACGCAAACGTTAGCCTAAACTTTAATATTGTGCCATGAAAATTTAAAATTCAAAACTAAACATAAAATTTAATCAACAAAAATTACAGAAATCTTAATTTCGTTCTAATTAATATCAAATTTCATTCTTCTTCCATAAATTTTCTTCATGTTTTTTATTCATTAAAATTTGAAGTCATGAAAGTCTAACTAAAATTATTAAATAGTCTTTAAAAAGTTCGTTAATAAATTTTACAATTTAATTATAAAATAAATTATTTATAATTTATGTAATTTAAATAATGAAAATTCTACGTTTTTTTTTTTTGAATATTTTACCTGAAAAATCTATCACAAAATAACTGAATTCCAAAAGCATTATCGGCATAATAAATGTAACAGAAATCAGTAAGAACAACGTAAAAATCTATAAAGTAACATCTCCGACATTTTTATCTCATAGAATTATCAACTAGATTTTCTTTATTTTTATTAACTAAAACGCGTAATTTCAATTTATGCTTTCAGAAGATCATTGCATATTTACAATGCGGAAAACTGTGAAATCATTTTGATATTGTATATAATCTCATCGCCTCAATTCCATCGGTAAATTCAATTATCTGGTACAGCATATCATAAAGAGATATATAGCTCATTGCTACATATTTTTTTTTCCTATATAATATTAATCGCGCTTATAAATATTGACCGACACAGAAAAACAAAATCAACACACATAACACGAGCATAAAGGTGCTGTAGAAATGGTAATTCGATCAGCATAAAAACGTTCAGCGTTTCGGTTTTTTTTTTACATACAATGTCAAGAAAGAAAAGAAGTTACAGCCGGTTGTGCAATTTTGAAATTTGAAATAGATGCGCGTGCGAATCAAAAAAAAACTATTCTATTTATATCTACTACTGCCGCAATATAGGCTGATGCACAAATCTCCTCTCTAAGTTCTATTTGAAGGTTGAATTGATTTTTTCCATAAAAAAAAAATTATGGTAAAAAAAAAATGTTCCTTAGAGTTTTTTATCGACTTTCGGTTTTGGTGTGTAGAAATCATTGTGACTTCATTATAAAAAAAAATTGTTTATATAAATGTTCGACAAGAAACAAGGATGAACTTTTTGTCTTAAATTTATACTAAATAAAATTTAATTTTTATTTCTTCAATTACTTTGAGATGTTAAATAGTTTTTGCTTTTGGTTAAAAAATTAGCCTATTTGTAAGAGTAAATTCATTGAAAATCTACAATAATGTGTAGAGAGTTTGATTAAGTGTTTAAAATATTTGAACTGGTTATGCGCAGAATTTCAAATGCCAGAACAAAACTATACTTTTAATGGCTAATCTGTGTTATTTGAAAAACGCGAAAATTGAAAAAGAGAAATGTTTTCCGATTTGATTTTGCTAGCTAGGGAAATTATATGTATTAGTGCGAATAAAGAATTCTGCAGAGATATGCTAAGGGTTATCTTTGATTTAGGAGGAGATTCACAAATTAAGTCATACGAATTTTTCAATATTAGCAAAGATGAATTCGATAAAAATATTACTTAGTTTTAGATTATTACATTAAAATACGAAAAAATTTATGATGTAGTGTAGGACATTTAATATCCTAAGAATTTCATTTAGTGACTAAATTGAAATAGATTAAATTTAAGTCATACTATGTTTCATATTGGTACCAATTTTCTGATAAGAACCGTCCATTCAATTTAATTAAAAATCAAATAATCTGAAAAGGAGAAACTAAATAAATCCTTTTCCAACTCTGTATCAACAAAACTTTTGTAATTTAATACAGTTGTCAACAATTATTTCTTTTTGATTCCATACTTAAAATTTTTAATACTTTTTTAATCAACTTAAATAATAATCAGGAATATTATGTTCGTTTTCCTTTTCGAACAGCAACAAGAAATTAAACAACATTTAATATTTATATTTTTCCAATCTAACAGATATTTAAATGAAAATTTATGTTTATCTTCTTAAGTTTCTTACTATCAATTTTTTCTTTTGCATATAATTTTAATCACAAGCCAATAAAAAATATTATAAATAATTAAAATTTGAAATTTAATTCTGGTTAAAAGAAGATTTTTTTAATTGTGAAATATGTTTACAATTATAGAAATTGTATTTTATGTTTCATATTGTGTGTACATTATAGTTTTTTTTTTCGTATATCGAAATAATGTAAAAATATTTTATGTAATTTATTTTTTTGTTCTAAGAAAATTGTTTAAAAGAACACGTAAAACTAATAAGGAAATGTCAGAATGATTATTTTTTTTTTTCTAGTTTTTTATTAATGTGAATGTGTGAAAATAGAATTTTAATTTATTCTTTTTTTTTTATCATTTTTTTATATAATTAAATTTAAGAGATAAAAATTTATAAAAAAAATTTTATCACAACAAAATATTTTTGTGGTGGATCATTAAGAAAGTTTCACCAGGAGTAAATATGTAAAAAATATAATGTAAAAATTCTACAAAATTCTATTACGTATATGTAAAAATTCTCAAAGTTATAAGTAATATTGCATCAAGTGTTTAACTGTCTAATTAGGCGAAAGTGGATACTAAAGTTAGGTTAGGTTGAGAAGGGTGAGCAATGATAGCGTGGTCAATGCACAACACTAGAGATCAATTATCCATCAAACATTATATTAATTATTTATAGGAGATTCTAAACAAATTGTGTAATGAATTATACAATACATAAATTGGGATTACATTAAAAATATTTCATATTCATTCGTTTCCCAATTAAAATTTATGAATATTTTTATCCACTTAGACGGTCTCTCCTTTAATTAACTTGTGGAAAATAAATAATAAATAATAAATACTTTGTAACGTATCATTAAAGCATGTTACTTAATAATAGAAACTATAAGTTAAATTAATATAAAACGAAAAATGTCTAAACGATTTTTGTTTTAATTATATAGTTGTTCTATATATAATTAAGGATGTAAATATATAGGAAATAATGAAATTAATTATAGCCGTGAGACAAAATTGTAAAAATATAATTAACATAATATTTAATTAAAATACATTTTATTAATAATTGAATAAAATTATTATAGTTAGAATTTACTAAAATCAAAAATGATTTAAATTTATATTATCTTTGATTAAATTATAAATTAAAAATTTAAAAGTTGGTAAAAAAATATAATTAATTATAAATAATTTAACAAACTTAAATCATAGACCACCTTCATAATTTCTCTGGCTCTTAAACAAAATGTTAGATTTAGAAATATGATTTAAAATCTAAAATAATATTTGTAAATCATTTTATGATTTAATAAATATTTTAAAATTTTACGCTTAAAGAACATTAATTCTAGCATACGAATTAATGATCAAATTATGCAATCTTTTAATTGAAATGCCATGAAAAATCAACAATTATCATTTTAATTACATAAAATATAAATTTTACGAATTATTCTCTAGAAAATGCACAAATTTTGATATTACCCCAAAATCTGGCAAAAGCAAATAAAATGTTAACATAATCTAGGAAAATTATTTTGGCTAAGTAATCAAAAAAAAAGATAGTAAAAAAAATTGAATTAAATCCAAACAATTTATTTTTTACACATTCCTTTTTTATTATTGTTATTGCCATTTCTTAAATATAATTTTTTATTGCCTCCTTGTAATTATCCTTGAAGCCAAACAATTAAAATTCATTTTATTATATCACAGGATATAAAACTATCATAAAGGATGCCTAACAAAGTCAACATTTTTCTCACTTTGTTTTAGTATATAAAAAAAAAATTTTAATTATATTTTTTTTTTATTACATTTTTTTGGTTATCTTTTTTTTTTGCTGGCGTTCCTGTTTCTATGAAAAAAAATTTGCAAACACAATGTCCAAAAACCAAATTACCATATTAATAAAACAAAAACAAAATACTAATATTATTTTCAAAAGATCTTTAAGGATAACAGAAGGAAATTATAGAACATTATTTGAATTTTGCCAGGTCATTAACAGTTCATATCGGAAAATTTTTTTTATATCTAACCAAAATATAAAAGTTTAGTTTCGGAAAAGGATACAAAAAGGATATTCGTTTTTTTTTGTTTGTTTTAGATTATTTGTTAAAATATTTAAGTATTGTGGAATAAGTTTTATTTCTATGTTTTGGTGAAGAGAAAATTAAATTAAATAGAAAATTAGTTCAATGAAGATAAAAATTATGGTTTTTATTCAGTGTTTCTATAATGTAGTATACTAGGATTCGAGTGAACTTTGATCTAATGCTACTGGGGGCAGTAAAATTAAGACAGTTTTCTTCCATATTTTATATTGACACAACAAAATTTTGAAGACTGGAAAATTTTATATCTTTTTATAGAATATTTAAAATCTCCCAATTCTTCATTTAATTATTTTTGTATAATTGCTTTCCACCGTTCAATATTTTTCTCTTTATATAGTCAAAAGTTTAATTCTTATAATTTTTTTGATAAATTCAATATTGTGTTTCTTCTCGTAAATAATTTTACAATAATTTACTTTATGCTTTTTATACAAAACTTTTTCATTAAAAAAAAAAAACTATAAATTTTATCTTCATCAAACAAAGTTTTGAATCTATCATATTACAATATATTAGTTTTGCACCATCAAATTTTAAACTTAAAAAGCTCATTGTATAATAGTGTTTCTTTCTATACTAACAGAAAATGATCAAATTGAGATAAAAATCAAAAACAAAGTAACAAAAATTCAAAAAATAACAAAAATTCAAATAAATTGTTCACTTTTTCAATATTTTCCATACACCAGGCGCAATAATACAGAAAAGTTAGACTTGGTGTTGTGGTCCTTTTTATAATTATATATATACAAAAAGTAGAAAATAAAATTTTTGCAATTTTAGCGGTTTTAAACTTTTCAACAACTTTAAAATTGTATTTACGAAAAACTTTTCGCGAGTAAAAAGACAGTCAAATTTTGACTTTTCTATTATATAGGAAAAAAAAAAACAATTTTCGCTAAATGACTTACACCATAGACACAATTATATCTATGCTTACACTTACATCAATATTTATTTATTTTCTATCAGGATGCAAGTTTTTTGGAGAAAAATTTATCCTCTTTTTCTTATGAAATTTCATATAGAATTTTGTAAATTTCATTTTATTGTTTTGTGAACTTATATGCTAAGACATTTATAGCATTAACCACACAAAATTACATAAATTTGTATAATATTTTAGCTATACCTAATAGTAAATTTTTTTGGTTATTGTTATATGTACGACACAAACATAACGAAACATAAGTTTAAAAGAATTTCAAAAATTATTATATATTTTACACACATTAGAAAATAATATTTATATATATGTATGTTATTTTATCAAAGATAGTTAAGTTTACGTAAAACTTTTATAAACTATTATGCTACCATAAAAATGAATTTTTGAGGATAAATTTAAATTGGTGAAACTGAAGTAGAATTTAACGTAATGACTTACACAGCCACAAAATTTTCCTTTTATGTTTCATTACCAAAAATGAAACACAAAATCATTTAATTTTATTATAGCAGTCGATTTCATAGATGATGTAAATTATAAATTTAGTGGTAAGAAATTTTAATAAAAAAAAATTATTTAAATTTGATAAATTTTTGATAAGAAATTATAATTTAAAGATTTTTAAAGTAAGAAATTCAAATTTAATATTTCTTGTTAAGTATTTACATTGCTTTTTTATTGAAATTATATTGATTTTATTCACAGTTTTAATGCTAATTTGAATTAATTATTATTGCAAGACCAAAAATCTGAAAAATTGAAATACTTAAATTAAATAATTCGAACTAAATAAGTGAAACTCACATAATATTTAATTTATTAAGATAAAATCTTGTTGTAATTTAGCAAGTAAAAGTACCTCACCGAAAATGTAAACCATTAAAATTAAAACTAAATTTTATATAGCGGAAATATTTTGATTAAAGTAGTAATTAAAGAAAATTTGCTCCAAGGAACTCTACGAAGCATATATGAGTATAATTACACAAATATTGATTATAATCAATTCCTCCTGACACTAATTCTACAATTAATATTTCTGAGAACGCCATATTAGTAATATATCAAAAAATCCATTTATAATTTATTCGAAAATTTCATTTCCTAAAAAATCAATCAAGAGAAACTCTACGAGATTTTCCTAAAAAAAAGTATTTTATCTTTTGACCCTGCAGAACATTTATTTCTTTTAACATTTTATTATATATAAATAAATTCGTGAATCACATTAAGATTCGTTAATCAATAAAATAATAAAACTTCGAGGTGTGAAATAAATAAAACCCTTTTTTTCAGTTTAAGGTTAAAAAGAGCATTTTAGAAATCGTGCAAAATGTTATAGAAGGAGTATATTCTCTCTCACCTTGGCCACAAATTTAAGAAAAAAAAATTATCAAAAAGAATTAGTTATTTTTCATCTCCTGCTATTTGAATGGTGTCTATATATATTTATATCATCATCTTTTTCAGAATACTTTACTGATCTTTCTAAGAGGTTAAAATAACACATCTTAGTCAAAAATCATCATATTTTTTTGAACACCCAAAAGGAGGTGTGCATATTAAAGAAAACAGAAAATATCTATTTAGAATTTGAAGAAATTTGCTTTGTAATCTTTCAAATATAATTTATGTAATATTATGGAATAATCAATCTAAATTGTTTTAAGGGAAATATGTGATTTCTTTTTTTGGGGAAATGAACAAATTGGTTTTATTTAATTAGAAAAATATCTTATAGGCTAAATATTTAAGAATATTTTTGTACTTAATGGTAAGGAGACTATATTTTGGTTATAAAATCTGAAGTAACATTAAATTATTTAACACAATTTTTAATTCCAAAGTACAGTGATTTAATTTAATAATAATTTCATGACTAAGTTAATATAAATTAATAACAAATTAACAAAATTTTATAATCTATAATCAAATTTCATTTAAAATTATGATTTTGAATTTTAAAGAATTGTGTAATATCTAATCAAAAAAATAAATTCTTAAATTTCACCTGCAATTACTTTTCAAAAATAGTAAAATTCCACAAGTTCATCATGCTGATGCGACTATATCCAATTTACTGTCCACACCTTCTTTTGTACATAATTATTCGAATTACTATTATATATATTCTCTATTATCCTTATTGTTGTGGTGTATAGATTAAATTAAAAGGAGAATGCATTATCATTGAAAACATAAAGAAAATTAACAAAGAAAAAAAGTATTGTACAAAATTAAATGACATGAATTTAAATTCTTATAATAATAAGAAAATAATAAACTATTAGTTTCACATAAAAAGCATACAACAGCATACAAAAAAAATAAGTCTTCTATCTAAGATAATTTGTACAAGATCATCTTCTTCTTCTTCTTCTTCCGTTCTTTACCATTAGATAACAAACAGAAAATTTGTTTCCTATACAAAAATTGCATATCACTGACTTTCTGGTTCCCTTCAGACAATAAAGAAAATACAATATTTATATATTTTTTTTGGGGGGGATGAAAAAGGGACAAGTATTTTATTCCAACAACAAATTTATAATAGGTTCAACAATATTTTTGTTGTTGTTGTGAATATACAAGGAAAATAATAATGAAAAGGTGCGCCATATCTCGCCTATTAAATATTATTATTATTTATGATTTGTTTTGATATTATTTTCGTTGTGTCAACTTTTCAACATCAGTGTGCGGAACCACCAGCACCGTTTTACATTTCATAAAATTATATACATAAAAAATTAAAATTAAAAAGATTTAGATTTTTTTTTTAAGATACCAAAATACCAAGGTAAACTTTTTTTTTATTTGTTTATTAAATTTTTATATACAGAATTTTTGAAATTTCGGGGCTAACAACTCTGCAGAGATCTAGGAAAAAATAATCAATTTTCAATTTTCTTGAATCAAAAGTAAGGGAATATTACTGGAAGCAAATCTTGATCAATAAAAATATCGTAAACATTGACCAAAGTTTACTTAAATTCTTTCTAGTAACATGGGCCGATTCCGTAAACGGAGTATGATCGCAGTACTACAATTCTTTTATACGTTTTTATGGTAGTTTAATCAACGAGACATCAAACCAGTCGACAGAAAGGAGCATTGGCTAAGCTAAATTTGTCGACTTTTCACTGTCTCGATAGTCAAAATACCAGTAAATCGAATTAATACATTAGAGTACTGCGATCATTCTGCGTTTACGAAAACGGCCATGCTTTATAAAATGCCATTTCCTCTTTCATAATGTGATCAACCCCTCATCTTCAAATTTCAATTAATTTTTGTACAACAATCGATTTTATTTTTCTCTGTGTAAATAAATTTTTGTTTTCTTTGAGTACTTCTTCCATATAATTTCTATTAACATTAAAATTGGGTGTTTTGGGCTGATCTGGGCTATTATGATTGAAGACAATAATTTTCTCTTTTATTTATTTTTAAGTATAAAAAAAAAAAATTTAAATTAAAAAGTTTTTTTTATGTTTTTTATGATATGTAAACATAAATGTGGGTGGATAAATCTACTTTGTTGTATACTTTGAGATAATACATTTTTTTTTTTTGAAAATTTAATACACTTTAATTTTTTTGGTATTTTTATTATTTAAAATTTTTTATTATCTTTGGAATAAAATAGAGAAAAATGGCAAATAAGATTTGAGTAAAATATAAAAGGATTAAAGTTGTAATTAGTTTTGATTATTATATTTGATTAAAAATGTTGACAATAATGGAAATATATATTTTTGTGTAGGACTCTTTTGTTTAGAAATATTAATTAAAGCGCATAATTATTTTAATGATTGTTTGTCAAACCAGAAAAATGTTGACAATACAAAGGTGTGTTACATTATTATTATTGTGTATTTCCAAGAAAGTGTAATTAAAATTTTCATTGAAAAACAAATAAAGAAATATGAAAATTTGCATATAATCATTAGAGGAATTTTTTTAACATCCTTGAAAGGTAAGAAATGGAAATTTGATGGTATGAAATTGCAATTAAGAAGCATTGGTTTTGATAGTCACAGTCAAAAACATGTACCAGAATTGTTGCATTTTGTATAAGAGGAAAAGTAAATGAATGCTTGGATAGTAATTAAAATATATTTATGATCAGTTTATACTTTGAATAGCAAAATATCCCAAATAAGGACTTTAACTCCCTAAGAACTTAAATTTTAATTATTATTTTCATAAATTCTTGAAATTTTTCCTAATTTAGTAATCAATTCAAAAAAAAATTCCAACATTCTATTGATTTTTTCTCCTATCTTAAATTGCCTATTCCCAGGATAACTTTAACAATTTAAGAATTTGAAGATAAAATATTAACAAATAATAAATGTAAAATCCACTTCAATATTTCAATTTAATCCTATAAAAGTTAATTATTTATTTTAAAGATATTCTGCAATAAAATTAATTACAATAATTTATTTTACTACAGTTCTACAGTCACAAAAAATATAAATTAAAAATCATTTTTATTTCTCTGCAATTTTCTTTCAAAAAACTCTTACTTTGAAATAAGCAAAAATAATTCATGAATAATTTTCACATTTAAAACACATATAAACATTAATTTTGATGACAAAATTCGATTTTTTTCTTTTACAAAAATTGGATTTTCACTTTAGCAAAAAACATTTAAAAGAATATCTCAACTATAACATCATCGCAAAAAAAAATCAATTTCTAAATGTTTATATTTTGTTAATGATCGACACAACAGCAAAATAAATTAAGAATTGGAAAAAAAACCTACTAAAAATTGCAAAAAAAAAAAAAACCTTTAAAATTCTTAAAATTACAAGAAGTGCACCCAAATCATTTTCATATCAAAGACAAGCAAAAACTTTTGTAGACCCAAAGTATAATTTAACTAAAAACATAGTTTCTCTGACTCTGTAAATTACCCCAAGACAAGTTAAATCTGTTTTTTTTTTTTCGTTGAACAGAATGAAATTAAAATATAAGCAAAACAGAGAATAGATTGAAGTCTGGAAAAAAAATATATAATTTTAATAGTTTTGACCATCAAGAGTTTCTTTTGGTAAGAATTAAAAACAAACTACAATTTTTTTAATCATACCTGGCGAAAACATAAAAATCAATTAAATTTTTCGATTAAATATATATAACCTGTTTTTCATAAGATTTGTATTAATATGAATTTCAATCTTTTTGCATAGTTCTTTCATTCAATGTTCATGGAAATCAGTTTACATATTTTTTTTTTCTTCATAAAAGTCTCATCATTCCATCTATGTATACTGCAGACCCTTCCAGAGATTATAAGGAGTAGAAAGAAGCCCATATTCTCGTAAAAATTAATTGATCATTTTTCTGATGAACATTTAAGAAAAACAAATATGTAATAATAAAAGAGTATAAAATGGATTTTAAATAATTATACGATTATTTAAAGAAATTAAACATTTAATTTGGCATTTCATAAAAAAAATGAAATGAAATTAAATTGAATATTTATTTTATTAAATTGCAAAAAAAAGGGGGTAATTTAAAATGAATTGAAAATATTATATGGTGAATGAGTTCATTACGGACTTCTATAATTATGGGCAGTGGAATTACAAGGAAATGAAGGATTTGAATTAGCAAAATTGTGGACCTTTAACTGAATTGAAGATGTAGAGAAATTATTCAAAATGACTTTCAGATTTAAATTACCATTAGTAGCTCAACATTGTAAAGATATACTGTCAAAAATGTGGTTCAAAACTATATCATTTTATAAAGAATTTAATTGTAGGTCCTTCGATATGATAACATTTTCTACTTTAAACATTGTCTTAGATAAGAAATGACTTTAATTTTAAAAGTTACGTAATAAAATTTCATTTTAAATGTTACATAATATCGAAATAGATGCATATTGGTTAATTGTTTAAATACAGTTAATTACATTTTCTAAATTTCTAACAAGAATTATCGCATGTTCTTGGTCCCATTCCAAAAATTTATAGCATCCTCCGAATAAACTCTTAATTCTATTACAAAAAAGACAGACTCTGACTTGGTAATACGATTTTCAATTTAGTTAACTATAATTTTAATTTCTACCATAAAATCCCAATTTTAAAATTACAATAAAATTCATTAAATTTTCAGAAAATAATAATAATAAAAAAAACTTCTAATAAAATTGACATCCCAAAAACATTAACCATACTTTTTTTAATGTCAATTCAAAACATTATCAATCTAACTGATTTGCATTTTACAATCTTCCATGATTTCTACTTGAAACCTTCATCAGCTTCAACTTCTTTAATTTAAATTATAGAATCGATTTTTGCAATTTTACTTATCTAGATTTTAAAGAAATTAAAAATATGTTTCACTTTTTTTTTTTTTTGCCACACTAAAGTGAAGTTCATCAGAAAATATAAAACAATTCCAATTTTTTAACCAGGTTAGCACTTTTGTTTTTTTGTTTTTTTACAACCAATTATAAAACCTGAGCAATAGTTTTAAGTGATATTTATCTTGTGCACGACCACAGCAAAAAAAAGGAGAGAGATTCAAAAAGGAAAATTTATGTCGTTGATGATGGCCTAATGGATCACAAAGTTATTTTGCTTCTATATATTATTATATTAGCGCGCTATCGACTCATGCAAAAAAAAAAAATTTCCAATTTTATGTTGTCGAAACTAATAGTTAAAAGATTATTGTTAAGAGTTGCTGAAAGACTTTCATCTGTAAGTTTGTTTGTTCAGTTTTTGTCAACAAGTTTTTTTTTACTAACCAAAAAATGTGCATTCATTTTTGTGTGATATCTTTAGAGAAATCTTATAGACACTCATTGCCAACACCTTTGGTGGCTATTTTCAATTTTCTAAAGATTTAAATTGCCATTTTATATTTTTCGAAATGATGATATATAAAAAATATAGAATTGTAAATTTATCTGTTGCAAAATTGGTAAAGTTAAATTTAAAAGACTTTTTTTTATACCATTATCAATGACAAACCAATATTGTTCATTGTGGTTTGATTATTTGTCTACTATGGTTACCAAGAGAACAGTGTCGTATTTTGGACGTTAAATATATTTGTGATTTATTGATATTTTTCCAGTAAAATATTCTTTCAATATTTACAATTTTGGTATGAGTACAAATCTGATTTAAAGAAAAATTGTCATTGCTGTGCAATCCCAAAATTTTAGATTATTCAATGATTTTGTTGGTTGTGTGGATTTGTTGTTAAAATATTGTTCATGAGATATATTTTATATTATTATTTTTTTTTTAGCTTAAGGACACGATGAGTTATTTGAATGCTTTTATATACATATATAGAATTATGGTTTTACTATTAATCAAAATTGTTGGAATATCCTCAATTATTATTTATATTTGGTGTGGTCTCAATAATGTCTTTGAAATTATTATAAATTGACTTTGGTTTATTTAGATATATCTTTATAATTGAATTTGGAAAGTGACTATTATGAAATATAGTTTGAATATAGAAGAATTGTCATTGCTTTTTTGGTTTTTGTATATAGTCTTGTATTCAAAGAAATGCATCAATGATGTTAGAGAAAGTATGAAATAAATGAAAAGCAAAATCGTATTCGAAAAAATCAACAATTGAGATTGAAAGTTTACACTTAAGAATTTTAAAATTCAATTTATTATCGAAGTCCTTTTAATTTTATGGAATCGGAAGCTATAGTTTGATTTCGTTATCGCAATAATTGGAACTTCAATACAAATGATTTTTATCTAAGTAAACTGAAATATATAAATAATTGAACAAAATTTTCTAATGTCCTACTTATTATTGACTACAGGCCCAAGTGGGACTATTCATCTTTTCGAAATTTTCCTTACATTAGGGAGTTTTAGAGGATTCCGAGACACTATTTACTGCAACAACGTAATTTCAGTAGTGTAACTCAATATTGTTGTCAAGAATCAATACTAGCATTTTCCCCATCAGTTTCTCAAAGTTAAATTTCCAAAAATTTGACTACAGGTACCTCATTTACCGCAGCATAATAATATACCACACTATAAACAAACTATATAAGGTAGAACTCTATTATAAACTTTATGAAAATTTATAGATAGACAAAATATTCCAAACTACAGAAAATTTATTAAAAATATTCTCTTACTATAATATAGAAACAAGAAAACCCAATAGGGAGGAAATTGAAAATTAAATTCATGTCATTTGATTGATATCCATAGATAATTTTTCAATTTTATTGTTTTATAACCACAAAAATAAAAGAATCATAGATCCACCACACAAAAATTAAAAAAAAAAATTATTTTTATTTATTATGAAAACAAAAAAAAAAGGAAAAACAAAAATGATTGTCATGATTTCATTTTGTGGATTGATTTAAATGTTGATCTTAAGCAAAAGCCGCCGCCGCACACCCAAAAGCTTTACATATATATAAGAAATTTCTTCTATGTTGGATACCAAACTTTTGGCTAATGGAAAAAAAAAAAAACAAATGAGTTTAAATGATTTTAATTTTTATATTTATGAATTTCTTAATTTATTTTTGTTTTTATTAATAATTTATAATGTTGAATATGTTTTTTTTTTTTGGTTGGTGGATATCAAACCGTGTCGTTTTACAATGGGGGCTCAAAAATATTCGGTATTTTCTACTTCTCTTCTTCTTCTTCTTAATTTTTTTTTTTAGGGTTAGGCAATCCAGTAAAATTTATTCAAATGGAACCCGTAAAGAGAAGAAAGTTAATTAATATCACACCTTGAGATCTTTTTCACTGATTTATAATTTAAATAAATCGAAATTTATACGAAAATTATTATTATGATTATTTTTGAAATTCATTTAAAAATATGGAACATAATAAGATGAAATTTAATGTAAAATCATAAATACAAGATAGGTGCAAAAGGTTAAATTTTAATGATCATTAGTCATTCAAAAAAATTTCTTGGATTTCTTGTAAATTAGGAGACAAAATTAGAGAATATGTTCTTAGAATTAGGATGGTGATGGGTTGTTTGAATTTATGAAGAATAATTGTCGAATATGTATTTTTTTTTTTTTTTGAAATTTTTTTTTTTTTTTGCGGATGTCAAACATTAATCAATAATAAATGAGAAAATTGTTTAATGTTTCTAAGTTTTTTTTTATTTATTATGTTTACATGTTTACAAATTTTCAATTTATTAATTTTGTATATTTAAGTGGGCGAATTAAATCAATCAAATTTTGATTGTTAGAATGGTGTTTAATAGATCGAAAGAAATATATATTTGAGTTTGAGCTGTAACATGATTTTGAATATTTAGTGTTTTTAGATTTTTATGTGATGTATATATAGTTAAGGTTTAATAAATTATCGTAAATTTTTAGAGTAATTTGAAAAAGTTGAAAAAGAAGGAAATGTAACTGATCAAAAATTATGGTATCATCGATGGTAAATAACAAGTTTGGTACATTTCGATATTGTCATGGAATATTTCAGTCGTTTTCAGTCCATAATTTAATGGACTGAAAACGACTGAAATATAAGCGATCTTATGAATCTTGAAATTTATTCACAATTATCTAAATTAAACTAAAATTAATATACATTATGTACAGCTCAATTCAAATAATAAAATTTAATATTCTTTTTAATTTTTTCCACAATTTACTATAATATTATTTAAGATATGCTAATAATATTTCACCTGGAATTGAATCATGTCTTAGCATCAAATGATCAAAGAGGTATAGTAATTCTCCAAGGATGGTCAAGATTTTGGTGTTGTTTGTCATAAGTTAAATATAATTTTTTGTACTTTTAAATGTCAAAGTTCAAAGAAATGCTGATCGTAGTAGACGAAATATATTTCCACAATATCGTCAGTGTTGATTCCCTTGCGTATGTCACCTAGACTAGATAAATAAATACTATCATAAAATTTATAAACCAAAAAATATTGCGCAAAACTATTCTCAAATAACTTTGATTTATAAAATTTCAAAATTCTCGAAAAAAACGAAGAAAATTGTTAATCTAAATTTCCCACTGTAATAAATTAGCAATTGTTGAAGTTTTTTTTTTATCTTTTAATGTTTTTTTTTTATAAAACTTATACAAAAATTGGCGGCTTTAAAAATATTATTATTATGAATAAGTATAAAAAAAAATCATAATTTTCTTTTTATAGTTTTCATTATCCGATAATTTTCCGCTGCATTGGACCAGAAAAATGTTTTGGCAATTATACATTTATTTGTTATTATTAAATGAGGTAATTTTTTTCTTTAATTTTTATTATGGAATTTACATTAAATTAATTTTATACTTGGATCAAAAAGATAGGAGAAAATAAAATCTGCTTCTTTTTTTTGCAACAAATAAAATTATTCTTTTGGTATACGAATATAAATTTTAAAGTACATAATTTTATTATATCAAATTAGCATATAATTTTAAAATAGATTTATCCGTAAAGTTGGCAGATGGTTGAAGTTAATGTATAAAATATGAAATTTTGTATTTGAAACTTTTTAGTTGTAATTTAAATTGTCCATAAAAAAATGATGCTTTAAAGGAAAACTGATATAATTATTAGTATAGGGGGATCGACTATTTAATTACAGAAATTGCTTCCAGTAATTAATAATTGATCCAGCATAGAAGAATTTATAATTTGGAATGTTTATGAAATTGAGTAGGACCTGACTTTCATCAAAATGTTGGTGAACAGAAAACACTACTTTCAAATAAGCTTTAGGCAGTGAAGAAGACGAAATCGATGTTACCCTTACTCTGAACTTAGAACCAGTACCAATAATTGTAAAATTGCATCTTAATTTATTCTATCTTTCTGGAGAGAAATATTATAAATTCAAATAGTTATTTTAACCTCAACCAATCTTGTCTGCATTCAAGTATCGAAGTAAACAATTTTTGTAAAAAATCTACTCTTTCCATAAAAAGATTTTTTTTGGTATACTTCCCGAAAAAAAAACTAAGAGTAAATTTTTTACAAAAATAATTTTCCTTTAGTACTTAATAAACAAATCTCTACAAAATCCTTTAAAAGAAAAATTTTCTGTGCATATATAAAAAAAAATCAGCCAAATGAAAATTTCACCTACCCACCCCTTAGCAATTTGAATATATACTTTTTTTTGTGGTACTTTTATACAATAAAATATACACAATTTAGTATTTATTCATGAATAAACATTGAGGGGTGTCAATAAGCTTCGCATTAGGGGATGAAAATTATTGCTACTTTTTTTTATTTTTATTTCTTTTTATTGTTGTTGGTGATGGTGGGTGGGGTGGTGTGGTTGTATTATGTGTATTATTTTTTTCATTCCTTATCGTTCACGATTTTTGAATGAAATTATTTTTCTCAATATAATAATTTTTATTTCTGTTTACCTCCAAACACAATGACTATTCTATATAACAATATAATATAATAAATACTATGGGGGGGACGTTGGAGTAACTTAGCATACACCCAATTTTGTTTATTTGGCGTATTGTACAATTTATATACCGAGAAAGAAACGAAAAATATAAACAACCCCATTAACTTAACGCAATTTTCATTTATATTTATTCAACTTAACTTCAAGGTATCTTCTTATTTAATTTTCATTTTCATTTAAATCGAAAAAGAAGAGAAATTTTTTTTTCCAAAAGAAAAATGTCTGAACTGAAGTGATTTTTCTTTAAGGATTTCCACAAAGTTATTTTGTTTGGTCCTAGTAATATATATTTTTTAGCACTAGGAGTTCTTCTTTTATGCACGCACCCTGGAAGAAAAATGTGTTCTTGGGGGGAATAGGGATTCTTTTTTTGTGGGGTCGCATTTTTTATATATTTTACTCTTAAATTGATTTGGATTTCGAATAAAAATAATAATAATAATAATATATCTGATTTTTTAAGAAGTGCATTATTAACGTTTTTATTTTCCTTTTGGTTGTGTGTTGAATTATGAAGTTAGTTTTAGATTTCGAAGATGTCAATAATGAAGAAGATAATTGTTGTGAGCGTTAATTTTTGTATTTTTTGGTGAATGAATTGTTGCTCCATTAGAAAATTTTTGAAAATTTTCATTAAATATTTAACGTATTTTATGATTTGTAAAAATCAAGTTTTGAAAAGTCACTGGTAAGTCAATTGAAAGAAAAATGACAAATGATAGTAATTTTCATTTCAATTTGGCATTTGAAAATTATTTGTTTCACAGGATTTATAATTTCGTCCACTTTTTAAATTGTCTACCCAAAATATTTCTTTCGAATTTAATAGTCAAACCAATTTACATTTACTAAAAATAATTAATCATCTGTTATTCGGACGACATTAAATCATAATTTTTTTTTAAGGATATTAAATTGAGGATGTTAAAATTTTTAAAAAAAAAAAAAAAATCTTGGAAAAAAACATTCCAGGATTTTTCCATTAAAAAAAAAATAAATAAAAACTTCAATAAAAAAAAAGAGAAAAATTCGGGAAATTTTTTTTTTTTTATTATTATTTCTTTTGATTAAACAATTTTGTTTAGCGTACAAATTCGACTTTTCCTTTAATGTGTTTTCATCCCAACAATAAATAAGAAAACAATAAT
The DNA here is from genome assembly GCA_949752835.1 of Empis stercorea. Classification (NCBI taxonomy): domain Eukaryota; kingdom Metazoa; phylum Arthropoda; class Insecta; order Diptera; family Empididae; genus Empis; species Empis stercorea. Next base: position 54,889,958 of record OX457087.1, on the reverse strand, counting down.
AACTAAAAAAAAAAAAGTAAATACATTTTCTTTTCGGGAGACGGGAAAACGGAAAAGAATCAAATTAATTGAATTCCGGTGATTTTTTTTTTTATTATTATTATTTTGTACTTCATTTCCGTGCACGGAAAACTTTTTTTGATATTGTTAACGTTTTTTTTTTTTTTGACGTTGGTTTCCTTGAATTGTGAAAAATTTGTTATATTGATTTTTAACTAGAAAAACTAGTCCCCCTTCATTATTGAAAATAGATTTTTAACTAGTCCCCCATTCGTTATTGAAGTTCTTTAGACTCACCCTTAAAATTGTAAAAAATTTTCAACAACAAAATTCTATTTTACCAAAGCAAAAAAAACCTTTAAAAAAAATTTTCTTTTATCAAAACCTCAAATCACCTTTTTCATATTTTCTTTTTCCAAAGATAATAATACGGCGAAGAATTTCCTTATTTAATCTTAATCTAATTTGACTATGATGTATTTTCGGTTTTGGATGTTTTCTATATGGTTCATAAAGGTTTATTTTCCTTTTTCCTTAAAAATTATCCTGGAAAATAATATTTCTTTTCGGGTTAGGAAGAAAATTTACATTCCTATTTAATCTTTGACAGCAATCTAAAAAAAAAAAAAATTTCAGGTCTACTTTTTAATATTTATTACCCAGTCTAAAAAGTATTAAGACTTTTTATCACTATAAAAAAATATAAAATATTTTCTTCGTTTCAGGTTTTCGAATTATTATAGTTTATTTCTGTCATTTTTTTTTTTGTGGTGTTCAGGTCTAATGAAGTATAAGATGAATTATTATATTTTTCCTGGATGGAAATTTTTTTTTTATGGTAGATCATTATACGTATATAGGGGATGACCTGATTTTCATGTATAAATTAGACTTTTTGTTGTGGATTTAATATAACAAAGAATGAAAAAAAAAAACTATGTTGTATTAAGTTTAGCTAGGAGTTAAGTATTGGGGAGTATGCTTGATAAATTTGAAATATTTTGGGGGTACGGTTGATAGTTTGAGATGAATTTGAGGTTAAAGATTATAATTATATACAATTTTTCGTATATATATATAATAATTTTGAATAATGTTTCACTACAAATGATTCCATGCTGTCAGAGTTTAAAATGTCGCAAAAAAATTAAGTGTCACAAATAATTCTGACAAATATAATTAGAGACCTTTTTCTAGAAAACATTTTATATTATATAAAGCTATACAATTAAGTCCTAGCTAGAAAATTTCTTGCGAAACATAAGTTAGTTCATATAAATTGGAAATTTACTAAAAAAAATTGATAATTAATAAATTTGACAGGATTCAAAGAAATTGATTCAAAGAAATTGATACGAAATTATAAATAAATCCTACAAGGATCCTCAAAAATAGTGCGTTCCAATTTCCGATCTCGTAGCAGTATGCGATAGTAGTTCTACTTTCTTGAAAATTTTCAGATTTTATTATAAATGCCGTCAATTTTTTTAAAGTTAAATTGCATTCAACTATAAAAATGAGTGAAGTATAATCATTTTTCTTCACAAAACCACAATTACAAAAAATTAAATCCAACAAAAGCAAAAAGCTTGAACAGTAAGACTACCACAAATTTTTTAAGTAAATTTTTCTACAATAATTTTCTGAAAAAAAAAATACTTTAAGACTCTCAAAAAAAAATCATCCTGAATTTTTATAGCTTCGAAAGTAATTTTGTATATATTATAAAAAATTGTGATGATGATGATACACCGTCAGGATAATACGATTTTTTCGAAAGTTAATATATCAAAGGATTATTATGTTAAAACGGGGGTTTTTTTTTTGCCGGTTGAATGAGAAAAAAAGAGAAAAAAATCGGTTTGGTATATAAAATTTATTCATAAGTTTGTCTATAGATAAATGATTAACGAGATTTAAAAAGTGAATGAAAAATGTTATAAATCTTCTAAGTAGATAAACTATAATATATTTTATTTTACAATAAATATTTTATAAATACAAAAGAAAAAGTTTATTTAATTTTTTAGTAACGAAAAAAGTTTGTTCTACTTTCAAAAACTTTATTAAAAATCCTCCCGAAAATTTTTGTAAACGAAAACTTTATTAATCTAAAAATATGTACATAACTACTTACTAAAATATTTATAAACAATTTTGACCTAAATGTTTTTAATATAAATAATAAAATAACTTTTATATACGTTTAAAAAAATTATGGAAAAATAAATTTGAAAATTTATTTCCATTATGAATTTTTTCCAAATTATTAAAAATTAAATTAAATTTATGAGAACAAAACAAAAAAAAAGTATAGTGATTGCGTGATTGGAAAATGAAATTTAATTGAGCGTTGAATGGGTTTTTTAACGTACACACCTTAATACCAAAGGATCCAACTTGTATATAGCGACCAAAATTTATTAAATTTTTTGGATCTCCAATAATTTTATTCATGTAAAAATTATGTTTTTTCGTTTTGTTTACAAATTAGTTTTATGTAGGGGGAATTTTTAATGTTTTTTAATCTTCTTAAATTATGTATTTAGTTATAATAATATTATGATTGGAAATTTATTTAAAATTCCATAAAAATGAACATGGATAAATAAATATGTAATTATTATTGTAAATATATCGGTATTATATAAATATATGATAATGTCGTTTTATGGATAGGATTAATGCATTTAAGATTGATGGAATTTTTACAATATTTACAAATTTTGTACATCAGGAAATTTATGGTGATTTAGTCGAAAATTTTGTAATATGAATTTAATTTAACAAAAGACGAATTTAACTTGGGAAAAGCTGATAAGAAAAATTCGAATATAATTTACTAAAATGCTTACATAATTTCTAAAAAAAACTTATTGGGAACATTAAAGGACTACACTTTGCTTACTAATTCTATAACAACTTTATCTAATTGGTAAAAACTATTTGTCATTATTTTAAATAAAGGTTAGCAAGTATTTTTTTTTTTCAAAAACATGAATATTTAAATTTTCTATTATACCTTCTGAAAGTTAACCCTTTGAGTTGGTACACAATTGCGTACATCACTTTGTTTGGCGCGTAGAATTGAAATCGGTTCATGTTGGAATCATTCAAATTGGTAATTTTATTCTTTGAAGTGTTCTCCAAGAGGTCTTATACACATATACTCCAAAGAACAAATTACCAATACTAAATTACCAATACGCCATACATAGTGATGTACGCGCCGACTCAAAGGCTTAAATAATTTTATTGATGACACAATATTGTCAAACACAATTTTACTTTACCATTATTTGATTATTTCTGTTTTTTTAGTTTTCTAGTGATGCAAAATTCTAATACTCCAGTCGTTTCTTCATTCAGAGTTAATTCTAATTAAGTATGACAGCATATTATAGTTTATATATCCTACAGATGGGACGACTTCTAACCGGAATATTCTAAATAAAATATATCTAAATTTAAAAACGCAATCAAGAAAACTTTGTATCATAAAATCTACAGAAAAATCTGATATAACTTTTTTAACTCTTACCACATAAATATTACCAGAAATTCTTGAATATTTTCTATATTTTCCATTCTATAAATGCAACATTTCCTGTTTCAAATAAAAATTATAATTTCCACGATATTTTCATTTTCACATAATTTTTTTTCACAAATTTCATTTATAATAACATAAAAACTTTAATAAAGTCATTTAAATCATAAAAAATAAAAATGCACAAATGTCTTTATAAAATTTTGTGAACCAAAACGAAATCACATAATAATAAAATTGAAAATTATCGTTTTTAAAGAGCGAGTGAACCACCGATCAAAAAAAAAAAACGAAACACAAATTTCATTTAAAAAAAAAAAAACTACCATTAAAAGTTGATGAAGTCATGCAATTTGAAAAGGTTCAGGCTGTCGAAAAACGGAAATTATATAATTTTAAAGAAATTTTATAGGTTAATTTTAGGATATTAACAAAATTAATTTTTTTTTTTTTTGAAATGCTTAACACTGACACAGGTCCAAGAATTTATGGTATACCAGCAGAAAAAAAATTTGGAAACATTATTACTGATTAAAAAATCATTTTTTTGGGAAAAAATTTAATCGATTTTTTTGATTAAGTCGAAAAATTGAGAGAATTTTGTGATAAAAACGATTAGCGATAATAAAAAAATATTGTTTTTTTTTTTTTGGTATTAAAGAGAATCCTTAATAATAAAGGATAATTTGATTAAAATTAATTGAAGTGTAATGATTTTCAATTTTCTTTAATATGTTCATATTATATAGTATAAAGAAGAATGTAATAATTTTTGAAGGATTACATGGTAAATGTTATAATTAAAGTAAGTAAGCATTCAAAATGAATTTTCCTATTAGTTTTTTTCTGGTTAATTTTGAGATTTTAGTTAAATTGAACAATTTTTTGTATAAATTTAAATTTATCGTAAATGAAAAGAGGAAGAACTTTGAAATGTTCGTTAAATTTTTGAAATTATAAGAATTATTTTAATTTTTTTTAAGATATTTTAAGATGTTTCATAATTTTTCAAATATTTAATGATAATTTTTAGAAAATGTTATGATTAATTTAAAATTTTATTAGAAATGAAAAATGTAAAATTTTTTACAATAAAACAATTGTAATAAGCAAAAAAAAAAAATTTTGAAACATTTATTCACCATTTATACAAAATCCCCCTTTAAAATTCAACCATTTTTTTTTTATATTCGTATACTTTATTTATCATAAAATAATATTAACATATAATTTGGAATTTCCTTTACTTTTCTGAATTTTATTTTTATACATCATAAATTCGTTATTCTACTTTAATAACCTATAAATTTTTATATATGTATTTTATATGTACCAGCAAAATGAAAAACTCTGCTTAACAACAACAACAAAAAAAAAAGATATCGCGACATCAGTGAAACACCAACCCCATCATAAATTCAAACTCACCCTTATTTTTTTTTGTTATATTTTTATGCTATAAAAATTGTTCCTTCCTGATACGATTTCAATATAAATGGAAAATCCCCAGACACCTATCCATATTCTCCCAGGGTTTAAAAATATATAATAAAACCAACAATATTACCTCTGGAGTGGTCTATCGCCCCTTTATGTACATAAAAACATAAATTTATTGCCTATTTTTTTCGTGCTTTTGAAAACGAAAGAGAAAATTCATAATTTTATTATGTTTTTTATTTATTATTTTATAGATCTATTCTCAAATGCGAGAAACCATTTTGGCCAGACTATTTTTTTCGTCAATTTTTCTTGATAATGTAAAGTTAGAGATTGTACTTTGACAGTTCTGATGGAAATTTTTATTTGGTAGCAAAAAAAAATATTACAATATTTAAATAAGAATTGAAAATATTTAATAATTATAATTATTTTTATCAGAATTTTTTTGGTGTGATAAAGAACTCAGTCAATTATTGTAGAGTTCATTAGCCGCACGTATTATTTTCTCATTCCATAGTTTTCTTCTAATTAGCTCCGGGTTTTCTTCTTTCGTTAAGTACGTGATTCCCATCCACTCATTAATTCTCTGAATTAATTTTATGATCCTGGGTCTTAATAGTCACGTCATTCTCCCCAAAGTTCATCACTTGTGTTATTCCCCACTAATCACATATAATTTCATCTTCCAAGAAACAGCTAATTTTTGGCATTTATGTTTTCTTAAGGAAAGTAGAAAAATATTTTGATAGTGAAAGTTAATTATCACTATAAAAATTATAATAGAAAAATCAATTGAAAATTGGACTAATTATTTAAATCAAATTATGGAAAAATATGGCCAGTTGACAATTTACTGATAAATATGTCCAGAATGAAATTCATTTACGAGGATTTTGAGGACAACTACTCATAATACAAATTGACAATTAGTTATATTTAATTTATCGGAAGGACACTACAATCTTCAGAGTATAAAATAAATTATGCTGCCAAAACGTACGTCTACATCCAAGGAAACCTAAATATTTTTTTAATAACAAACAAATTTAATAAATTTTCCAGACATAATTAAAGATTATTCAACATCAGCTACAAAAATATACCTAAACAACAAAATTTTTGCAACCTTTATCAGTCTTTAATCTTCTTTAAAAAGAAAACTAAATAGTAATGCTGACTTTTACTTTATTTATATACCATTTTTGTTTTTACCACACAATTTCGAAACACTTTACTATTTAACTGGAAAATTCTTTTCGACATGTTAGCACATAGAAAAGGTTTTTTTTTTTATCACTATCTCAATTGTGGTTTTGTTTAGTAATGTTAATGTCAAATTTATTTGCTTTGTATATTTGGAAGGACCAAACTGGCTACAAACCCTTATCAACAACAACAACAAAAAAATAATGATAATAATATGAAAATAAAAATATAATAGATTAAAATGGAAAATGTGTAGTCAAAATACAATAAACAATTTTCACTATACAAAAATTTCCTTTTCTTTATGTATTTATTTCTCAATTGTAATAAAATTCCATTCCGTCTCCCCCCCCTCCCCCCCCCACCAGACACAATGTTAATGAGATACAGAAAAAAATATATAACCAAAAAACCAATCTACTCTCTTACCCATTCATTATCACCTATTCATGTTTTTTTTTTATATTGGAAAATTCTTCCTTATAGGAAAAGTCTCGAAAAAGTTTTTTTGTTGTAGATAGTAAAATTTTCCCCTGTTCCAAAAAAATAGAGAAACAACCACCGACCCATTATACAAAAAATATATTTAAATGGGAATCAAATTAGAAATGTTTTGAAATTTTAGTTTACTAATGAAAAGTGGGTAGGTAAAGGGCGGTATTTTTCTGTGTAGATAATAAAATTCTGTCAGCAATTAAATTTTATGTACAAGGATGGAAAAAGTGTTGAGTTTTAATTGAAGATAGGTGGAATTTGTGTATTTTAAAATCTAAAAAAAAAAATGTTTCGTTATCATTAAAAAATATACAAGAGGGTGAAAATTTGTATTGGAAAAATTTTGAAAAAACCTTTTCGAAATTTTTTGAAGTTTTCAATATATTTTTTTTAAAGAGATTCTTAGTAATTGATTAAAATTTAATTACACACCAAAAATGTGAACTTTTTAATTAGAAAGAGGTAAAATGGAAATGTTCATTTTCTTTTTGTTGATAGTAAAATTGAATTAGATTATTTTCCAGGATGATTTTAGTACATTGAATTTTCAAATTTTTAATTAAATTAAAAAATTTTAACTATAGTTTTAGAATTGAATTTTTTATTGATAAGGAAATAAAGGATTCAAAATTTAATACTGGTATAGAAAAGGCAATTTTTGTTATAGAGAGGAATGACAGTATGCCTTCCACCTTCCACGAATCAAAAGTATTTCCAAATTCAGTTATTGAATAATGTTTTTAAGGAAACTAAAATGCTCTAATAATTTTTTTGGGTATTTGAAATTTTATCTTAAAATTAAAGTGGACTTAATGATATCTGCATAAAAGTGAAATTACTTTTAGTTTTTCACTTTTAGACAGTAGACTGTAGACAACAAGGACTTCAATTTTCAAATAAGACTTCAAATACTGCAAAAAGCCATTACTATTTAAACAGCATCATTTAATTATTTAAATTTATACCAAAAACATATTCTACAATTTTTTAATATTCTCAAAGTATTAAATGGAATAAAAACGCATAAACGTGGATACAAATTTTTTTTTTCGCAGATATACAAACAAAAGTTTATATGAGTTTATACGAATTACATTTTATGCTAATGCAATTTTCCACATCACCAATTTAATTTTAAAATCCTTTCAATGTGTGGTACCTTCCAAAAATAAAAAAAAAACACAACATAATAACATAAAATGGAATGCTAATTTTTTTTTTTTCGTAATTTTGTACTTTTGCAATTTTCATGTCTGAAAATAACCAAAATTCAATTCATTCACAAAGCAATATACACAAAATTTCGATTTACCAATATATAAATTTCCATGGTTCATATAAAATTTGTATAAAATTTTTATGTGTATGATATGCAAAACGAGTGGAGATGTGACTGACAGAGAGTAAACATACTATTATCATTTTTGTTCACTTTTTTTTTATCATTTATATATTGGAAGTCATTTTCATAAAAATAATTTGAATTTCAGAACAATCACATCCGATTATCCTTGCTATCATCACACACAAAAAAACGAATATACTTAGTCGCAGTATCCTTTTTATTTGTGTTTATACAAAGTGAAGTGTAGTGTTACCGCAATTGTTAAAATAAATTTCCAGGATAATAAAAATAACCGAAAAATGATTATCATTACTAAAAGAACAGACAACAATATTTTTTTAGGGTAAAATATTATTTTAAAATGAAAATTAAATTTAAATATAGTAAAAGTTTCTTTGAAAATGTATTTTAAATTGAATTTTCAAAAAAGGATAACTAATACCATTTGAAGTTGTTTGGGTATAGATTTTACTTAAAAATTTACTTTTGATTGAAAATTTAGATAATTAACAAAACTTTTCGATTGATTTTGATGAAAGAATTTTATTAGATAAAAAGGAAAAACAATGAAGAAAACTGAAATGATATATGAGTCAGAGGAAACTTTTTAAATCTAAAATTTGTCAATTATAGTTAAAAAAAATATTAAAATAACTTTTTTCTTATTATGACTGACAAAGAGTAATGAACCATCTGACAATTTTATAATTAATGAATGAAATTCGAGAAAAAAAAACGTTAATATCACCCTAATAAATGTTAATATGTATAATAATAATTTTTCTTACTATTTTTTTTTTTTGTTCTGTTCAATTTTCCACCAAATTAAACATTTTGCTATCTAACAATTTGAATTATTATTACAATTAATCAAAACTATATATTCTCTCATCTTGGATATTCTTCGCATTATTCTCCCTCCTGTCTGAATTAAACATTAAAAGTATCCTTCTTGACTCCCAAAAGAACACGTCTATACGATAAATACGAAGCTCATTACAATTTTTGCAACAATTTTTCTATATATAGCTAACAAAATCATCATCATAATCATCATGCATTCACAATGTTCAACGAAATTTACTATAAAATTCTTCTAAAGGATATCTTCGACTTTCCTATAGTCCTTGCAACAATAAGAAAGAAAATTTTTGTTTGTGTAAAAATGTAATTTTTACTTCTACGTTTTGTTTTTTTTGGAAAAATAAAGGAGCACATAGTTCGACACACACATAGACACATTATTATAGATAATAAAAGAAAAAAAAGCAGTTAATTTTATTTTTATATTTTCTGTAATTTTTTCGCCATACTCTAAAAAGGGGAAAACGTTCAAAGGAAATTTCCACAAAACGAACTAAAATGTTACCAAACATTTTCACTAATAATTCTTAATACTTTCTATCACAATTTACATTTGTTTTTGGTATTCGTTATGTGCGTGTAGTGATATGATGGCCCGGATATCATCTCATTTTCGGGGTGTGACTATTTTCATGAAAGATATTCCTGCTGTAATAAAGTGTAATAAGGTGCCAAGTTGAAATCATACTTAGAAAAATATAATATACATTTGAGCTGATATAAAAAAATAGCTTCAAGGGTGCTAAATGATATACCAAAAAAAAAGCATTATAATTTATTTTCATTTCTTTTAGATTCAGAATTTTTGTAACACATGGCTAGCTCCACCCTTTCATCAATTTTGACTTTTATTCTCCCTTTTGTTTTGTAGATGGTTTATACAAAAACAAGAAAGACACAAAAATTATAAATGAGAATGAAATTATCTCGATTTTTTTTATCTTGTTTCTTTGCAGTTGTTACTGGTTCTATGATACTTTTTAATGTTTATGCTTCCACCAAAAAAAAAAAGAAGGAAAACTCTTAAAATATAGAAAATCGAGGTATATTTTTCCATAACAGACTAGACTTAATGGGGCCATATTACGTCTTGATAAGGTATATAAGGGCGCGTTTATTTACTGCGTTTAGTTAAAAAAGTGCGATGTGTTTATGTTTGTAGAATTTTTATGATGGGTTTATTAAGTTTTGGTTGACACCGAACCCTCTTCCAGTATCTTCTGTACGCTGATGTTCATTTAGTGAAACAACAGCAAGGAAAATTTCTGTGGCACCAAAGAAAAAGGGGGAATGAAAATTAGCCAATTTTTTGAATGTTAAAAAAAGGGAGTTCAATGTGTGATGGTTTTAAAATGAGATATCAAAGTTTTGAGTATGTAAAATAAAAATTATAGTAAAATGAAATTTTATATTTATTAGAAATGATGCGAACAGCACGTGTCAAAGATTTGTTGTGATAATTTCACACTTTTTTATTGACTTTTCTCTTAGTTGTTATCATCATACGCGAATAAAACGAGTATTATTTAAATTTTAGATATTACATTTTCTGTTTTGATTAGTTAGCGAATGATTCCTTTTTTTTTTGGTAAATATTGAAGGGTGCAATGATTTAGTGGGTAAGGTGGAACTGTCAAAAGGGAGTTTCTCAATAGGATTTTATGTATAAGTAATGAGTGATTAATTTTAATTGAAATATAAAGATTTAAAGATTTTGGAGATTTTCTAGTATATTTAAGTATACGACATTGAAAATAAATGAAGCATCTTTAATTTGTTTTTTTTAAATTAATTTCCTGATTAAAAATGTGTATAAAATTATAGTCTAAATTATATTGAAAATATTTTGACCTTTTAAATCAAAAATTACTTAACATTTTACATACAAAAAAAAAACATTATACAAATTTCATAATTTTAATTAGCAAATCGTTTTTATTTTTTTTCCAATATTAAAAACAAATATTTTTCTTCAGTAAATTTTTGTTTTTGTAAAACAGTAATTGGCTTATGATTAATTAACATTTATTCATCCATCATCATTCCGTTAAAATTTATAATTATTATTTTTGTATTTGTATATAGTTTTGTACACAAAAATTCCCATCAATTTAGTTAACAAAAATATTCATATAAGAAAACGTCAAATTCTCCTTCAAAACAAAACCAATTATCCAATAAAGTGGAAAAATGGATAAAAAAACATTATATAAAAAAACAGTAAAGTACATTTTGACTATTATAACCTTCACATTTCGATTTTGAAAAAGATTCTTTTTTTAAATCATAATTTTATTCTGCACTTCTTTTTCCTATCCATAAATCTTTAAGCCACTTGACTGAATTAAAAAAAAAAAAAATATTAATGATAATTAAAAAAAGTTTGTTCAACAAAAAAATTATTATGAATTTATCATGAAAAAAAAAAAGCATAATTATTAAATAATATAATTTTCAGTTATTTACACACAGGTAGGCATTAAATCTACAGTAGAAAAACAAAAAACCAGGTGGAATAATGATTGATGATTTTTTTTTTATTTTTGTTATGGTATAAATAACAAATTTTTCATTACGAAGACTGAAAAATTAATATGTGAGTTTAAATAACAATTAAAAATAATTTTGTTAACAACAAAAATCATTTTTTTGTTTTTTTGTCTGTCTGGTGTTTGTGGTTTCTTATTTTATTTTGACCTTGTTTTCCACATGGAAAAACTTTTGATATAAATAAATTGACTTAATTTTTTTTTTTTTCCATTATTTTTTTATTTTTTTGTGAAAAATAAAGCGAAAAGCTGATATTAAATTATAATAAAAACCATTCTTAAGATATTAATCTAAATCTGATATAAAATTGAAAAATTCATGGTAAATAAAAGAAGGTTATGCTATACCATCGGCTGGCGAGACAATAGAACAAATAAAAAGCATTTAAGAAAGACCAGAAATTGGCCATACATTGTGTTGGTTTTTGAAGCGCGGGAATGAATGTTTCTGGCTTGATAATCATATATACTCTATTCAATTTTATATAAACTGTCCGTAAAAAACTGTTGTCTCTGTGATTTTATAAACTATAAAATTTATAAAGAATTTCCTTTATGGAAACATTATAAAAATCAGACTTTTTGTTTATTACATTTATGGTGTTTTATCCTTTGCTAAGATCGATTTCAAACTTATCTTCATGTGCACATAAATTTCAACTATTTTTAATATGAAAATTATATTTATGGTGTTTTACGTCAAAATATTATTTAGAATGAGTTTTTGATATAAATTTCTAGTAGCTATTGTCAAAAAATTGAAAAATTAGTGATTCATGGTTTTGGTTATGAATAAGAGCTTATAGCTTAAATAATACCCGAGTATAACTCTGCTCAAGTGGAATATTTACTCATATACATTTGATTGAATATTTTTTATAATCATATTAAAGCAAGATTTATCAACAACTTGTCTTATATTTACATTATTAATTGATTAATTTTCTTTAGTCACGTTTTTCTGGGGACATCGATTTTAGGTCCATTTTCAGAATCCCTTAAATTATTATTGTAATACCGAAAATATCACATATCCTTATCAAATTTTCCATTATCCATATTATAATTTCTAAATTTTCTAAACAGCAATTTTGAAATATTTGCTATAAAATTCAAAATGTGGTACTATAGATTTTGTCGAAATGTACTCTAAACAAACTCCAATTTTTGTATAATTATATTTTTATTTTGTAATATATTTTTTGGTATGATTTTTGGTTGGATTCGGTATATTAAAATAAAAATGGTAACAAGATCTAAACCAAAAAACTACGACAGTAAATATAAAACGGACTACAATTCTACAAAATAAAACCAAACCATCAGCAAAAGAAATCCTATTTCAATGTGCAATTTATACAATATATATATATATATTTATATAGAGGATATTTTTGGGGCTATAAATTTCAAAAAGAGAGACAATAACAGCGAATATATCTTACCTGGCTGTCAAAATGTCGACTATAGCCACCTTGAAAAGCCTGGAGAATATAAAATATTTATAATACCAAGAGTTTATATTTTCTATATTATATATATTTGCTCTTTATAGAATGTTTCAAGTTTTGTAAATACAAAAACAAAACAAAAAATTGTCAAGTTTATGGTTTGGGATAATGCGAAGGTAAAATAATACAAAATTACACACATGTATGGTTAAATTATGGGGCCGAAAGGATCAAAATAACATTTTAGGGCGGACAACAAACATAGACCATAATAAAACTTCCCCCAAAGAGTTTTTTTATTTTTTATTTGCTGTTGTGTATAGTTTAGTTATTTAATGACAGTAAAAATTTTAGAATTTATAGAATTATGGTAAACAATATAATTTAAATACATAACCAAAATTGATTTTTCATATTTTATAACGATTTTGTAGAAAATATATTTTTATGGAAAGTAAAATAATAATTTTTACAAAATATTAAATTAAATTATTTTAATAAACTTATAGATTTAATTTTAAACTAAATTTTTAGACGAATTTTGTTCTTTATTTTACAAAGATTCACTATGATTCACATAACATTTCATTTGTTTTTCGAATTTTCATGTAATTTTTGTCCACTAAATTACTTTCCATATTAAATGATAGACTTTAAAGTGAAGCTGTGGAAAATATTAACCCACCACTGACAAATTTTTACATTTTTACTAATTTTTACATAATAATTATAAAATTTTTTCAAATCCATTTCAGTTTCACAATGTACTTAAAACTATAAAGTTAATTGACTTCATATTTTTTTCATAATTCAATTTGATATTTAAAATTATTTTTATATGACATATTTTCATCGTGAATTAAATCCTTGGACAGTATACACAACTCATTAATTGAAAATATAAAAATATATACGACTTATTATATTTACAAAGTAGCAATAATGTGTGCACCATCGTTTTGTTAATAAACAAATCCAAAATGACGACTACATTTTATTGCTAAAGGTGTTCGAAATTTTCTTTTCAATTTTCGAAAAAACATCATTTAAATTATTACTTCACCATTGATTTTGTCAAACCCACCACAAAAATAATAATAATAATTCAATAAATTTTTTTTTTTTTTTGTTTTCTTTCACTTTTACTTGCAATAATTTCAAAAAAAAAAAAAGAATTATAATAATTTTTTTTTGTTGACTGTTGCTTTTTTTTCTCGCATTTTGATATTTATTTTCTATTCCCCATTTATATAAAGTGTGGGACCTTACTTCTACATATTATTATGTTACATATTAAGCAACATAAAGTATAAAAATATACTTGTCCATGTGGTGCAAAAATTTATGCAAACGAGGCATAATCAACTATATACCCAACCGACCATACCCAAAATATAAGCAAAATCTCATTACAATTGAATCATTTTTCATCTGGCTGATGGTCTGGGTCTGGGTATTGTATACATATATTTTTTTTGGGGATATTTATGACCAAGAATTATACTTTATGTTACAATTTTTTTTTTTATGTTATGTTATTGTGTTGTTAAACGATGAAAATATATATAAAGAAAAAATACTTTTGAGATAGTAGAAAAGGAAACACAGTGTATACAAATAAAAGGAATACCAAAAAGTTAACCTAGAACTATAAATAAAAATAAAAATTGAATTGAAAATTTTATAAACTCTTAAATTGGGTGCATTTAATTCTATAGAATCTTATTTTTAGGGGGAGGTGGGGGGCAGTAAAAAGGGAGACATCAGAAATAAAAAAGAAATACTGAATTGAATAAAATATTTTTTTGGTGATTGTTCTGCTATTTTCGTTTTTTTTTTTCTGTTCTGTGTTGTGTGTGGTGGTTCTTATGTTGAAATTGCTAAAATATTCTTATGGATAATAATAACAATAATAATGATGGTCAGCAAATAGAGTAGGTGGAATCTGAATTATAAATTGTATTATTATTATTATTATTTTTTAGTCTTGTTGTAAATCAAGTCAAAAAATGAAAAGAAAAATATATAGAGAGAATTTGTGAATAATTGAAATCATTAAAAGAAGAATATAAATGTAAAAGTTTTGGTAAAGGGATGGCAACTAATTTCAAATATTAGGTCGGAAATATATGGACAGGTTCAAAGATTTATCGAGTTCAAATCGTTTTTAATATTTAGGAACTTAAAAATCTGTTCTTATTTTGATATTAAACGCAACTAAGCAATGTTAATGATAATTTTTCAGTGAATAACTATTCCGTTTATTCCTGCATTCCGAACAATTACGATCCACTATTAATTCACGATGACGTCTCTTATTAATATATTTCTTTCATTTGACAGTAAAAATGATATTTAATATATTATTTGTAATCTTTTCAGCTATAAGAACTAGAAATGTCGCCCCAGGGCTCATAGCTATCCCTATTTGATTTTGGATCCTTTACCTGCAAAAATTATTTTACTACTATTGAACAAAACTATCCTATATGTGGACCTCACATTTTAATATTGTTCTCAAAAGTACAAATTATTTTCTGGTCAAAACTCTTAACAAAAAAAATCTTCCATCTATAGTTTCAATCCTTAATTCCAAATTCTGTCTCCTTGCAAAATTATAAAAGGAGGGAAAAAAATAACTTAATTTCAATTCATATATGAATATTTTATTTTTCTTAACTTTTGATATATTATTGTAAAACTTTTACTGAACCAATTTAACATTATAATAATGGGAACTTAACCACATTATCCGTTTTGTCGTTATTTTAGTTCAAATCCACCCGCTTTCCCATTATTACTAAACAACAATGTTATACTTTATATTCATTTTAATAGATTAATATTATGATCTCAAAAATTACCGACAAGTTTTATGTTTATACTAGTCGTAGTTTTTCACATTTTAGTTAACTTAATGTGCTAATGGTGGAAATATTATTCTTTTCCAATCTCATATTAAATTATATATATAATAATATTTAAATTAGGAGTAAAAAGTTATAAAAAATTCTATTTAATTATTTTCTGACTGGTTTTAAGTAGATAAATTCAGGTGGCATTGGATTGCAGAATAATTTTTAATATTAAATAGTAAAAAAAATGAATAAAGATTTCATTATGAATAAAAGCAGCTTGGCATAATAAATTGAATAATAAATTTCTGAAATATATTTTATATGCAATAATCTTAATTTTTTTTAGTTTTTACATAAATTTAAATTATTATGCAAGCAGAAATTATTATTTTTTATACCTCATGTTGAGTTAAACATATTTGATAACATAATTTACTATAGACGCCACTGTGCTGGTCATCATGCTGGTATTATTTTTTTTTTTTTTGTAAATTTGAATATGTCCAAGTAAATAGGGTTGGATGATCTTAGATAATAATAATATTATGAATAATTTTTATAGTTTTCTAAGAATTTTAACCTTTCCAACTTGAATATTGAATTTGGAATCACTGAGTAGTCAAAACTTTGGAAGAAAATGAAGAAGTTAATCAATTATCTTCAGCTAATTGTTAAAATGTGCAAGTCGTATAAATTACCAATGAAATTTAATCAAATACTCCGAACTCCTTGATAAATAGAGTTTATTTTTCAGCAGGAAAATATTTCTAAAATTATTGATATTGTTTCTAAATTAAGTCATTAAAATATACTCAAGCTTTTTCAATCTACAAATTGAAGCTAAACTATATATCTGCCCAACCTTAATTTTACCAGCAACTCATTTGTCACTATACAGGCTTGACCTTATGTTCCCATAACTACCTGATTATTATCGACCGACCACCGAATAACACCAAAAAAAAAAACCAAAATTTACCACCAAAAATGAAGGTGAAAGTAATCAGAAAACAATACACACATAAAAAAAAACACCGACAATCAAATAATCACGTTTAATAATAGAAAGACTTTAAGTGCTTTTCAAATTGACCTGCACAGCAAGCTAAATGTTAAAAAATATATAGTAGTTGTATTTTTTTTTATAATGTAATTTCTGTGCTTTATAATCAAATATCAATAAATACCACTGATCTATAAAATTACCCATAACAGCACTGACAAATTTTATACATATTAATTATCTATGCCAAATCAATGAGACATTTTTAGAATCTGAATGGTTTTTTTTACTTGTTTGAATTAAATTTTCAGTCAAATACTCCAAGAAGACTTAAATAACGTCATCAATCTTTCATATACATTTCATTTTCTAGCACTAGGAGTGATAATTTCGATGCTATAATGATTACCAAAAACAGACAGGCAGACGAACAGACAAATAGAATTCAATAATATTAATTATTGTAAATATATCAAATTTTTATTGTATTTTATTGGTAATGCCGGGGGCAGAATTAGGTAAAATATAATATTTGAATTAATCTACCACATTGGGTGTTCATTTAAAACAAATTTTTTGACAGTTCAATTGGGCTTTACGGGAAGGGATTTCATAGAGAACAGTAAGGTTACCATATCTTTGAGTTTTGAAAATGATGTCGAAAAAAAGATTTATCAAATAAAAACATTTTTTTTTTGACATGCAGATGACATGAATGAAAATTTACGGTAATATGATAGTGTGAAATTGGCTGCTATTTTTTTTTTGGCATGGTGTTATTTTTAGTATTTTGATGGACGAATTATGTTTTATTATCAACTGGAAATATAATTTTTTTTTTCATGGAAATTTAATAATAAATTTATTACATAAAAATGTTTAAATAATTATTTGATGTTTTTGTTTTTGATTTCTTGTGGATTTAATGTAATTTTGTAATTGAACAGTTTTTGTGTCTATGAATTATGAAATTATAGATTAATTGGATTTTATACTGTGGCTTTGTGTAAAGTAGCAATTGTAAATTATGGGATTTTTTTTTATATATAATTTTAAGGACGGTGCTATGTTATTTTTTTGTGTGTACAATTTTGCATGGTCATTGTTTTAATTTCATAATAAAAATATTGATTAGATAATTTTTTGATGAGTTATGAAATGATTTTGTATCATAAACAAATTGAGGAGGGAATTTTGTGACTTTTTTTATACTAACACGTTTTAAGTTTGGCCAGTTTGAAACATAGTTGCAAATCTGTAGCAAAATTAACCCTTTGGACCCACATTTATTTGATTTTTTTTTTTTGCATTTAAAGCACATTTAATTATTTAGAAACTCATATACGAAAACTATATATTCTCGTATTCAAATGCGAAACTCATTCATAATACGAAATTTTTTTAGAGAATAGGTACGGTGACCATACGTACCACATTGTGTGGTACAGTACAACATTTTGAACATACATCCCACATTGTAAACTGTGCCGCATTTTGTACCACATTTAATTCGTTTCATTAATATTAAGATTTAATTCGATTTATTAATATATCGATTTTTAATTATTATTTCCAAACAATAATCAAAACTCAAAATCTTTAAAAAATCTATTTTTATAAAAGTTTCTAGTTTTGTTTACCGGGTAGTAACAGATATGAGATGGGTAGAAATGTTTCAGCATTTTGAGAGTGAACACGTTCCTTTTAATAACGTTTTAAAATTGGTAGAATATTCGTTGTGTTTGCCAGGTACAAAGGCAGCCACAGAGAGAGTTTTTTCTTTAGTTAGTAATATCTGGACTTCCGAAAAAACACAATTAACAGTAGAAACGTTAAAAGCAATACTGATTGTGAAATGCAATTTTTCTAATGATTGTGAAAGTTTTTATGGCAATATTATAAAAAATGATCAGATTTTGAAAAAGATAAATTCTGCCGAAAAATATCTGTGAATTTGAATGTTGTTAAACATTCAATTTTATTAAATTTTTTATTATTTAATTATATTATTTTGAATTTATTATACTGTTGTAACGGTATAACATATAACTTATGTTCTTTTTTATATAGTTAGTCGAATGAATTGTTGACTATTTTTTAATTTTTATTAAATTCAAATAAATTTATGTTCAAAAAATACATATATGTGTTTATATAAAAAAATATTTTTTCTGTACCACATTCACTTTCAACAAATATGGTCACCGTAGAATAGAGTAATTTGTAAGAGCAGTAGATTTTATGCAAGAATTCATTTATTTCATGAATATGTATATGATATTGGGATAACTTTATTTAAATATTGTCTCAGTTTCAATGACGTACCAGAACGTCATAATCGATTTTGCCAAAATAATGCATGACGTTCTGATACATCAAATGAGGTCAAAGGGTTAATATGTTTCCAGAATTTTTACATAAACTTGCCAATTATTAAATGATAGAAGGAGACATAAGGAAAAACCTTTTTTTCATACTTTAATTCACCCGAATGACCTTACTATTTGATATTAACCAATTTTCAGATTAATTAGAGCCAAATTTTCTCAAGTTTTGTATGATTAATGATTATAAGAAATTTAATTCCCAGATATTTATTAAAAGATTATTTTAAAAATTAAATATAGTTCTGAGGTATAATTGAATAGAAGTTTATATCATCTAGAATTTTCAAATTTCCTTATTTCTTTTAAATATTTTCCATCTTTAAAAAAAATTTCACATTATCAATTTTTGTTATTTTAAAAAAAAAATTCCACATAAACTATAATAATTTTTGTTTTCCGGATGTAATAAATAAATTCTTTAAAAAATTTTCTTTAATTTATATATTTTGTACATGGTAAAACATAGAAAATTTTCACATTGTAGTAATAATACCAAAACATTCCACAAAAAAAAACAAAACAAACAAAAACATTTTACTAAAATTTTGTAGATGTACCTTGTGTACCTTGTATAAAATCATTGTAATTATTATACAGCTACAATACAAAATAGTATACAAGTTGGTAGTGGTCAGAATGGCCATACTCAAGCTGGAATAGTTAAGCTGAGTATATAGTTGGTATGTCCTACAGACATGTACCTTGTATAAAATCATTGTAATTATTATATAGCTACAATACAAAATAGTATACAAGTTGGTAGTGGTCAGAATGGCCATACTCAACCTGGAATAGTTAAGCTGAGTATATAGTTGGTATGTCCAAGTTGGTACCTTGTATAAAATCATTGTTCAAGTTATTAGAAAAAATTTCATTTTGGATAATAATTCATAGAAACTAAAAAAACCAACCATGAAAAATATCATAAAAAAAAAAGCCCTAAATTTTCAAGTTGTATTGCATTACGCCAAAAGAAAAAAAAAACTGAGCACGTGCCATCTAAACGTCATTTGTCATTTACACAAAATTTTTTAGATAAAAATAAATTTCATCTTTATGAAAAACATTGAACCCTAAATTCCCTTTTTTTTTTAATTCAATTTATTTAAGATATTTTCGTGACTGCAATTTCATTTTTTCTGTTTGTTTTTTAAATTTTACAATTTTTGATAGGAAATTTATGTTTTCAATTATTTCCTTCCGCGAGCATAAAAAACATCAAACTATGAAAATCACAACCACTACAAAAAAAAAAGAAAACAATTAATTTGGAGTAGAATAGTTGGTCAAAAAAAGTTAATTATATTAACCGGAAATCAATTAAGTAATTAACCAAAAATAAAAACAAAAAAATTACTTTATATAAAAGAACATAAAAAAAAAACAACTTAATTACTAAAAAAAAAAAAAGTTAAAAAAAGAAAAATCAATTTCCTAAGCAAAATCATAAAAAGTTTTTTTTTGGTTTTTTTTTTCTTAGGTAAATTATGCGGGGCATTTAATCAACAACAAAAATAGTAAATTTTCGGGTTAGCCAGCATATAATTTTTTTGTTTTTGATGAAAATGATAAAGTTTTGGTTTTGTAGACGTTGGGAAACGTAAAAAGGTTTCAAAATCACTTTTTTATTGTATATATATATAAAAAAAAATAGAAAATATAAGTTAATGAGATTTTTTTTTTGCTTGTACTTTCGATTTGGTAAAATAAAAACCAAACAAAATTGTATGGAAAAGATAAAGAATTAATTTACGAAAATGATTGTTTTTTTTGTAACTATAAAGATTTAGGAAATCAATTTCTCTGGTATTTAGTTAAGTAAAATTTAATTGTTTTTAGTCACAAGACAGGAAATGTCTAGCAAAATTATATGAAAATAATTAATTTTCATTAATTTTGTAAAAAGTTTTCCTAATTTTCTTGCATTAAAATTATTGGATGCGTGTAAATTTTACTCTATTTTGATTGTATAATATGTTCTATTATTAAATGTGCCTTCTCTCTTCATATTAACATTTGTATATAGGTTAGCTGGTCACAAGAAATCCTTGTAAATTACACTATACCAATTAGTGTCCATATTTAATTATAGAAATTATATGAGTATATAGATAAAAAGTAAAGGAAGTCCTGTGAATCGAATGTTCAAGAATTCAGTGAATGTATTCGATTAAAAAATAGTTAGTAACAAACTATAATATAAAAACTAGAAAATTATAATTTTACCAGTGCTAAAACGAGTTAATTCTATTTTCTGTCATGTTTACAAACTGTTCACTGTATAAGTACATAAAGCATGACATTTTCAAACTCAAACATGATAAATATTGACAAGGTTTTGTACTACAAAATATTCGCTTTTAGTATTCTTCGGTAATAACAACAAAATTTGGTATTATCTCAATAATTAACCCTAAACCTTAAAAACAATTTTCAAGAATATTGAAGTAAAATTAAACATTTACAATATCCTTAAACGTGTACGCACACAAATAATAAAAGTAACTAAAAAAAACAAACAAAATTTCCATATTAAATTAATTTCAAATTTTCTTCATTTTGTTGTTGTTGATAATTTTATGCCTTCTAGTCACACAAATATCAAATTTCCTTATATATTTATAAAAAATATTCATTATTATTTTGTGTGTCTAAATTCTCTAACAATAATGTTGTTATATTCCAATTAAAGTCTTTATGCTTAAAAGGACATTTTATTTGTTAACTAAAAAAAAAAGCAAGAACGACAATTATTTTTTTTTTTGTTATCTAATAACATGAATTCATGTCAAAGATGAAAACCACTTCAATCTCAATATAGATTTTATCATACCCATATTTATATAAACACATATTATAATCCGGGCAGCATACATTGTTATATCACAAATTTTCTGTGCGTATACACAAAATTATTAAAACATATAACATGAAAATACTACATAATCCATAAAAAAAAAATCATATTTAGTATACATAGCATAAAGTTGAAACAATTAAACCTCCTGGTTTGATTCTGTCAAAATTTACTATAATTGTCAGTTGACAGAAACATTGAAACCCCAACCTTCCAAAATGAATCATTTAAATCGTTATGGTAAATTTTGATTTCAGTTTTATGAATAGCCGCCAGTGGGTGGTATATTTTATATGGAAAATGGGGTAGAATACTATAAAAGCTAAAATAATGATGAGCAATTTAACACTTTTTTTTGGCATAAAGTCCTTTTTTTAATTTGAGTATTAGCATTGCAACGAATCTAAAAAATACAAATTCTCCTCATTTTCCACCTCCGTTTGTCAATTTCAAATATATGTATGTATAAAAGTAAAACCATCAAATTTGCTTACCATTAATTAATATTAATGATTGTTTTTATTTGTTGACACCTTTCACTTTTAAATTATGATTGCGCGAATTTTAATACAAATAACAGTACTCCCACGATCTAATTACCGACCACCTATATTCATTGCATATAACAAACACATTTTTGACAATCACATCTATAATGGTGTTGGGGTAAACTGGGGGGCGAGCTAAAATATTATATAATAAAGGAAATAAATAAATGGTATTGGATTTTTAAAAGCAAACATTTTGGTATATGATGGGAAATGGGAGGCCAGGCAGGAGACTAACAAAAAAAAATTTTTGAGTTTGCATACCCATAAAATACGTTAACAAATTATTCATGTAGAGAGGAGTTTTTGTCAGCAGGATAATAATTTGTTGGTTTTTTTTTGTATATATTTAGAAAAATTTTCGTTTTTTTTTTGTGTGACGAAAAATCTATAACGATTTTCATTGACTAATTTTAATATTATATATTGAATGATTTATTTATTTTTTATTTATTTTATGTCATTTGGGTGGGACGGTTAGTAGGGTCGATAGAGGGCAGGTATAATATAAAAATATTTATAATTTGAGATTGGTTAAAATGATGATGGAATATTTATAAACAAACAATCACAAAAAAAAAAAAACGAAAAATGAACAATAAATATAATAGCACACGACAAATAAATAGAACAGGTGAATTTATATTTTGATTTCAAGGTAAAACAATTTTTTCGGGGTAATAGAAAATTATGAAAAAATAAATCGATTTGAAAATATGTCCTTGATTTGTTATTATTAATATTTGAGTAGGGGAATTTTCTTATAGAATTTATTATTATAGAAAAAGGTAAAGATAGAAATTATAAAATATTTATAAAAGGATATTAAAATAATTTTGATTTGACAAATATTTTTTTTAGATAATGGAAGAACAGTATATATTGAATTGAAATCAATTTTGATAAAATTTATTTAAAAATACTTAAATAATATTAATTAATTTATACTTTTAAAAAAATTATAGAAATTTTTAATTTTGAAAATTATTCATTTCACTTTCTGATTAAATTAATAATAAATTTCAAAATTAATCAAATTTTTCCAAAAAAAAATTTATCATTAACTTTTAATTTTTAATCGTATCAAAAAATTATGTTGAAAATCATACAAATTGGATAAATCATCACGAAATTATTAATAAACATTCTTATGATAATGAAAAATATGAAATATTAATTTAAATATAATTAATTTTTAGAATTATTTTTGATGATAATTTAAAGTAGAAATTTTGCTTAATGATAGAATTTTTCGAATTTGAATTCTCAGCAATATGAGAAGAGTTTTAATTATGGTTAACATTTCGGTATCTCAGGAAAAAATTAATAATAATTATTATAATTGAAATATATTTTAAATTACTAGAAAATATATTTTAAATTTATGAAATTGAACTAAAGAAATATTGGAATTTTTTAAAATATATCACAAATTTAATATTTTTTTATTAAAAATTTCAATTTTTATAAATTAAATATTTTATTACATTACCAAAAATAATATTAAAAAATTTTATACAACGAAGAAAAAATTGTAATAATAATTTTTCTACCACAATTTTATGGCAATTTATATTTAACAATAAATTTTTTTATCAATTTTCAAAATATTTTCATAATAAACATTTATTTTTTTAATAATAAAATATATATAAAAGGATTTCAAAATACACTTAAAACCCTCCTGCACGTCATCAAATTTTGTTATGATAAAAATATTTATGTAATGTTTTTTTTTTTTTTGGTAAAATTCAAAATTGGTTTACCTTTGCTCCAATAAATATCCTTTCAGTAATAAAAATCTTTAAAAGCTTAAATTATTATATTAGACAATTTACACATATTACGAGGGTTAAGCTGAAAATATTTCAATTTTATTTAATTTTTGATTAATTTTGTTGTATTTAAAGACGGTTTTCAGTTGAAGAAAATTGATTATGCCACACGAACGCAAAATACTTTATAGTGGAACTCAAAGATCCAGCTATACGTCTAATAGCTTTAGTCGTGCGACTCAATTAATCCTACACAAAAAATCAGTCATTAATACTTTGACGATTAGATTTTATTGAATAAAATTTACACTGGGGCCTCGGTTTGCGTCGTTCATTGAGACCGTCATCGTAACTGACTTTTTTTTACAAAAATTAAACAAATAAAATATGTGGGAAATTTACTGAAAGTTGGGAAAAATCTTAAACAACACAAAAGGAAATTTTTACGACGCAACATTGAAATATCAAATATCGAAAACGACGCAAACCGATACGACAGAAATCGAGGCCTCAATGTATTAATATTAATATTTTAATCAAATTTTCCCAATATTTTAAAAGTTAAACCTATAAATTACTATTTTATAAATGATATCTTATTCATCTTACCACAATTACCACAATATTTTTATACCGCCATCGTAATATTTCCATTAAAATAGAATTTTCCATATTTTTACTCTATAATTTCCTTTATATATCTATATGAAAAATTATAGGTAATTTTCTTCTTTTTCTTGAAGATTCTTCAAAAAAATATATATATATATATTTTAATATAATTTCATGATTTTAACTTTCGTAGGCAGTAAAGTAACTAATATGAGAAAAAACGACACACAAAAAAAATTTTGATTTCGCGAGACTAAAATGTTAAAAGTAATTGACGTTAAAAGCTTAAACCAAAAAAAAAAAAACGAAACGAAAATACCATTTTCTTTTGAAAATATAAATTTTCTTATCATATCAATAAAAATGAAAAGCATTAATAAAGTAGAGTAGAGGGCGTGGGGTGGTTTTTGTGGTAAACTCTCTACTTACTTTCTATTAGATCCAAAAAAAAAAATATATATATATTCTTAGAATCAAAATTGAATCATGTGGAAAATTTTAAGTATACACAATATAACATATTTTCTTTTTAAAAATAAAATGAAAAAAACTGAAAATATTATACATTTATTAAAACATATACACTTATGATTTTATTATAATTCAGAAAAAAAATTGTGAAAAGCTTTTTTTTCACCAAAATAAAAGAAATGTTAAAGAAAAATATTTATAGAGGAAATAAATTTTCTTGTATGATGAAAAGTGAAAATTTTCTTATTTTTTTCTTTTTTTGTGTGTGTGGGACGACATTGACTAAAAGAATTTCTGAGAAGTGAAATTAACTTGTTCATTGATGTGAATCATTTTTTTTTTTGTATGTGGTTTAATGGAAAATTATTTTGTTTGGGGTGGGAAATTAGGGGGATATAATAATATAATTTATATTTTTCTGAAAATTTAATAAATTAAATAATATTGTCAAAATTTATTATATGATTTAATTAAAAATACATTCAGGAAATTATAGAAAATATTAAAAATTTAATAATATTTTGATTTTTTTCTTAAAAAATGAATTTTAGGATTTTCTAATTTTCAAAATTTTCTTTTGAACAGGAAAATATTATTTATTCTTATTTTTTTTTTTTTTGATAGAATTTATTATTTATGGTCCTTTAGCCCAGTTTGGACCATATTTTCGTGATAGGTGAACAGAAATTATAATCCTAAACTTTGTATTAAATTTCTACTTTTAAAATAATCTATAAATTATGAATGAATCAAAGTAATCCCAGTCTAAATTTGAACGAATCAAAAAATTACATAGAATTAGCAAAAAAAAGTTTATCAACTCTTTTTTAAATGAAAAACTGAACACAGTGCGAAAATTTGTAATGAAATTTTTGGAAATTCAATTACAGAAAATTATCATTTATAAATCTTCTGGAAAATCCTTAAATCTCTGATTGCATTAATAGTAAAATACAATATATCATTTTGCACCCTTCATTTCATATTGTAGCAAATTTGCTACAAACCATTTTCATACTGCTGAAATTTTTCACATACTTTATTTAACTATTATAGTTAAAAATCGCAAATATTTAAATATTTAATGAAAGTTTTAATTAATTATTTGGTTTGTAGAAATTTTGCTACAATATAAAATGAAGGGAATAAAACCTAATAAAATTTCTTACCTGTTTTCCTCATATTCGGAAAATATAATTATATATAAATCACCGAATAATGAAAAGTCAATTAATTTCCAAATCAATATTTTATGAAAATTATTTAATTACAGATAATTTTTGTTTTGATATTAATAATTAAAAATTTATTTACTTAATTCAATCATGTTTATTAAAATAAAATTAATTAAATTATATTTTCCCCAATTTTCTTATATTATATAAATAAATTTCATTAAAAATTACATAAATAAACAAAAAAATTTCACAATTGAATTTCAAATAATAATAATAAAATACAGATAAAATATTTTTCAATTAATTTTTTATTATATCCATTTAATTTAAGTATAGATTGTCTTTTTTTCATTTCTGAATGGTGATTAAATAATTTTTAATTAACTTAATTGATATCCTCCATACTTCTTCAATATCTTTTTCTCGGTCTGCATTGGAAATGTAGAAGCTTCGACCATTCCACAATATCTTTTCGTTAAACAAAAGACATTTTCTAATTATACATAGTTAAAATTCTTTCATTATTTCACAGGGAAATCGTCCCTAATCGTTTTTTTAGAAGACAACATCGTGTTTTCTAAAGAAAATTATTCGCCCTCTAAAAATTATCCTTGCAAATATATACAATTTTTTTTTTATGTACCTCCAATTTGTAACGTATAAAAAGAAATTGTCCATTTTTGTTCGAGAATTAATCCCCATCAATGTTTTTTTTTTTTTAAAAAACTCTCTCACCCCCAACCGAAAAATAAAATAAAATTATATATTTTAAGTCCTTAAAGAATAATTTAAGGAAAAATTAAGCAACCAACAAAAATATAAACAGCAGGACATTTTTTTTTTATCTATATACTTTCTTCCACTGAAAAATGTTGATTATTATCGATCCATTTTTGCCAGGAGAGACTTTCTTAGACTTGAATTCATTTCCATTTATAATAAGTTTGATAAAAAAACAAGTAAATGGTATACAACGAATTATACTATGAATAGAATTTAATTTCATTTGTTGTGTCGTCCTTTTTTTACAGTACAACCGCCTTTAAAGTGTCAAAATATTCACTGTTTTTTTTTGTTCATTTTCTTTATTCCCAGAAGTCATTTAATTTTATATACGTAGAATAGAAAATGCAAATAATTTTATATATTTATTAACATTTTCTTCGTCTTTAGTTGAAAATTTTCATTCTAACGTTCATTACAAAGTAAAATTATAAATATGTAAAAAAAACGAATAGAAATATTTTTTATCTTATAATTTAAGTCACAAAAATTTCACCTTTAAAGTCCTGTCTATGTTTGGTATGTAATTTTATTCAACTTCTTTTTTAATTTCAGGAATATCTTTAAAGAAATTTTCGATTGCTTTCAATGACAGAGATATTTAAATAATTATCTTGATAACAAAATTATATTTCCAAATTTTAAGGATTATAAATAATTTTTAATACTAAATTATAGGACTTTGATGATATCTACAGGATAAAAATTAATTATAATTAGTTTTTAGTCCACTACACTTCGAAATTTCTAAAAAAAAACTATTACTTAATTTTAATTCTGGAGATGTTGAGTAGGTAATAAATAAAATAGGACATACATTTTTTTTCTTGGCTCAAGAACCGGAAATGGACCGGGGCCTCTTCAAAGATCGTTTGACAACATTCTTGTATTAATTAATGTAATTAATGTAATTGTATTAATGTAAAACTAGTTTTACAAACTTTCCGAAGTTTGGTTCCTTTGCCAACAGCTTATCTGCATTACCAGAAGTTACTAATTTCAACTACAGTTCTGCATCATTTCTTGACCATTTTTGCCATATTCATATCATTAAATTGTACCACCAGGCAGAGTGTACTTAGAAAGTTATCGAGGCATCGGTTATTAATCGAACCCTGGACTAAATCTATTAAAAATTAAATTAAAATATCGTATTGACTTCTTTAAATTTAAATTAAATATTATAATTTTACAAGCCTAATAATAGTTACAAAATTCTTACCACAGTACAAGAATAATGAAAATAATAAAAATTTATCAAAATTTTAATCTTTTTATTCATTAAAATTTAGAAATCCTTTATGGAATTGAAAATCCTAAATTGCTTAAGGTACACCAATTAAGGGATTACAAAAAGGAATAGAAAATTTTACAAAAACTTTTTAAATCAAACAATAATTTTATTGCGTCACGTAATTTTTCTTTTCTGTATTAAATTCCTTATAATGATTTTTTAATCTACCAACAAAAAAAAAAAGCATATACCAAAAAAAAAATAGGACATAAAGTTTCTGTTTTTATGTTAACATAACCTAAAAACTTGTGTATATGCAAATTTTTTATTTTTGTTACTTTCGTTAAAATTAAATTAGTTTTTTTTTTGGTTTAACCAGGATGAAAAATATATTTTTAATACATATAAAAATTTTCGTCCTTTTTCTATTTTCCCAAAAAAAAAAAAAAAACAGAAAAAAGCATATGTTTCCAACAATTATGATTTATATATTATTTACACGTGCTAATTTCACTTTTTTTTTTTTGCTGTTTTACATTTTTCGTCCTTGTATACATTACATGTTAGCATAACTTTTTATGGTATATTTTTTAGATTGAATCTGATTTTAAATAATAATAATAAAACAAAAAAAAATAGTCCTTGCATGCACACATGTTTTCTAGAAAAGAAATTATTTTAATTTTTTTTTTCTATGTATAAATTACCTTTAATGTTGATTTAATTTATTATGTCACATAATTTATTTTAAGGATTTAAAAAGACATAAAAATTATTTTGGAAAAAAAAAAAAAATGTGCCAAAACTTTGTCCTTGTTTGTAAAAAGTTACACAAACAAAAGAAATGTTTTTTTTTTTCCAAAATGATTTTTTAAATGATTTTTATGTTTTCCGAAACTTTTCCCCAAAACAAAAATGCAAGGAAGAAAAAGTTCTTTTTCTATGGATTCTCGAAAAGAACCTTGTGTAATAAACTAAATTAGATTTTAATAATAGAATTTGGTATATAAAATTTATTTATCCTAAAACTCATTATTATGAAATTTAGTATAAATACAAAAATTGAAAAGTTTTGGAAAATGTTTCTTTGATAAATCTTTATTTAATGTTGACAACAGGGTTAAGTTTTGGTTAGGATGGAATGTGGGTACGATTGAAGGGTTAATACTATTTGTAATAAAAAGCAGAAGATTATATTTAAGATTCTATTTACAAATTGCAATTGTTTAAATTAATCTAGAGATAAGATTATAAGTAATTTGGAACAATTTTTGGTAACATATCATAAATTTTACAAATTCAAATTTCTCAGACAATTAGAGAGATTAATACCATACGTTTTTTTTTCAAAAATTACCTCATCTTCTTCTTAAATTACATCACTGAATGATAATGTTTTTTTTTTTTTTTGCTAAAATGCGTTAAAGGTCCAGGGTTTTGAAATTCAAGTAAATTTGCAGTAGGCCGCGTTCATAAACGCAGTATGATCGCAGTACTGCAATGTTTTTATTCGTTTTTATGGTAGTTTAATAATCAACGAGACAGCAACCAGTCGCCAGAAGGAGCATTGGTTAAGCTAAATTTGTCTACTTTTCACTGTCTCGATAGTCAAAATACCAGTATAAAGAATTAATACATTGCAGTACTGCAATCATACTGCGTTTATGAACGCGGCCAGACTCTTAAATTGTAAATTTACAAAATTAAAACGTTTATTTAACACAAAATTAAAACATTAAAATATGTTATAATAAAATCAAAAAAGTTTTTCCAATATTATTTTTTTAAAAATTCACTTAAAATCCTTAAATTTTATCTTATTTCTAAGGATTTCTTTTTTTGCGATTATTCTATAAATTAGCATTAGAAACTTTTTAAATATTACTTAATAATTTTTTTTTTACAATCTCATTTCTCTAATAACTAAAAAAAAAAAACTTTTCTCATTTTAGTATCAGCTACAAAAAAAAAATGCACAATTGCTTCATTAAAAAATATTTTAAAAGTTTACTAAAAAAATTTAATATTTTAATGGATCCCATAAGTAAAAAAGTTTAAATTTTTCTGTAACAAATTATAAAGTTTTAATTTGATTTACAGAAGGAGAAGCAAAAAAAAAAAAAAAACAGACACAATTTAGAATTAACGGATGATTAAGTTCAATATTTATTTTTATTTTTAATGTCCTACATAATTTTTTTTTTAAAGTTTTTTAAAGTTTTTACCAAAATAATTTAGAAAAAAAAATTATAATTATTGCCATAAGCTTAAGTAGAGAGACTTTAATATATTATTTGTCTAATATTTGATGCATGAAATTAAAATGATTTCTGCACGATTGACTAATTTCAATAGAATAATTTTTGTTTGCATTATCTTTAAAAAAATCCTTTTTGAATGATGGCTAGTTGAGGAAATATTCGCCTCTTGAGAAAGAAATGACCTATGCATAAAGTTATATTCATTTTCAGTTTCAATCTAATCAATTTTAATGATATTTTAAAACTTTTCGTGAATTTATGTAAATTAGTAAAGTTATAAGGAATCACGAAAATTGTTGAAAATTCAAAAGGAAATAATTAAAAAATTACTGGGAAATTTTTCGAAGAGAGTTTTAAAGCTAAGTAATAAATTTAATAATAATTAATTATTCTAAATAATAATTAATTAATAAGTTACAAATTAATTATTATGAATAATAATTAATTTCTGATTGAATTTATGATTTCGTGTTATCAATCTGTTTTTTAATATTTTAATTATGCTCCTAAGTACATTAAAGGACCAATAATAGTCCAATTTTGTAGAAATCTTTTTAATTTTTATAACTTTTTAATACTAATTTTAATTTAATTATGAATCGAATTGTGAATTTTTTTATTCTTTCATCTTAAAAACATCACCAAAAATATTTTACAAAATTATAAACGATATAATTTCTTTTTTCCCCCTTCTTTTTTACAATCTGATGATTCGAGATTGATTTTATTGACCTGCTGGGGGTGTGTGCATTTAAGGATAAAACTAAACACTTTTCTGCATGAACGAATAAAATGTAATACGGAAAAATTAAATATATATAAATACTTTCAATCAATGTAATAAATATTGGTATACAAAAACTTATTATAGACTTTATCGTATTTTACTATAATAATTCTGAAAAATTGATAGAGTGACCCCAACCGACATTTTAACAGAAACGAAAAGAAAATAAGAAATTGGAATTTATTTACTTTTTTTTATGATATAAAACGAAAAAATAAAATCTAATCTTGATTTAATGGAAAATTTCTATATTACATAACAAAGTTTAAGTCACAAAAAAAAAAGGATATTAAAAAGGAAATGATTGCATGACGTGTGTTTTCGAGGTTAAATTTCATTTCTTTCTATAAATAAGAATTTTTGTTTATTTCAAGATAAAAAATTGATCAGTTTTTTTTAACCTCTTTTATGGGATTTCCCTTTTAATACTATATTTATTTATATATGTAAGTATGTCCTTTTTTTTATCAGTTGATTAACTATTGTTAAGATAAATTAAATCGAATAAAAATTTGATTTTTTTTTTATATATTTTTAGTCATATTTAACAATTAAATTATTTTTACATAAATATTTGAAGATAATCGAGTAGAGGGAAGTTCTGATATCCTGAAATATCCCCCCAAAAAAAAAACTACTTTCAAATAATCTCAAAAATGATTTTTTTTTTAAAAAAAGAACATTCAATCATTTTTTTTTCGCTGACATTACAATCCCAATTGTTACGAAAAAAAATACTCCTATATTTTGGATTTGTTCGAATTAAAAACATGTTCCTTTTTTGTAATGAAATTTACAACCACCAACAAAAAAAAAATATATCAAATTTAAATTTATTCTGAAAACGTAGACAATAATCTTCAATATTCCTATTTTTTTTTTTAGGATCAATAAAATTGATGTCTCCACAAAAGTAAAAATAACTCACCAGGAATTACAGACATTATCAAAAAAAAAAAAAAATTGTTATATAATTCAAATCACGACATCAGGAAAACAAACAAACAAACAAAAAAATCTAGGTTTTCCTCTTCCAATCAGGAAGTATAGTAGCAGTAGGGAAAAAAAACGTGCAATAACATGAATATAACGTCGCCATTTTTTATATTTTACATTTTTGATTCGTTTTTTTATCCTTTTTTTACTTGAAAATAAAAATATTATAAGATGAATTTTTCTACGATACCCACAACAATATTAAACTTTGAATTTTCGACCTTTAAAAAGTTGAGGTAGAAAAAAAATTGAATGTATAACCAAATCTTTTATGGTAAATATAGAATTTTTTCGTCTGTTAAGGGTGCGACTATTTTGATAACAGATTTATTTATTACTGGATATAAGAAGATTTTAACCAATGCTCTTACTTTTGACATATTTGAATTGATATTTTAGAGAGGCGTTTCGTTGACTGTAATATAAGGTATTACAATATTTGGAAATTTGATACGTATACCTATAGTCAATGCTCTGATTCAATATATAATAGTGAAAATATTTTTATTCACCATAAAGTTTACCATAAAATTTTGCAGTAAACTTAATTTAAGCAGTACAATAATGGTCCATACTTTGAGGACAATATATGAACTACTATTTCAAAATTGCTTAAAAGCTGAGGCAGTTATTGTGCTATCACAAATTTTCAGATTGAGATATACTCATATATCTATTATAGAAATGACATTTTGAAGCCATGTATAGTAAGATCCAAATTCTCTACCATTAAGCAAAAGGTCATAATCAATGCTTTTATATACCCAAGTGAAATTTTATGACATTTTTCGACAACCAGAAGACACTTAGGACTCAGCTTGTCCCGATAGATCCAAAGAGTAGATCCAGGATCGCTGTCGAAACAAAAGTATCAAAAAAACTTCTAACAGAAACTGAAGAAAAGTAGTTTCGAATTATTTTCTTATCACCTACCAATGAAACACTTCGACTTTTTTTTCCTTATAATAAAATGATTTCAACATTTTATTAAAATAAATATGGTTTTTTTTATGTTTTTTCAATCTATAAAAATAAAAATGAAACTACAAAACTTTATTTTAAGTCACAAACATATAAAAAGCGATTTGCCATAACAAAAATAAAAACTATCAATGATGTCTGCAACATTAAAAAAATTGTGTGCAAGTGATTTTTAATATTAAAATTTTCAAATTTTTTTTTCTACTTTTATTGCGGATACCATTATTATTTACATTTTCGAATTTTTCTCCCTATAAATATTTTCAAACAACAATTTTTTTTTGAGGTTAACGAAGAAAAAGGTCTCATTCTATGGGACCAATATAAAAATAAATATTAAAAATATTCCTTCAAAAAAAAAAAAAAACGAACAATTGCAATTGAAAAGTTTCATTTATTTGCCACCCTATACACACACACAAAAAAAAAAAATAGGAAAATTGAAAAATTTCTATTTTTATTATAATGTCAACGAAAATAGTGATGACATTAATACCATAAGCGCATTATAATTTTTTTTTCGAGATATTTCCCAGGATTAAAACAACAACAAATTTGAAAGAAATAAAATCAATAAAGGACATACGGTATCATAATAAAAGGAAAATGTATACTTAAAACATAAAAAATTTTATTTTCCAAAAAAAATTATTATGTATTTTTATTTTAGTTTATTTTTCGTAATTTTAAAACTTTCTCGAGATAACGAAACAAAAAAATGGTTATAAAATTTAATGATTTTCGTCTATCCCCGAAATAGTAAAGAATTTTTTTTTAAGCCTTTCGTCTGCGTCATTAAAGGAAGAAAGAGAGACTATTATAAAAATCCTTAAGGAATATAGCAATTCCTTTTTTTGTTGTACTGAAAATTAAGTGTTTTTATGTTTTGCCTGTGCTGTCTATGAAAAAATCCCTAAAGTCTATTACTATAAGAATTAAAGAAAACTTTTTCTCTATATAACACTAAAATTGCATTTGATTAAATCCTTATTATGATGTTTTGTATAAGATTTTAAGGCTTTTCCGTAAGGACTTGAATATAATTTTTTTTTTTTGAAAATATAAAATTATATCTACGTATACATATATGTTTCTTAATGTTGTATATATGCCTGGTAAATTATGTAATTTGATGAAAGAAGATATATATGTAGAGAGAAATTCTTATTTTTGTTCATTATGTCTCGAGATGGTATTAGAAAAAAAGGATTATAAAATATATATATTATTTTTTTGTTAATATAATTTAATTACGAGTACTTTACTATATACTCGTATACAGGAATTAATATTATAGTTAAATTATTTCAATAGTAGTAAACATGTTAAAAGTATTATATATTATATTTTATGTTTGTATGAAAATAGAAGAAGATTATTTAATTCTAAACATGAAAATTATATTGTAAAATATAATATCTTGTTAATAAATTTTTTAGTTATATATATATTTTTATATAAATTGTCGAAATTGTTTATTCGAATTTATGATTAAATGGGATTTTTTTTTTTAAATAAGATTAAATAAGAAATTGAATTATAAATTATGTAAATTTGATTACACAAGGAATGGTAAAATTATTGTAAATTTTATAAAGCTTTTATAATATATTTTTGTTAGTGCAAATTTTTTAAGGAATTAAATCAAAAATTCATAGTTTAGAACAATATTCTATAGGAAAATGTACCCAAAGATCTATGTTATATAATAAATTACCTTAAATTTAATAGTAAATTCAAAAATTCAAAATTTTTATAGTCAGAAATTTTCGATTTAATGTAGGTACTATAGTTTTAAATTGTAGTTGAAAACTGAAATTCGGATAATTGATTTAAAGTTAGCACCCACAATGACATAATACTCCGTTTATGAGGATTTCTTGTGACAGACAGTAAGACACTTATATTTTCTATTTAGTTAGAGAATTTAAGAAACAAAAATATAACTAAAATATTTCAACTGGTTTAGTAATATAGACAAAAATTTACAATTTTTAACGAAAAAAAATACTGTAAATTTTACAAATTTAAAGAAAAATATTACCAAAATTTTTAATTTTATTGTTTTTATATACGTTAAACTATAATAATATTAGACTTCCAATAAATTTGCTACATAATAAAATGAGAAAATTTACTAAAATGTGCGAAAATATATTTCGCTTATAAAATTCTTGCCTGCTATTAAATGTTGCTATTAACATTTTCGTTTTTATAATTATGAATATTTTTATACATTAAAATTTTTAAATTTTATTTATCATTTATATAAAATCCAAGAAAAAAGAAGATCCAATTAAGACTTAAGGACTATTTTTTTTCTAGAATTTTTATTTATAATTGTAATAACGACTTTCGTTTAATACTAAAACTATAATAAAGATTTTATATTTATTTATTTACTCATATATTAACTACATTTAAATGTAATAATAATGATTTTTAATTGCATAAAAATCATTTTGTATTTGCCATTAAAAGTAAATTACATTAAAAAAAAAACTATGCAATATTTTCTGTAACTTTGGCTTCACCTGCAAAAATTCACAGTTGGGCATTTCACAAAAACAAAAATATATGTTTTCTTGTAACTCTTTTCCAGCATAAGTAGTCAAAAAAAAAAATGATTTTAAGAACTTCTTTTAACATTGTCTGGCGAGGTACAAGGAATTTTTTTTTTGCATTTTCTTAGCCGCACCCGTGAATTTCTGTACTTTTTTGATCAACAAAAAAAATTATTTCACACAAAAATCTAAATTTGTTAAATTTATTATTTTAAGTATTTTTATTTTATTTTTTTTTTTTGTTACAAGTACAACACGCCTTCATATTAAAATTAACAACGGGAGGTCCATTAAAATGTTCAGTGCCATTTTTGCTATGAAATTTAGTCGGCGTACAAAAAATTAAAAATTGTTTTATGAAAAAAAAATTATATGTTTTAATGAAAAATATACAAAAAAATCGATAAAACAAATATTAAATTGTACGATTTTATTTTTATTTTATTATTTTTATAGGATTGAAATTTAATTGATTTATTGTATTGAACTTTATGCACTATGGGAGAGAATTATGATGCAATTATTTGGATTGGAAAAGATTTAAACAAAAAAATCTTAAATTACCTATAATAACTTTAAAATTTATGTAATTTAATATGCATAAAACATTTATTAATTATTGGTGTATTGAAAAAATCCTATATAATTTAAACTGCAAGTGGATTTTAAATAAAATTTTCACTATGAATTTTGTGCTTAAAAAAATCACAGAAAATTAATTATCGTTTAATTTTGAATTAATATTGAAATTTTCAGATGAAAATTTCTATCAAAATAAAATTGTTGATTATTTACAAACAAAATATATTTCATCAGAGTTTTAGGGCCTCAATTACCTTTTATATATTTCCATTTGATATTTTCCATAAATTTTGTAAATTATTGAAGATATTCAATTACAAGATTTTCCTTGCAAAATTTATATATACTTTTCTTTATTAATTCTAAATTTAGTTGTACAATTATAATTAAAATTTTATTTATACTGACATTTTCGAGACAGTAACATAATAATAATATAAAATTTATATATAATTTCTATAACTTTTCCATTTATGGTAATCTCTATACTGACATTCTTTCTATATATACTTCCACTCTATCCGACAATATAAAATTAAAAACATTTCCTATTCGACAATTTAAAAAGAAAAAATTTTTTCTATTTAAAGGGAAAAAAAATTAAATTCTTTTAGAATAATTTTATTGACAAACAATGGTTTTCCTTGACTTAAAAAAAAAATTGAAAGATCTTAATTAATGTTCCATGGCAATGTTTTTGAGAAATTCCTTTTTTTTTTGTATTCTCGAATGTCTTAGAATTTTCCATTTTTAGATAACTAAATTTAAATTTCTATATACAATAATATTATTAAAAAAGTTGAACACTGCCCCCACAATTAAGTAACCAAAAAAAAAAAAAATAAATCAACAAGGAGGTTTTTTATATAAAAAAAATAATAATATATAAATTGGAATTCAAATTGCGGAATTTATGTGTCTCACCATTTTAAGATATTTTCCAAAAAAGAAATTCAGATATATTTGCAGGCCAAATTAGGCTTTTTATGTTTTGAATTAATCTTAAAGAATATTTAATTAAAATTCATTTACCAACTGGGAATAGTATTGTCGAATAGTATTATACTATTCGACAATACTAGTATTATACTCTTCTCGGATATTGGAATACTATACAATACTATAATTTATGATCCGGTTTATATACCGAATAAGTTTACATATTATGGTAGTTAACAGTCAACATGTAGATTACGATTTATATAACAGAAAATCAACATTTTCCAAGTAGGAATTCGACAGTTAGTTAATAATTAACTAACAAATAATAAAAATTAAACTAATATTATTCGCAATTTTAATATAGTTTAATAGTTTAATATATAAATGAATAAAATTACTTTAATTTGCAAGGATTTAGCTTTTATTTGAAATGTCAAAAGACTAATTTAAATTGTAAAAAGACTAATTTTGTCTGACAATCTGAAAATTTTCTTCATTGACTGGAGATATAATGATAATGGCCACAATATTATTAAAAAGCATACGATGGTAAAATATATTTTTAAAAATATATTGAATGAATGGGCGAAATTATTATATTGTCTATCATTACTAACTACGAGTGCCACCATGAATTCTTTTTAACTTCCAGTTTTTATATTTATTTTATTTATTTTTTGGAAAAATTCTGAATGGAATTTTCTATATTCGTTTTTCTCCTTCTTATGTTTGTTAGTGAAAA
The DNA here is from genome assembly GCA_949752835.1 of Empis stercorea. Classification (NCBI taxonomy): domain Eukaryota; kingdom Metazoa; phylum Arthropoda; class Insecta; order Diptera; family Empididae; genus Empis; species Empis stercorea. The sequence continues at coordinate 54,851,494 of OX457087.1, read as the reverse complement.
ACTAAATATTTTCTTTTATGGCTTTTTCAAAATATATGGGTGGCTTTTTTTTTATCATAAAAATTTCGAAATTATTATGGGCTTTCTAGACGTGTTGAATTTGGAATGATTTGAATTTTTATATCGGCTAGAATTTAAATTTGTTAAAAAGAAATTTTATTTTGGAACTTTTTTATAAGATAATAATTTTTTGGAATTATTATATTTAATTTCTTTAAATTCGAAATAATTTTCAATTTTTTTGAAAATTTTGTAGCTAAAAGAAATATTCATCATAACCAATGAATATGTACTATAATTATTAGAAAGAAATATTTTATAATTTTCACTTTTAAATTTTCCATTAATCTAATTACTTTGTCATTTAATATTAATTTAAAATATATATTTTTTAATATTAAATTTCGTGTTTATACTGTCATTAATTTTATATACTAATTTTAATAAAAAATAAAACAAACATTATTAACCTAACAATTCCATTAAGAAGTCTACTAAAAGTAATAATAATTTTTAATTTTTAAAATTAACAACAAAATAATAAACTTTTAAATTAATGAAAATACAATTTTTCGTTATAAACTTTCCCTGTTAAACATACATTTATCATAAACATAATTAAGGACATATTTAAATCACGCGAAAATTTCTCAACACATACATTATTTATCCAGCAAACAACATGTAATGAAATAAAAAAAAAAAACGTATTAATAAATAAAAGTCCTTATAGAAAAAGAATTAAATTGCAGGTAAAAATAAAATGTATTTGAAAAAAAAAAACAAATTTACCATGTAATTGCATAAAATCATATAGAAAGTACATTATAAAAATATATACATGTAATTTTCAAGGTATATAAAAGGATATTTCTCTTTTAAAACGTAGCTTGTTAATTATCGCTTTGTAAAACGCAATAGCATTTTTTTTCATTATTATTTGAAATTTTCAAAGTGCAACAAACAACACTGTTCTATAATTTTGTGGTCTAAATAAGGAAAAACCGTGATGAAATTTCCAATTAAAATAAAAATTATAATAATATAGGTTTTAAGTTATATATGAAAAATTGGAGGGTGTATTGGGTCAGAATTTACACTTAAATTAAATTAGATTGGTCAGGGACGGCAGCCAAGTTTAGGCAAATTGAGAATATTTAAAAGCATAGACACTGGTAGACATATGCGATATTTTAATTATAAAACATTTTGTGGCAAATGGAGATTAACCACTTTTATTGTCAAATCTTTGTGTCACCCCCACAAAATCAAATCCATCCCTGACTATTAAAGGATATATTTTTAAAAACCTTTTAGTTTTCTTATCCGTTAAACAACTTTTAAAATTTAAATTAAGACATTTTTGAGTTTTTTAAGTTTTTTAAGTACTAAATTCCACTTTAAATGCTGCAATGAATTAATTTTAGTTATTTACCTTTAAAATATTAAACATACATTTTTTCTATTACAGTAAAATCGTGAAAATAAGCTTGCACTTTAATTTACATCCTGTTTACAAAAAATAAAAATACATCATCAAGGATCAATGGACTCATTTCCATAATAATAATAGGTTAGTAATTTAATTAATATACTTTTGGCTACAATAACATTTTTGTTTTATTACCCAATTTTAATTTAAAAGTCACACAAATAATTTATTAATGTGACTTTTAATGAAAATTTTTTTTGTTTTTACATAATTTTAATTTAATTCAAATATTTTCAAACCACAATTTCAGGGTTAAAATTTTTTAATTTGTAGAAAGAAAGTTTATATAAAAAAATATTTTTGAGGTAAAAAATTTAATGTTATATAAAATTAAGTGGAAAATTTTTTACTTTTTGTTTAAATTATTTTCGTTTAAATTTAATTTTTATATTACCTTAAATTGTTAAATATTTTTGCAAAAAATATTTTACAGAAACTTTTATAAAGAATATTACTACTACATTGCAAGTGACCTGTTGGTCTATTGCAAATTTGATTCCATTTTAATTAAACTAATAATTGCGGTAATTTTAAATAAAGTAATATTGGCACAAGACTCAAATATATTTTACGAGTTTATTATAAGTTAAATGAACAAATCAGGCAATTAATATATTTTGTTAGCAGATATTTTACAGTTAATTAACAGTTTAGTAAACAATTAAATTAAAATAATATTGTTTAAAATTTATGTAGGTTAAGGTATTTAATTCATAAATTGATAAAACTAGTTTAATTTGCAAGGACTATAGTCCAATTTGAAATGGAAAAGAACTAATTTAAGTTGTAAAAAGAATATTTTTTGTCTGCCTAATTTTTGACTGGAGCTTTTAAGATTATGGTCACAATAGTATTCAAAGGATATTATGGTAAAATACATTTAAAATATACCAAATAAAATATATTCATTCAATAGCTTAGTAACTTTTATATAAATTTAGTAAAAATTAGAGTAAATTTAATAATAATTACGAGTATATAAAAGAATTTTTCACAGAAAAAAATAATTCCAAAATTACTACGAAATAAAGGATCTAATGAGTATATATAATTCCATATGAGTAATAGAAGGAATCTGCGTAAGTAATTAAAAGGAATCTGAAAGTAATTAATTGAAATATTTATAATAAAGAATTTCTTTCAATTTCATTTAAATATTAGACTTATTCATTAAAAATTCCTTATTCTAAAGGATTTAATATACGATAAATAAATTTTTAATATGGATCACATTTTTTCTATGAATTTCTAAAACTTTTACAATCCAGGAACAGGAAAAACTATTATAAAGGATTTTATTTATAATTTTTCCACCTCATATTTTATTACCAAAACTGAAATTTATAATAAAATACTTTAAATAAAAAAAATTATCCTTTTATTTATTTACTTGCTGTTAAATTTATGGTAGAGGAATATCCTTGTTCGGATACAATTTTAATGATCTACCATTTTAATATAGTATTTTTTCTGTATATATCCTTGTTAAAATTATTATTTACACATTTATATAGTTAAATTTGTCTCATGATGTATAATTTTTAAAATATTTTAATTCCATATCCTTTAAATTCTCCTTTTTTTATTTATATAAAAAAAATTTCAAAATTATTGTCAATTGTTGGTAATAAAAAAATAAATATATTATAAATTATATTTTGTATAATAATGCGAGATTATGAAAATGTTGAAAGTATAAAATTTATGATTCCTAGAAAACCTTATGCTTTATAAAGAGGTGATAAATAAAAAAAAATGGTATAATAAAAACGTCATTAAAAAAAAATATAAATTTTTGGAATATTTCAATGGGTGGTACACGAAAATGTGTTTTAAAGTAATTCTCAGGGAAAAAATATGTTGTAAAACGTATTTAAATTTAAAAAATGTGTTTTTATATAGATAAATTATTTTACAAATTTCTGAATAATTTTAAAATGTCCTTAAAAAATTTTAAATATTTTTTTTTTAAGCTTTCGGATAATAGTCCTCGATATCAAAAATATTTATTACTTAATTTGATAAGTATTTTATAATCGACTCGTTTATACAGTAATCAGAAATGATAATTAAATGGACTTTTGAACTTATAGTATCATTATTAATAACATAATTCTGTAGGAAAAGCTTTTTAATGCAATTATTACTAAATTGCAACTTGCCAATTTGGTAGAAGAATCAATTTTATTTAACTGATAAAAAACTTTTACTGTATTTCAATTCTATGACACTATAAAATATGTTCATCTTCTTCTTTAAAACTAAATTTTACGAAGTTATTTTCATGAACCAGCCAAGATGCTAAATATTATTATTAAATTTACTATTCTTTTTACCAAAAAGTAATTAGTATATCTATATGTAAAAATGTACGAATGTACAAAATACTTTCTGCAGTAATCTATAAGCAGAAATGTATTTTCTAAAGAAAACTTTCTAATTTTACTTACTTATACATATTTCCTTTCTGTCTAAGCCAACGAAAGATACCCAAAAATTATACTCCAAACTCCCCCCAAACTTTTTCGGTATAATAATGAAAGTACAAAATGGAATATTTTGCTAATGTAGAAAATATGTCAGGCAAAAGGAAAAGGACTATTTTGGAAATCAATTTTGACAGAAAATTTTGTTAAACATAAAATATATTTCTAATGTTAAATGTATAACTCAATTTCCGTTTCCCTAAAAATGTTGTAGATAAGTTTAACAAAACTCCTTAATCATTATCTTCGTATTTTTCACAATGGGGTTGCCATATAGACCCTCAATAGTTCAAAAAATATAGAAAAGGTGATGATTAACTTTTTCCCAAAGTATATTTCATCATAATCACATATTATAAAGGTTTTATTACTTTGGTAAAAATATAATATTTTGTGACATTTCTAGCGTTACACACACACACAAAATTTAAGGTAACTTTCATTAAAATGCATTAAAAAAAATATTGTTTTAGGGACTCAAAACTATTATAATAAGAAATATCCAACTTCTTTAATCGTACGTGTCATTAGAGTTTAGAATTATTATGTATTATCAAATTCACAAGTAAAATATTTTGTCTATTATGTTTAAGGATTTATAATATAGAAGGAAAACAATTTTCATTCTTCTATTTTTCTGTTGGACAAAATGAAGCCAATTTTGTATACGTGACATGCTTTCGGTATAAATTTACAAAAAAATAATCACAAAAATAGACAATTTAACTTTGTCCATTATTTATTTGTTTGTTAATAAGAAAATATTGATTTGTTTATTTGTGCAATTTTTTTTTTTGGGTATATGTACAAAAATTTACTTATATAAAATTTTAATATTTACGTGTTGTGTGGTCTCATATACAATATTTTTATTTTCTATCCTATATAATTTCCTTGTTATGGTCTTTATTGTTAGCTTTTCTACAAATATGTATACGTATCTTTTATTAAAGTAGAAATTTTCAATAAAAGCATTGAAGTAGAGAGAAACAAACAAAATAATTTCGAAAAATGAAAACTTCCAAACTATATATATAAATTGACATTATGTCATCTAAAATGTTATGTTTCTATGAATACTAATGATTGTCAATATTATATATATATATTATTTGTTACCCCAGAGGTGTAAAAAGTTCCTGTTTTAAATAAAACGTAAATTCAATTAATTAAAAAAGTTTATGTTATCCTTTTGATCATTAATAATAGAAAATTTATAATTGTATATAAATATATTTTGTGTAAATTCTTTTGAAGATCATATGGAAAAAATTTTATGTATGATAATAATTTTAGCGTAGAATATTAAAACAAAAAGCAAAGGAGAAAAAAAATATTAGAATGTAATGAAAAATTTATGAACAACTGGTAGCAAAATTATCATAATCTTTATAAATTGTATTTAAGCTGGGATTTCATCATTGTTGGTGTAAAATGGATAAGTTTTGCGTTCAGAACTTGATTAGATAAGAAAATTATATTCCAATTTTAGTGAATTTCTACTCAACACTTCGAAAGTTTTGATTTTTTTAGGTCTATGTTGGTCGCCAAGAGGCAGTGTTGATACTAAAAGTAATAATTATTAGAATTAAGCGATACATGGTATTATATAATTATCCACGTTTTCTGGTGGGTTTCAGAAATAATTCACTGTAAAATTCTTATTTAAATTTATTAAGACTTTTCAATGTCTTGTAATAACTAATTTTTACCAATTTTGGCAAATTAATTTTCCATTTTTTTATTTTATCATAATTAATTTTGTAAGTGACACTTATTATAGAATTATTAGGAAATTCTTCTACATTTCTTCAAAACTCTAAGTACCTACATTAAATTTATCTTATATAGTGTAATCTCACTTTTAAATCAATTTTTTTACCATAAAATTGAATCCACATAAATGTGAATGACTCTTGTTGTTGTTGAATATGTTTTAAAATTATTATTTATATATCGTAACATAAAAATAAACAATTTTATTAGAGACAACTGCTGCGTTCCTCGACTGTAATTATTATGGCTCCAAAATAGCTTAATGCATTTTTGCACAATTTTATTATATTACAAAATAATATTAACACAAATAATTATAATCTTTAAAAAATTATTTTCATTTTCAAAAATATTACAGAAAAAAATGTCTTTCTTATTTAATTTCATTTTGTAAAAATTAAAATTCATAATAATAATTAGTTTATATTTAAGTAAAATTAAATTCTTCAAAAAAAAAAAAAACTATTAAAAAATGTAATTCTAAACTTTATGTTATTATGTAAAATTCCTTTTAATGAAATTCTGGCACCCAAAAAATATTATAAATTTAAATATTGCATTTACTATTTTTTTGTTCATAAATGTTTAGATTTAAATTTAGATAGAAAATTATGCATAAGTGCCATATAGACCACAATTCAAAATATATATATAAAAATGATTTACAAAACTTTAATAAAAATAAATTGTTGGCAAAAATATTTTACTAATTTTTGTTTTCTAAGCAAAAAGGATACAGCATAAAATTTATGCAAAAATGAAAAGAAATTAACTCTTTAATATTGTGATTTGCTTTCAGTCCAAATGCATTTAAATAGATTTTGTAATGAATTTGTTTTATGGAAAATGAAAATTTATTAATTTGTATTTAAGTGTCAATTCAATTAATTGAAGAATCTTTTTGATTTAATTCGAATTTTTTTTAGAGATTGAAGATATTTGAAATTTTAATAAACCAAAGATTTCACCTTAGAATTTAATTCAAAAATTCCAAAATGGAAAAAAGTCTGAAAGTTCAAAAATATTAATTCTGAAAATATTTAAAATTGTAGAAAGTTAAAAGTTTTCCAGATATGAAAAACTGAAAAATTTTCTATTTTTCTATAGTCAAAATTTGATAATGCAATTTAACAAACCCCCAAGCGTTCATGCTTGGATCTCTACAGATTAATATTTAAAACACATTTATAAATAATTTTATCTTTTGTACGCATATTAAAAATAATTAGACAAAAGAACAGCATAAAAAATTTCTTTCAAAAAAGCAAAAAAAAAACTAAGAATGAATTTTTGCAGATGTTTCGTAACTGATGCAAATCTGTCGACTGAGATTATTAAAATGTATGGCATGGCAATTCAATGTTGTTTTTGTTGTTGGATATCAAAAATAGAATTTTTCATTAATGAAAATTATTATTTTAAAAAATTTCGCAAGAAAAATTAATGTATTTTTGTTGCCTGTCATTATTTTGTTGGTTCTATACATTTTTTTTATATGTTGGCTTAATCATTAAACTATTTTCGTGTATGAAAAATTAAATGGTCACAGAAGCGAATGTTTGTTGAATTGTCATTTTTAATGTTCAGAATGGCAAAAAGAATATTTTTTTTTCATTATGCTAGAGATTATACAACAATTATGTTATTTTAAAATGTGATTTAAAAATTGAAAATATATTTTAAACTTTAAAAAAATATAAATTTAATTTATTTAGAACAAAAATTTTAATATATATTTTTTTGGTTTATGGTATAATTTCGAAATTATAATATATAAATAAAATATAGAAATATGTCCACATTTAATTGTTAATAGCAAAAGTAAATTATTAGTTTGAATCTTAGGTAAAAAATAATATGTACACCTTTGATTTATTTGCAGCTTTAATATAACAATTTTCTAATTTCACTGAAAACTGAGTTTCAATCATATTTAAAGTCCTAATAACATTAATATTTACACATATAAATAACAAGTATTTGAAATTATAAAATTCCTATAAAAATATATATTAAATTTCAATCATTCTATTTGTGGAAATAATATTATTGTATCCAAAATCTATTAAAGACAAATATTATCTAATTTATTAAAAAAAAAATGTTAAATTTACAAATTTAAATCTAATTTATTGAAAAAAATCTTCGATGACATGCAAACAAAAGAGATTCATCTAAGATTACCAATTTTCTATCATCTAAAATCTAAATAATCTTTTAACGTTATTTCAAACAAAAAACGTATTTAATTTCACCATACAAAATCTATTCAAGAAGAAAAAATCAAATAATAATAAATAAGAAAATAATTGACAAAAAAAAAACAAATCTTAAAATAGAAAAAAAATGAAACTCTAAAAAAGTCTAACAAAAAAAAATCCAATCAGAATTGACACCTCCTATGAGACGAAATTTTTGGACCTTTATCAAATTTCTTCACCACCAGATAATCAAACATAAAATTTTTTTTGACGTATTTCTTTGTCTAATAAAATTTATTTAACTATTATGAGCGTATAAAGCCACCACACACACACACAAAAAAAAATACAACGTACGCCTTATTTGATGACAAAATATAAAAATGGTAATAAATTTTCGATTTGTCACAATTTTTTTTTTTTTGTCTTTTGGTTTTGGTTTAATATTTTCCCCCACAAAAAAAAAGACCAAAAACAAAATGTTTCTATTTTTCTTTATGAAATTTATTAATAAATGAAATAAGAGATGAACATATTCTATTAAAGGTAATAAGTTATTTTGACACTTTATTACTTTATATTTTGTAAGATCATTTTTCAGATATAATTTTTCTATTTTTGGTATTATAAAATTATAATTGTTTCTATGCACGTTCTTATTCTTCTGGTCATACCAAGCTGGTTTGGGTCCAGGAACAGTTTTAAAAGGTTTTTCTGACATTCTGTTCCAATTAATTAAGGGACTACTAATTTTGGTGCAGTGCATTTTCGCCCGAGGAATTTTCGCCCGAATCGGACTGTCAATACCGGGATTCGATCATACTGGGATCGAACCTATACAAATTAACGATTCGGGCGAAAATTCCTCGGACGAAAATGCACTGCACCACTAATTTTATTTGGATTCTGAATCTCCTCTGTACTAGAGAAATTATTTATTTGCATACAAATTAATGGAGTTTAGAAGAAGTAAGTCAACTGTTCTCAGCATGACTCTTGAAGTCACCGCAGCCACCGTACCCTGTGACTCATATGTATATAGTTCATTTTCAAAAATTATAAAACTATTTTTTCAAGTATTTTTGTAAGTAAAGTACTTATGTATACTCTTTTAATTATATTAACTTTAATGTTGATCATATCTCTATGAATCATCATGTTCGCCATTTTGAAATAATTATCAAAATGGTGATCATAGTTCTATGTAATTTATTTATTGTAAATGAAAATTTATCCTCTAAACAAACCTTCAATTTAGCTGAATATTTATATTCAAAAAGTTAGAGTTTCACAAACACTAATTTGTTTTTTAGTATACCACGGTAAAGTATATATTTTTTCAACAAGAAAATAATGAAATATTGTAAATTAGAAATAAAATAAACTTTTATTATCCGCCATAGAAAAATAATAATAATATAAATATCAAATTTCGCTATTAGTTAAGATTTAACAAAAATGATTAAAATTTATTGGGTTTGGAACGCCATCTTATAATTTAGCTCATAATTGTTTGGGTGTTGGTTTTTTTTTTGTATAAGATTTTGTTGGATATTTCTCTGTAGCTATTATAAATTTTAATAAATTTAATAAATTTAATTTATAGCCTATGATAAATGTGATTAAATTACAAAAAAAGTTTAATGAAAACAAATATTTCCAATAAATTAAATTTGTTATTGTTAAAAATATATTTTTTTCTTGTTTGTATATATCATTTAGGGAAATATCCTTAAAATTATTTGAATTAGAAATATTAGTAATCAATAATATTATGGAAAACGATAAATTTTAGTAAATTTGTTAAATGAATAATTGAATTTAATTAATCACATAATTTAAGGATATATGAAAATAAATTAATATATTTTATTGAATATTTGATAATTTATTATATGATCAATTTTTTTGATTAGGTGACAGCCGTTCAACATAGCCTATACATACTGGATTTTTTAAAAAAAAAGCAATAATTAATTTAACTTTTTCTTTTTTTTTTCAATTTCCATGAAAACCCCAGAAAATCTTCATTAGAAAATCCTTAAATTATTTTTAAAGCGGATTATTTAAATATATTTTTTTTTCACATATAATCTCCATATTAAAAGCTGAAACAAAGAGGAAAAAGGACTCCTTTCCATTGCATTTTATTATTGTAAAAACGTAAGTCCAATTTTTCATTTTTTTTTTACGATAATCATAGATAAAACTGTTAACTTTTTCATTTATAAAAGTTTTCTTTCGATTAAAGATATATCTATATATATTTAGTTTGGCAAATTCTAGTAAAAAAGGAGCATCAAGGATAACAGAATCCAATTAAAAAGTTTTTTTTTTGTTTCAAGATTTGATTATTATGAATTACTGAATTCTCTCTTTCCTATTTTTTTTATCATTCATTTTTCGTCTTTTGAAATGAAAATTTTTGGATGAAAAATGTTTCATAAAAATCCACCCTCCAAAAGAAAATTAGTCCTTGCAGACTCGTTTTTTTTTTGTGTAAGTAGAAGAAAAAACACGATTACAAATAAATAGAATTCTTGCCAAATTATTTTTTCTATAATAAGAAAGTTTTATATCCTTTTTGTAAATACCGAAACAAGAAGCATATTGCATAAAAGAAACAAAGACGAATGATGTCCTTTAGTTGTTAGGGAAAATGAAAACAAGAAACACACAGACTAAAATCTTCTTGCCATTTTTATGACCATCAATTTTATGACCAGGAAATCCCTTACCCATCCTCGCAGTAAGAAGGAGAGAAAAAAAAATTATATAAAGTTTGTGTTTTTCGATTAAAACTTTTCATTTTTTTGTTGTGGATTGGTCAACAAACAAATAAGAAATTCTTGGAAAATTATTTAAGTATCCTTCTTAGAACAAAAATTATATTTTTCATAAAATAATCTTATTATGATTTTCATGTTATACCCGCAGCATCAGAGTCATGTGTGTGCAGTTCGTTTAATATATAACAATATCCTTGATTAATATAATCGTAAAATAAATAATAGTTATGTTATAATATTGAAGGACGGCGAAAAATATAAGGACGAAACATATTTAATATGCCTTTAAGTAATATTCGTGTTATATGTATTGATATTTTGTAGTTTTCGGAATTGTTGCCATTTTGGAATACGCAATGTAAAAGCGAAAGGGAAAAAAGGACATTCAATAATAAAAATAAATTCAATTAATCAAAATAAAATTTATAAAAAATTTCTTATTATATAAAATTTTCTCACATATTATTATTATTTTTATTTCGGATAAACAAAAATATATAGTTTTGACGGAACAAGGTCCATTGTGTAGTTTCACAGATTTCAATTAATATAGAATAGAAAATGACTACACTTCTTTATTGCGTTATGGAATTATTGGAATTCTTAATCAAAGTATTTCATTAATTATATTAAAGATAATTTTTAAATTGGTCAGAAAATGTTGGAGAATCAAAGTATTAAAATTATAATCATAATCACCATAAAATTTTAGAAAAATTAAGGAGAGATATTAACACTTAAATGTTACTGGGAAATTTTAATCATTTTTCCAGCGACATTAATTGCAATTATTCATTTTTTGTTGGTTTTTTAAATGCAAAGACTTATCAATTACGATTAGATCTAGATTATCCGTAGTTTATTAATTTGTTATATAATTATCGGTCAGAGGACTTAAATTACAGTAAACTTAATACATGAATCAAATTATTGGAAATGTCCACAAATTCATTCAAAAAACCAAAAAAGATTTACCTTCAATTACCACCTAATGATTACCTAAAAATGCGGAAACTAAATCAAAACACAATACAACCGAATTATAAATTTATTCAAAAGGGGGCCAGGAGGACATCTTCTTTTTTATGTGTTTTTTTATAAATTATTTTTTCAACATTCTGATATAAAAAAACTGGCTTTAAATATAATAATATTTATTTTTTATTTGACTGCCAGGAATTCCTAAATTTCCCCCCATTTTATCTACCCATTTTTTTTATTATTTCTATTTGGCAATATTAAAAAATAAAATCCCCCCAAAAAAAAATGGTTTTATTTCGTTCATCCCCAAAAAAAACTCATTTATATCTGTTTTGTATATATAAAAAAAAATATAACTCCCTCATAAAAAAAATAGGAATTCAGGGAGCAGACAATGCGGCAAAAGGATATCTATACACACTTGGAAAGGAACGCGACTAACACACAACAACAAAAAATGATATAAATGATGGGAACACTGAAAAAAAAAGAAAATTACGCGAGATATGAATAATTTATGACAATCCATACAATTTAGAAGTGAATTTTTATCATTTCTCTTCTTTTTTTTTAGGAATGTAGAAGAATTTTTTTTTTTTGAACAGATAATAAAGTCACCCTCAAGGCACTTTTACAACTGAATGGTCCTTGTAAATAAAATAAAAAAATTCTATATATACTATACTTTTTTTTTGGGTATATTACGACCAAATTGTTGGGAACAAGGACCTAGAGGGAGCTTTTCATTTTATTTTTGTGGGAAGGTAAAAATAAAAGGTAAACCGAAAAGGAAAGAATTTTCATTTTTTTTAGAAAAATATTCCAGAAATGATGACGACTTTTTATAATACCAAAAGAGAAGAGAAAATTATGAAAAATTCCAAAACAGTAACAAGTTATTATAATAGCTATATATACCAACCCGCATAGAGAAAAATTGTTCGATTTTGTGTATTGTACGTCGTAAATATCCTTAAGCTAAAGAAGAACATTTTTTTTTAGGTAGAAATAGGTAAAGGGAGTCCTGGACGATGAATGAAAAATTTTTGGTGGGTTAAACATCTGGGGTTTTTTATTTTTATGATACTGGGAAGGATAATCCCATGGGATATCCTGAGAGGTTTTAATATAATATTTTTGTGGATTTCCTTTATTCATTTTTTTGAGCAGCGTTTTTTTTACTTATTTATTCCTCTCTGATGCTACTCCAGTTTTGTAATTTAGTATTCTGAATAAATAATATTAAAGCTTTTTATAATAATTTTTTTATTTTCTTTTACTTGTTAAATTATGCGCTGATGATATCATTTATAGTAAGATATAGCTAAAAAAAGGTAGACACAGACAAAAAAAAGTTATTATTATTAAAAAAAAAAGTTTGAAAAGGAAAAACCTTGCGGCCATAGAATAAAGAGTTTCTTATTTGCGTGATTGCGTTTATAGTTAAGATGAGATTGGAAATTTTGTTTGGATTTCTAAATCTTAATAAGAAAATATTGATTTTTTTTTTATCTTGGAAATTCATTGATCCTTTTTTATGTAAGGAAACTAAATTTTATAATTATATTTTGTAAAAATTATGTTTGATTTGATATAGAAATCTTTAAATACTGAAATTTTTGAAACTAAATAAATTATTTTTCGTATTATATCGATTGAAATTATTGTTTAACTCCTTTTTCGAAAAGCGAAAATGTATAGTGAAGGCAAATACATGTAAAATATAACCATATTGTACATTTTGATATAGGCTTTAATAAAAAAGTTGGCCTGATAACGTCAATTTTGTTAGATTTATTATGTGGAAAAATCGTCCTCTGAAAAAAAAACGCTTGTATATTTCTATCAGTGATGATGATTTGTTGAGTTGATATTAGTTTTTCGGATACACAAATATATTTTTCCAGATAAGATTTAATCTAAAATTTCCATGTGCTTTAGAAAAATATTTGATAGTAAAAATAATATTATACAGTAAACTTTCGACTTAAATTGAAAAATGGTCAGATTAGTGAAACTATTAAAGAAAATTAAATTACCAATGAGATTATTTGAAATTTGGAAATCGAAATTAGAATTTTCCCAGTATAAAATGCTAAACTATATTAGAAAAACTTAATTTTCTTGGAATTTCAAGCTTTTGAATTTGATTTTTAACTGGAAAAATTTCATTAGACTAAATAAAAATGATTTTTAATAATATTAGATTATAAGAGACAACAGAAATTGCAATAGTTTAAACAGGATATTAAAACAGTTTAAACCAAGACAGTCTACTGTATTATTATATCAAATATTTTCGGAAATATATTAAATCCTGAAAGTATATTAGGGAATTTTTCATATAAATTTAAAGCAAAAATAGTGAAAAAGTCTTAAATTTCACCAAACATTTACTTAATTTGCAAAACGTTTTAATGAAACTAAAAAAAAATTTAAGAAATTTTCCATTTTTTTTCGAAAATATTTTAAAAATTTAGAAATTTTTTTAGAAAAAACTTAAACCATTTTATTGGTCATAATAAGAACAATGTCACATTTATCCTTAAACATTATTATAATATCCTTCAAAATTATTTCAACTCTTTTTTTGTTTCTAATATTCGTGTGGAAACCCAAATTTTTGTGGTCCTTAAAAAATGGTCTGCTATAAAACATTTTTTTTTCTTCTATTTTTATGGATTCACAAATTTTTCGTTTTTTTTTTATGCTTTTTGATCAAAATTCAGGATCATAAAATTTTATGACAAAAGTATGAAAAATAAAATGGACAACCGAAAAATTCTAAATTCTTTCATTTTTATAGTCATTTTTTTTCCAGTGGATTAAAATATTCTAAATTTATTATTTTTGTTGGTGCGTACAAAAACATTTTTTATTGTATCCTTTTTTTTCGGATCCTTTAAAATTCCTCTCAGAGTTACAAAATATTCAATAGAATAATTTAAGTTTTTAGAAAATATTTAAAAAAAACAAAAAAATTTAAGTATTTCTTTGACTTTTTTTTTATCAGCTTTAAAATTTAATTTTTATGTTATTATCCTTTAATTTATAGATTTTTAGCTTTTTCAACATATGATTTTGAAATAAACATTAAAATATATATTTTCATCAATGATCCCTTGGACTTTGTTCGTATATAAATTATTAAAAAAGAAAAACTGCGAGGGTTGAAAAAATATAATTTCGTACAGAAAAATAAAATACATATGAAGTCAAAGTGATTTATGGTCCTTTTTTATACCATTTTACACACATGAACATCTAAAAATGGAAAAGTTAATGGGAAAACAACCAGAAATAGCAAGGAAAAAAAATATTATGTAGAAACTTGTTATAATATTTTGGCATGCGCATCAAGCTGTCGAGTTCAATAAATAAACGTCAACAGTAAATCATGCTGACACCTCGAATTAATTTTCAAATACATATCTAAAACAGAAAAATTACTAATATGGAAAAAAAATATTATATTTATGTCGGAAAAAATAATAATAACAAAATATCCTTTGGGATGATGTGTTGATGACTTGTGTAACTATAGAAAAAAATATAGAAAAAAAAATAATTTTTGATATACAAAATGAAATATATTTATAAATTTTAGATTTTTCTCAGAAATTTGAACATCAAGTATTGATTAGTGATTGTGTTCAGGAATTGACAGAATAATTTAATTCCAGAAATTGTTAGAAAATTAGAAATAATTTGAATTATTAAGTATAAATGCTATTAAGATGAAATTTAAGCTTTCTGCAATAGTGAAAACTGAATTGTGTCCATGTCCATTCTTTGTATAATTTTCTGCTGTATTAAAAGTATCCCAAAATCTAACATTTAGAATAATATTTTTAATTATTATGTACCAAAAGAATATTTCTATCTTCAGTTTCAGTCCAACAAAATTGCAACATTTACGACGCCACATTTAAATAAACTATATACAAAAAATTCACTATAATAAATTCCAAAACATTAATTTTATGTAGTTTCTTAACAAATGAAATTAATTTTAAATCATCATAAAAACTACATCCTTAAGATTGGTTAATAAATTTTCTTCGAAAAGAAATCTCTAAAAAAAATTTTCCATTTCTCTGAGGAAGAAAATCTTTTTGATGAAAAATTCCTCCCTCTTTCTGGTGTTACCAATTCATTAAATCACATTTTCTTCTCGATCTTCCGTCAGAATAAAGAAAGAAAAACTAAATTAAATCCACAACAAAACACCCTTGTACTATCACGAGCGTTGATAATCGTATAATTTCATTCTTATACCCATGACAATTTTTATTCCTTTCTTCATTATATACAAAAATTTCGAAAGAATTTCGTTAATAAACTACACCCAAAAATCAAAAAAAAAAAAAAAAAAAATAATGGTGCAAAAATTTTTGATTTATTCACTCAATTATTTATATTTTATATCAAATTTTTGAATTAATATCCTTAAGAAACGCACCCTCTAAAAACGCATTTTCCTTATTCCCTTTTTTTTGTATACCACAAAGGTATTTTCTAATATTTTATGAAAATGCGTTATCGAATACAAGTTTTATGACCCAGCCATCATTTTTTTTGGTGCTTATCATGTATAAAATATTTAAAAGGATATTCTAACCACCGGCATACACAAAAAAAAGGATAGAAAATATGGGCAAAATCATATCTCATGATTGCAGCACACTAAGCAGACGAATAATAGAAAATTTTTATTACATTTTTGTATAGAAACTATTGTTATATCCTTTTTTTGATTTCTATAAAATGTGCTGGCAAATACATAATTTTTTTATGGGGCTACTTTTTTTTCTTAAGTTGGAGACGGGGTAGTAAGGTGTAATCTATATTTCAACATTGTTTCTTATAATATTTCGTTATGTGAATTTTACTAAAATAGCAGAAGGGTGAAAACCGAAAGATTATAATAATAATAGAAATTGACAATTTATAGATTTTTCTTCAATTCTTATGGATATCGACGAGACACGAGACGGAAACGCCCTCAGATAATATTTTGATAAGAATAAGAAACATGATTTTTTTTTTTTGGGGAGGCACATAGTAAGGGGTTTTTTTTTTTTTTAATACAAAAAAGGGGCAGTTTTTTTTATAAGGGTAAAAATTGTGATGAATTGGTGATAATCAGGAATGTGTGAATTCGAAATATAAATTGAGTAATAAATATCGAAACGCATTTTTTTAGTAATAAATAAATATTTTCTTTGTTATTTTATAGTTGATGGGGGTTTGAGACTTTGGGGTTCAAATCTGATGTAAGGTGATATTTTTTTCTAAAACAAAGAATTTGTAGGTAGATGGAATTTGTTTAAAGTTCAATTTTTAAATGAAATTCAAATGTGTGGTATACTATTAAATTTAGGTGAAAAATTTAAAATTTAGTCTCGTAAAGAATTATTTATCCTTCTTTATAATTGGATTTCTGGTTGTTAAATCTGAAAATGTTGGAAGCTTTCGAGAAGAATTTCGTTAATAAACTACACCCAAAAATCATGTTTCTTTTTCTTATCAAAATATAAGTTGTTTAAAGTAAATTAAAGTAAATTTTCTATTTCTACTATAATATTCTAGGTTCTTTACTTATCATTGTCATCTTATTTTATTTCATTCGCGACTTAAGTATAATAAATTTATCTTTTCTTAAACATAATTCTACTATACTTTCCACATTTAACACAAAAAAAATATCCTTTAGTTGTATTATATAAAAATAGTCATATACTAATTAATTATTTCATCAGTTCCATACCATTTTTCATTGTAGAAAACGAAATCATGATAAACAAACACTTTTTTTTGTATCAGATTTTTGTATCGTAATATAAGTTCCTCCTCTGTCCAACCATGAACAAAAAACAAAAATGTTAAGACTTATCTCTTAGAGCCATATTTTACCCTGAGTATAAAGTCTGGACAATTTATTGTTTTATTCAAGTTATTACCAAAATGATTTATATTTTATAATAATAATTTTTTTTCTCCTAAGGACTATTTTTTTTTTTCTGAAATGGTTAGTCAGCTTTTTTCCTCTGATAGCGAAATGTATTCGTATTCTTCCTTCTGTTTCTCTAAAAAAAATGTATACATATTTCCATTTGTGGGGGTCATTTTATTTATTATTTTGGTCATCTTCAACCTTTTCTCAAGTTTGTGTTGGGTGTCTTAATGAATAGCAAATCTAAATGAGAAAAAATAATAATAGTGTGTCTACTTATATATTTTTGCCGAGACGACATTACATAAAATAGAAAATAATTAATTGCTCAGTTCTTTTTTTTGTATGTATGTCCTTATTTTTATTATTATTTGTAATAAGAAGCAAAAAGGCTTTTTTGTATATAAAAGTAAATAATGAAGGACGTGTTTTTGTATATGTATATAGGTTTTTTTTATTTGATGTGCAGATCAATTTTTTTATGTATATAAGGATTATAAATGAGGAATTATTGTTGTTGTTGTTTAGGGACGATATAAATAATAATTTTTAATTGGAATTTTGCCATATCTAAACTTGTGGTTGATTTGACAAATTTATTGAATATGATTAATGATCATAAGTATTAAGTTATTTACAAAATGATTTCTATATTATTATTATTTTTGGAATATTATATAAGGTAATATGAAATGTATATTTTTGTTATTTGATTATAAATGAAAATAAAGTTTTTTTTAATATTTTTTGACCTCGTTTTCAAAGAAATAAAATTATTTATATATGTCTAAAATGTCAAAAAGGACAAACAATAATTTAGGTAATTTAATATCGTACGTTTTGTATTGCCTTTATTTGTATAGACTATGCTTCATCAGTCTTTAAAATTATAGTTTTTTATTTTCAGGACGTTTTGTAATTTTATCAGCCATTTTGGAAAATATTTGAAAAGTATGACGGCCATTTTGTTAAATGACTTTATAAGATCCGAATTTTATACTATTTTCTAAAATATTGTATGCATCTGACAGAAATTTATAGCAAAATTTCAATATTTTAAAATAATAAACCATTTTGTAAAAAGTTGCAATAGTTCAACCGAATAAATGAGATCCTTATATTTTCAAGGACTTCTTAATGTTTCAGGGTTCGTACACCAAAGTTAAAGTATATAAAACATTTACATTATCATCCTCAGCAATTTTAATAATATGATTTTAAATTATATTAAAATTATATTTCCAATTTTCTAGAGTTCCAAATTTCTCATATAATTATATTTTAATTTCAAAATAAAATTATCATATCTCTCTCAAATTATTATTACCATTTAAAAGTATGTTATTGTAAGATTGCTATATGAATATTAGTGACCCAGAGTACAAACTAATAACTATTTATAAAATCATCATATACTCTGCATTGTAAGTTCTATCCTTAATGCTATAATTGCACTATAATGACCAAAAATATGAACTTTGTATTTACATTTACAAATATCCCACAAATTTATTCGAATAATGTACATACCACCCAAAAGGACTATAAAATTATACACTAGAGAGTAAATATTTTAAAATTAACTTCTACATATATATGCAATAGTAGGTGATTATTTCACCGGTAAAAGTATAAAACTTACATATAAATTATATTTTAAAATGAGCATAAAATTTGCATTTTAATTTATGTTTCATTAACATTCGCATAATCTCCCCCTTTAGACCTTTTTCGAACATGGAATACACAATTTATAATCTAACAATTATTATTATTATTATTTTCTACCATGAACATGTAAAAGTAAATTTTTTTTTTAAATTCATATTGTAATTAATTTTCAGTTTCTAACAAGGATATAATCGTACAAAAAAAAACTTTGTTTTTATCTAAATGACCTGTGAATTAGTTGAATGTCTGATCATTACTACAAGATTATAAATGCAAAATTATTATAGAAAAAATATAGAAATACTCATAATAATCGAAAAAACGTGTAATAGTTTTAAGGATATTTTCAACTTAATATATAAAACTATTATCTTAGATAAGATTTTAGAGATCTCTAATATCCTGAGTAAAAACGCAATAAAAGTATTTAATTTTTTCCAATGAGAATAATTTAATTATTTTTCAGTGAATTTTTTCACTTATTTGATTCATTTATATCGCCTAGAAATGAGTAATACTACATATAATTGACTAATATAATGTCAACAATCCTTTTAGGACTAAAATCATTTCTGTTTCTGGCGTTGACTTTTAAACCCTTTTACCCTTTAAATATTAATTTTCTTTCTAGAATTTATTTATTCTAGACTTTTAATCTACTTCTGAGTTGAAACGCAATAAAATTGTATCCCTGATTTTATTTAGTATGTCTGAAGGTACAACGTGCAGATGACATTTTTCTTTTTGTACTATGACTGGTAAATCTACAAAAAATTTTTTTTTTCTACTTCTGTCAAACAAACTTTAATCCCTTATTTTACCATCTTTATTATGTTTATGACAATGTGTAGAAAATGATTTCGGAATTCCAAACACGTTTACATTTTACAAGGGATATTTTTCTTCTATTATTTTGTGTGATGATATTATTATATGAACTGATGGAGTTTTATTTTTATACTTTGTACTTTTAATGGACCGGTGAGCAAAATTAGAAATAAATTTTTGATATATTCAACTCGTTAGAATGAAAAAGTCTGAGATTAAATAATTTGGAGGGAAATTTTTGTGACTAGCATTGCTATTTTACAGGATTCTTTCATATGTCCTTAAACAAGATTCATTAGAGTACCAGACAAGAAAGAAGAAACGAGTTATCCATTTCTGTTGATACCAAAACGACAAAAAAAAAGATTTTTCTTAAGACAAATTCTTTTAGTTCATATCTAAATTTGATTTATAAATGGACAAAAAAAAAGGATATTCCAGAAGACAACTTATCTGTTGAATTATCCATTAATTTACAATTTTGGATAACAAAGAGTTGAACTCTAGACTCGATCAACAAAAGTGTTTTTGGAACTAAAAGAGATTACAATTGTTCTGTAATCCTAAACTTTGCAAACTAAAATTTATCATCTCCTCCCCAACAACATCTAAATTTCCCTAATATTTAAACAAACACAGCTATAATGTTTATTATTAAAAAAAAATCTTTTTCCACATTCTAATCACGTTTTTCTTCTATGTACTATAACGAAATTGTCTAATAGCATTCCGCGCTCCCAAAAAAAAATATACACAATATTTTAGCTCATGGCAGTCTAGCACGTGATGGAATTAGTTCTGCATTTAAAGAGATTAAAAGTATTTTTTTTTTGTAGTTGTTGTTCTTTCCATCAAAGGACTTTTATACCAAACTGTATTTATAAAAAAAAAATCCTTAAAAAATTCTCATTACGATAATATCCTTTAATGTTCTGCCTAATAAGAATTTTAATCTTTTATGTTAACACAAAACTAAATATAAAAAAAGTGTTGGTATATAAATAATTTTTTTTTTTTAAAGGAAACTAATTTAGGTCCTGACAAAAAATTTTAAGAGTAAAAAAAAAAATATTAAAATTTTTTTTTATAAATTATTTTTAAGATTAAATTTGGAGTACCGTACATCGAAATTTATTTTTGAAAAAAGGATATTTTGAAAAAAATTATATTCAACAAGAAAATCAACATTTCTCTACACTGATAGTGAAATTTTTTTCATTTTTTTGGACTTGAAAAGATTTGTTATTCTATAGCTGAAAATTTTTAAAGGATATTTAAAAAAAATCCTTTTTTCCTTGTGGTACTTACATGATTTCTAATTTTTTTTTTAAGTTGTGGTAAATTATGATACCCAAAGGCGCCCTATCGATCATTTATGGTAAACTGTTTGTATTTGTTAGAGAGGATAATATTATCCTGTTTTGTATTCAAACGATGATTCTTTTTCTTCATCTCCTTTTTTTTAAAGGATAATATTATCCTATCAATATTTCTTTTCTTTATTTCGGGAAAGTTTTTGTTATAATGGTGAAAAGGATTTATTTTTTCTCTTTGTATGATTTTCTGGAATAAGAAAAATATATTTAATAAAATATTATCGTATATTAAGAAGATTTAAAGGATATTATATTGATCCTTAATGTGAAAATTTTTCCAAAGAATGTATAATATAAAGTTTTGTATATTGCTTCTAGCTAAATTGGGTGTTTTGGAGAGGGGGGTCGAAATCATATTTAAATTGATAGAAAGAAAATTTTTATTGTAAATATTGAAATATCCAATTTTTAGTCGTTTTCGCAAAATCTGAACTCATTAATTTTTGGTTGCGCGTTTTACTTATCTGAATCTTCATTTCAACTTTAGGAAAAATTATCAAATAAGATTCATATATCTTTAATTTTACATCGTTTTTAAATTTGAGTGACTCAAATTTCATATTATTAATAAATTTGATTTGATGAATATCCTTAAAATAGAATGTAATCTCAAAGTGGTATATAATGTTCTAAGTTTCTACCATAAAAATCAACCAGAAATTTTAAAAAATTATTGCAATTGAAATTTATTTCAAACATTATATTAATGTTTGTTATAATCTACCAATAAAATTGTAAAATAATGTTAATTTTTTATCCAATTACGACATTAGGAACCGTGTGCAATTGTAATGATTATATTGAAATAAATTAACGAAAAAAATGTTGAATTGTATATTAGAGAAATTATTATACACTGTTTCAAAATTATCAAGATGTAAAATAGAAAATTTGTGGAGTAAAGCAAAAGAGGTCAAAAAGAGACTATAATCTTTACGATTGGTATATCATCAAAGGAAATAAATGTATAAGGATATATTTCGAATTATCAATTAATTTAGTTTAAATTATTAAGTGAAGATCATTCAAGATAAATTGTAGCAAAATTGTAGCACAAAGCAGAATTATATATAAATTTTTTTTAACAGTGTAAAAAATTTAACTTATATCAAAATTCTATCATTACAGACTACACTAAACGACCCCACAAATAAAATTTTTTATTATCCCTCTGATAAATCCCTATAATCGCATATTATTTGAATTTATTGAAACCGTATCGAATTAAATTTTGTACAGACGACAATATTATTTGTTATTATTACAATTCCCTGTTCATTGCATCCGCGCGCACCCAAAAAAATTACAATTTTAACACAATTTTTGCATTTTAAAAGTGCCATTAGTTCTGCACAAAAAAAAATTGTTGTTTGGTTGATGAAATTTTTTTTTTATATTAAATCACTAACAATTTATTTATATATAAACTAAAAACGTATATAAAACTGGCACCAATTTTTCCTCATCATTTAATTTTAACATCCGAAACAAATGGCAACAAAATTTCTAAATCGAAAAATATTCCAATTTTTTTTTTTGACGGGGTATTTTTATTCCTACTTCGGGGGTGAAATTTGAGTGTGAGTAATTGTGGCAGGATTATTATTCCACTATTATGAACAACAAGCCTGATATGGATGGATAGATGCATGGTATGCCTGGTGTATAGACTGAACATTGTAGTCACACAAAACAATAAAACTAAATTTAAATTATAATTCAATTTATATTTAAATACATATATACAAAAAAATGGAAATAAATGAGTTTAAGTGTTAGGATAGAGTGATTGTCAGTCATGAACAGTGACAGGATATCTATCGGTCGGTATTAATCCCCAAAAATTATATAGAATTACGAGCAGGTTGTCTGGATGTAATATTGAAAATATTTTACATTTAATCCGTAATATAATATGGTTATCAATTTAATAGTGTCAATTTTTAGATACAATTTAATTTTAAATTGATTTAATTTAATATATTTTAATGGTGAGTTTAAATATAAGTACTTTAATTTAATTGGTTTTCTTAAATTCTTAAATTTCACGATTAATTTAATCTAAAAATATGTAAAAATATATTGATGTTATTTAATCTAATAATTTTTCAATATTTATGATCATTATAAAGATTTATTGAAAAAAATTAAGGAGCTCATGGAAATGAATTTATTTGCTCTGAATTTTTCTATTTCATTTTTGATTTTAGCTTTCCAACTCATCATGATTACTTGTCGAACATCAAACGAATTTGTTGCACAACAAAATTAATAAACATTTTACATATTTTACATAATTCTAATATTAATTGGTTGATAAATTCTCAAATCTCTGAACACTATACAATAAATGTCAATGAAATATTTTATAAATTTAGAAATTTTTAAATCAAATTCTTAAATATTAATAATAAATCTTGCATCAAAAACAAGAAAAATTTAATATACATAACATTAACTTTGTAGAGAAAAAAAAATGACTGTCAGAGACTGTCAGACAATTTAATATTTCACAAATAAAAAAAGTAAAATATTTTATTAAATTTTATTTTTAAAACAAAATATTCTATAAAATTTTACAAATAAACCTAATAAAAATTACACCTTTTCTTTTCTATAAGATCAACTTTTGTTTTATTTATTGGACAACATAGAAAATATGATATGTCTCCCAATTTCTCTGTAGAACATAATAAACAATCATATATATACCAGGTGAGAAAATACAAAGATTAATAGAGACAATTTAAACAAATAAATTCAACAACAACAAAAAAAATATCAGATAAATCACCAGAATGTAAATTGTTATTTGAACAACAATTTCTCATAAATAATTCAAATCTTTTATAAACATAATTTAAAAAAAAAAAAACGAAACAAAATTTTAACATGACAAGACAAGTAGACTCTTCACCAATGTTTCCTATATAATAATATAATAAAAAAAGTATTTTTAATAATAAATGGCACGAGGCATAGACAACATTGAAAAAAAAAACGCAACATTGAATGAAGTCGTTACCAATTTTTTTTTTCTTTCATCACAATTTTTTATGCATTGCTGCAAGAATTTAATTTAAGGTAAAAAAAAAGGTAAGTGTAATCCTATTATTTACCTGGAATTAAATCAGAAAAAAAAATAACATTTGGTTCTTTAAGAGTATTTTATTGGTATAAAATATTTTTGGGGTATTATTATATGACGTCCTTGAATTTGGTTCTTTTTATATTTACACTGTTTTTGTTTAGTCTATGCTTTTTTTTTTTGCAAGAGATTTACATCAAAAATTTATGTTAAATTTTATTTATTTTCTTAAAATTTTCTTCATTTTATTTTTTTTTTGTAAAGAGTTTATTGTAATATTTCATTTCCATATTAATTCAAGGGAAGAAAAAAGGATATATGTGTTTTTTGAGAGGAACTTTTTTTAATACGATTATGCTAATAATTTTGGTAATATTTATGGAGAGGAGAGTTTTATTAGATTATTTCTAATTTTTTGGCGAAAGGAAAATATTTATTGTACACAGTGAAAATATTAAGAAATTTAAGGAAATTTTTCAAATAAAATTTCATAATAATTATTCGTAGATTGAAAACCAGGATTCTTAAATTTATAATAAGATTAAAAAATGTGTCTTTTTGGATCTCTGTTAGATAGACACATGCAGATTTAGTACGCAGTTTTAGTAATTAATTAACCAGCAGTGACATATCAGATTAATTATTATCGACTAAATTATTAATTTTTGAAGAAAATCATTAACTAAATAAATATGTCAGAATTTAATGATACTAAGTAAAGTATTAATTGTATTATTAAGTAGTATACTAAGATATTCTTCAAAGGAATTAATGGTACATTCGTATAATGCTTTCAATTCAATCCTTCAATCCTTTACATTCTATGTAACAAATACATTTTAAGTTGTAGATACATTATTATATTTGTCAATAATTTCTTCGAGCTGGTAATAATGAATTTAAATTATTTTCTATCAATCAGCGATGAATAACACTTTAAATGTTTAAATTTTGAATCATTTTATAGTATCCAGGATTTAAAATTTATTATCCTTCCTTACTAATTTCCTTGGAAATTCAAATTTATATTAATCATAACTATAACTATCACTGGAACTTAACAAAAAATTTAATTAAATTAAATTTAAACAATTAATGGAAAAAATTAATTATAATTGATATTTAATTTTGAACCAACATAAAATTTTGTAATTCTAATAATTATGAAATTTTTTTAATTTTACATAAAATAAATTCAATTTGTTTCTTTGCAAAACTTTTAATTATTTTGAAAACATAATTATGCAAACTTGTAAAACTTGTTAAACATATATGCAACAAAAAAAAACGTTTAAATTCAATTATAATTTTGATTTTATATTTATATAATTCTAATGCACGAAAATTCAACAAAAAAAATTTTGCATATACTTTTGAAATTCTTCTGCCATTAGTCGTGACTAAACTCTGAAAATATAATTTTCATATACAAATTAATTAGTTAAAAAGCAATTTAACAAAAATTTTAATTTTAATGTTTTCTGCAGTTTCTTGCATTTTATATATACGGTAAATAGTTTTGAGAAAATTCAATGTTTTGAAATTTAGATATCATCAAAAACTTATGTTAAAATTCAAAATAATCTAATTACAAAAGTTTATTTGCTTTTCAAAAATTCATTATTTGATTTAAATAAGAATTTAAATTTAGATGTAATTTAATTTTTTAATTATTTATTTATATATTTCGTTAAGAAAAACGTTTTCCATTAATTTGCGAGGATGTTTGTATGCCAGAATGAAAATTATAAAATTTTTAAACAGTGAAAAACTTTAGAAGAGAAGATTTTTAATTTAAATATTTGTTTTTATGATAATTTTTCTAATAATTTTTATTTGTGTTTAATATTTATTAGAAATTTTGCTTAAATTTATATATTTAAAAGTTAATTAAATTGAAATTTTATTGCAGATATTTAATTACAGAATTATTGAAAATTTTGTTTAATCAATAATTCAAATTAGGAAAATTCAAAGTGAACTAATTTTTATTATTTGATTTTCAACTAAAATAAAATTCTGGAACTACATTAACTTAAGGAATTACTTTAATTAAAGTCTTGACTAGTAAAAATAGATCTACAATGAAATATATAAATTCAAATTGTACAGTATTCACTCAACCGTGTCACTATTATTCCAGTTACAACACACTATTTAATTCTTTACAATTTCTACTCTATTTCAAAGCAAAAAAAAAATTTCCTCAATAAAATTTAATTTATTAATCTAGCAAAAGAAAAAATAAGGTCATTTTTATTGCAACTAAAAATTCATAATTTCAAAAAAAAAAGAGATGAAAATATAATTTCCAAAAAAACCTTATTAATTCTCTGAATGATTTTTCCATTATATTAAAATTTATATCCTCTACTAACACAATACACCGTTGTGATCTCTCTACTTATGCTTCACTGCTGATGACAATTATATACTTTTATGATTCTTCAAAATGTACAAAAAAAAAAATTTTTTTTTTATAGTTTTCTTTACCAACGAAAATCAACAACAAAAAACCGAAGACAAATCGTTTCTATTAACCATTTTAACTATAAAAATATTCTATTAGGAAAATTCTTCAAAAAAAAAATTCCCCCCACAATAAAACGAACGAAACCATTCTTCGATTTTTTTTGACCATAACTAAAAAAAATTATGCTGTTAAAACATTTAAACAAACAAGAAAAAACGATTTATTCTTTTGTCATTACATTTTCATTTATGATTTCAAATAAATTACATTTTGTATAGCTATATCTTCTTTCAATCCTAAACCAGAAATGAAATCTATTTGAAAAGACTAAAAAATTATTATTATTATTATTATTATTAAAAGAAATTCATGGTTTATTGGACATGTTCAAAGTTATAATATAAGTTTTTTTTTTCGGAAAAGAAAACTTAACTAAAAAAAAAAACGATACGGCATTTAACTTTGTTAGAAACTTTTTTTTTTTGTATACCATCTGGGCTATTAACAGCTTTGTATATTTATAATGTATAATGGAATTTTTCATAGTTCAAATACAAAATGATGACCACAAATAATCAACAACAAAACTTTAAAAGATTGTAGAAAAAAATAAAACCATAATTTTTCTTCTATGCTTTTTTTGCGGTTCATAAAAATAAATATATATAGATTTTTTTGTATTGTTACTTTTTCTATTTATAATATATTTTATTGTCATTTTGAAATTCCTAATTACTATATATCATTGTTGATAATAATCTGTAAAAGAGAGAGAGAAGGAAAAACTCTTTCACTTTACCCATTTTATTAGAGAAGAAAGAAAATTTTATGATTTTCTTTAAAGGATGGTAAATAAAAACAAACACAAAAATGAAGAAAATTTTCTTTGGGTTTTTTTTTTTTTTTTTGGTAGAAATCATGTTTAGTTTTTGGTTTAGTTGTGTGTGATTTGACTATTAGTGGAAAGTATTTATAGTATAGATTTTATTAAAGATGGGAAATGTTTTAATAAATATTGTCCAGATTGGCAAAATGTAATGATGAGAGAAGATGTCGATTCATTTATTTACCGGAGATAGTGGCAAGATAATGATCTGCACATTTTCAACCATTAAAAAAGCTTGTTTTAATAAAAATTTGTGCATTTCTCTACAATAATCTTCTTCTACTATATTCCCATTTCTGCAATTATCTATTAATATTTTTAAAAATTAAAAATTTCTGCAATCTTTAAATATTTTTGTCAACAGAAAAAAATAATCTTTAAACAAACTCTCACATTTGGATTAACAAATATTTTTTATTATGATTTATTAACAATTATTTGTCAGATCTCTATTTTATTATTATTATTATATTCATTGGAGACAACCTGTTCCAAGTAATGAATATAAATCATAATTTCTATAATTATGAAAATAGTGTCCAGCATTAATATACCATAATTCTCATTATATTTTAGTACATAATATAGAAATTTTACAAAATATTTTCATTTTATCTATAAAATAGTTTGTTTAATAATTTAAATATATATTTTGTGGTTAGTTAGTTAGTATTACAATATTTTAATATATTATGTCTTGAAAAATATTAATTGTTAACAGGTTTTTGAGGTTAAAAGCTAATAAAGTTTAACCAGAGCTGTATAGTTTAACATTTGTCAGCAGTTTACTAAGCAAATTATTTCAGTAATTAGGTAGATTTTAATAAGTCAATGCTGATTAAAATTAAAAATTCAATTAAATATATTAGAAAATATATTTAATAAATATATATTTATTATAATCATAAATAGAAAAATATTCAATATAGGAAATTATGTGTTGATTTCATCATTGTAGAAAAAATATGTAAAGACCGATCTCCAATGTGGGCGTCGGCGCAAAATTTCGGCGTCAAAAAAAGTTCATCATATGGGAATCAATGTAAGTATCTCCAATGTGAGCGCTGGCGTCTGGCTTCAAAAAAAGCCAACGCTGAGATTGCTCAATGTTCAAACATTGAAGCTGAAGTTTCAGTTGTGCCAACATATTTTTAAAAAAAATTTTTTTCTGAATTTTATTCATGATTTTTTCACTGAGTTTTTCAAAGTTATTTTAAAATTTCGGTAGGCGTTTTAAAAAAATTACTAGAAGTAAAGTTTCCATCATATTTATATATATATAAATTTATATATAAATTTATAATTCATATTTATATTTGTTCAAAGTTTTGAATTGTATTTGAATTTGTCAAAGTTTTGAATTGTATCAACGCTCACATTGGAGATTGTTTGACTTTTACGCTAGCGTTCAACTTTTTTCACCGCCGAAGTTTTGCGCTGAAGCCTACATTGGAGATCGGTCTTAATTGAAATTCATTTTACGACTTAGGCTGTGTGCCAAAGAGTTTAAATTTTAAATTTTGACACAAAAAAATTAAATTTTTTTTGCTGGCGAGTTTTTTTAATATTTACTATCAAGTTTGCTGTGCCAATTGGTTTAATTTTTAAAAAAAGATGGATGAAAATTTTCTTTTATTTTGCTCTCTAATTTTTTTAAAAAAATTAAAAAATTTTTTTTAATTTTTTTTAAAATAAAATTATAAATATGTACGAGCGCTATCGCATATGTATTGATCCATTACAATACTTTATAATTGATATAACTTATTTTTAATCCTTTTTTATTATTAATAATATTTCTTTAATTTCTTGTAAAAAAATAAATTTATTTTTATCAATAATTCTAGTATAAAACATTAAAAAAAATCATAAAATATTGGAGTGTATCAATACATATGAGATAGGGCTCGTAAATAAAAAATCTGATATATGAATATTAAATAAATCAAAATTTAATCTGAAGTGTCAAACTTAACGAGGTCTGCAAGGTCGTTAAATTTTGACTTTCTATATTCACCACGCTAGTGTCGTAATTTAATTTCATCAGTCATAATTTAATTTTAAACTACAAATTTAAACCCTTTGGCACACGGCCTTAAAATGATAATTGTAAAAATTATTGTTATCAATTTGTTAATTAAATTAAATTTATAAATTTAGACCTCAAAAGTCGGAGATTTCAAAATATATTAAAAAATAATAAAATAATAAACTATTTTACATATACTGCTTTGCTTTTCACAAATTTAATTTTATTAAAAACTTTTCTATAGTGTTTTACCCAGAAAACAATTTAAGACATATTGAAATTGTTAGATACCATAGAATTGTTTAATATTTCAAATTGAATAAATAAAACTTAAGTGAAATCAGAAAAATTAATAATAAGCAATATTAAATATTAAAATATTAAATAATTTTATTAATTCAAATTTTTTCTATTGAAAAATAAAATAGAAAATATATTTAGAATTCTGTGGAAAATTGCCAAAACATGATAAGTGCATTTTTGACAATTTGTAAAATTAATTTTTAATAATCAATAATTAATAAACAAAATTAATTATGTCACAAAAATATTACCAAAAACATAAAATAACCTATTCTAGTTCCAATCCAATACTTGGTATTTTACAAATATTTGATTATTGAAAATCTTTCTCAAAATTTTTTAATTTGTTCTGTTGAAAATTTAAATTTTGTAGATATCATGTTTTGGCAATTTTCCACAGAATTTAAATTCTGTTGTTGTCGGATATGAATGATGCCAAAACATTCGATAATTTATAATTAAAACTTATTGAATAAAATTATAAAAATATTATATCAAATTTCCAAAATATTTTATATTCAAATGTCCTTTCGTTATGAAATCATTTCAAATGTTAATATTACAACCAAAAGGTTTCACATAATTCTAAACCACCTACATACAAAAATTCCAATAAAATCTAAAAACAATTAAGAAATTGTCATTGGATGACCAACAAAATTATTCTTCAAAAAAAAATACCTCATCAAACGAAAACAAGTATAATAATTCATATCATGATATCAACATAAAATTACATAATTCACATAAGTTGTAGATAATTAAATATTCCTGTCACATTTATTTAATAAATAATAACTTCGGTAGTTGAAACTAGTCAGGATATTAATAACACATTCTTCTTACATAACAAAAAAACGAAAATAAGAGAGAAAAAAAAACGTATTTATTATTAATAATTTCTGTCGTGCGTTTGAAACGTGTGCGTCTTTTTCGTTTTATGATTATAAGTCATAGAGACCACACCATTCAATTATTATTATTTTTTTGTTAGGTAATAAAATTTATGTTTTTGTGTTAAAGTAGCTTGTGAAACAAAACTTTTCACCTCAAAAGTATTAAAAAAATTTTGATGTATAAAACGCATAAGTAAATACAACATAAAGAAAAGTTGAAATTAATTGCTGCATCAGGTGAACAAAAAAACATCAAATTTTTCACTTTTTTTATGAAGAAGAAATTTCATGTTTATTCGATACTATAGCTATACTAATTTAAAAACAATGATTTTTGTTAAATTTTATGACATGCCAAACATGTTTTTAATATTTAATATTTTATAGTTAGAAAAAAAAAATAAGCTAAATCATGAAAATGTTTAATAATTGATTTATTGATTTTCATTTACACAATAAATTATGAAATATTTAATATGAATTTTTATGTCGTGTATTAGGAAGAAACTATCGATTAAATAATATCGATTAATTTTGAGGAAACTATTATGATTATGAATTTATTTAAATTTAGTTAGAGCGTTGTACAAATATAAATTAACGATTCATAATCGTAAAAAAATGAACGTCAAATTGTATTTGATCAAAAATTTGATTTCGTCAAAATTTTAATCAATTTATGTAGTTTAATATCATAAAATATTTCAGTCAAATTAATCCTTTTCACAAACTAAATTTTTCACTGTTTGCAAAATTAAATCGATGGCTGAAATAAAATCACATTCGTCATTGATAAAGAAAAATTGACTTCAATGTGGAAAATGATAAATTTGAATTGTAAAAGGACGAATTTGAATTACAAAATCACCATTCAAACAACGCAGAAAATTATTAACTTCAGAATTTAAATAAAGTTTCGCATAAAAAATATAATCGAAATTTTTGTTTAATGGGTCATTAAAACACTTTAATGTTTTTTTTATTATACCAAATTCAATCACATAATCATTGTAATTTTATATTAATTCAATTTTATATAATAAATATCATTCATAATTCATAATTAAATTAACAAAAAAACATATTTGCTTAATCAAAATAACCACAATTAATTACATTTTGTTTTATTAAAAAAAAATATGTTAATTACATCAACATTAGCAAGACGTATACCAAATTTCCGACCATGTAATTATATATATAATCAATATAATTTTAATTGGAAAAGAATTTACATAATAACAAAAAAAAAAAAACGAAATTAAATTAAATTAAACTATATTTGCAGGTATATTAAAAATCCCAACACGTTCATATTACAAAGAAGGTAAACATAGAATTTATACATTAGATGATTTACCAGTTCCATCTGGTAGCTGGAGATTAGCACATGAAGCAAATAATTCATATTATAATAAATGGTTGGCAGTTGGAATAATTTCATTATTTGGTTCTTTCGTATTTGTACAAATTTTCAATTAAATTTAAATTTATGTTTGTTTGAATTATCTATTTCCTTTTTTTTTTTAGGCATATACAACTGAATGTATTTTTTATAATTATAATCCACCAGACACATACGAATAAATGAAGAATATAAAAAAAAAAATTATTTAATTAAATTTGACATATTTATGAAAAAATTAATAAAAAATTCATTATTAAAAAAAAAATTTATGCAATAATTATAAATTGATTTTTCTTTTATATTTTGTATTACAAAATCATTTAAAATGGTTATTAACGCTTCGATAAAAGTCCATACCCATATATATATTTGATGCTTCGGTTATGTCATTTGAAAATTTATAATTTCCGCATTATTTAATAGCACTTTAATTATGTAAAATTTCTCGTATAACAAATTATTTAAATATTCTATACAAAGTCTTTTTATTGAGTTAGTAATAGTAAAATCCTCTTCCCATTTATTTATATTTTTTTATTAATTCATTTGGAAAATACAATTCACCGTAAGTTCTAGTTTAAATTTTTCCTACTACTAGATTATTGAATAATGGAAATTTTATTTGCGGAATTCTCAAAAATTGTTGTTTTTTTTCTTCTTTTTCTCATATAAATAATTGAAATTATTTTTGTTTTTATATGAAAGCGCACCACCTTTTTTACTGGCATAATTTTAGCATTTATTTTCTACATATTTGTTCGCGCAATGTATACAACAGGAACAGGGTGTATAAAATTGGTTAGTAATATAGATAGAAAGAATAATAATTTTGATATTTTCAGTCACAAGGACAAATTATACTAACTATATGTTATTAATATAGTGTACCAATTTTTATACACACAAATATTCATCATACTCTAACTCTTCTTCAATTTGAAACTATTACAAATGGCGATTTTTATAGATCTTATATTTAATTCTAAGAATGGTGTATCGTTGTGGCTATCAGAAATATCAAAATATTTCTAATTTCTAATCAATATTCTAATTACTAACATACACCAGCCCCGATCTATATTACAAGCTGGATATAAATCATTTCATTACATTAGTTAGACAACCTGTATAATAATATATCTCATTATATTGTGTAGAAAAGAATCTGATGTTACGCTTCATTGGACTACATCAATTGCAAAAATAAATACATATAAATGAAATAGTAGATTCACTATATATAATAGTTAACAACGCTATATATATTTATATATTTTCCATTTGTAAAATTGTTTCTATACTTTGTTAAAGGTTGAAGTTTGTTTTTACATCTTTGTTAAGTCATTTTCGTTAGATTTAAATTGTTAATTTATTATCTGAACATTATAAAATTGAATAACTCATTTTGAATCGACTTAATGCCGCTCTCAATGACAATAAATTTATGTATATACCTGACCTAAAGATGATAAAGTTTTGCGCAAAATAAAAATTATTTCTTCTAAATTTATGTTAACAACATAAAAATAGTTTTTGGCCTAATTTATGGTCCGCACAATTGAAAACTTACATTAGAAAATCAGTTAATATATATGGTAAATAACAGTCGTTAAATCAGTCTTGAAATTTACTCGATTTTGTTAATATAATTATCTGAATTTTTTCAACATAGTATCATCAAATTTCACTAAATTAGACGAGTAAGTAAAATTCAAATTATAGACGAAAATTGTTTGCGGTACTCTAAATAGTTATCCAGCTATGAGTTTAATTTTTGATAAATTTCTATACTTCATTTTTTACCTCTATAAAACCAGTAAATAAATATGTTATTCGTAAATTTTCCATTTTCAATTACCTACTTTAACAAAAATGGACATTTTTGGTTTGCAATATATACTATATTATTAACCATCTGTGCTCTATAATGTATTATAGTATAAATTTTCGTTATGTTTTTCCACAATTCCACTTCAATAAAGTACAATCAATTTGAAAAGTAAGTATGTATTTATATACTAGTATTATATGTATATGCTCCTTCAGACCACCTGGATTGAGTAGGTATATTAGTTTTTTTCCAGTTGATTGAAAGTAAAATTCTTGTTTCTGTAAAATTATTCAAAAAATAAAATTCAATTTGGTTAAAAGGTTCGTCATCATTAAAATCATAAAAAACACTAATTTAACAGATGAAATTAGATTTTTTTTCTTCTAATTTTCATTCACCTATTTTCACAATTTTAGTTTCTATTTAAGTTCTATTTACAACTTTAGCCTTCATTTAAATGTAATATAATAGTTAAACTAAAATAGCTCAAAATTAAACTTTAATATTTTAATACAAATTGAAAATGAAAAATAAGCTTAAAATTTAAGCAAATTTCTAATTTTTTATCTTCTTAATTTAAATTAAATTATAAACTTTGAATCCTTAGAAAAATAAATTAAAACCAATTCATTTTATATAGCTTAAGGCCATTTAAAATCAAAATTAATTTTATTTCAATTTATATACAAAAAAAAATTATATTTGTATGACATTTCCACATTAAATAAAACATGAATGCATTGAATCATAAAAGTTACTGTAGTAAATTCATGGTTGTAGAAAAATAAGCTCATAGAAATTTGAAATAGTCTTCCAATCAATCTTAAAACTTTTAAAAACCATTTCTAGTTAAATTCTTTCAGACACTATTTTCAAACATTTACTTTGTCCAATACGAAAATAGACTAATTTAACCTAGAAATGTTATATTTAATATACATATATATTTACACAAGAAAATTACAATTTTATTTTTCAATATTAGAGGAAAAGACTGTGTACAATTTTAAAAAATATTTTGAAATTTGAAAATATTGTTTAAAGTAGCTAAATAAATACTCATGATTAAAATCAATCAAATTTGTTTAAATGTTGTAATTAATAATTAATTATTTTTAAAAATTATAAAATTCATAATTTTTTTTTAATTCCAAGCCAAAAAATGAAAAAAAAATTTCGTATAATTATAAAATAATTTAAATAATTTATATTTAATTATATAAATATCGAAATATCAATTAATTATAATCATATTTCTCTTGTAATATGAAATATGAAATGGGATAATTCAATTTGTCTATAATATGTTTTATAATGATAAAATATTATAATTAATATTATAAATTACAAAATTATTGTCTAATTTCTATATATTATATATATTTGAACGAAGAGAAATTAATTGTGACTTTTCCTTTTACTATTATATATATATATTTTTGCTTTTGTTATTAAATTATTAATATTATAAAATTAATAACATTATAATACATTAAATGAATATATCAAAGAAGATGACTATTAAAATTATTATATAGCCTTAAGATATTTTATGGGATATTATTCTCATGGACAAACTCTAAAGAAAAAACACCCAATAAATAATATACGTAAAGTTTCTCATCCTTTCAAATAATAATAATAATAATCTATTGAGGATGAAAATCAATAAAAGGAAAATTAATGATCAAAATTAAGTTCTTTACGAAGCATATTATAATTTTAGGTATTATATAAAATAATTGTTGTGGAAAAATTTAATAGCATTTTCAACAAAAAAAAATGATATTTATATCCTATCAATGATGACATTTTTACTATTTTAGTTAGTATATACATATAGTATGTCTATAATGCTTAAACCTAAAAATTACAAAGTTTGAATCAAATTATTTTAAGCATGTATTAAATGGACTTCTTAATGGACTTTAAATCTGATTCTATAATTATAATTAATTTTATATACCAATAGTTTAATGTGTTGTTTGGAATCTGTAATTGGGAGGTCTTATTCTTATATATTTATTTAAAATTACCTTATCAAAATTTATTTTAAAATTTATATGTCATTAAATTATTTCCTTTAATTTAAGTTCATTGTCTTTAATTTGACAGGATGCGGACAGAGAATGCATATAAAGTTAGGTATAGTGTTGGGACTTAATTTTCCCTAAAAGATAGATTACTTCGTATATATTTTGTTCATTATCATAACTAAAATGATCAGTTATGACCTATAGAAAATCTGAATTATAAGAAAATCTAATATCAAAATTCTTTGTGGTAGTAAAATTCTGACTCTCTCTGTGTACCCTGTACTTTACTTCCATATATACCAAAAACTTATTATGCCTGAAAAATAATGATTGTCTTTTAAATTCTTATTAGATTATCCACAATTTTATGAGACAGAATTGTATATATATGTGATGTGGTTAAGAAATCTCAATGTACACCTAATTTAATTAATATATAAATTCACGTAATTTGTCTATGATTATTATTATTATTATTTGGTTGTGCCTGGATGTGAATACAAATTGAATTTTAAGATTTATATAGATGGCAAACAGCTGATGCATGTTGAAAATATAAACATAATTAAAACCGCACATCCTTTATAATAATCATATAAATTATATAAAACGTATCATAAAAGGATCGGTAAAGGCTCTTTTGTTGTTGTTAAATTTATTATCATATCCTGGAGGAACATTGTCAAAATACATAACACAGGACTTTCTTGTGAAGACATTGTACACGTATAAGACTTTGGTTAAGATGCAATATAAATTTTATATTTTGTTTGGTAAGTAAGTAATTAAATCGAAAAATCATTTTGTATGAATATAATCTATTATAGGTATATAGATAATTTTCATAAAAGGATACCTTTGCCAGGATATTTGATTATCGAAAATAGTTTATAAAGAAGATTATAAGTTTACGATAAATAAAAGATATAATAAAAAGATTTATAATCAAGAGGATATTAATTATTT
Organism: Empis stercorea; assembly: GCA_949752835.1. Lineage (NCBI taxonomy): Eukaryota > Metazoa > Arthropoda > Insecta > Diptera > Empididae > Empis > Empis stercorea. The sequence continues at coordinate 54,814,022 of OX457087.1, read as the reverse complement.
TATATGAAATATGCAATAATATTGTGGATAATTGAAAATTACTTAATATCCTATTAATTATAGAACAGGATGGTTTAGACAAAATATTCATTATATAATTTTATTGGTTTATAATTTCAATTTAAATTGTTAGAACTCTTGTGAATATTCATTACATTTTTGACACCATATTTAATTATAGTTTTAATTTGAATTTCCTTATTTTGAATGATTAAAATATGATATCCAAAATATGTTTATAATTATAATAAAATAATATAGAGGAAGATATTATATAAAACATGTAAATTTAAAATATTTATGTTTCTACAATAGCAGCAAGGACGATCGTTTACATGATTACTTACAACATTTCCATAATTAAAAAATATTCATCAAAACTATTGGATGAAAATCAAATTTATTTTGATTCTTACTCAAATAAAAATATTAATAACATTATTTGTTCATTAAGTTTCTACCCACTACACATTTTCCATAATACAGTTTTATATAGTAAAAATGTAATTTGCTATACGGAAATCAAAATTTAAAGAAAGTTTTTGCATTCCGGAATTTCTCTTCAAATCAACAAGATAAAAATAATAATTACGAAATTGTAATTAAAAATTCGATAAAATAACTATAAACTAACTTCAAATTAATTCAAATTATACAAGTGATAATTCTACATTTTAATTTAACTACTATACAAAATTGATTTTTCAATTATACATAAAGCATTTATCAATAATTTTAATTATTTTAACTTAGAATCTTTGTCTATTAAACAAATATTTTTACGAATGTACATTAAACTATAATTATAAAACTTTGAATTATTCTATATATGTAGTTAATTTGAAATTATATCTACTCAATTTAATAATACTTAAAATTACTAATAAAATAAAATATAATTTTGCTTTTATAGATAATTTTGTAAATCTAATTAAACTCTGAAGAAAATTTTTCAATTTAATTACTTCAATTCTAAAAGCATCACACAAAAAAAACAACATTTTAAATGATTTGTTTCTTGTCATTATTTTCTATAAATAAATTACCATTAAATGATGTCAATTTAAAATATAAGCACTTGTCTCGAATGATTTCATATATACATATATATAAATAAAATATTATTTTGTTATTTTTATGATAATGATGAGATGCGTGCCACTCCTTATCTCGTATTTAATGTGCACACGAAATCCTTGTTAAGTACTCCACTATATATACAAGCTAATGAATATAATTTTATTTTCTCGTTTTTTTTTCTTTTTAAATTTGTGGTAAAAATTTATATATACCCTTAAAATTCTTAAGGAGTCATATATATACATCAATGTCATTCATAATAACTGAAGACATTTTTCTTATTTTCCTTAAAACTCTGAAAATCCCTTCTTTACATTATTATACGTTAAAAAAAAAGCTATACAAAATTTATTTATTTTAAAAATATAATCATTTTCATTTTGTGCGTTTTACATTTATCTCTACGTTTTTTTTTTTAGTGTGACTTTGACTTTGTACAAAAAAAAATGTATTTTTCCTTTGTTAACTACATACAAAAAAAAAATTCATATCCTTAAGCTTTTTTGTTGCTGTTCCATAATAAAATATTCTTATTTTCTTTTTTTTTAGCATTATATGTATATTTGTGTATATGCAATTCGTTTATTATATATTTTCCAGGACCCTCTAGCAATCAATTTAATCCGATCTTGTATTAAGGATAAAATATTATTTCTTTTATTTATTTATGTGTGTGTGTGTGTGTGCGTGTGTTTGTGTGTACAGATGAGTTGTTTATATTGAGACACAATTGTCGTATTTTATATTTGACATATCAGGCAAAAGTAAATCCTATTTTGATTGTGTTTATAACTGTAGTAAGTGCGCGTAAAGGATTTGAAAAAATAAAAATGATTTTGTTTTTTGTTCCTTATTACTTTGACAGTGTGTTTGGGGATTTTTTGTTGTTGTTTTATTTTAAATGATTACTAGTAAAAAAAGGATTTTTTTTATATATATATATCTTCAAAGGAATATTTTAATGTTGAATATTGTGGATTTTAGAAATATGGAATTTGTGGGCTCCGTATAAAAGTTTCCTGGGTTATTAGAATTATATATGTAGCAAATAATTAATAGTCAAATTAAGTTCTTCTAAGTTTCTTTTAATTCTCAAGGAGCTACTAACTTGATTAATTAGGTACAAAATTACTATTTTTGCTAGAAATTACCTTGATTTACTAAATTTCCTCCAATGTAAGAGTACGAATCATAAAAAACTATAATATATTTTGTATATAAAAACATAAATTCAAAGGATTAAAATTGACATATTCCAATGATAACTCAAGCTAACCCAGAAACAAACTCCTATTATTAATTTATTTAACAATAATTTTTTTAAGGTGACACAAAATTGGTGACACAAAATTGGTGACATTAACTAACACGAAAAAAAAAGTAACTTGTCTCAAAATACACAAATATTATAATATGTATATAAGTGCCAAAAGTTCGTAACACTTTTTGTATATATTTTATCCGTAGGATAAAATGTTTCTTTTAATGTTACATATAATTTTTTTCTTTCTATACTTCACTACGGGGGTAAATGATAAATTTTCGCTTCATTTTTATTTTGTCGTCTATGAATAAATATAATTTTATCAAAAAAAAAAACGTAGCTAAATTTATCGTATCAAACAAATCATGTATTTAGTGTATAAGAAATATCACACTGTTTATAATATAGCTATATGGTTGACATTGACATCGCACATTTGATACGACTTTTTGATTAAGTTCACGCCATATCAGCTCCTTTAATGCTAACGGCATTAAAAATATAATATCACAACAACAACAAAAACTAAACTAAAACATTTATCACAAAACAATTTTCCTTTAATGCAACTTAGAAAATAAATTTATATATACATTTTGCAGTCGTCCTTTCTTCTTGCAAAAATTAGACGACATATTTGAAATATTTAGACCACAAAAAAAAAAAAACAAATAGAAATGGGGTTGGTAATCCATTATAAAATGTTACACTGATATACGTTTTTTTTATTTTTTTGCAATTTTCTAGTTATATACGTAAACAATATATGTACATTTAAATATAAGAGTAAATTCATTTTACTTATCGGAAAATCCCATTTCCTGTTTTACGAAAAAATAAATTTTTGGACTGGAGAGGATAAGTTTTTGTGTATAGTAAGTATTTCAACCTTTTAGGGAGGAAAATATCTATAAATACGTGAATAAAGATTTTAGTAAAATTGCATTGTGTACATATAAAAAGGATATGTGTTATTTTTTTTTTGGGGAATGGGGAGTTTCGAACAACAAAAGGATAAGTAAAAAATAAAAAAAGGTTAAATGCATTTTTCATTGCGTTTTATAAAATGGGGAAATTTTTTTTTTTATCACAAATTGAAAAATAAAAAGGTTGGTTCTCCATTCATGATTAATGTATTAAAGTATATTCTAATAGAATGATTATTATTGATATTTTAAAAAAAAGGGGTGAAAATAGCATACTTGGCACATTAACCTTCATTATTATATATAATACGAAAAGAGAAAAATATAAAACGATTATATCAAAGAAAATGATTATAATAGAATGGAAAAAAGGATTTTGGTATATACGATTCAATCCAATTTTGATTGAAAATGTTTTCTTATAAAATAATTTACATTATTATAAAATTCCATAAAAAGAAAGATAAATTGATTATTGTATTTTATCTTCTTGTTTTGTTCAATTGTTTGACTGTAAATTTAATTCTTCGACAAGGATTGCAGAAATGTATATACAAGAATTTAAAGAAATTTGCAAATAAATTAATTTCTCTTTAGAAAATTAAATTATATTATCATTATTTTTTAAAGATATTAGAAAAAATTTCCCTTCCAGATAATTCGTAAAAAATCTTATGCTCTAATTTTAATGAAGATAAATAAGATTCAATTGAAAAGTATTAAAATAAAAAACTGAATTTTACTTTTTTTTTAGTTAGCTGCACATTTTAAACACTTGTTGAAAACTTGTTAAGTTCCCAAATTCATTCTATTTTGGTTTAATTAAATATAAAATCACAATTTGCATTTAGAAAAGAAGTGGAGTGGTGAATATTTTTCTATTTCCACAATATTAAAAATAGATTTTCATCAAAAAAAGAACCTTTATCATTTTCCAACTTAGTCAAATGAATTAGAAATCGTCAAGATATGCTTATTTAGTTCATCCTTAAATCTTTTGAATTATCATAATTATATGATGACAATGATAAACATTTAATGACACAATTTTTACTTATTAATTTTTGTCCGTAATTAATGTGTAAAATATTTTCAACTTAGAAATTTGTTATAACAATAAAATTTTAATATATATAATTCGTAAAAGATTTAGACAGAATTTGTTTATTTATACTGACATCGTTTAGAGAGAAAGGTTCTTCGATATTTATTATGTATGAAAATTTCTCTGCAATCATTTAACAAATTTACCAAAAAAAAAAAAAACCAATAATGTAAGAAATGACCTAAATTTAAATTAGATACAAGGAAAATCCATCTAACATTCTAAATTAGTTAAGTTTTTCGGTCTATTGATCGACTATGTCATATTTTTTTTTTCTGTTTTAACTTTTATTTCCAAATCATTTAATCCCCGTTTCCAAAACTCTAACTTAACTTTTTCATATATTGCTTTTCAATTGTACACAACATTTTCTTGTTGTTAAATAATAATTTCAGGTTTTTAGCCTTAAGTTAAAAAAAATTATCGCCTTGTCTCTCTAAAACCTGTCACAGAAAGGCGAGATAATCGAACACAGTAGCAGGTGAAAAAAAATTATTACAACTAATAAAAATTGAAAATATAATATCAAAAAAAATTTTAATAGCATAAAAAAATCAGAACAAATCGAATGGAACGTTCAAAAAAAAAAAAAATTGTTTTCGATGTTTTCTTGTCGCTTGGTTTTTCGTTGATCATAAAAAACTTATAAGAAAAATGTACTAAATTTTGAAAAACCCAACAATTATTTTTTTGTTTCATTGATTTTCTTATGATTGCAATTTATCTGGAAAAAGTTTAAAGTATAAAAGATAAAGTCAAAAAAAAAATAAAAAATAAAATTGGAATTGAAAAATATGTTTTGTCAATTTGAAGTGTTTGTTTTGTCGTGCTTTTTGTTTTTGTAAAGTGGAAAAGTTTTTGTTTATCTTTTACTTTATGTTTTACCATTCTGAAAAGATTTTTCTTTTTTTTAATTAGCGAAAGGATAAATCAATGAACCATAAATGCGAGATAGAACAATGACATGAAAGACAGGTGAGAGGTGTTTTTCGTTAGGTTGGGTTCGTTTTCAGATGTGATTTAATAAAATCAAATAAAAAATTGTTACAAGTAACAATTTTTGGTTCCTTTTCTTTAGCTGGTAAATTTTAAAAAAGTATTTATTTTGTATTTTAATTAAAATTCATGACAAATTATGTAAAAATATATAAATTAAATTAATTAATTTAATGCCTCAATTCATTTGTAATATAAATTTATATAGTTTAAAAATTATTTCCATATATTAAATTGATATTTATAACTAATCGCTGGTTCACTTGTGATTTCAACTGGAACAATGAATAAGTGGTTTGAATTTTTTTGTAGAAATTTGGACAGGAGATAACTTAGACTTTGGAATTTATATAAAATAGCCACCTGATGGTTAAATTTATTAAGCTCTTCATCGATTTACACTGACAGAGAGGACTTCACATTAAGGTAGTTCCCTGATGGAGATCGTTTTTGTTAGATATATGTTGGACTGTTTCCATACTACGTCAGGTTTGTCGTATTATTTTGGACGAGTTAAACCTTTATGTCTGTTGAAAATCTCCTGTGAGACAGACTAATCTAAAGAAATATATTTTTGTTGCATACTGACTTTTCTATTATTGTCCGCAGTCAAAAACAATATTTCCATCGCACCCTCCTTTTCCTAGGTAAGATACTGACACCACACACCACTGAATATCATATGGAAAAAAGTTCAATAATACCAAATATCATTATTTAATTTGAACCTTTTACAATTCAACAAAAAATTCTTTAGTTTGTCAACTATATTTTAAATTACTATTACAGAAAAAAAAACAGTAGTTATAACACCTTTTTTTATGAACTGAAATTTCCGAAATGTTCCCCCATCATAGATTATATTATATAAATTTTTATTAAACTATTACCAATGACAATATTCTTTCTACATCAGTGAACATCTGAAATCGAATAAAAAAATAAAATAAAATTATTATAATGAATCTTCACTGTGACATGACCATTAGTGCACCACTAAACAAAAGCGAATAAAAAACACATTTAACAACAACAATGAAAACAATTCTTTTAATCAGAGAAACGGTCCGTATTTCCTGTCATATTTTGGTCGTCGTCATCAATTATTAATAGTGTTTCCCTCTTGACAATGTATTTTAGATTTACATTATAATATTTTATATTGGATCAGAATGCAACTATATATATTTTGTGTCCTTTATTACTTGTAAATTGACAAAATGAAATGAGCTACGGATGCAATAAACAAGAATAAAAATAATAATAATATTTTTTTTAATTAAATTTTTTTTTATCAATAATGAAAAAGAATCAAATATTTTTTTTTTTTTTTGTAATTTGGAGGCTATAATTAATGTTGAAATGGGAATTTGATTTTGTTTTTGTTGAAAGTTTATATTCATTTGGGATCATTGATAACTAAATTTTTTTAGGTTCACTGAATTGAACAATTTCAATGTTGCTGGGAGTGTAATAAAAACTAATCTGGTATATAAAAGTTAATAATTTTATTAAATTTTAGTATATACCAAAAAGTGAGCAAAATATTCGATAATACATTAAACGCAGTATTTTGGGGTTAATATATTTCCAATGTCGAAAATTTTATACAATTTAAATAAGTAATTTCAATATTTAATTAAGACACATAAAATTACAATACTAAGTCAACTGAAATGTGAATTTTCTACCTTTTAAATATTTTACTAGCATTTTTGTTAAGATTTAGTTAACATTTAAGATAAATGCAATGAGCCACAATTTGAAAGATGGTTTTCCTGTTACCGATATATTGTTTTAAATAATTCAATCTCTCAAAACAAAAAATTAAAAATCACAAGTAGTTGGGGCCGTGAGGCCAGGTTATCGGTCCAAACGGACCACTCCAACTGCTCATCTACCTAGTTGTGTGTCTAGAGGCAGGTCGCAGACAGGCAGGTGGACACGTCCACCTTCAGTTGCTCTAGTTTCTTTACATCATTGTGGTCCGTTTGGACTGATAACCTGGCCTCACGGCCCCAACTACTTGTGCCATATGGTAAATTATAGTACATTCTGTACTATGAATTGATCATATTATATACTTTAGTATATTCTATATATTGTATATATTATAGTTTACTATGTTATATATACCATGACAGACTGACAATTTTTCAAAACAAACTAAATAAAATAATAGTGTTCTTCAACTAGTTTGTTTTTGTTGTCCAAAAATATTATCCAATATGTGCGCCTTGCTATATAAAATATTCAATTTCAATTTTTGAAAAAACTATATGTATATAAAATATTGAAAAACTAATATTAAAAAATATTTTAAATTCATGAACTTTTTTCAACTTTGCACAGAATATATACATAATTTTCTGAAAATTGTCGAAAATATAAATATTTGTCTGACTTAGTTTCAATTCACTAATCATAATGTAATAATAAATATGAATTTAGTATTTTTGAATTGTACAAAATATAATAACAATTCTTGAATAAATAATTGTTTTAGCTCAACTCAGAGTATATAATTTACAGAAAATAACCAATAAAATATATTTTCTTCAAATCTTATTAATACCCATAAGGGAGCAAATATAAATGAAACTATAACAAACCCCTTTCAATATTATAATAAAATAAAAAACAGTTTGAATTTTTGTCAAGGACGGAAGTCAATTTTACGCGAAATTCAATTCTTTTTTATATATGAATTTTATAATATAGAAATTCATATTTTAGATATCAGAATATTATTATGATGGTATATAATTCCCCCAATGGCAATTTTAATATTCTATCATATATGCGGACGTTCTCTACTTAGAATCTAATATAAAAACTATACTAACTATAAGTATATCTATCACATTATTTTTTTTTTCTCAAATAAGAATTTAGTTTCATAACTATGTATATAATATATTTCTCATGGTTTACACAAATATAATATTTTTTAATTCAAAGTACAAGGTTTCACTATTATATACCGCACCTAAATTCTTGCTAAATTTCACAATGTTTTCAATTCTTTAAATTTATTACCATATTACATATATTTTTTACCAAAACCAAAAATCTCTGATTAACAAATTGTGATCCATTATTAAAGTCTATCATTGAAACATCCTGTATTTTTAATAATTTATGTATAAAAATATCCTTTTTTACAATATATCCTTTTAGAAGCAAAAAAAAAATATCTAAAAAGCAAAATTTATTGAAAAATATGCGCGAAAGGAAATAATATCCTTTTGGAGTAATAGAATTTATATCTATATATATTTTTTTTTATAATATACTCGTTGTATTAATAATAATATTTTCTCTCTTGACAAATCGTCTCTATATATATTTTAACATATGGAATAGTTATTAGACTATGGATAGCAAATAGTAAAATGAAGGATAATTTATTTTTTCCGTCCAAATGAATCTTATTTTCAATTTATATTATAAAGAAGGAAGAAAAATATATATATACAAATAAAATTATGTAATACAAATTCAATTTTTCTAACTACTATTATATATAAATATTGTTTAAATATTTACTAGTTGTCTATAATGAAGCGAAATTTTGATATTGTACTACGCAGAAAATTGAGGGACCAGGCTATATACAAAACCATCGTTTTATCATTCGTTTTGTATACAGCTTGGCTACTGATTCAATAATTATTTATTTCTGAACTGAGCTGGAATTACAAAAATTTGCTGTACCAAATAGACAACTAGTAAATATATAAATTATATTATAATAACTCAGAATATTACATGAACCATTTGACGATATACAGAGAATATATTATAAATTTTAATGGAAAAGTATAATGGCAAACATCAGAGTTGTTTTTAGGATGAGAATATATTTAATTTGTAGTTTTGTTCTTTAGAGTATGAGGAAATAGGAAAAATTGACATAAACAATCAAGTAGTCAAATGAATTTAATATGCTACAAAATAAACATTTATGCTGAATTATTATTAATAGTATTGAAGATAATTTAATATTAACAATTTCCATATCGAAATTGATGTGCAAATATTTTTAAAATTTAAAATCAAATTTTCAAACTCTAAAATCCACCATTTTGTTCAATAGTCACTACATAAAATATGAAGTTTTAAGATGGCCGCTTGAATTGAAATGTCGAAAAAAATCTTTGGACACATCCTCTTTTATAATGGTTTCCAAAATCAATTTTTTTTTCTATGAATATATTATTGAATGCAAAAAAATTTACTCCGCCCACATTGTAAATGACAATAGAAATTTAACTTGAATAGGAAGTCGCAGTGCGAATTTTGAATGCGTAGGAAGTGTAGTTGATTCTTTTTTTACTTTTTTTCCGTAAATGGTCTAAGCAAGGTGAAAATTTAGATGAACAATGATTTTTAGTGTTTATATAATTATTATTTTTTGGTAAGTTTAATAATTTTTTAACTATCAATTAAAATATTTACCAAAAACTTAATTAAAATAAATAATAATTTTTCGTTATTATTATAATAAAAATTTTCCTTCTTCCTTCTACAAATATCCTTTTATATCTAATATTGTAAAAAATGATATATATTAAAATTTATTTAACAAATTGAAATTCTACCATACTCCAATTGATAAACCATATATATTCATGAAGTGGCAATTCTAGAGAGATTATAATCCTTTCGAGAAGAAGACGCAGTCAATTGAAAAATTGTAATATAAAAAATTGCATCGTATATATAAAAAAAACGACATTGCATCCTTAAATACAAATAAGGGAAAAAGGAAAAAAAAAAGTATATATAAATGCAACATAACATCTCGATTTTTAATAGGATTGTGACAGAATATATTGATGCAGATTTTTCTGATATTTGTTGGGAAAATAGGCCACAGGGCTATATGCAACATATATGTACATCAATGTATGTAAAAAAAAGGTCAAGAATTTTTCCAATTGCAAAATAAACTACAAAGCAACGATGCAATATTATTAATTTGCATAATAAAGGATAATATTACAACAAAATTATATGCAATATCAAAAAGATGGTTTTGTTTAAAGATGATTTTAAATTTTCGAAAATTTGTAAAATTCTAGAAAATTTATGATTTATTAATGTTAATGCGGACGTATTCGATATAAATTGAATTAATCATTTCACCTGATTATCTTAAAATTGTATAAATAAAGTAAAAAAATATCAAGAATTGTTCAAATTAATTTAATTTTTAAAAATTAAAAATTTGCAAATATCCAGATTAGTTCTTTCCTTTCTTTCGTTTGCTCACAAAGTTGACTTATAATTTTGTCATCCTTCTCTCATGTTTGAAAACAACCAAAAAATGAATACGACCATTTTTTTTTTAACTAACATACAAATTTCCTATAGAAACAGTCTTAAACTTTTTTTTGCATATTATATGAAAAGCACAAGAGTTCAATATTACTTATATAGTCCTTATATAAATATATACGATTATAAATTTATATAGTTAATAAAGGATAAATATTGATCCTTCATACATAATTCAAATAGTTTGAATTTAAAATCCCTTTTCAGTCAATAAAGAAAGTATATGGATGGCAAAAAAAAAAAAAAATTCATTATAATATCCTTTATTGCAAAATCATGCAGGATATTTAATGCACCATGATTTAAAATTTATATCAATTTTCATTTTTTCTTTACAACTTATAAAAAAAAACCATTTCAAATTTCAAATTATTTTACAATTTATAATTGTTTCCTGTTTCATAAAAAATCAATAATAATGAAATTATATATAAACTTAAATCATAATTTATACAAAAAAAATTTATGATTTTTAAATTTAATTTTATTTCTTTTCGATTCTCTTTTCTTATTATATAAAATATTTAAAATGATACTTAAAATATTCAATATTTATTTGAATCATTAAATTACATTATTACGGTAATAAAGTAAAATATAAACTAAATCAAAATATTCGTGGATCATTTACCATAATAATAATTTTGTTTTTTATTGTAAAAAAAAAAAATCTACCAATTTTACGATATCAAACCAGATAAAAAAAAAACCATCGGCACAACAAAATATCTTTTTGAAATATCCTTGACAATTGAATATATCTAAAAATGGTATAATTCCTTTTCATTGACATATAGCCACAGTATTAAAATAGAGATTCACTCTTAAAATGGTAATATAAATCCCAACATCCAGCAGCAAACATTATACAAGATTTGAATGAGCCGCAAAATTTTTTTTTATAACATATTACAAAAGTTTGTTTATATATAAAATATTGAATGGAGCATTTAAAAAAAAAGTATATACGGTATATAAACCTCCACCATTTTTGGGTTCTTACTGTTGACAGAATTCTTCAATTAGTGGACATTGGCTGTCTGCCGGTCAATTGTCAGAGTATTTATTTTACCATTTTACTAAAACGAAGAATATAAAAAATGCGTGCTTACCAGAAATATTATATCGCAGAAAAATGGTTTAAAACGAAGATTGTACCTATAAATTATATATATAGTGATTTTTGTGTTCATTGTTTGTTAGAGTCCGTAATGCCGGCACGTACAAAGCTAAATATATATATATATATAGGTATATAGGTAATAATAACTTGGCGAAATGTCCCAAGGATTATGTTAAAAGACGGTGAAGCAAGATACAAAAATTATATATAAAATTTATACATATATAAAGAAAATTTATTTATGAAATAATAAATATAGCATAAGTAATCTAGATATTTAAAAGAATTGATTTAAGATCGTCTTACGCTAAACTCGATATTTATAATAAAACTGAGCGATAGCTTAAAAATTACTTATTATATAAAATTTATAGTTGATTAATCTGCGTATAACATATAAATTTTAATTTGATTTATTTTTACTAATGTTGTTTCTCTATTTCTAGGACAGTAAAAATATGAAAGAAATTGTTTTTAAATTAACTTTTAACTAATGTACAAATATGTATCAAAATTTACATTTCAAATTGGTTCCATCCAAAAATTCTTGTTTCTATTTTGCCCACATAGCTATACATACTGCTATAATGAAATATTCAATTAAAACTTTTAACATTATTTAATTTAAAATCTTATTCTATCTCTGTAGCTTTGATAATTTCAATTTTATTCGATTCATTTTATTTGAATTGTTTTTGAATTTTCAAACTAAATGTATCACTGGTCATTTTTGTATCATTGAAAATATCCTGTAAAATATCAACAAAACACCCAACATAAAATAAAAATTATTTCGAACAAACCAGAATAGTAAATTTAGTATACCATATAAAAAATGAACACAATTTTAATCAAACAATATTATACTATTTTATTTTCTATATAGTCATTTTGATTTTAATTTTCATTAAATTCAATAAAATAATTTAATTTTCTTATCCTACCCTTGGCTCCATATACAAATATTTTCAATAATTATCTCAAATATTTTCGATTTTCAATTTAATTTTCATCCTTTTTTATTGGGGAACTCTAAAAACTTTTGCAAAATGTTTATTTAAAAAACAAAATAGTATAATTCTATATTTGAAAAGTAGCTTCCAAAATGCTCTATGTACTGTAATATGTATATAGTTTTAAATGCCCAAAAAATGATCAATATTGATTTATTGAGAAGATTGGAAGGTATTGTAATTATTTATAGGCTTTTTGTAACAATTTTTCAAAGGATTTTGAAATTACATTTTACTGGATATATGAAGAAAAAGTTATTTTTGAAATACTAAAGGGAACAACGTAATCTCGGCTTTAGTCTTTAACTGAATTAAATTGGATGATTGGAAGTAGCGTTTACCGCTTTAAACTTTTGTGGACCTAAAAAAATATGGAGGTACAGTATTTAACATATACCGGAAATCTATGGACAATAGTTTTGAACCTGTAGACAAACTCATCCTGTTTCTGGTTGTGATACCTACTCGTTCTGCTAAACTACATATACTTCGGTCTCTAAATGTCAAAGGAATATTCCCATATTGTAATCCATTGTAAATTCATGATAATCTCAAAATTGCATGACATTTCTTCTTCAGTCAATTCCGTATTTTAATCTACTTTATTCGAAAATATAATACTGTATAATTGAAAACTAGATAGTAAAAATGTCCAATTAAAATCACCTAAAGTCTGAAAATTTACTAAACTGTAACTCACATTGAATAATTATTAATGAGTTTACCACCATTTTTCAGTAGCTAATTTTCTATTTTGATCTATAGAAGGCAAACACTATATATATATAAAAAAAATATATACCAACAATTTAATTTCTAATCATTAATATCTAATTTATTAGCTATTTTAATAGCATTTGACTTCCGTTATACTGCCACAAAGATAGTATATAATCTCTAATATGTATATACATTAATTTAACTTGCGACATGTCTGGGCAAAACAGATTTTTCTCTCTAGAGATTTTATATGTAGCTATAATAAGAAATAACAAATATAAATAATTTGACATAGTTCCAAGCCTCTTTATTTTTTTTTAAATATCTTTAACGTCGATCAGTTTTAAATTATTTTGTTCATTTATTTTATTTGAAATTCTAGACATTTTTTTTTTATCCATTTGGTCAAGTTTTATAGTTTAATCATTAATCTTTTTTTCTATATATGCAAAATGAAAGTTAGTTAAGTTAAGTTAGTTTTTTCTTTTTTTTTTTGAAAATTAATTTAGCGCTAAAGTACCGTCATGAATTAACGGATTTTCTTTTATATCTTAAATAATTTTTACAGTATGATTAAAAAAAAAATAGTAATTTATCCAATTTTCAATTCTTGTAATTAAAATGTTTTTATAGTTTTATATGTGTTATTCTTTCTGATGCAACAACTTTAAACTATCTTTGGTAAACTATTACTAATAATTTTCCGAATTATTTATATATAAAGCTAAAGTGTTTAATTCTGTTCAAATGTCGGGGATATTATTTTTTTTTTTTAAAGAAAAACAGATACTATAAATTCTGTTTTGTTGTCTAACTAACGTCAAGTTAAAACGAAAAAATGAAAAAATATATAAGCGAGTAGCTAAATAAGAAGAAAAAGAAGTTTTACTTATTTATGTAACTTTTATATATAAAATATAATCAATATACAATATTTATCATTATCTTTTCGACAATCAAAGAAACTATCTTTTATTTCACACGTTCCTTTTTTTTTTTTTGCTGCGAATCGATGAAATTTTTGAATTTATACTGCAATAAAACAAAGTTGACCATAAGGAAGAAATTATAAACATTATTCTTTTCTTATTTAGTTTTTTATAATCTTGTTGCTTTGGACATGACTTTTAACTGCATAAAATATTTATGCGAAATTAAAAATAGAAGAATTACAAAAAAAAAAACATTTATTATATAAAAAAAATTAATTTGTGTATATAATAATTAAGTAAAAATATTTGTGTATATATTTGAAATGTATTTTTGTTTGAAATGTAGAAAATGTTTATATAGCTGCTAATTCATTTCGAAAATATTTTACAAGTTTGAAATTAAAATTTACTTATATATAGTAAAAAATATTTATCTAAATTCCACTCAATTCCTCAACTTGCTTCAATTCGCCACAATGACCCAAGAATATAAATTGTCCAATTTTTGGTAAACCTTATTCTTAGATTAATTTATATCCCATCCAATTTAACCACATTTCTATTTCTATTAATTCAATCCAAAAATTGATTAATTAAATTAAATTGTAGAAATTAAATTTACATAAATACTTCAAATATTACATAATTACAGAAATTGTAATAAATAATAATTTTATCTATAATAATCAACATCGAATCGATCGAATTATTAATAAACAAAATTATCAAATTGTATGTATATGATTCTATGTAATTGATACCATAGTACGAGTATATTATGCATAAATTAATATATGTACAAGAATTTAATGCCATAGAAAAAGGAAAAAGTTATATATGTTATAGGTAATTTTGCTCAAGCCGCAGTGCCATTATATTCCTACAGTGCACAGTTGGAAATCTTGTTATAGATCTCTTTGCCGCAATTATAATAATCAATTTTAATATTAAAAATTAAGTGTTTCGCAATTATAATAATCAATTTTAATATTAAAAATTAAGTGTTTATTGAAAATTATGTAATGAAATATAATATTGCAGAAAGAATGGATTTGTAAATTGAAATTATTATCTAAAAGTTTGTATATTAAATAATTATGAGTATAGATTTTCGTCTTTAAATTCTAATTAAAATTAAAATTATATGTGACAAATTTTTGTACCTTAAAAAATTATATCTATAACAAATCAATTATCAGTCTTAATAATTAAAATACCGCATTTATATTTTTCAAATATCAATTTCAACATATTTATAAAAATATTCTCAAAAAAACTAAAAAAAAATTTCAAATTTTAATAAAATTATTAAAAATCCTTAAATTCACATTGTTTCGTTAATAAATCATTTTTGTATCAAAAAATTCTTTAAAATTATTCAATCAAATTTTTAAATTTTTTTTTTAAAAATCCTGTCATAAAATTAATCAAATCATTTTCTGTTTTTCATCCTTAACACAAAAAAAAAAAATTTAACAAATTATTTAAAGAACTTTAAATTGTCATATCAAATGATTCGATCACATCCTTCAAACAAAAAAAATATTCTTTTTGATTAAAACTCATTTATGAAATGGAACGTAAGAAATTCATTAAAAAAATATATTTTAATTTTTTATAAATAACAACACAGAAAAAAATACCCCGCCGACGACGATGAATGATTATTATTTAGACCTCCATAACATTTTTAAAGATGAAATCATTAAAAGAAATTAAAATGAAGAATTTTTGTAGACTATAAAAACACAAAAAAACATCCAAAAAAATACAAGAATTATGAAAGAACAAATCAACCGAAAAGATGACGACTTCTGATGTCTCCGCAAATCATACAAAAGGCCACGAGACGGCTTCATCTGTCGCAAGAATTTAGTATGACAAAAAAAAAAATAAACACAAAAAACAAAGATAGAATTTTTTACGTTCCCGACAATTGTAAAAATTTTGAACAAAATTATGGCAAAAAATTGATGGCATTTTTTTCAGAGTTTGGAGCCGAAAATTAAATTTTTTTTTTTTTTAAATTATAACAAAATTTTGTTAGGTAATATTAAAGTTTATAGGACAAATTTCAGAGATTGAAGAAATTCATAGAATTTTTATCCAAAATGACAAGAAAAAAAAAAAAATTAAATTTATAAAATTTTTATCAAAATTAAAATGAATTTTTCAAGTCTTCAAAAAAATTTTCCCAGCGGATTTTTTTTTTTTTTTTTAGAAACCACACACGATGGATAAAAATTTAATTTCATCAAGGATCAATTATTTGCGAGGACAATTGGATAAAAGCTGAATTATTGATGGCTACTTTTTTTTTTTAAATAGATTTCAATTTAAGTTTTTGGTTTTTTATTACAAATTTTCCAGTAAAAGTTCTTTAAGTTTTTGTATTAATATCTGTTTTTCTGAAAATAATATTGATTTTCTTGAATTAGAAATTCTTGGGAAATATATTTGTTCTTCAGATATAGAGTATATTTGCCATCTGCTTATCATTAGAGAGGAACTTATTTTGTTTAAAAAATAAATTTGCATATTTACTGGTCTAAATTTGTATAACGTATAAGGTAGATGGTCCCAATGCAAGTGTCAAATCAAATATTTGTTAATAATTTAAGTAAATTTAGAAAAAAGATTAAATATTTAAAATAATATATTAATAATTATCTTTAAGATACTGTCTATCCAATAAGGAAGCATCCTGAACACAAAAATTTATTCAATATTTTTACTTTTCAAATTCGCCTTACGTAGTCAAACTAAACCATTAAAATTTCTTTCCTTCAAAAGATAATCAAAGTTCATATATTTCCAAAATAATATAGAAAACATCTCCACCTCTTCAGCAAAAACAAAAATACCTCCAATCTCCCCACCCATTAATTCAAATAACAAAACTTTTATTATTTCTTCACAAAGTTTCGTGACTTGCATCCAAAATTACTTCAAAAATATTCTTGTCTAACCTTTTATTTTTATCCATATACCTAGACAAATTCGAAATAAAATCTTTTAGTCCTTTAAACTGCTGGCAATCTAATTGCCAGCCATGCCACCCAAACCACCCAATAATAAACCCTATATACACAAAAAAATTTGCATAATTTTTAAAATCCAACCTGATTTTTTTTTTTACTAGACCCTTTTTCCTAAATGGAAATTTTGCCCTTTTGTTTCCTTGTATATTTACTACTACATCACAAATATTTATACCAAAAAAAAAATTTATCCTATATCAACATATCCTTTTTATAGAAAGGATCTATGAATAAAATAAAGATGGAAATAGAAAATTTCAAATTTTTTCGTATAATATTTACTTGAAAATTCCCAATTCTTTTCCTTATTTGTATATTTATAAATCTTTGAATGATGCCGTTTTTATTGCGAGGTTACAATTAAGGATTACTAACAATTCTACCAGAGTTCTAGTAGCAACAACAAAATGCCACATAAAAATCGAAAAATAGATTTGGAAATAATGAAATCTCCTCATTTTCTTGAGAAATATAAATTTTAAGGACATTTTACTTTTTTTTTGGTAGAAAAATACTTGATAAAATCATATTTTCCCTTCATGGAAAAAGGACGAGAAAACAAAATTATTTGAAATCCAGTGATAATGACCGCGTTTCGGTATCATTTAACAACACCGTAACTTACCACAAAAAAAAAACCAAAAACCTTTTCAAGACAAAAATCTTCATCATTAAACGAATACCATTTCTTTTTTTTAGTTGTGGAGTGGTAAGGCTTATCTGATTTTAAAATGTTCTATCCTACTCTCCACCCTCACTTGAATCAAGTTCCAAGATTAAAAAAAAATTCTAAATACACTTCCCCCCCATCCACACTTCAGTCGAACAGGTAGAAAAGAAATTATTCATTTCTTTCATAAAAAATAGGGTGAGTTGCAGGGATATTTTATAAGGATTTGAATTAAATATTTTCAATTCTTTTTCATAATATTTCATTTTCTTGATTTCAAGATTTTTTTATTTTAAAAAAAAAGGACATTTTTGTGGTTCATGTTAAAAAAAATGACTACGAAAAGTAAGTCACACGACTTTTAAGAAATGTAATTAAGGATTTACCATTAATGAGGGTGTACAGCAGCTCCAATTTTCGTTTTCCAGTTTGCTTTTTTTACAGTTATTATTAAAATTCAGAAGAAAGGAAAAAAATAATATTTTTACATTTAAAAAAAAAAAATAAAAACCTGAATCCTTGCGGCAATTTTTCGTTTCATAAGATGTTATTCATGATCTTCTGCAATGCTACCTCCTTAAGGATATGGATAGAAAAAAAAACGAAAATGTTGTTAGAATTTTAATGAATTTTTTTCCTTTTATAATTTCATTTTTTTCTCTGAATTTTTTTTTTTTGTGGATGTCGGACAGAAAAAAAAAAGAATTTCGAATAAAGAAAAAGAAAGATGGACCGAAAAATGGAATTATGCCTGCCTATTGATTAAGATTATAATTATTTTGCCATTTTTTTTTTTTTGTATTTTGTTGAGTAGCAAGTCCTTCGATAATGAATATCTTGAAGGGATATTTTAATAAATTTTCTTTTTGTTCTTGTTGAAGGACTTTTATAATTCTGCAATTAAAATAATTTTTTATATATTCAAAGATTTTGGATCCTTTTTTTTTTTTTTGAAATTTTTGTGTAATGAATAAAAAAACAAAAATTTTGAATTAAGAAGAAAATTAAAAAATTATTTAATATTTCAAAAAAAAAAAAAAATTGAAGTACATATTTTTAGTTGAAAATTGAAGAAGTTTTTAATTGGAAAAAAGTTTTTCCAAACAAAAATTATTTAACAAAAAATGTAAATTTTTGAAAGAAAATTTTTTTTCTCAAAATAAAAGACAAATTTGAAATTTTTTAAGGACTTTTAAAGATTGTATATAATTATCTAATTAATTTTTGGCTAAATTTTGTAATAATTTTCAATTAAATTCAAAGATTTTTAAAGTAAATTGTGAAAATACTTATCAGCATTGTTGGAAAACTAAATTTTCCGAAAGATTTTTAGCCATTTTTAGGTGGTATACTTTAATTAAATTATGTTTTCAAGAATAATTCAAATTATTACCCAAAAAAAAAATAAGTTTTCCCAATAATTAAATGAATTTTCCATTGAATAGTTGCCATAAAATTAAATCAGATTAAAAATTTCTTTCCAATTTAATACTTTACTACACCAAATTGCATAACATTTTCACTGACCTCTACCCATTTTCCCTTTATACCAAAGCAAATCGATTTTTGTTTTTCGAAATTTCTAAAATCTTTTAATTAAAATAAACTTAAATTACCTCTTTTAACTTTACCATAATTAATTTATATTCCAAAATTAACAAATTAAAAACAAAAAAATAAAAATAAAATCTATTTTAAATCGATTTTAATTATTAATTGATATGGCAATTAAAAAGTTATAAAATTAGTTATAACTTTCTCAAAAGTAAAATAGCGAAAAATAAAATAAATTTCAAAATTTAACTTTTCACTAGAAATAATTTACCAACTGTTTTTTTTATAAATATAAAATAAATTTGAAATATGATACCACAATTTAATGATATACATAGTAATAGTATTGTATATAGAATAAATTAAATATTTCATTTTTTTTACAATTAAAATCGTTTAATTACTTTTTACCCATTTTAAATTTTATACTCTTTTTTACACCAATAAATTTATTTATTATTCGGTGAATTAAAATTAATAAATTTTCAACTTGATAATAAAACAACACCCATTTATATAAAGAAATATTTATATATAATAATTTAAAAGTTACGATTATGTGTAAACCATTTGAATTTTTAAAATTGTTATCTCAATTAAAGCAAAAATTTTTTTTTTTTTTTTGTTACACTGAAAGAAATATTGAATTTTAAATTTTTCTTAATTTACGGAAATATAGAATTGTTAGATTTTCATTTTAAATTTATACAACTTAAATTTAAATTGGTTAAAAAATTAAATTGGTTATAAAAGTGTTAAAATAGTTTTATTAGACTAATTTTAAGAATTATTCAAAAAATGATAAAATTTAATATAATAATTTGTCATTAAATTTTGTTGAAGGAATTTTTGCTTTAACATGTAGATGGCAGCCTTAATACTATTTCAAGTACATAGAGTTGTGATTTTAGAAAAATGTATAATTTTAATTAAAAAAAAATTTCAACTTTATCTTAAATTTTAAATTGACTTGGTTCAAATTATGGTTTATGTTGCAGCTAAACCCTAAATATACTCTAAAAAGTCGTAAAATTTTAATGTTAATTTAATGTTGCTATTATAACAGCATAATAGCAAAATTTTTAATCTATAGTAATAATATTAGATCGCATAATTTTGATATATTTAAACTAATTTAAATAATTAAATAGCTTTTAACTTTTGGGATTCAAGTTCACATCTTTCCTTAAATATTTATTTTTTTTCAGTGCACAAGAATTATAACATTGCAAAGACTATTCATAGTAATAAAGAAATATTAAACACCTTTTTTCCGAAAATTTATTTGATTACAATTCTTTTTCCGTATATTTTAACAAATCTCTTTTTGTATATCTTCATATATCGTGGTGTAACCAAAGTATACTAGTTTACAGATAAAATTATTACTTTATAATACAAAACTATTTTTTTTTTATTAAAATATACTATTTTAAAAAATCGTGCAAAATTCACAACACTATTTGCCACTAATTTCACCTAGCAGAAAAAAAATGAAAATTTATCGAAAAATAGTTTGGAAAAAATTAATTTTTAACATATACATTTTTATGTAATTTAATTTTCCATCTATATTTATATATTTTAATGTCATTATTTAGATCAAGATATCGTGAGACTTCAATAAATGTCTGACACCTCAATAAACATGTCCACGTATCTTAAATTTAACCACTGCATAACATGGTATATACTTAAGTAATGGAAATTATGTTTTTCATATAAAAAAATAATAATTTTTACATAATTTATAAATAATATTTAAAGAAAAAATGTGCTTATTAATTTTGTGATTTCAATGTGTTAACACATTGGCGGACACAAAAAACATCACGTGATTCAGCTAAAGCTGAAACAAAAGATCAAATGATCGGTCCACTGGCAAATGCAGTAAGTATCCGCCAACGTGTTAAATTTAAATTTTAATAAAATTGTTCTATAGTATTTACCAAATCGACAGTATGGGAGTTAGTAAAAAAATTTAAATAATGGAAATTTTTTATTTCGTTTCCAAGTATAACAATCTGGGAGGATATAGCTGACTTTATCTGAATTCCATCATTTAGGCTGCCAAATTTCAATGCTACAAATTGCATTGTATAAACTTTTAAAGGTAAGCAAAATATATTTAAAATTAACTAAGCT
This sequence comes from Empis stercorea, assembly GCA_949752835.1. Taxonomy (NCBI): domain Eukaryota; kingdom Metazoa; phylum Arthropoda; class Insecta; order Diptera; family Empididae; genus Empis; species Empis stercorea. The sequence continues at coordinate 54,792,110 of OX457087.1, read as the reverse complement.
TTCGAGTAATTGTATCAAAAACAATCTAACTAATTCTCTAATATAACCTTACTGGCCTTTCTGCTGGCATTTATTTTCTTCCTGATCAAAATAAACTTAGTGCTTCAGTGGTACTCTCAGTATTTTACCAGTAATTTATAAAACGAATAAACAACAAACTCCTTAATTTTCTGAGAACAATTTTTTTTTACTATTACATATTACTATCATATTTTTGCACCCAGGATGCGCAACATTATTCGATATTTTAATAGCAATGTCTAATGTGAAACAGCATCCGCAATCTAATAAGTCAATTCACATATTCGATGTGAAATTTGTATTTAAAAAAATATGCACAACACTACAGACTACATAAATATCTTATTTACACTGCGCGATAGCTTGGAAAAAAATTTATGCAATGTAAAAATTTATTGTCGCAACATAAAAACAAAAATGATATTTAAAATATAAAGATATACATTTTCTTATAACTCACAAACAGAAAATGATATTTGATAGCGTTTTATAGCGTTTTTTTTTACATACAAAAAAAAATGTGTTAAAGGAAGAATCTTTACTAAGTCGAATACTTTTATTTTGTTAAATGGTATTTATACGACTTAATTGCAAAACAAAATTGTATGAGGCGCTTAAAATATTTTTATAGATATATATTAAGATAACGTAAGAAAATCACACGCTATAAAAATTATATAATATATGTGATAAAAGTCAATTTTTTCCAGTAGTAAAATAAAAATGAACCTGTTTCGTATAGAGATAAGCTCTTCTTTCTTTTAAAAACACCTGGTGTTAAAATAGTTTTCTTAATCGTCAACAAAAAAATATTTAAAATAGAATTACAGAAAGATTATTACAAATATATAAAGTTAAATACTTTTAATGGTATATAGAGGAAAATTTAATGAGGTATTAAGTTGTAAATAAAAATTAAATTAAACGCTACAGAAAATGAGGTGTACTTAAATAGTTTAGATAAAGCTCATTTGATATAACTAAATAATCGGTTTACGTACATATAGTTTGTAATGTAATTATGTAGAGTTATGGATATGTAAAGGTAAAGTTAAAATCTATTTAAATTTGTGATCACATGATTCATAATTGTACAATTGCTGATGAACGCATTCATATACATAGAATTAATATGTGTTGAAATATTTCAGGGATGCAAGAAAATAGAATAATAATGTTAATGAAAATTTGATAATCCATGACTGTTGTTTTATATTATACTATCAACAGAAATGTCACCTCAATTTCTTATTCATTTTATTGTCAGTTGCATGTCAGTACAATAATTTGCAGTCACTTACTTGATGGAGGAAACATTTAAAATGTTACTATTACAATTAACTGATGTAAACCGAGATGAGAACCATTTATTATTAGACCATACAGAAATTTTATTATTATATTATCACATCATACAGAATACTAACCTTACTCATATGAAAAGAAGGATCCTGATGCGCAATGTCTATGAAAAAATTGAATATACAGCAATTACTAATATACAATATTATCATAAATTCTTCGCTCTAAAAAACTTGGATAACTATAATTTTACCATAAAAATCAAATCATATCTCTGTACCTCATTTTGCAATCTAATCTAAATCATCAAACATGGGAATTACTTTTCATTAATCCTTACAATAATTTACTTTTTATAATAAAAAAAATCGATCCACGTTATTACACTATATTTCTTTTTCCCACTAATATTCTTAATGGCTTGACCGATTGAGACATAATTCATGATAAATACTTGGGCTAATAATGATTATCATATATAATTATAGTTTTGCCACTGCAACACTAAATAAATTCTTTAAGTTTATTCTTATTTTCATGTTAAATGCATAACAAGTTTTCCCCAGATTACGCATAATTGTAAACTTAATAATTAGAAGATTTGAAAAACCACTATAGGAAGCTTATAATTTTGCAGGATGTTTAATTCTACCTTGGAGATAAATTTCTGTATTTGTCATTGGTATACAGTGTAAAAAATATTCTATGGGAATTTAATGTGTATATAAATCGCAGTATGACAAAATAAATATATTTCAAATTTTATTTAAATGGTTTTCTCTGCACGACATATATTACTTTGCATTTAAGAAAAAGTAGAGGTTTCGTTTTTTTTTTATAAATATTATACGTAGATTACATTCGTGAAGTGAATTACATGCTTTAATATTTATGTAACTAACAAATGACTTTTGCTAAAGGGAAATTATGGATGGATGGATTAAAATGAAGGAAAACCTTCATAATCGGCGGTATTAGTCCTACACCTTAACTTCTCTATTTACGCGGTTAGCTTAATCATCCAATCCCCAGACCAAACTTTAGGATTCGTTCTCATCCTTAAGCTCTCGGTTGTCGGTTCCAATGCCTCCTTAAGGAACTATAGGCTCCTTACATCGAAGAATTAAAATATAATCTTTGAAAAAGCATATATAATTAATTTTTTAGATTGATTAAAACTTTCACAATTTTTCATAATAATTTCCAAATTTTAATAACTTGGAAATTATAATATATATTATTGCCTGATTCATAAATATCGCTAGCCACGCTCTGAAAAATAAAAAATTTCCAATCGTAAAAGTCATTTCAGCAGTATAATAAATTTATTTCAATCGTTTTGGCTTTGACTATATAGTCAAAGGTTTTCGCATTATTCAATTGAAAAATTAAAAAATTAAAAAAAAATTAAAAAGTCAATTTTAAATTAAAAATTTTATAAATTCATTTTTCGACCTAAAATTATAATTGTAAAAATTATTTGTGTACTTTTATTATTTAAATTATGATTATGTTTTACATATCATGGCGGTAATTTACATAATTTATAAAATTGAATTAAAAAAAATTTTGCGATTATTTTATAATTTTCAGATAAATATAATTATAATTTTCAATTAGATAAATCATCTAATACTAATCTAATAATCTATATTATCTATATATATTATAGTACCGCCCGACCAGTGGGGAAGTCGACCAGTTAAGGAAGATATTTGTTATCCCATCGTATCAATTCATCAAGATTTTGGTAATTATTATAAGGATGGACTTGGACATTTTTGTGCTGGTTCAATAGTAAATTCATTTATAATAATAACGATTGCAAGTTGTTTCTGTTCTGGACAAGCGTGTTTTAAATTACATTTTGTATTTAATTGTATATCATACCATGACGGAGGCATTTTACAGTTCTTCAAAAGGTTATCAGCAAGTTCTTTCGGTTCTGGACAGCATCTGTTAGATTCTCTAGATACATATATTTTATGTAATTATTCGTATGAATAATACAAGTGCAATACCAAATACCGATTCGGAATATGCTATTAAAGAATCTCTTTAATATCATATTTTGAATCAGTATTTGGTATTCCAGTTTTATTATTCATTCCAATAATTACATAAAATATGTATCTATAGCATCTAAAAGATGCTGTCCAGAACCGAAACAACTTCCTGATAACCTTTGAAGAACTGTAAAATACCTCGTAATCGTATAATATACCATTAACTACTAGATTATAATTTATTTCGTTGGGAGTGGTATTCAAATCATGTAATCATTGAATTAATTTCTCATATTGAATATATATTTCGGGAAAATAATTAATAATAAGATTAATTTTATTATAGAAAGACCAACCAAGTCGTTATTTAATGGTAGCAGATTTAGCAATTAATCCAATGAATTATTGTGTAAATGGAACAGACTAACATTATTATTTGTTCATATTGCTCAAATTTTGTAACGCATAATAAAAAATTATATAAATTCATTATTATTCAGGACACATTTTATTTTTGTTAATTATTCATTACATTTTTTTTTTGTGGCCATAGAGAAATGGACACAAAACCACAGAGAAAAATAAAAATATATTTATTTATGTACGTAATTAAAATTGTAATTTTTCTAATTTAAAGTAGGAGTTTTTTTTTTATGATTTTATTAATTTATTTTGCTGTTTTTTTTCTAATTAGAAAAATTCCAATTATAACCAAAGAAGAAAAAGTATAAAGAAAAGCTATCAAAAAATTTTACCCAAAGAGTAAGAAAGTTTTGAAAAAAAATTTATCTTTTTAGAATTCATAATTTGAAACAGTTTATTATTCATTCTTTTCCCAATCGACTTGAAATTTTTATAGAATATTTTTATTTTTTAATACGCTTTTCATTTTAATTTACAGACATTTAAAATTTCAATACATTGTCGAACAAAATAATTCTAGATAATCTATTGAACTATTTTGATCCAATCAACAAATTTTACCAAAGAATTCTTATAGAATTTACATCACATTTTATTGTATAGTTCCGTAGAATTTATATCTCAAATTTATTTAATCTTATTTGCTAATAATTAATATCCATTTTCGCCTCATTTCATCAATAAAATACGTCCAATCATTTCATAATCCAACAAAAATTTAATTGAATCATTTCTCAATTTAATTCAAAAAATAATAAAAATGCGTTCATCTTTTCATGTGTCCATCTTTTCATTCATATTGTAACAACTAATTAAGTTCATTTTTTAAAGAGAAAACTACTTAACAAACCCAGGTGTCCATTCAAAGAGGACAGCCATTATAGAAAAATTATTGATTTCATATACAAAAAAAGCCGATATAAAAATCAACGAAAAGGAATACCAAAAACAAAATATTCGCAAAAAATATCAATCAAAATTAAATTTGATTGAAAAATCTATGAATCAACATTATCTATTATTACATTGCATATTTTTTCTACAATAATGAAATCAACACATAATTTCCTATTCAATATTTTTCTATAATGAATTGATAAATCAAAAACGATCATATATATAAGCGGAAAAGTATAGTGTAATATTATAGACAAGGAGACATGACCTTTTGAGGGCAAAATAACAAATCTTTTAACAATTTTATTTATTACTCGACAACTAAAAATTGAATGAACATCCGAATCAACAATAAAAGGTGTGATAATGCATTAAAAAGTATATAATATACAATCAATATTGTAAGTAAATGCATTTTCTTGTATGTTGTTCTTTACCTTTAATGCAGATCATCGTAAATCCAGGCAGAGAACTTGAATTACACCATACAATTTTGACACAATATTGCGAATAGTATGCTGTGACCAATGCATCTGAGTAACATTCGCTATTTACCATATTGTATAATAATTTTCGTTATATACCATTGAAAGCGTTTTATATACCAACAGTGCAAAACGGTTCAGGTGCACAATAAGTTATAATATCTATAATTTTTTATAATGTTGTTTATTACAACAACAAAAACACTAGAATTTCGCACATTTTGTCTGTCGTCTTATCGTCTCTCTAAGCAAAAGATGAAAAAAAAAACCACCCATTTTATAAAAAAAAAAAGAACATATTCAATATTTCTTTTGGCGAGATGAAATATTAAAGACATCAGAGAAAGAAGAGATATGATAATCGAACAATCCATATGCCACATTAAAGAGTCGTTAAAATCTTTCTGTTTTCTTGATTATCACACCTACTGGATGGCTGATGATGATGGACTCAGCAGTTACTGCATAGAGAAAACATAAGAGTTAATCAAATTGATCATAATTTACACACAATCACTAATTTAAGTGCTGATATTTTCAATAATTTAATAAATTTAAGATAAATGAAATGAAGTTTTATGAGTTTTAACATTATTACAGCAATTTTCATTGGAAATGGAAAAGCATTTGTGAAACGCACTTAAAATGTGTTTGTAAAATAATTATGAAGAGATATTGATTCTTTGAATGCTGAATTGGATCTAAATAACGGATGGTAATTAACTTATCTATATACCAGGAATATAAAGATATTATTTTAATGAATTAATTTATTATATTTTAAGCATGATACACGATTATTAGCCTATTTACTATATGTATGTATGTAGAGCCAATAAACCTAATCCTTGTGATACTGAGTTCAACTACTTACATGCCCAAAAATTCCATCTCCATATATCATTCATGTCTACATTATTATATTTTTTTTTAATCTTAAGGACTTCAACAACTAATAACATTCCATTTAATTCTTTAAATACCACAACAACATCTAAGGTCTAAGGGATATCATAACCAAAATGAAAATCTATAATATTGTCGTCGTCGTTTTGTTTTTTTTTTTTTGCCGGTGTCGTTTTAATATCTAAGTTTTTTCTGATGCGTCCTCTCATAAAACATCTTTTATACTTTTATATTTATATTTAATATTTTGTCTATTTAGCATTGCTCTATTACATTTATTATTATACCAAAAAGAAACATATATGTATATATAATCTACCTATATAAAATAGTGATTTATGTTCAACGATTATGTGATTTATGAGTATAAGCTATATATAAATACACACAATAAGAGAAGGAAAAAGACTAACCAATAGTACAGCAAAAAAAAAAAAACAAAATTAAATAAATAGCTAAACAAATATTGAAAAACTAAATAATAATACAGAATATGATGGAATTCACCTATTGAACTATGTATACTATTAAAAAAATATGATATGTTTGCATAATAGCATATAGAAGAAACCGCAAAATAGCAAAAAAAAAAAAAAAAGCTAACTTAATATTCTTTTAGAATTTTGAATAGAGCTTATTTATGAAAAAAAAAAAAATATATGAATTTATTGATTTTTATTTATTTTTAGAAAATTCTTTGCAGAGTTGCAGAGAAATTTTTTAACCATATCATAAAGAAAATTCTGAAGATAAAATTTATGTAAAATACAATAAATTAGCTATTAAATTTCGTTCATTTTAGTTGTAATACAGATTAGATATTATAGTACCTTTTTTTCGGATCAGTAAATTACCTTTTACTCTAAAAGATTGGGATCATAATATATACCAATTCAAATAACTTCCAAAGTAAACTAATTAAATTCATTAAATATCTTAATCTCAGTAAATTATCTATGGTGTGTAGGAGTCTGGGACCAGTTTAAAATTCACTTATATCTATTAACTGTTATGTCATTAATATAGTAAACTAAAGACAACATTCACTAAAAATAAACGAATTACCTAATTCAAAGAAAGTGAAATATTACAAAATCAAAAATGTGAATAAAATTTATTTAACATTTTCCCAATTTATATGTTACGCAATATCTTTTTCTTTTACAAATAAGGATATTATTTAATATTAAAATTCATTTTTTTACATTCAACACTTAATCAAAGCAACTAATATTTTACCATGCACCATCATTTGATTTATCTCGATTTAAAGTGTTTTATAATGTTAGCATCGCAATTTACTTCATATCGTATATAATTTCTTAATCGACACCGATTCCCAGTCAAGATAACAAAAAAAAAACGCACATAAAATATTCTCGAATTTCCAATGTCTATAAACTCATAATAATTTTCCTTAACACACTGTGCAGACTTGTTTTGGTTGGAAATCACTTAAAATTGACGTTTTGGAGAAGAAAAAAAATGATTAAAAGCCACAAATAATGATTATACTATTTAAGGTGTTACACGATCTCCAACGATGAAAAAAAAAACTATCAGCGTATCACAAAAAGATTCTTTAATATGGTAAATAAAAAAAAAAGATAAGGATTAATTTAATAATGTAATTTGATAATATATGTAAGGATATAGGTCACTTAGGCCACGACATTTTAGCTATTTATAAAATGCATAATGAACAATATAAAATTCATGTTGTTTGTTGTATAACTTAAGTAGCATTTATATATTTTGTTTAGGTTGGTTTGGCGACACAATAGGCATAACTTCAAAACCTGAATTTATGTTTATTGTACAAAAACAAACAAGTTGTAGTATATAAAATCTGTATGGCCAATAATATTACATAAGATACGCATTGTTTTGGTTCTTCTAATAATTTCAAAAATGATCTATGCTTTTTCCAGAAAAATTTAAACAGAAATTGTTTATATAATTGAAATTTTTGAAAGGAATAATACTAAATTAGAGACTCATATAGATAATCAATGTATAAGTTTGACCACAAGAATTATACAAAAAATTCTGCACCATTAAACTATATAATTTAAAATAGTCTCTAATGAACCGACATTGGAGAGGAACTCATTCATGTATTATATTTTGCCGTTGATAGTAATTATACTACGGTTTATGTATTCTTTAATATCCTATAAATTCAAGTTCATAAATGCATAAATGTCAATATATTCTATATCTATATTTTTATATAAATGTTTCAAGTACTTTTAAGTGCAATAAATTTTGATAAATTAAATGGTTTTTATGAAATTATTGCTGCATATTAGACTGTCTGATGGTTAAAAAGGACGAATTATCCATATTTAAATTAAATTTGAGAGTTAAAAAATGGTAGAAGAGAGTACAATTATTGTTAATATTTTTGTAGAGAGATATAAATATTTGAAGATAAATTTATTAAAGTATCACTATCAAAAGGAAATACCACAGCATTTCAGTAATGGATATCTTGAGGTTCGTTAGGGAAGCAATCATTGGATACATAAGTTTTTAGATGAAAGTCTTTCGCTCAGTCTAGTAGTGTATAATACATAAAAATTAAAATGATACCTATCCGCCAATTATTGACTTAGTGTTATCTAGTATTAGCCGATATTATCACTCCTCTACAAACTAACTAACCTAAGAAAGATTTAAAAGACAAAAAAAATTTTTAACAATTTTTCAGTCATCGTAAATATTTTTATGAAACATTCCCCTATTATTGATCAAATATTATTTAAACATTTTTTAGCATATTTAAACATCGTTCATGGGCTATTTAAAATTTACAATTCTATCTACATATAATAAAAATTTGTTTCATTTTTTGTTCGAGCTATCATTAATGACCAATGCATAAATATGCTATTATTATAATGATGGTACCTTTAAATATATTATATATATAATAATATTCTATCTATAATGACCATTGAGTATAATATTTTTGAAAAATATATTTTTCCACCATTATAAACTGGGCGCTTAAGTGGGTGTTATTCTACCATAAAAATGTTACTCAGCATATTTTCTATATACTTATAGAAATATATATGTATCAGAAATTTTTTTTTTTTTCAAAATTATGGGATGGTATCAATATAAAAATTAATATATTTTTTATGTAGTAATATTTAACTATTTATAGTAGAGAAGTTTTTGAAACATAAAAAAAACAAAATATAGTAAATTATTTTTCATAGTTAAATGATTTATAATTATTATGCATTAAGTATTTAATACTTGGTAATAAATATTAAAATGTTAATTTACAAAAAAAAAATTAAAAGTAATAGACACATGGAATGAATATTTTACTAATAAATTAATATATACTTTTTTTATGTTATATAGGCTGAATTTATTTAAGTATTCTTCTAACTTAAAATTATAAATATTTTATAGAAATTAATATTTAAGATAAATTAGAGGAGTGAATATAAATTATAAATTGAAATTGGAATTTAAATTTGATTTATTTTTATAATTATAAATATTTCTTAAAATTGTGTTTAAATTTATAATTTTAATATATTTTTTTTAATAATAATTACTATTATATTCATTCCATAGAATATATACAGGAAAATCTCATGAGGTCGACTAAGGCCCATATTATCAGAGTATTAGTCCCCCAAGCTTAATTCAAAATTTTGGTAACATTACTAAATATATTTTGGTAATATAAATTAATATATATTCCAAATAAAAATTATATACTATTTAAAAAATTTGATAGTTCTTTGAAAAATGAAACTATATCTATAGTGCAATTTTAATTCCTGACCTAAATATAATGTATAATATACCATGTAGTCATAAATTTAGTTATTAATTAAAATTTTCCATGTCTGTATTTATAGGAAAACGGAATTTATCGGAAATTTAATTTAAATATTTTAAATTGAAAAAAAAATATAAAGATTTATTTTGCACAGAGTGAAAAATTAATAAAAAATAAAAATTTAAATAAATTTTAAGCTTCTGGGTATTATCACAACTTTTTCCATCCTCTAACGTCCAGTAATAATAATTAATTTTCAATATATATATATACAAAATCAATTATTAATCACTCGTCAAAATTTAATGTATATTACATTAAACTTTCAACAGAAATTAATTATAAAAATATTGTCATGCCATTCTATCTAAATATTACGAAATTTATATAATTTTATATAGGTATACTTGCATAATTCCACCTGCTGCAATTTCTGTATAATATCATTGTATACCCAAGTAACAACAAATTTAATGAATTGAAAATTTCTAATAATAATAAAAACAAAAAAACTGTTATTAACACCTTAAAAATATAAAATAAATTTTAGCATTAACAAAAATTTACTGCCAGTTTTCATTGAATTTGATATCTATGACACCATCTCGTTTATATAATAATTTTGTTGTTTGCTGTTAAATCGGAACACCTCTTTTATGTTATAGTAATAACAAAAAAAACACCTGTGTTCTCAACAACAACAGAAAAAGATATCAAATTGCATTAAATTCTTAGGAGTTGTCGATGTACATATATATTACCTTCATGATGTCATAATGTTTTTTTTTTGTAACATTATAATTAATTATTGCATAAACAATATATATTGAAGGCATAAAAATATTGCTTCATATTATTAGCTAGAAGCATATTTATAGATTGTTTAAATTGTCCATGACAGTATGAACTTATAAGATACATAATATTTTTTTAGCATGATTTTTTAGTTGAAAATTATAGGTTATTCTAATGATCATGCAAATTTAGATTGTTTTGCTAAGACGATTGTATATATTTGTGATATGAAAATTTTGGTTTTTTTCTCAAATAATTTTTCAATATTCTCTATATTGAAAGTGGGGAAATAGTTAGTAATTTTACATAACTCAAATTGTCAGTAACTATTCAAAGAAAAATTATTAAGGTATATTAAAGCAAAAGCTGTTAAGTTGTGTTCTATTTACCAAAAATTTTACCAGCATTTTAAACAGATTGAACAAAAAATTTAGACCTTAAATTAAAAATTATGTTCTATTCTTATAATTCTATCCTGAAATTAAACTTAAAGTATAGAGTATGCTACTGAAGATTAGCTAAATTTTAACGCGATCTCCAAACTCTCAATATTGTGTAGAGATAAAATATTGTGAAAAAATATTGTGTAGAGATAAATTTTGAAGTCTATGTCTATGTTTGGAATCGATATATTCCAAGTCTAAATAATATTTTTCACTCATTTTGATATTTTATTTTTGCAAAATTTGATTTTTTTTCTTCAAACGTCAAAATTTCACGCGAAATAATGTTCAGAACATTATTTCACGTGAAATATTTAGGGGCGACTTTTGAAAAGGCGCCCGATTTTTCCTGCTTTTAGTAATCTTGAGTAGCGTACTACTTCAGCGAAATTTCGAGATAAATCGTAATCTTATATTTAGCTGAGCTAAATTTTGTATGGTAATCTTCCCTAATCGCGAGTAGCATACTGTCCTTAACCTGAAAAATTTAGAATTTTCTTCCTCCTAATTTTGAAAGATGAATTTTTTTGAGGAATTTCGAACTGAACCAAAAAAATATAGTATATTTACAAATTTTAATTTATTACTTACATCATATATTCTTTATTGCATGTAATGCCATCTATAATTCAGATAAATTACTTATATTATAAAAATCAATTTTATTATTTTTATTTTTTTGAAAATTAAAATTTGTCAGTTTGTTTTGATTAATATTTTCATTTTTTATTATATTTATTTTTAAATTTTCTATAAATGTTTAAAAATATTAGAAAATTCAATGAAAGTAGCTTCTATAAATGTTTAAAAATATTAGAAAATTCAATGAAAGTAGCTAGCAGTATAAGGAAAAGCAATAGTAAATATTTAAATTAATATATATATATATATATATTCAATAAATTTAACATTATTTTCTTTCAACTATTAGTTGACTTAGAAGACGAATTACGTAACAAATATTCTATACCTAGTAGTTCAAAAACACCAAATTCAAATGATATACAAATAAATAAACAAATAGTATCGTTACCACATTCAAATAGTAATGAAACTGTAGAGAAATCGGAAATAAATCAACCAAAAGTTAGTGTAAGGACAGATACTGCAAGCGGACTTACATTATATTCACTTACAAAACATGGTACAATCTTGGCTATACCAGTTGGAGTATTATTTTTCTTAGTCTTAATATTTTTATTATTTGGTAAATAATTTATTATTACAAAAAAGAAAATATGGAAATATATATATTTATTTGATTTGAAAATTCATTTTATAATTTCAATATACTGTAATATCCTTTATAATATATGTGTACTGTAAGTGGTGCGATACATTTCGCCAGTGAGTTTAATTCCTGACCGAGGCGTAGTTGTCCTTGACCGAGGCGTAGTTGTCCTTGCCAGCTTTAAATAAGTGCGCCAGGTAATAAAAATATATAGGAAAGGAAATTTTAAGGCTGGGAAAAATGCTATAGGGAGTCTAGTTGTTGCAACAACTTGCAATATAATGTCGGGAGAACCAAGGAAACTCTACTAGGACCAATTTAGAGGTAAGTCTATTAAGAAGAATCATTTATAATAGTTTGTTAAACGATAAACCTTCAGAGTAAAAAAAAATTGTATAAATTCTAAGACAAAACTGAAATTTATCATCGAAATAATTTCTTTTTTCCAAAAAAAAAAATGTTTTCCTAACCACTTCTGATCGCGTGATCTTTAACTATAAATTGTATTATATGTAAGAAGAGAGAATAGTAAAGAAGCTGCAACAAAAACAATTTATAGATTAAATCTTTAACTACCAAAAAAAGTAACAAAATTGCAATTCTTTTAGACATTTTAAATTGATCGCAAGTGAACATGCATTTAAATTTATATAATTTGCGAGCTTATATACTTAGTAAATTTTATCGTTTCATAAATTAACTTAACACGGAATTACATGAACACTGAAAAAAGTGTTATTCTAACACTGTAAAAACTATATTTGCATTTAGAAATAATAATATAAAAAATTTATTTTGTACAATTTTATTACTGATCGTGTAAAATTGATTAGGATCACCTACTACTTACACATGCTTATTCGACCAGCGCATAGTAAAATATTGTTGTCGATATTTTAAAGAAAATATAATAGTAAAATCCAAGTTAAGTAAATTCACAATTTCGAAAATAATAATATACTTCTTTATAAAATTTATATATCGATTTTTTAAAGACTGATGTCTTGTAAATTTTTGAAAAATTATTATATTTAAGTCACAATCCGGTAAATTTACATTTGAAGCTTTGACTATATAATTAATTTAATAATAATATTGACTATATAATATAATTCAAAATATTTTATTATATAAATTCAATTTTCAAAATCATAAAATCTGGTAATAAAATGTATATAATTATTTAAAATTTCAATATTGACAGAAATTAACAAACACTCAAATAGAAAAAAATTTCCAGATAAATTCATGTTGGTATTGAAACTAACAAGATATTAATTGTATCTAATTTAATTGAAAAAAAAAACCTCACTGCATCATTTAACAATTTTCTAACACAAAATCTTTTAATGAAATCAAAAATAAAATTTGAAAATTACATAAAAATCATGACTTAAATCGGAACTGTATAAACATATATTTTACCATAATAAATGAAAATCAATTTATATATATAAATTACAAAATACTAATCGTCTGTCATATATTATACTTTTTGACATCATTTATAATTTAAATACATGTTAGTGTAGATAGTAAAACAAGACATTTTGAAATTATATCACGTTTATTTCATTTCTGCATTATAAATTTTAAATACTAGAATTTTGTATTTGTTGTACGTTTTTTTTTAATGCAATTTTCAATTAATTTAATTAAAACTTTTATTTTCAATTTCAACCATAAAACTAATATAACTAACTAATTAAAAATTTTTATAAATAATTTTTTTTTGTTTTAAATAAATATTTCTAAAGGAAAAACTATTAAAAATGAAAATTTAACAAGCAAAAATTACTTAAACTTTAAGTATACTTTTTTGTTTTTCATCCTTTTCCACTTTAATTTTGTCCCCAAGAATAAAAATAGAAAAATTTTGTCCCCAACAAAAAAAAAAGTATAAAACAGAAAATTACTAAAAAAAAACAAAATATTTAAATTATAAATAGAAAATTTATATACCCCCGAAAAAAAAAACGAAATTATTAAAAATCCAACAACCCCTCTTCAAAAAATAAAAAAAAATTGTATAATGAAAAGTTAACCAAAAACGAAAAAAAGCATAAGGACTTGAAGTAGTAAATTGTTGTTAGGAAGGTTTCAATTTTATATTACTTTTTTTTTTTTAACTGCTGCTCCCCCATCGGATTTGGTATGCAAAAAAAAATTTACCAACGATTCAGCAAAAAAAAAATTTCGCTAAAAACAAACAAAACGGAGAAGAAAAAAACTTTTTAGCACTTCACACGACGACAAATTCATTGAAGGCTGGAAAACAAAAAACGGAACAGATTTTTACTTACTTCTATATTCCTCCAAAAAAATTTTCTACCAAAAATATAAATTAAAATAAAAAATCGTAAAGGATTAATATCTCATCACGATATTGCACAAACCTTACGTTTATGCCCATGCAATCAAAAAACAAATTTTAATGTGAAAATAAATAAAAGTTATTTCGTAAATAGTTAAATAGGGGGTTGATTAAAAGGACATTTTATACAATGTAATAAATGTCCTTTAGAAGATATTATTGAAATAAAGGATAACAGACAAAATTTGTAATTTTTAAATATTATAAAATTTCAATAAAAATTTGATGTGATAACCAACATTTTCTTTTTTCTTCCAAAGGACATTTATCCTTAATGAAAATGGCGGTTATATTTTACGGTTTCCCTACAAAGAATTTACTTATTTTACATTAAGTAGAATAAATAAATCCTAGCTAGTAACAAAATATTTACAAAAATTCTTTAATCACAATTTAAGGATTTAAACTGACCAACCAAATTAAATTAATTAGCATATTTGTCTTAATAAATTTTCCAAATTTCCTAAAAAAATATAAAGTCACTAAAAAATTATTCATTTTCTATTTCTAACAAGTCATTCACCCGATTTTTAAAATAGGCAAAAACAAGAGAGAAAAAAAAATCCATAAAGCTTGACTGATTTTCCGTTTTGGTCCTGATTATTTCAAGGGGGAGATCCATTCACCGCACTAAATTTTAACTTAACCACAAAATCCCAAAAAAAAAAAAAAAAGAGAACTGAAAAACACTGTTTATTTCTTCATCATTTTTTCTTTGTTTTTGGTGGCTTGAAAATTATTTTTTAATAATTTTTTTTTGACATTTCTTCTTATTCGTTTTTCTTTTTGTGAGGTTATGAGTATACAAAATAGCGAATAAGTGTGATGAAACAACGAAAAATTATGAATCCTTATTAACAATATATACAAAAAAAAATTATTCGTCAACACAAAAATTTTGCAGTTCAAGAATTATTTGAGTACATATACCATTGAATTCTTTACTATACTGCATAGAAAATGGGGGGGCCATCATACAATAAGGACAAAAGGATTTATTAAAGAGTTTTAAAAAAAAAGGATAATAAAACAAGAAAATTTGAAAGAAAAACAAAATATAAAACACCAAAAAAACAAAAAAATTATGAACGAAAAATACAAGAGGCTTGATAGGTCAGTAACCTAAAGGATATTTTTCTATTTTTCATTTATATTTTTGGTGCTAAACTTTTTATGTCCTTTTGTTGAAGGATTGTACTTAGAAAGACGTATTATTTGTAAAAGCAATATCCTTAAAACTTAATTTTTTTTTATAATGTTTGTTGAAGGACATTTTTTTATTCAGTTTGAATTTACGTATTGTAGTATCAATTTTATGATGATAATAAAATTAAAGGAAATTTAATAAAATAAAGCTTTTATCCTAATTTCAAATATATATAATGTAGAATTTCGGTAAGGATAATAACAGCAAAAATCCAATCACACAGAATTTTATTTGATTTTATAACCATCTTGGGGATTTTGAAAATTTTATCATTGCCGCATATATGACCGAAAAGTTGAAACCCATACTCATTGTTTATATCCATTTTAACTAAACAATATTGTAACCGAAGGATAGAAACATGTGTGTATATATTCTTTAATTTAGTTTAATAGGAGAGTCTATATTCTATGTATATGTATATATGTCCATATATTCTTATGTCCTTATTGGTCTTTGAACTTGTTTTTAGGATAATTTCATTGCGTATATAATATTGTTATGTCTAAAAACTTTCATTACCATCTGCGTTACGAGTTTTACGATCATCCTTGTCATATATATATTATTGGATTGTATACGTTTTATAGTCTCCAGAGCAATGTCTATCTATATACATAACATATATAAATGAAATTGTCCTTTTTTATGGAAAATTAGAAAATCTAGACATGTGTTTTGGTTTTGGATACAGAGTGAGTTTTATTACATTTATAATCTTGTTCAGAATTATCTATACAAAATATCAATTATTCTTCACATAAATATCGGAATATTGTGATAATATTTTTCAGAAAATATCAAAGGATATTAATGAAATTCATCTTTTTGATATTGTCTTGACAATTTCAAAGTCCTAAATTATAGTAAAACTATTACAATATTAGTCCAATTCTTCTTTTCAATTATTATTAACTCTTGTTAACACTTTTATTTTGATATATTAAATTTTCAATATCCTAAATGCTATAATTGTCATATATACCAAAAATAATACTAAATTTACTCTCCAGTTTTCGTATATCATATATTTTTTCAAAAAATCTGAGGATGCTTAATATTTTAATGATGACAATACTAAGTCCAAAAATCACCCTATATATAAAATAAAATAATCCTATATAGAAAATACCAATAAAATCTTATATTATGCCTAAAATTTAAGTGCGTAACATTTGATTGTGTATAATATATATAATATACGTTTTACATAAATTGTTATATAAAATTGTTTTTTTTGGCAACAATATTAATATCATTTAAACGCAAAATTCATTATACTCTATTTCGTCCTTTTATCGGACAACCTATAATTTTCTACATACATAATATAATTAATTCTTAAGGATATAATTGTAGACTGAATATGCAGTAGGAGTAGTGTATATAGCTATGGTTTTGAAATGAAAAAAAAAATATTTTTTTTGAATTTTGATATAGCAGAAAATTTTGTGCCTCCAAAATAACGAAATTTATTAGGTATATATGTATCTATACATTTATAATTATTCCTTTTAGCCAACATAAAAATAAGGGATCTCTATTACGTATAACGTATATACTTTATAGGATTTTAATAATATTTTATGTATATATAAAGTTTATCTTAGAAAATTATTATACACATTTTATTCTAACAAAATTATATACTCGTATATACTTCAATTAATATTATCCCTAAAATTTCAAGGATATATGTTGTTATTTATGTATATAGGGAGTTATTGGATTGGTATATAGTATAAAGTATAGAAATTATATTTTATGTATGACCCCTCAAACTTATATGACAAAATATATTTAAGAGTTTTGACTTCGACATATACCAATGAATTTTTTTGTAGTATATAGATTTTATATGGTACAGGAGTAGACTAACTAACAAAGTAAATTAGGATGAGTATATTAGGAGATGTCACACACGTGGTTTATGGTGATCAGTTCATATATGGACACCATGTCTCCAATATCTTTTTGGGTATATTATATTAGGCAGATATAAATATATGTCCTTTTTTCTGGACTAAATGGTAAATTAGTTTTTTTTTTTATTGAAATAACAAAACTTTTTAAGTATAAAAGTAAAATAAAATTTATTACATTTCATTTAAAATTAATTGCCGTAACAACATTCAATTTTTTTGTTTTTTGATAGTGAAATATTGGTAAGGGTAACAATGTCTAATATTGACTGATTAAAAAGAAATTGTCAAATAAATAAAGTATAATAATAAACAAAAAAAAAAGTAAATTTAATATATACTTACAATTAGCTATAAATTAATTATACAATATAGTTAATTGCATAAAAAAGGAAAAGCATTTTTACGCTTTTTGGATTGCAATTAATCAAATTAAATCCAGAACGCAAGAAGATACAAAAATAATATATTCTCTCTATATTGATTTTTGACCCCTCTACGTACATACAACAAATATGTATAAAAAATGTGTAATATCGTCCTTTTTATTTTGCAGTTTTATCCTGTGACAAAAACCATAAAACGTTAAGTAAATGGTAACAAAAAAAAAAAAAAAAAGAGAGCATATATAGAAAATAAATTGTAGTCAATTTTTATTGGTTTGAACTTTTAGGATTTAATGAGCCTTAAGGTGGTTTATGGTCATCACAGGAAAGATAATTTTTTTCCCGTCCATATATTAGATTGTATCATATAAGTTGACCCCAATGGTTATGTATGGTTTTTTTTTTTATATATTTAATTTACTAAATAAGTTTATGTTAAGATGATACTTAATTATACTTTAGCTACATATTGTGGTTAATTGTAATTGATCAGTCAATTTTTTGTTCTTGTTGTTGTCTTCCTTTTGCAGAAGTTTTAGCTAAATGGTTGTCTGTGTTTACATTAATTTTAATCCGTCAAATAATAAAATAAAATCTAATTAAATATTTATTACTATCAAGGAAAGAAAATTCCATTAACTATAAATTTTCCCTAGTTTTCATTTAATGTTTGGAAAGAGTAGATTGCAATTCCTTTTAAATACTTATTGTGAGCCACAAATTTTCTCCAGTTTTCCTTCGTGCTTCAAAAAAGGATATTGCAATTTATTGTGAACATACTTTTCGCGAGTCACAATTTTCCATCCAATTTTTCTTATGGTTGGAATAGAAGATTTGCTCGAAATTCTGTTGCGATATACTTTCACCAAATCTTTTTTATTTACTATACAGGATGTAAGGACGTAAAGCAATTATAATTTTCAAATTATTATTTTTACTAAAATGGAATTTAGCACAAAAAAAAATTAATTTTATAATTCATAGCATAAAAAAAAGGTCAATCCCTATGACAAAAAAAAAAATATATTTTTTCTAAACATGTCAAAAGTGTCAAGTACTTACGTAATTCAAAAACTACAAGAAAAAAAAATTCAGATCTACCAGTTAAACAATTGAAAAACAAAAGAAAAATCATCTTTTTTTCTACCTTGAATCTCAATTTTAATCCAAAAGCAAGAATATTTCTATAAAAGTGCATGCCCCCCCCCCCCATATAAAATTTCATAAAACTTTTGAAGGGAGAATAAATTGATGTCAACAACCGTAAAGAATTTTCCCAACTTTTGTTTCTGTCATCATCAGTTTTTTTTTATTTATTTATTAATTTTTCCCATTTTCATATAATAATTTTTTTTTGGTTTTTGGTTCTTTGGTTCAAAAGTGCTGATCCACCATCAACAAATAAAATATTTGAAAATTATTGGAATTGGTGGAAAAAAAACTGATTGAAGTTCTTATTCTCTATAATTGCATTTTTTTATTTGGTTTACCTGATGGTGCAAAAGAAGTTTTTCTGCAATTTTTTTTCTTCATTTCTCAGCAAAAAGAAAATAATTGTTTTTGTTTTTTTTTTTTTTTTGGTTAACAAAAACCGACCAAGTTTACAGAGAGTTTAAAGTGTACCCACATTTTATTAGGTATCGAGAGTAGACAAAAAAACACACACACTAAACTGAAACTTGAAAGGATTTATCGATCCATTTAAAAAAAATATTAAAAATCTGATGGTTAGGACCTTACAGTAATATTATATATGAAAAAAGAAGTGAACCAGAATTATTATTTTTTTTTTCTTTTAGAATTCCAATGATGACACACATCACCTAGAGTGGAATTCGATTCATTTTTTTTTCTGTGTTTTGTCATCGAATTGTCGGCATTTTCTTTTTGGTTGTATATAAGAATAAAAAAAAGTGCACAGCACTTTTTTTTCCGGTTGTCATTTTGGTCTCTCTCTTCTTGTATATATGACCAAGAATGGCTATAATCAATTGAATTTTGAACCGAAAAAAAAAATGAAATAAAGAAGAAACAAAAAAATATGATGGGTAATGTTTTTTGAAGGTTGCTCTTTGCAGTTATGGGTAAAGAAACATGGTCAGTCCGCTTCTTCTTTTTTTTTTATTGTAGTGCAATTATAAATTATTATAAAAGAAAATATTATAAAGTAAAAATATTTATAATTTGATATTGGAAGATTATTTATGTGAAAAGACAATTGCAAAAAAAAAAAAATTGATGAAGTTTTAAAAGATGTTAGGGATTAAAATTGTTTTCTTAATAATGAAGATTTTGGGTTGACGAAAACAGGAAATTTACTAAATGATTAAATTATAATAATTTAATATTTATAATTTTTGAGCTTCAATTGACCCGTACATGCTTTTTTGACATCTCTACAAGTAATCTAAATGGAAATTATTGTTTATCTAGCAACTTAATTATTATAAGCCTAAAATCTGAAATTAATCGACCACAGTTTCAATTCTTTGAACATTCTTCTACTGAGTTTACAGTCTCATCACAATATTTGAAATTACAATCGCTCCAGATGCTACGTACATAATTTCTCGAAGAATATGGCTATAAAATCTAAATATTATTTATTAATGATTCTTCAAAATATTATTAGTCAATCCTAGATCAATGTAAATCTCACATATTTCATTATAAGTTCACACGTAATATCAATTTTATTAATAATTTAACTATTAACCGCCTTGTAATGAAATTTAAAAAAAAATCATTTTATTTGTAGTTATTTAATTGATATTTATATATTTATTAAAATAAATTAAACTTAAAAAAAACGACAACTCTTAATAATTCCCTACAGGATTTTTAATTCATATTACATGATTTTTTTTCATAATCCTTTTTTCGTTATATCCCAGAAAATCCTCTACCAATATTATTTATAGTACAAAATCTATTTTGTATTTAATTTCCATTGAACATATCCACAGGATAATGTCTATATTACATCAACTGTTTTTTTCCTTTATTACGATATGGAAATCCTTTTTTTTAATGGAAAATAAAATCCAATACATAAATAAATCTATACACAAATTTTATATTCTTGTCAATCAATTTAAAATTATTTATATGCTCAGGAATTTTTTAAATCTTATCACCGCAGTAAAAAAAAATTATGGTTTATGGTGATAGCCAACACATAACAAAAGAGTATTTTAAAAACGATTAAAGTTTGGATTCAATTAAAGAATTATTGTTCCTAAATTTATGCAGTCAGCATCGAATTTAAATAAATAAAAATTTTGTTGACTAAAAAAAAATTATTTACTCATAAATTATTATTTATTGCAAATTAATTATAATAGAAAAAATTAAAATTATAATTTAATATTTAATTTCGAAATTATTTATCCATTAAATTATATACAAAATAAAAATATTAATAAGTCATTCAACACATTTTCAACATTAAAAAAATTAAAAAATCATCTTTCAAATTGAAGATAGGAAAATAATATTTACAAAAAAAAAATTCGTATTATTTATGAATTATAAAAATTAATTTTCTATTTATTTAATTTATTATTTATTGTACCAAGAATAATAATATTTAATTTCATTATCCAATAAAACTATTAAAAATCAATTGAAATCAACAAATAAATTAATAATTGAAAAATTACAATTTGCCTTCTATTATAATAATATGAATTTTTTTTATTAAAATAATTGGTGAAATTTTCTAATTAGCCTTCAGCTACAGAAAAACGTATAGAAACTGGACTATAAAAAAAAACATTATAAAGATATTACACATTAACATAAATAATGAAGCAAAATAATAAAAAAAAAATATATTTGACACATAAATTTATATATAAAAGATAATAAAATCTAATCAACATAAATAATTGTGCAAATAAAAATATAATTAATTGTTTACAGCAATATAAAAAATTAAATCCAAAAAGGAAAGTAAAAATAAAAATAAATATATAATTATTAATAATCGCTTCAAGTGATTTTGAAAAAAATTATTAATTTATCGATATGCTTCAGGATATGGCTAACAAATCATACTAGAATTTTTGTTCGAATCAATGGCGAAGCTATACGTTCGTTCGAATCAAATGGTGATGCGAACTGTAGAAATGAAAACTGGAAAATCAGATAATTTTGTCATTTGATTTTCTTGAGAATTTTTGAACTTGAACCAATATAATTTTAGTATATGAAATCACCAGTTTTTAAGGATTTAAATTAAAGTATTAAACATTGGGCATTAAATTACTCAAAACTGTGACCATACTCAAATTAACCTGTCAGATTTGATTTGTTTTTTGATCACAAATAACTCAAATTTACAGTGTATTACAGAATTACAATTTGATCAACTTTTAAAATTACATTTTAATGATCATTTTAACATCTGATTTTGATCATAGTAAAAAGTAGTTGCCAAATCTGATCTTATTTTAGACTGGAACTTTTTAGTCGACATATTTGATTCCATATAACAATATTCAGTGTTGCTGGCCAATTTCAATTGATCCAACTCTGTTTATAATATTTAAAAATTTAAATCGTAATCTCACTTAACTGAATGCATAAGCATAAAAATACTCACAGATAAAGAAATAATTCTGTATGATGTTCTGGCTGCCCTAAAGAAAGAAATCAATTTAAAATTATTATTTTTTTTTTCGATTGTAGAAACTTGTAGCTCCTAAAATCAGTCAGCGAAATAGACAAAAAAAAATATATATATAGAGAAACAATTATTTTGTTTTTGGGCTACTGCTACAATAAAGTAAAAACACAAGTAAAAATTTTTTTTTGTGCATAGATATAAAAAAAAATATTAAATTGAATAATAAATAAAGTTCACCTTGTGGGCATCAATTGGAACAGAACAACACAAAAAGTACGAAATGCAAAAGAAAAATATCATTAGTTTTGCTAACTAGAAGCTGAAAATCGTAAATACTAAAAACACAATAACAACTGGCAAAAACAAAAAAATGATTGGAAAAAATGAGTTTCTTCAATTGTGGCCTCAAGGTAGATAAATACTAGTAATACATTATTTTTTTAGCGAAGAGATCTTAGCACAATCTTTTTAATCATTTATTATTTGATTTTTATAATATTATTTATCTTATTTTTTCTATTTACAAAAGTTAAATCAAGTTGAACTTGTTAGTTATTTTTTTTATTTTGTTTATGTGTGGTGGACTATAATTGTAATTTAGGTGAAACTATTTTTTTTTGTTTTATTTGAATTGTTAACTTGGAAGTTGTTGTAATAAAAAAATTCAAGTTAGCGAAAAAAAAAATTGAATGAAATTTTTCAATTTAAAAATAATAATATAAATAAAGTTTCACACATTAAAAATGATTTGAATTCTTTGGTTTTTAACTATTATTTTGACAGCTTCAATAATAGTTTATATAAAAATGAGGCAAAATATTGAGAGATGTGCAGACGATAATAATACATATACCAGAAATATTTTAGCTAAAAATAATTGCAATTAAGAAATTAATTAATTTAAAATAATGAGAAATAGTTCATTTTAGGATGTTAAATCGATTGCCAAGCTCTATAATCTTGCCTAGTTTTTGTAGCTTAACTGAACTGAAAATTTTGTTTTAGAAACTAATAATCATTTAAAACACTTTAAAGTTCTTTAAAATCAAGACTTAAATATTTCTTCCAAGCAATAATACTTCATAAATAGCCTGTCTAGCCTGTTAACCAAAAATTTAATTGACAACCTTTTAAAAATTTCCAATTTCTCTGACTGGAATCTGTGCAATAAAATTTCTAAATATATTCTGAAATTTGTAATGGAAGAACTATTTCTATTTTTAACAATCTGATTCCAAAAAAATCTTTTCCTTACCTAAATTCCTTACATTATACTTATACTTAAATATTTTTATCCAATTTACGATTAAACTGCAAAAATTTGTCTCATACCGTAAATCAATTTAAACTTAAGTACAGCCATTAAAAGTATATAATATTGATTTGAATTGAACCATAAAATTTAAAATTATTTTAATATTATTCAAAACCCTGTCACTCTATCAAATTTAACTATGATACCCTTTCCAATTATATCTATTTGCATTTAACCTGTTGAAATCTTTAATTAACTGAAATATAAATTGCACATTTATTTCGATTTTTCTATACATATATATACTATATGTACAAGAATTACGTATCGCCAATAGTTACAAAATTGATTCATTTTTATTTTTTGCACTTTACATAATAATGCACTCTTGCAAATATAATACAACGCCCCAAAAAGCGTTACTTTTTATTATAGTTTGTAGATATTGTAGATGTGATTGTAATATCATCTTATTTGCTCGCTTGAATTATTTTCTAGCTCATGGCATAGTTTTGTATTTTATGCAAAAAGGAAAAAAAAAAATTATTGTAAATGGAAACGCTTCTTATAAAGATTGTAGTTTAATGATTATTTCCAATTTCTACTATACTTGTAATTTCTGCTTTATTGTTTTTATAAATTTTGTTTTGCACTTTTTGTTTTCTTTTTGGTCAAAAAGTCAAGATTATCTATTGAAGTGTTACGTATACTGTTTTTATATTTTCACCTGATTTGCGTTTTACGCTTTTTATATAGGTTATAATTATACATTATATAGAAAAAAATAGGAGTAAGTAATTTGTATATGATTATAAATGTAGTTTTTTTTTATGATGTGCTTACGCTATAATCTAATTGTGAAAATATTATATAAATATAAATTAAAGAAAATTGCAAAATGCGAAAAATTATAATGTTTCGATAATGAAATTATGAGATTATGATTTATTATACGAAATAGATTAAAATTGAAATGGTTTAGACGAAATTTAGAATATATAGATAGGAAAACTGTCTAGAAATCAATATCCATTAAGTTTAGTTGTCCTGCTGAAATTAAAATCCATTGTCTCTGTAGCGCTGCAGACAATTAGTCTGTTTCCATATCTCTGTTGCCACTCTAAATGTAGACATTATTACAAGCTCAACAGATAAAACAATTTTGGTTCTTATAAAATGACGATAGCAAACAAAAATTACTTTGAACAAAGCATTTTGACTCTAAACTTCCACGTGGTATAAATTCTTTAATAATGTAACAAATTTCTTCATAATTCTGGTTCCAGATTAACCCAAAACGTAAAAAAAAATACTGTTGAAAATTTTCATAAATTCGTTTAGCTCAATATTTCTAGATTAATAATTTTACCAATAATAAAAGCCTATAATATTGTAAAGTATGAAAATTAGGCTGCTGTATAATAAACTGTTGCTATAAAAAAAATTAATCATAATTAATTTAATTTCTAATTCAATTTCATGAGAAATTTTAAATTTTTTTTTAGTGAAATTGTAACAGCAAAAAATGTAGAGCATAGAAAAGTGAAAATTCATGTCGGTAAATTGTAGTAATTTAATTGAACAATACAAAAATGTTTGCAAATAACTTTTTTTTTTTTTAATAAAAATATTATTGTAAACAATTAGAATTTTTTTTCTATTTTAGGTGAAAAAAAAATTAGATCTGTTTTTAGTTTCTCATAAAAGAAATTGAAATCAGTAGAGAGACGTGATTTTGAAATTTTTTAGTACAAAAAGAATTAATTACAAATCATTGATCGGTGTGAGAAACTAATTTTTGGAGTTTTTTTCCCCCAATTGTTGGTATACATAATTAAAAGATTTCAAAGTTTTTGATAAAATTTCTCAAGAAAAATTTATTGATTGAATTTTTTGACTATATTCTTTAAAAATAAATCATTTAAAAAAATCTTCTAATTGGTTATTTTGTATTATTATCATTTTGATTTATATAAGATTATAAATTAATAAAATATTTAATAAATTAAAGTACAAAATTCTTGGTAAATTTAACATTTCTCAGTATAATAAAAAAAAACTTCTTCATTTATTTCTCATTACAAAAAAAAAACAAATTACGTTAAATCCTTAAACGTGTTCACAAATTCAATTTTTCTAATTAAAAAGAAATTAATGTAACAAAATACAATTATACACAGGAAAATTTCTAATAATCATTTTTAATCTTTTAATAATTTCCAATAAATTTTTCATAATTTTTTTATTTACCTAAAAAACAAGAAATAAATTTCTCTTAAAAAAAAAAATTTCTTTTCATTATTATTATTATTATTATTATTTTTCACCTGCTAAAAATCATAACAAGCATCATTGAATCTTACTTGAAGCTAAAAATTGACCTAGAAAAAAATTTAATAATAAACAAAAATCGTGTTCAAAGTTTTTGATAAATAAAAAGCATTGAAAATGAATTTGATATAAAAAAAAAATTGTAAGCTATTATTATTATTATTAGACAAAAAATTATGATTTTGTTAAAACTTCATAACTATAACAATTCTATATTTTATTATTAAGTATTAGAGATTGTTTTGCGAAAAAAAAATTGGTGTTAAAGAGTGAAATGGAGCACGAATTCCGCTGTTTATGTTGATTATGTTTTAATTCTGTAACAAGATAAATTATAGATTTTAAATGTTTTGAATTAAGATATACGAAATTTTCAATAGTTGAAATAAATTGAAGAAATTTACTGTTGAAAAATTATATATTTCCGTTTAAAGAGACCTTGGAGGATTCGTTGCTTACTTTGAGTGTTTTGTAGTGCAATATTTTTCATATTTTTGTTCAGAACGTTCTGCAAGTCCAATGTCTTATTCTATGCCTAATTCTATGCCAAAATAGTTTCTTGGTAATTCTTCCTAATTTAATACAAATTTCTTCATTATAGCTGACTAAATTTTCATGGAACAAAAATTAAACTATAATTATATTCTTGTAATTTGTCATAATTTTAATCTGTGGGTAATTTCAGAAATGCTATTTATTACTGTCTACCTTAAAAATCAAACTAAAATAAATTTTCCTTTTTTCCCTATAAGATTTCCATTAATATTTCTCCGTTTTCCTTATTGTACTTTCAGTTTAAACATTAATTTTCTTATTTTAATTACAAAATTTAATAACTTATCATCCTTAAAATTACATTTAAATAAAAAAAATTTCCACAAAAAAAAGCAAAAAACAAACACAACAAATTTCAAGTTAAAAAGGATTATTACAGCACAAATTTTTTAAAATAGAAAATTACTTCCTCCACGTAAAACTAATAAAAAAACAAAACAACAGCACAGAAAAAAAAAATATCCTTAGATCGTTAAAGTAGAAAAATGTAATTACATTTTGAAGAATTTTTTATTACCTTTTTTTTTCTCTTTTTAATCCTTGTTTTTTTTTCTTCTCTGTGTTACTCTGATGTTGTTTTTATTTTGTCCTTATTTATTTTGATGTGAGCTTTTGTTTAATGGTGTTACGTCCATTAAAATGGTCATACACTTTCTTTCTATATATAAATTTTGTAGATACTTTCTATGTTGATGTAGAAAAATTAATGTCCTTACAGTATACAAAAAAAAAAAAAAAGAAAGAAAGAAAGAAAAACAACAAAATTTTCTTCTTCTATGAATTCTTTACAGAAAAACACCATCTACTACTCAATTTTCGTCCTTGTGTAAAAATAACAATCATCTCCTTGAAAACTTAAAAACCCATGAAATGAGTTTTTCGTCCGGTATTTTTTTTTTGTTTTTTATGTTCCAATGCTTTATTCATTATTATTTACAAATGATGACACTCTTAAAGAATGAAACAAAGTTTCTTGGGTTGGTCAACAATTCAGGGTTGGGTGGAACATTGAGTAAGTGATCAAGTCAGTTTGGTTGTTATTACTAGCCAGGTGAGCTTTGATTCCATTTTCTAGCTCCTGCATGGTTTAAATTTGTTAATATGATGATTGCCAGTTGAATTTTTTTAACTCAATTTGTTAGTCTTAGCTCCAGGGAGTGCAAATTTCCTAAAGAATTGTGTTTCAAGTTTTAATTCATCCTTTAGACATGAATATAAATTATTAACGATTCCAAAATTGTTTAAATACATAATGTTGACAATTTTAAGTTTAACAACAAGAAGGACATTCAATTTTGTTTCCTATTTAAAAAATTTAGCCACAGATCCTCGAAAAATTTGTTAATATTAAACAATGTCAACATTAATTTTTAGCCCCAGGATTCCAAAATTTGTTTTCTACTCTACATTATAATTATAAAACCTGGTACAAAGTACATTTTAGTCCATTTTAAAGGATATTCTTTATTGTTGCCCAGCAGTTAAACACAATCAACGACAAAAACAGAAAGAAAATTTTGTTGTTCGCAACAACAACAACAACAAAAAACCGAAACTTAAAATGAAGAAAAATCTTTAACGAGTTCTAAATTAAGAATAAACCGCACTCTTGAGATAAATAATAAAAAAAATATCACAAAAAAATTGCAATTTTTTAAACAATAAAAAAAATAAAGAAACCAACCAAAAAAAACACGAAAAATTCGCTGAAACTTTAATTAATTTTTTATTCTCTCTAACTTTAAATAACAAAAAAAGGAAACAATTTTGTTATTCTTTATGTTTAATGCATTTTTTCCCGTACCAGGAAATAATGAGAAAAATTTTTTCACTTAATTTTTTTTTTGGTATTTATTATTTTTATTTATAATTTTGAAGAATTTTTTAAAGAACATTAAATAAATTAAAAAAAAACTAAATTAAACACAAAAATTATTAATAAATTTGTTTAATTTTTTTTTTACAGAAAATTTAAAGTGGTTTTTACAGAGGAAAATTTATGGATTTTTTTAAATATTTAAATTTTATTATAAGAATTTGATGATAAGAAATAGTTTTAATTTTCGGTTGAAGCTTAAAAGGTTAATATTTTCACTTTTAATTGACTGTAAATAGGCAGGGAGTGCAAAATTTGCTAAATTGCCAACAACTGTTTATAGATTTTATAGATTAAAATTGTCAACAACTTAAAATTGTCAACAACTGTTAA
Source organism: Empis stercorea (assembly GCA_949752835.1). Taxonomy (NCBI): domain Eukaryota; kingdom Metazoa; phylum Arthropoda; class Insecta; order Diptera; family Empididae; genus Empis; species Empis stercorea. The sequence continues at coordinate 54,762,921 of OX457087.1, read as the reverse complement.
GTAAATATTTTTAAAGAGTTTATTAAATTTTTAGAGTATGTCATTTTCAAATTAAATTGATTTCTTTATTAACTAAAAATCAAACTTCATCATTTTCCATTTTTAATTTGAAAAATGAATAATTTCAATTGTTAAATGACAAATTTTATACTCCTATATTCTTTAATTTAATAAATCCTTTTTGTATTTCTAGTATACAAATAAAAGAACACTCCTTAAATTAAAGACTATTTAAATTATAGAAAATTGCAAATTAAGTTCTTAGAAAATTACAATCACATAATCAACAAATCAATTTTGCATAATTATATAAATGATTAACCCATAATTAAAAATGATCCAAATATGTTAAAAAATATGAAAAGTTTCTTAATTTTTCCATTAAATACTAATTTTAATTAGAGTATATAATCAAAAAATAATAATCATTTAAATTTCATTTCAACAAATTTAAAACAATTTTATTATTTAAATATTACAAAAATTATGTAAAATTTACCCAAAAAAAAAATAATTGAAAAGTTTTTACTAAATAAATTTAAAAACTTTTAAAACTTCCCACAATTTTGTATACCAAAAAATTATTGCAATTTAATTATATTAAAAAATGAAGAAAAATATATTTTTTTTTTCTAGTTTAATTTATACACAAAAACTAACAAAATATTTACGACCAAAAATTCAAAATAATAAAAATATTGTAATCATAACAATCTATTAACCTAAATTTTTTTTTTTTTCAATTTTTTATCCAAGAAAAACTTATAATCTAAACTAAAGAAAAAAAAAGTATTTTTTTACCTCTTCAGCACAAAAATTAAATTTCATGAAAATCAATAAATTATTTTTTAAAAAAAATAAAACCACAAAATTTATTTAAAACCTTCTCCAAATTTCTAAAATACATAAAAATATTGAACACAAGATCCGAAAAATTTGTGCTCCATTTACCACTCTCCCCGAACCATCAAAGAAAAACATTTAAAAAAAAAAATTGAAAGTTTCATAAAAATATAAAAATTATTTGAATTTTTACACAGGTAGGTAAAAACCTGATATAATTTTTACCTATAATTTCAAAAAAGTTTTAAATAATTTTGGTGAAGTTTTTTTTTTGAAATTAATAATTTTAGGTAATAAATATGAAGAGAGAGAAATACCGTCCTTGGCATTACTTTCAATTTTGTTTTTATTTTATTATATCTTTTATGCTTTTATGCTTTTATGCTTTTATTTATGATATAGAAGAAGTTTTTGTAGTTTTAACTTCACTCTTTTTTTTGTTATAATAGTAAAAAAAAAACGATCAATTTTAATGACCAGGCAAAAAAAAGAAAATATTTCTAATTTTTTCATTACTCGAAAAATAATAATAATAATAATAATAATAATTTTTGAAATTGACCACAGTCGGAATGAAAAGAGTTTAGAAAGTTTACTCCAAATTTTATGATAGCTAGAGAAATAACTGAATTGCAATTTGTTAAAAAAATTATGGTAAAAATTTCTTTTAAACTATGGTTTACAAATTAATCTAATTTCTTATATTAAATCTATAAATTTAATTTTTTTTTTTGGGTAAATAAAATAATAATACGGAAATATTATAATAACTCAACAGGTAGAAATGAACAAGAAAGGTTATAAAAGGGAACTCATAGAATGCCGAATTAATATATGGGCAAACAGCATCCATGATAATGTAATAAAAAGAAATTATTATGCTTTTATATATTAAAATGGTCGGGTGATAATTTAAATTTAAAGTTTAATTTTGGAAAATCGATAATAAAAAAATTTACTATGTACTATAGAATTTTTGGTATAGTCATCAGTTTGATTATAATTCAGAATAATTATAATATTTTGACAACGTATTATGAGGGTATGCTGAACTGGAAGCATTTGAGGAATATCTTGCAGCTTGCAGCTTAGATGTGATAGTGTCTAATTTTTTAAAATAAATATTTTAACTAATCAATTCTATAAACTAACTGCTCCCGAACTATAATAGGTAAACTGTTATCTCAGTATTAACCACCTTTTAATTGACTGTAAATTGCCTATGTAACAGCCTGTTAAATAAATTTTAAATCCTTTTATTATAGCACAACACATTTTTGTAACTTAATTTTGGAATTCTAACAAAGAAAATCTTAGTTAATTATTAAATTATTAAGCACTTAGCTATATATAACTAATATTTCTCTAAACTCTACCATTATTAGCAATTAAATAATGCTCTTTAAGTGTCTTACCTGTCCATACATTAACTTCTTTTACAATGTATGCCCATTCAATTTAATTAAATTTGACTCAAGATATTTTACAAATTTTGACACTATCTGTCTGACACTATCCAGTATATTATATACCATGAAACTATAATGTAGTATATACTTTTTTGTCCATAGTCATCATCATACTACAAGATTGTTGGATAGTTTTTTTATTTCATGTTACCTTCATCTTCGATTATGCATCAATTTCAAACTAATTTTCTAGGTTCATCGTTTTTTTTTTTTTTTTTTGCCATATAGAATTATACAATATCGTTTTATAGTCTTACACATTATCATTATCATCGTCCCATCATCATCATCTAATTTTTTTATATATATATATGTATTATTACATTATATATACTTTTGTTCACTTTTTTTTTTTTTTTGTAACCAAATTTGTTGAAATTATTGTACTCAATCGACTGTCAAATCATTGAATTGTGTGCACTCGTTTGGTAAAGGCAACATAATTTTATGCTTTATGTAGCAAACGGTATGAGCTTGCATGACTAGCAAAAAACATTTTTTTTTTATTTTTTTGCTTCTTCATTATTATAATATTATTTCTCTTCCCAGTTACTTAAAATATATGTATTATGGGATGATGATGATGATACTTCGTCTTCTTTTCATTGATATTACTAAGATATGCCAAGGTATTAGTTATATAGTATGTCTATATGGAATTATGCGGGAACCAATATCAGAATAAATTTTTTTCTTTAGACAATTTAAAGGGGAAAGTTAATAAAACCATAATTTTTTTTTTTAAAGATTTAAGACCAGTAAAAGATTACATAAAAATTGGTTTTTATGATTTAATCGATTATAATTAATTAGTTGCTGATATGCTTAATTGAAATTATTTTTTGGTATACGAGATTGCGTAAGTTATTGATGAATGAAATTGATGGACATATTAAAAGTGAAATCAAAATCCATAATCAATCAGATATACAATATACATTTTTACATTTTTATAGTCTCTGCGAAGGTTTTTCTGTTGAATTTTCAATGGAATTTTTTTTAAAATGAATACAGATTAATTATCAGATATTCCTTGCTAAATAATGAATAATAGGAAAATGGAAATTGGAAATTTTAAAAGTATATAGTTTTAATTAATTCCAAAACGAAGTAATTTAAAATTAATGTCTAATAAATTTATATGGTATATAAGTACTACAATAAACAATGCAACTTACCGAATAATATGCATTCTGTTATTGACTCTAAATGGAATATGTTTAATCTATAACCTATACAGAGTCAACCTGAATTATTCGATACTAAATTTTATAGAAATGTGTTATGCAAATATAGCGAAACGCATAATCAAATATATATTCAAAATTTATTCCGTATAAAAGCGTGACCATTTTTGAAACACACTAATGGAAAAAGTTCAATAAAATATTGTAACCTTTCATTATTCAATTGTAATTTAACATAAAATTATGTTTTTACTTAACAAGAATAAAGTTTATTGTAAATTATTTATGCCGTCAGTTTAGGTTTAAGTAACATTGTCACAGATTTACTTTTAAATAATATAATGAAGCCAATCTGTAAAGTATGATGATCAAATATTAAAGTCTGGAGCATTAACATCAGACGTAACAGAACAGGAAAATTTTAAGCGCCACAAAAGGATTAAGAAAAAAAATATGGGTCATATCATTGAACTTCTTTGTATAATTTCTTATTGTGCATCCAATAATGACACTAAACATGATAATGACTAAAAATGTAAAGTTAAGAAATTTTTTATAGTATAAAACCAAAGGCAAAATTAATAAATTGGACTAAGATTTATGGTCAATTCTCTAAAAATTCATTTATTTAAATTTCATAGCATTTAAGGACATCTTTAAGAACCCAGAATCTTTGCAAAATAAAATTATTTTTTTTTTTTTTCAAAATGAATATTTAAAATGTAGGTAAAGTCAATTTCTTTATAATAAACGCCTCCAACACAATCTCTAAAGGCCACAAAAAATTCCTTTTCCCCAAAGAAAAATTTTTATTTAACTTTTTTTTTTTTTAAAGAAAATTTATACTTTCTAATATTTTTCTCTGGTATATAAGACGACAGGCGAAAAAAAATATATAAAATAAAAGAAATTGTGACACTATTAAACAAAAAACAAAAAAAACCGAGAGAAATGTTTAAATAAAAATAAACTTTCTAGTGATTTCAATTTTAGATAAGGATTCATTTTGATATTACGAAAAGATTACCACCTTTATATTATATCCTTTATATTTATTATTATTATTTTTTTCAAAAAAAAATATTTCTTCTTGTCCACGAAGATTGTAGCGAATTTTCAAATTATTATACAGTAAAAAAAAGCTTTAAGTTTTTTTTATTTTTTATTTTTTAATACTTAAATATCCTTTTTTTTCCTGAAGTACATAAATATTATTATAATATTAAATGGGAGAGGACTTCAAGGATAATAATATATATTTTATAGTATATAGAACGCAGCATCGAGAAAACTTGTATATTTAGTTAAAATAAAACAATGTCCGATCTGATAAGAAATTTTATTACAAATTTTTTTTTTTGTAAAATAGAAAAATCGGTTTTTTTTTTTTTGTGTGTCGTGTAAAATGGAAAAACCTAATAACATACTTTCGTAATTTATATTTTTCTTCTTTAAATACGTTAACGTTAGAAAGGAAATGAAAATATTATTTAAAGAAGAAAAAAAAAACATACAAAAAGAGAAAAATTATTATGACACTGTCGGCGATATTATACAATATTATTATTATAATAGGGAGTAAAATTTTGGGGAGGAAATAAGGATTATTATGTAGAAAATAATGTTTAACTGTTGGAGAATAAAACGAATGGCTTTTTAATTTATATATATTGAAATAAGGGCACTAGGACTTTTAAAGTTGTAAAAGTAGAACAATCAGAATTTAATATATTATAGGAATTGTAGTATTGTATATGCTACAGTCGTATGTCAGTTTTATACCACAATTATTTGACGTTATGTAAGGAAATATGATAGTGAGATGATAAAGTTACTGCTGTGAGAGATATTATAGATCATTTATTTTGAAAACTCTTGTGAAATACACTATGGCCGCCCAATACTAAATCATCCTTAAACTGTGGATAATCTTTAAGTAAATCCCAATTACCTTAATTTCAGTAAGAATATACGATAAATTTGATATCAAACAGATAAATATTTGAGAAATAAGTGAAAAATTTCCAGAATTAACATAATTTAAAGAAGAGAAAAATGACCCCAAATGATGCATTAATAAAGTTTCTATATAATAAACCAATAATCATGTATACAAAATTCTCATTTTCGGGACTATTTGGTACCTAAGTTATTCAACTCTCTATAGAAGAAACATTATAAACGTTATCAAATATAATATACATAAAATTTATTATAAATAATAAATTATGTAAATTGGTTCAATATTTCCAAAATGTCCTTAACTTTTATGACAAATTTCTATATAATTCATTATAAATTCAACATTCCATAAGTTCCAACTTTATTCATAACCTAAACCATATGTGTCCAAATATATATATATATATAATCAATCATTTAAATTCTTCTTCTTATTTTCGTCCTTTATAAGGTATCCTTGACTTTTGATATTTGAAAGGAAATTTTAAAAAAAAAAACGAAACACCAAAAAAAAAATAGATAAAGTATAAAATAGGATACAGAATGTCCTTTTCCACAAAAAAAAAACTATTCTACATAAAAATGTAATTTATCAAATAAATAATATTATTTTTTTCTCTACTATTGCAGATTTTTCTGTATAATATTCTCATATATCCTTTTCTATTTTGACAATACACATACATATATAAAATATTTAAAATAAAGTACATGCAAAATCAAAAAAAAAAATGAACAACAAAGAAATGAAAACTGGGTGACTGTGTTATCGCATATAAATATTATAGGGGGTTAAAAATATGATTAAAATAATATTTTTGTTTAAATCCAATATTACACACACACAAAAGGGATGAAAACGATGTTTCTTTTGAATCTCATGCTGTTGCCTCAGTTTGATTACAAATTTAGGTCATAGATTATTATGAATTCTACCCAGGGAGCTTAAAATTTTTATATTTTACAAATTTTTTTATTATTATGTTCTTTTTAAAGTGGTTGGCCTTGTATTCTTTATATTTTAATTTTTTTTAAATTATGTAAATTTTAAATATAAATAAATAAAGGAAATTAAAAATAATAATTCTTTTTTATAAAAATTTTTGTCCTTGGTGCAAGTCCTTTTTTTTTGTAAATTAAAATGAATTTATTTTTCCGGTTTTCTGTAATTAAATTAATGAAAATATATTTATCAAGGTTTCTGGAAATGGTTTTTTATTTTATTGAAGGATTAAGGAATAATTATACACCATAATTATCGGTTATATACTGGATTTGTTTTCTGGGAAATTTATTGATTTTGCATCATCCTCCAAAAGTTGATAGGAAAAAGTGAAAGTCTCAAAATGTAATTTAAGTTATATTCGGTTTAGTCATTCAGACCTTGCTCCGTACACTGTAGCCATCTACAGTTCCTAAAAATAGAATGATAAACAACATTTATCTACAATCGAAACATTGATATAAGAAAAATTTTACAGCCCATAAATTTCAGTCAAATCTTGATTAACTTAAAATGAAGACGAAATAAGAGTAAACTGTGCTGATTGTAAGACTATAAATGACAACGTTTTCTAGCCGGTTTTCTGATAGCAATTAATTTACTAACAAAAACCATTATCTATATTTGGAATTAACCATTTCTCCCGCACCATCAAGAAAATTCTTCGGAATCCATAAAAATTAATAGTAAATCCAAAAAAAGTCTGGCAAAACATATTTAAAAAGCCTCACATTTGGACTGTTACGACATCCAATTTCAATACAAATAGAAGTGCAAACTAAAAACTAAGACGTATAAGTGAAAACTAAGTAAATTACCTACTCAAAAATCTATACTAAAAAATTTTTTTTGTCATTTTTGTTGGCGCTGCAAAAGTAAAAGATACCACCACAAAAACAAAAATCCTTAAAAGTTTACTATTTTTCTATGAAGAATTTTCCTCCATCTCCAAACTGTTTTTTTTTTTTGGCATTTTTCTTTTACAATTTTTTATGTGTTTTTCCTTTCTTTTTTTTATTTGGGAAAATTGTATACAAAAAAAAAAGCTTAAAAGCAAATAAGAAACAAAGAAAATGTTATAAAAATCTAAAGGAAAAAAAAAATATAGATAAAAATGTGTACACACAAAAAAAGGGTATATGAGTTTAAATGTATATTTGTGTATATATATTTCCTTTTAAAAAATTTATGTAATCCTTTGGGGTGAACAGACTCGAGTTTAATGAAAAGGAACCAAAAGAAAAACGTCACTAACGAAAAAAAAAAAACGTATTAAAAAAAGCCTTGTTAGAAAAAAAAAATATTATGTATTATTATTATTAGACAAAAAAAAAATCGAAATCTGTTACAAAAGGACTTTTTCTTTTACTGTGTCTTATTTGTGTATATAATGTAAAATGTTGTAAAATTCATATTTTATGTTTTTTAGGTCCTTTTTTTTATGCATAATCATCTAAAAATTTGAATTTTTGTTTTTAAAAAAAATATAATAAAAATATTGTTTAGTAAATTTGTTTTTTTATTTGACTTTTAAATTTGGATCCAAGGAGAAACAAAAAAAAAAGATTGGATGTAAATTTTTCTAGATTGCATTTAAGAGAAATTTTTTTTTTATATATTTAAGGAAAAACGAAATTTGTTATTGGAGAGAATTTAAATAGGAAATTAAAGATCCTTTTTATTTACAAATTTTTAATAACAATAAAGGATACTAGAGATGGTATACAAAATTATATATTTTAAAGAATTTTGTATATATTTAATGAAAATTTAATGCTAAACTCGTGTCTGATAAGATTTATCAATATTTATTTAAGAGTTTATATAAATACATAGTCAAAGATAAATATTGATAGTAGAAATTTATCTTTAAATTTAAATTTAATTTAACATAAATTAGACATTAAAAGGTTTAGCAAAATCCTTTAAATTTAAAGAGCATTGAATTATTTTGAAAATTCTTTATTTTATACATATCGATTCTTTATTTTATACATATCGAATGTATTAAGCGACATTTATAATATTTTTGTCGGGTGAAACAAAATCTCAGGCGATAGAATGATTTTAAAGATCCATAAGCAATGTAAGACCCCAAGCTTTTTCATAGGCTAGAACTATTTTAAAAGCCCTCTATTCTATTTTCAAAGCTCATTCACAAAATATTTTTTTAAGTATAAAGTATAACAAAATTGTATTTACATAAAACTGCATTTACATTATCAGATTTTTCATAAAACATTTCATGCGATTTTATGACACATAATACATAATTTATTTTGTACATTTCTTCGTTTATAAGTTGGGCGACAGAACATTATAAATTAGATCAAAATGTGGGGCTTAATAAAAATTATACAGATTAGATTATGATAAAAAGTTATTTTGAAAATATTGTCGCTTAATGGCATTCTTGCGGGAAGGTATCGATATTTACTTCATCTTGATTTGTATATTGTAGACATATTTATGGTCAAAAATGAGTGAAGTGATTTTTGATAAATAAATCTATTAAAATAATTATATTAAGTTAAATTTGAATGCTGAATTATGAATTGGAAGTGTAATTAATTTTGCACAAATCATTTAAGTGGTTGAAATAGCCGAAAATGTTCTTATTTCTAAGGACACATTGGAGCCGCCAAATTGGTTATTTCTCAAACAAATTTTCTACTATTAAATTGAATTTTGTGTAGAAATTTGAAAAATTTATTGATTTTCGAATAATCAATTAGCATATAAGAATAGTATATATGCAAAATGGTGATATTTTCATCTAAATTTACGTATTTTTTCCAATTCAAAAATTCACCATCAAAATAATATATTAATTTTTCATCAAATTTGATTCTTATAAAATTTTTTACATTTCTGTCTACATATAAACTTTTCCTGTACTTGCCAATACATTAAGATCTTTGAACCTTGTTTTCTCCCCCTATAATAACCTTTTTGTCCTTATTAAAATATATATACATACATACATTTGAATATACATTTGAAAACTTTTTATTTTAGTTTTTCATCATAATAATAAAACATATAAAAACATAAAACCACAAATATACTTTCTGGTTTTTCTCTATTTCTTCTTCTTTTTATTTTGTGATTCCATCAAAAATCCTTCTTCATGTTTGGTAACAGGAAAAAAAAAATGATGATAAATAAATACCTACTACTACTATACATATTTATTTTATGAAAAACGTTTCCTATATACAAAAAAAACATAAAAAATAAAACTCCTTAAATATAAAAACAAAAATCAAGAGATGAACTCGACAAAAATGTAAAAGTTTTCCCCCAAAAAAAAAAATATATTTAAATAATATAAGTAAAAAAATAAGTTAAAAAAACAGTACAAACTTTCAACCTTTAGGCTTTAAGAAGTTTTGGTTTATTTTATTTTTCCAAAAAAAAAAAACATATACACTCAAAGCGCATTAACAACCCTTCATCCGATTTCGTGGAAAAAAAAGGGTGATGAAAAGATTATTTTTTGTGGCACACCTTAAAGGTATATACTACAGAAATAAACCCACAAGATATCCAAAACTACACAGTTTCTATTTTTTTTATTTGCAAATGATATTTAAAATTTTTCTATAACAAAAAAAAAAGGTCCAAGGATAAGCAGACGAAATGAAGATTAAATTTGATTAAATATTTCTCTGGACTTTATTACAGAGCGATGCTGAAGGTCTGCTAAATGTGTCTTCAAAAATAAGTTTATGCTTAGGATTGATTTTGAGTAAATTCTTTGTTAAAATTACCAAAAACTCAATCTTTAAGAGGCCTTAAGCTTTTTAGCTGTGGACGAAAATTGGAGCTGTAATTATCGCATTTTGATCCGATTTTTGTAAATGGTTTGGAAAAAGAATATAAAATTTTGGTATCAATCGACTAGAAATTTCAATTACAACAAAACTATCCAAACAAAATTGAAAAATCTTTTAACTTGTCCAAGTTTATAGCAAAAAAACTTAGAAAAGTGTGAAAGTTTTATTCAGCTAGTATATATCTTCTATCTAGACTAAAACCAGCTCATTAATTCAAAAAAAAATTAATCTTAGGAAACTAATATATATATATATAATAATAAAAAAAATGTTGCGCGAAAGATAAAAAGCTTAGATCAAACTTCTTTTTTCACATTTGCTGAAGAGTTCTAAAAAAACTTTAAAAAACATTTTTTTTTTTCGACTATGATTTCATATCGCTATTTTCTTCTTCTTCGTCACAATTACGTTGTATACAGAATCCCCAAACCAAAATGGATTAAATACAAATGTTTATCCTTTATGCAAAAAAGGCAAAAAGGTTTCATAAAATTTCGGTTGAAATAAAATATTTTCGCTTAAGTTTTTATTACATTTTATATGCCAAAAAAAATACCTCTTAGGAAAATGTTCAAAAGGAAGCCTATACATGAATATACAAATGATATGGTAAGGAGATTTGTTTTTTTTTATATTAGTAACTCCTTCCCCAGTTTATGACCCCATTTCTCCATAACATTTTTTTTATGATATTTCACATTTTCTAATGAAAAAAGAGGTGAATTATTTAAGTAATTTTTGTTGTTGTTGTGTCTTGTTGGTAGATTTTCCACTAGAAATGGGGAGCAGATTGTATAGATGAGAAAATTGTTTTAAAGCCTACTACGTGTTGGTATATAAAACAAAGATACACATAAAAAAAAATTCTTGCAGAGCACCAAATTGTTGATGTAATGTCAAATGAAATGAATTCTGTTTACCTATATAAAAATTATTTGTTATGTTGGAATATTCTTCATTCCCTATTTTTTTTTTTTTTGTATATATAATTTGGTACTAACAATTTTTATTTGACTCTTGTGGCCCTTTTACATTTTTAACAAAAGTTTAATGTTTATGTGGATTTATGCAGAAAAAAATGTAGAAAGAGATTTTATAATTCAAATTTGATTTTAACATATTTTTCGATAACTATAATAAAATTAAGGATGTATAGTTTCAATGGTAACAAAATCTAATTTTACATTGTAATTTCGATATATATTTCATAAAATTTTTAGATGCTTCGTAAATGGCTCGATTTTAATGCTGTTAAACTACACTATATATTTTCCAGAAAAGTGTAATATGTCTTTAAGAGGCTTTAAGACAGGAAATAGACTAATTACCATAATACAAGGCAGTAAAATTTGACCTAATTAGTTTAAAAACTAATCCGCATCAAGTAAATTGAAATTTGCAGCTCCAAATTATCAAAATGGCGCCGAACCGTGGCTTCTACTTAACCATATTTCAAATAAATTTTTCAGTGTTAGAAACTTGTCTTATATAATTACTTTTCAAATCACATTTAAAAAATTTATTAAAAAAACATTTGTCATTTTGGCTAATTTCAAAGTTCAAAATTTTTCTTATTAACTTTTTAAGTTTTTCCACTCCCCCCCATAATTTTTCCCTAATTTCAAAAGAAAAATTATAATTACATTTTACAAGATCAAAAAAAAAATCATCTCATTTTCTTCGGTCTGACATAGAGGGGATGAGAGCAGCGTTTTTAAACTTTCTGTTTTTAGGGATGGTATATAGGTAAAAGGTATTAAAAAATACAAGAAAAAAAACTTTAAGTCGTAAAAAAAACCACAAAAAAAAATATAATACAATATTTTTAGCTTTCATTTTTTTTTATCTGGAGGATAATTCTTATTATAATATAAATTTTCTTCTTCTTCTTTTTTTTAAGGAGCATATAAAAAAAAAGACGTAGAAAAGTTAACGAGTTTTTTTCGCCCTTTATTTCAGTTCTTTGCACTTTTTTTTTTTTTTTTTGCTATTTGTGACATTTTTATATCTTTTTTTATGTTATATTTTTGCGGTTTTGAACGTATATGGATTTATTGTATATAAGGGGTTGTTATTTTTTGGTATACAAAAATCATGTACCCAAAAAACAAAAACGAAGGGAAAGAAATTGCTAACAATGAGAATATGTTTTTTTATTTATGTAAATTCATAAAAAAAAAAAATTATTGTTATTTTTATCAGCAAAATATACAAATTTTTAATATAGAATACCCTACTTGTATAGTACACATATTTATTATTAAGGTGATTTTGTTTGTTTTTATGTTGTAACAAAAATATTTTTTGTAAACAAAAATTAATAGAAATAAATATGTGTTTTTTTTTTGTAATAGGAAAAAAAATTTTTAATTTAAATTTTATGAATATTAAGTGAATTTTTCTTCATTTTTCATTTTTTTAATATTATATATTTAGATATGTTACAAACCAAAGTGGATTAAATCTTAGCCAAAGTGGTTTAAAGATGTGGTAAAACTTCTTCATAAATTAATAATTTAAATGATTATTCAAAATATATAGTATTTTAATATGAGCTCTTGAATGACTGAAAGTACATAATTGATGATAATTTTAAAAATATATTAATATATTTGATTTCTTTAACCCTATCGCGTCTAATGGGATAATACATCCCAAAAAAATGCGTTTTTATTTGTTGGGTTTATTTTGTATAATTAAACTATGCATTATGTAGTTTGTAGTGTTTTAGTAGTTTTTAGTGTCAAATTATTCTCTTTACAGATGTGAGTAATTTACTCACATCTGTTGTGATGCATTGTCCCAAAGTAACTGGCTGTTGGTACAATAGAAACTATGGTATGAAAAATTTTAGAGTAAAAGTAATTTTCATTGCACAATGCATATCTAATTGATTCCTTATCTAGAATTACTCTTATTTCTTAAAAAAATAACTCCGACGCGAAAGGGTTAAGGTTGCCGAAATACATCTTTTACTGTTTAATAATAAATGACAATTTTCAAAGAACTTTGCTCATTACTTCTACTTTTTCTTATGGAAATAGTAAATTTTTTTAATATTTAAAATTAAAAACTCAAATTATATCTTAATTAAATGAAATTTTATAAATTCTGCAATTTTTTTATATAAATCTCCAATTTTGTCTAAAAAAAAACTAATTGGAAAAATTTCTTTAAATAAAAAATTGTATTTTCTATTAATTCTTCCAAGGTCTATATAACAACTAAAGCGTAACGAACAGCAAAAAAATAAAATGAAGAATATTTGGTTTCTACAAATATGAAAAAATACCTAAAAATAAATTTTATAAAAATTAAATCAATATAAATATCAAAACAAGAAATTTCCAACTGAATAAATTCACAAAAAAAAAATATATAAATAATTTTATTTTCCTTGTCCATTTTTACAAATAATAAAAAGTTTTCTCATTGGGAAAAATATTTAACAAAAAATAAACAAATTATTATTCAGGAAAAATTTAAAATTCTGATTTTTACCCTTTTTTTTTATTAACGAAAATTTTCATTAAATATTTTCCAAGTATCGCACCCAACACAACTATTTATATATACAAAAATTTTACACAAAATTTTCTTTTAAAAGAAAATTTCTGAAAAACTTTTTTTTTTTTTATAAACCATACACACAAAAAAACTTTGATTTTATCCTAAAAAAAAAAAAAACAAACTTTTAATTTAAAGTTATTTCTTTACCAAAACTATATTAAAATTTAAAATAATTTATAAATTTGAAACCACCCTCTTCCCACCCAAAAAAAAAAAACGAAAACTTTAAAATTGAACCTTTAACAAACCACAAAAGACTTAAAAGGTCTACGTGCCTTTAATTCATTATAACCTAAAAAAAAAGGAAGAAGAAGGAAAAGTAAAATTCGATAAAATCAAGTAATAATAATTTATATCCTCAAACAGGTACACAAGTTTATTAATCGAGTCTGGTCAGGTATTGTAAAGAACCTTAAATATACAAACTATAGAGAATTTCCCAAGGAATAAGAACTCTATTTCTATATCCTTAAAATAAAAAATATTATATCTATGTATGTTATCTTTAAGTTGAAAGCTTAGGTCAGCTTAAAAATGGTCCATATTATAAATAAGGTTAAAAAGAGAAATTAAATAGGATAAAAAAATTCATAAATCCTTTTTTCTTAGAACGTATATAATAGAAAAGATATGAAAAATTCAATTATTTAGAAAATATTAATTATAATTGGCATATAAAACCCATATATATGTATAAATGGTAAGGATCTATAAGGATTTAAGAAAAATATCCTTAAGACAATATAGAATTATGTATTATAAGAAAATTATTATTTTTTAATATATATATTTTCGTTATGGGAAGAAAATTCTTTATCTGAAATCAAAAATCGACATCAGGTACGAAAAAAAAATATATAATTTATTTAAAGAAATATTATAATTTCAATTTTATTATAATATATTTTCTAATATATTACGAGTCCTGAATTAGGAAGTTAAGACTATCAAATTGAAAAAAATCGGTCCTTACTAAGAACTCTTTCATCTTCTCAGCCGGTAAGAAATTTAAATGGTAGAAAGAGCAATTTCAAATGCAGAAACCACCAATAGCCAATTTTGGATAAAAATTTATGACTGGTATATCCTTAAAAATTACATTTTTGATCTGATTTTATAAAAAAAAAAAGTTTAATTGTATTTTATCAAATATACTAGAAAATTTATGAATCAATTTACTTTCACATTTAGTTAAATTTCATAGAAAATTTACGAATTTTCAGTATACTACCTTCCTAAAATTCAAACTAATTAATAATTTTCTAAATTTTATCATAATATTCTAACTATTCTACATCTCTAGACACTAAGTCAAATACCATGCATTGGTCTAATAATATTTCTCTACATAATAAAAATCACTTGGAAAAAACTATAATAATACCAAACACCCAAAAATTATATTACCATAAGTAAATAAAAAAAAATATATATTTCTTAACACAAATTTCAAGGATTACTACTCCTTAAAATGAGGCATAACAAACCAATTTTTATTTTCAGCTTTTTTCTTTTTTTAAGAAAAATCCAAATCCTATCAAATAAAAATACTTAAAGACATAACCTAAAAATGGACTTTTTTATGTATATCAGTTTTCTTCTCTACAATTACTTTTTTTTTCGACAAACCGAGAAAGAAAATCCCATCAGAATCAAAAATTTTATTTAATACCAACAAAAAAAAAAAACCTTTTTCCTAGTCCTGATGGTATATACATTTATAGTAATGTATCCTTTTATTATCCTTAGAAACACACTTTAATAATATCAAAATAAGAAAAAAAAAATTTTGATCTGAAAAAAAAATTTCTTATACGAGACTAGATTTTTGAAATTTTATTAAAATACAAGTAAAAAAAAAAGGATAATTTAAGAGCATATATAAAATTTTATACTACTACCGTATAAGGATAAGACGAACAAAATAATATAAAAAAATTATTTTTAAAAAAACAAGAAGAGAAAAGTCAATTTCCTTGAAAGAAAAAATTAAATATATAAAAAGGATTTAAAACGAATTTGATTTATAATTTTTTTTTTTATAGTTTATTTTTCCCAAAAAAAAAAAATATAATTTAAAATTTCAATTTACTTAAAAACAAAATATTATAAAATTTTTATTTAAAAAAAAAAAATTTTTTTTGAATTAAATTTTGTTGAAAGTTTGTTTTTCTTATAGAGTTTTCTTTTTCCTGGAAAAATTGAAAAGAAAATTTAAGTACAAAATATAAATTTATTTTTATATATATAATACTAAAATTAAATTGCCCATTAAATATAATATAGGTCAGACGTAACCAAATAATGGAAAATTGGCATAGTCATCTTAATAAGAAAATGTTTTTCCGAATAAAAGAAGAAATTTCAACAAAAATAAATGGAAACGTATATAAGAGGAAATTTTTGTGAATAGAATATTTTTTTAATGCAATTTAATTGATTTATTTTATTGGGTAATAAAGTTTAAAGAAAATTCAAATAATTCTGAAAAGTTATAAAAATTCGGAGATTGAAATTGAAAATGGAAAATTTCAATTATATAAATTTATCTAAATTTTGAAGTAATTTTCAATTAAATTAATAAGAAATGGTCACAAAAGAGAGAATCACATAAAAATAATTTAAAATGAAGAAATTGTCAGTACCCAGAAGTAAACTGGGTGAAATTATTGCCTTTTGATATAAATATTCGTAATAAATTGAATATAAAATATATAAAAATTTTGATATCCTCAGACTCAAACAGCATTTTTATGCTTCCAAACAAAGACTATATAATTAATTTTCTATATCCTATCAATTTCCTTTACCAATTTCCACATTCTTATAATTAAAATTGATTTCTTTATAAAAATGAATTTATATAATAATTTTCTTTCACGAAATTTGGAGGACCACACCTCAAAAAAGAATTTTCGCTCAAAAATTTTCAATTTACCATAAAATAGAATGATTTTAGTTTTTAAGTAATTCAATTACATACTATACGTATTACTTACTACTTTTAAAACAGGAAATATTCACTTACTTTAGTAAAGAAACATTTTCATTGTTTTCTACATATTTAAGAATTAATCTGTCCTTATATGTATCCTTTTTTACTTAACATTTACGTAAGTATAATATTCTTATTAATCTGAAAGCTCTGAAATTCTACTGAAAACTTTGTGTTTGTCGGATTAAATGCTTTCTGTATACATTTATATATGTACTATATAATTTTTCTAAGGATTTTTCTATCCTCAAAAATTCCTTTATAAAATTTTCTGTATTGTTTTCTATCGATTTATTCTAGAAAAACCCAAAATAAAAAATCGTCCTCTTTGTTGTTGTCGTTATCAAATATGTTAAAGCTTTTACAATATGTACTAAGTATCTTCTCTAAACTGTAAAGATTAAATAATCTAAATCTGCATTAATTTTGTGTTTGGATTTGGAGTTTGCAGTATAAATTTTAAGAGACAATAGAAATTTCTGTAAAATTTAATTTCGATTTTATGCAGAAAAGAGTATATTTAAAATTCTGTATTAGAAAATTCTCTCTTAAAAATTGGAGGAGAGAAATCTGTTTCTGTAAATCTGTAAAATGGAGAAAATTAATAAGCTTTTTAAAGGGGAAACTTTAATTTGTACAGATTTCGGATAAACAATTATTTGTATTACAGTTTTTCAAAGTTAATTTGTAATATTTGTATAACAGTTTCTTATTAAAAGCTCTTAATTTTGACCAAGAAAATTATGGTTATAAATGAAAGCTTTTTTTTTTAAGATTTTACAATTTTTGAGGTTTATACTGGGGACTGGTAGGATTCAAATGCGAAATATATATTATTAATAATTAAAAATTACAACTGTGCAAGGATGTGGGGCTTTTATAATTTATTTTACCTTAATCTCATATCGAATTTAGGCTTCATCAAACTTTGTAAGATTTCAAGACTATAAAATTTGCCTTTTTCCGTACTTAAATATGTACAATTTCAATGCCAAATATGAAATTGTAATTTAAAACGTTTCTAAGATTTTTAAATACCGAGACAGAGACAGGATCAAGTGCAACAGAGCAATACAACAACAACAAAAATTGAAAAATATCAAAATTCAACATCCGTTCTTACCAAAAAGACAAAAATTCATTGTTCAAATTTAACTATACAATCGCAAGAGCTGTCTAATTATTTTGGTATATACCAAATTTATCGTTATATACTAAAAATTGACCAATATTTCACTAAGAAAAAATCCCCCCACAAAAATGAACTCCAACTGTGAAATTTTATTATTTTAATTCAATTTTTTTTTTTTTTTGGAAACAATTTTTTACTTGGAACTCTGAAATTGAATTAAAAAAAAAATTGAAATTTAAATCCTTTATCATTGTTTTATATTAAAATGACTAAATAAAAAAAATTAAACCGACAAAACTCACCAATAATTAGCATGGTTACTGGTCAAACATTTATAATGTACATCACAAGAAACAAAAAAAAAAAACCAATGAGAATTTAACAAATCTTTCACAAGTTTTTAACAGATTTACTTTTGCATGCGATGTTTTTAATGTTTGGCTTAAAAAGGTAAAATTTCATGACAAAAATATACCAAAAAGAATTATTATACTGATTTCTCTCAGATGCTTACACACAAATCCAAATAAAACAAACCAAAAAACATATTATAATACCTAAAAGATTTCTGTTTAAGTCTCGTTGGTTTGTTTTTGTTATTTCAAGTACAATTATTCCAGAAATGGATTTGAAAAAAAAACTTCGAGTTATATGGATTCTTTTTGTCCAAAAACTTAAAGGGAAAAAAAATCAGCAACAACAGAAAACAAAACAAAAACAAATGTTTTAGTCTAATAGAAATGAAAGATTCCTTCTTGTTGCATGACTTCTTTTTTGTTTTTTCAGATTTCAATATTTATTTATTTTTGGAAATTGTATGGAAATAATGTATTTTTCTTTTGTGTAGTCTTACCAGGATCAGATAACCAAACAATTTTGTGGTAGCAAACCAAAAAAAAAAAAAAAAATTAGATTTCTAAGAGAAAAAACACAATAATTTTGTGTAGGTTTTTTTAATATGATGATTTTTAATGAACTTATTTACTATGTCATCATAGGTAAATTTACATTTTTTTGATAAATTCCTGTAAATTATATAAAAAAAATAATTATATAGTTAAATATGGTCTAGTTTTAATCAATACAACATATTTTTCATTCAAAATTAAATTCTTTTAATAGATGCCATGATATTTTAGTAGCAAGAAAATATAAAATCGTCGTCTCGGTCTAAAAATTGTAAAAATTTTAACAATTTCATCACATTTTGGTAGATATAGTACATTAAATTATGTTTAGCTCTGAAAAATATGAAAAATCTAAACCATATTACAAACAACTAACTATAATTTAGACTCACATACAAGTCCCAGAAAAATTCTGCATCTAATGCTTACTTAAAGTATGATTTTATTTGAATAAACATGGCGAGAAATCAAAATTTATAAAAGTATTAACTAAAACATTGATAAATTTTAAAATAGTACAAAATATAGTACAAAAATATAAAATATTTTCTTACAAAATAGTAATTGGAAAAATTGTTAAAATATTGAAATTATTATTTAAAAAAATTAATTACTATGTAAAATTTTAATTATACTATCAAAATTTTTTCAAGAAATTTATAAAAGATCTTGAATCAAATTATTTAATGTTCGGTACTATATTCAATATACGTCTTCCATATTAGACCTACTTTTAGTCACAATAAACTCTAGCAAATTAAAACATTTTCAATTTAATTATTTACATTAGGAATTTCAGGTATCTTAACAATTACAATTCTTCTAATTGCATTTCAACTATTATAAGGTCTCCATTAATTTAATTTAAGGATTTCATTTGATTGTTTATAGATTTCAATAAAATGAAAACACTGCGAAACCTAAATAAATCCAAAATAATCTCAACAAAAATAAAATAAAAACAAAAATTAAAACAAGCGCGACTTCATGGCCATAGGAAACTGAAAAATCATTTAATATAATACAAAAAAAAATTATTTTAAATATGTTTCTGGTGCACAATTCCAATTGTACCACCAGACAGAAAAAAAAAAAACAAACAGATATAATATTTTTGTTTAAGGAAATTACACAAAAGCCATTGTAACCTCTGCCTACATGTTGTATTACCTGAATAAGAACAATAATTCAGGAGCATTGTGTACATAGTTAAATTATATTTTTTTTTGTGTAGTTTTGTGTACATTCAAATTTTTTTTTTTTTTGCTGTCCAAACATAAGATTTAGCTCACCAGATCATCTCCAAAGGAGCGAGGCAAACTGTGTAAGGAGGAAGTCAAATCGAAAAATGTATTTAAGAATATAATATTCTGTAAATACGAAACCGAAAAAGGTAAAATAAAATCAAATAAAATTCTCTACTATACTCTTTTGTTTTTGTTTTTAAATAGTTAACTCACAATCAAAATTGTGCATATAAAAAGATAAGAACCATGCACCTTAAAACTCTTGGCCAGGCCAACAGAAAATATTGTAAAAAAAAAAAAAAGATCCCAGGTGAAACACAGCACGGGACACAAAAAATGCAGATGAGGAAAATACAGATTTCCTTATCCAAAAAAAAGGAAATACTACATTTACATATATGTTGTGTACTATCAAAATATGTTACCAAAGGCGAGCAATAGACTTTTTTTCCACATTTTGTTTCTTTGAAATTGAACAAATATAAAAGAAAAATTGAATTTTTAAAAGAGTTTTTTTTTTTGTTATTTTTGGTAATTCAAGAGCTTCTTTAGCGGTGAAGTTATTCAAGTTTTGTCACGATTTAAATTTTTTTTTTTTTTAAATAAATTGAGTTGTAAATTGTTAAATTTTTTTTTTACTTTTTTTCGCTCTGTATTTTTTATTATTTATACAATTTTTTAAATCAATTTTTTATTTTGTTGCTTTTGATTATTATATGATTCGCGTTAGTATAAATGATTCTTTTTGGTATCCTCCTGTTGTTACTTTTGCTTTATAAGTCAGAGTATCAAAATTGTATATTTAGAAGTTGCATGGCAAAAGAAAAAATTGTACAATTTGAAAAAGGGTAAAAATAGATTTTTTATAGAGTTTATAATACAATGTAATAAAAATATGTTATGTGAGCGCTTATAAGATGTTTAAAAGAGTCGAAAATATCAATGTAAGATTTTGCTTCGTATAAGAACGATTGTAAAATTAAGTAGACTTTGTAGAATGAGGAGTAACATAGAAAAAATGATGCAAAGATTTAGGGAAATTATATAGTTTCCTTTTCTATGAATCATCTAGATAGAAGAATTATCACAAAACAGGCGACATTTTATTGTAATAAACTAATGTTATCGTCGATTTGGAAGAGGTATTAATCAATGGAAAGGACATGAAAAGGTTAAAAGAATTATTGTGTCAGCTGAATTTGAGATTATATCTCGAAACGAAAAGGACTCCTCTTTAAGGAAATTAGAAAGGAAATATATGATATCAAGAATAATGGTAATCTGATGCTAACTCAATATTGATGTAACTCAAATTTACAATGACTTTTATGGTAAAACTAAATGAAGCACATGCAGTTTATCTCCTTTTAATTGGAATTGGGTTCACATATTCTGTATTGATTAAAACAATTGATTAGTTTTTGGCCCTAGGAAAGGATCACATTCATCAAGATCTCTAGTGTTGTGCAGTGACCACGCTATCATTGCTCACTCTTCTCAAGCGAATCTAACCTTCTGTATGAAATCTAAAATTTCTACTGAAACTTAAAACTATGAAATAGTAAAATTCAGACAATATAATAATCGTAGAAACTCGATTACAAATTACATTACAAAACCATATTTAATAATTATATTCATATTTATCCATAATAATCTTTATTACATTAATATTTAATTCATTTTTATATAAGTAATTTTTCCCAGTCCCGGACAATCTTTCTATTTTAGATTATTTTCGTTTAAAAGGATCTCAAATTTTGTTGTTGCCTGTATACTCTATTCTCTATTGTTATGCTTACCTACTTACAGAGTAATCAAAAATCAATTTTCAAGAATTTAAATTACATATTTATATTTTTCATTTAGATTATTTTTTCACGTTTTTTTTTTCTTCTTCTTCATTGTACCACACACATTTCGGAAAAAAATATTGTATAAGAATTTTCAATCTTTTTTTTTAAATCTTTTAGATCTTTTCTCATATCTACAAAAAAAGTTGGAAATATGTTGGAGGGAAAAATATTATGTTTCAACAAAAGAAAAATTGTCATATACAGAAAGAGAGATAGTCGAGACCAAAAATTTAATTTACTTATAATAACATAAGGCATTTATCGCATATCACAATAAGGAAAAAAAAATGATATTTAAATTATATTCTGATTACATTTATTTATATAATTTTCCTTCGTATATGTAATTTTCTACATAAAGTGAAAGTTTTTCATTGAAATTTGAAATTTTTTTTGTATGTTTTTTGTTGATGTTAAAGAAAAATGAACAAAAGAAAATTGGATTTTTCTTTTATGTAATAAAGAATATATAATTTTTAATGAATTATACTGATTTTAATCAAAAAAGAAATGTTGTTGTTTTTTTTTACATTGTATAATAATAAATGTTCTGCAGAAATATTTATGGATCAACAAAAGCATTTAAATGTGTAATTTAACATTGTAAAATTTGCAACACTCTAAAATATATTGAGTTAGTTTGAATCAGATTGCATTTTGAGGGGCCCGTGTGTTGCTCCCTGACATTTTGTAATCACTTCGAACCTGAAGGTCCTTCTAGAAGGCATTATTAACTATCGCCAAATTAATTAATGATTATTTTAGTAGCGAATTAATTATATGATCATTATTAGAAATTGTTCATCAAAAGTTTGAATATTGAATATTTCCAATTAATTTACTACTGATACTCATTTAAAATTAAATCAAATTTTAATGCGTCGGTCATGAATCGACTCAATGTATCCTTATCCAGCTCATCTAAATCTGATCTAATATAAAAATGCAAAGAAATTTGGAAAACAATTACCAAAAAAAAAATCCAAAATTAAGTCTGAAGGTTTAATTTTTAATTAAATTATATAAAATATATAATAATCTTTACAAATTTAAATCATAATTCTTTCAATTTAACAGTGAAAAAACCAATCTACAATATAAAAACATATGTTCCCTATTATAACAAATAATATGAAACTTTTTTTAAACATTGTCGTCAGCCCACACTTTATTTTCGTCTTATCTTCAAAAACATTTATAAATATAATATAAAATATAATATTTAAAGAAGATAAAAGTCATTTTGTATAAAAAATTATGGTGCACTGCTTCATTCGAAAAGACCACACTTAAGGTAACCTTTTTTTTCACTTCTATCCCCCCCGTTTTAATATCTCTACAGAGAGTGTGTGGATCTTCTCTGATTCTCCTTTTTGCAAAAAATGTTCTTCTGCTATATTTACTTTATATAATGCTAATATTTATATGTATACAAGATACAATTTTGCACTTTAAGTTATTTTGGTTTGTTGAAACTTTCAACATATAAAAATTTAAATTACAAAAAAAATTAAATTGTAATTTTCAGATAATAAGTATAAAGATTATTGATAGGGGGAATATGTCTTTGGTTACATATTGAAGCTACAATATTGATAATAATTAAAAACTAATTAAGATGTGCGTGTCTTTTATTATGCTTTCTGCATGTTTCAAAGTTTTTATGTAAACAAGTTTTTTTTATATAGTAATTCTTTTAGCTGCCATCTGGGATATAAAAATATTTTTTATTATTTTATCCTTTCGCCATTGTACATAATTATAATTTTATTGCATTGTAGAAAAATTCCAGATCAATTGAAAAATTGGAATTGATCTGAAGATATTGATCAAAAGATTTCAAGGCTAGAAGTAGTCTTAAAGAATTTTTAATTACGTGTCTATTAGAAAAGTATAATATCTAGATTTTAATTGAATATTCAATGTTTAAGATTAAATGGACTTTCTACAGGATTTCTGATCAAAAATTTACGATTAATTAAAATGATATAAAAAATAATTTGAAAGAATTTATGACGTTATAGGGTTATCTAGATTTCATCAAAAAAAGTGAGTATTTAAAATTGCTTTAATTAGGATGAAACAATTTTCATAATTATTTTAAATTGCACATAAAACTGAGGAGTAAATGTGATAATTAAATTATGAAAATTAATATTTTTTAATTGAAATATTAAAATTTAAACTACATATTTCATCAATTATTATACAATTAATTTAACTTGCTTTCGATTAAATTAGGAATGTGTAATCTGATATACATTTTCAATTTACTAAGAATTTCTTTGCATAATTTATCAAGTCTCGGTAAAACTAAAGAACAGGATAAGCAAATTTAATATGTCAAAATTAAACGTAACATTTCTTTAAACTTAAATGGGAAAAAATTACCTTTACAATGCACAAAAGAATTGACTTCTTTAAAATTACAGAAGAATATACGTTTTGACAAGATATCCTTTTATCCCTTTTTGTTAACTTTAATCAATTTTAAATATTAAATTCCAATCTAAATTCTTGTATTATTCTTATCCATTCAATAATTTTTCTTCCACTATGTGTGTACCTAATACAATTTCCATTCCCTTAAAAATCACTGTCAAAGTCATGACCCCCACTCGCTCTCTCTCTGTATATTTTCAATCGTATTATTAGTTCCACTATAAATATATATATAAACCTCGAATATCCTTTTTTTCTCTTATTAAATCCTTGTAAGATAAATTACCAAAATGTAAAAAAAAAAAACTTTCAAAATTAAATCCTGAGATGGGAAAAATTTAATATATCCAAACTTGCATGATATAATTTTATATAATATAGTATAGACTATATTATATATTTAATATGCTATACACGCAAATTACCAATATATTTATATATGTATATCCTTTTTCTATCCTGTCTATCCTTATTCAAAACAAAAAAAAAAATGGTATGCAATTAATTCGCCGTCATAGTCAATTACTCGTCGACTAAAACATTTTCTCTATAAATTATTTTTTAAGGATAATATTCGCCATGTAATACAATCCCCAGAAATGTCCATACCATCTCCCTTCACCCATCTATATCATTCAACTATCATAGAAGGATATATAAGGACGTATAAAGCATTAAAGAAAAATTAGCTCAAAAATTTCTATAGTTAAAATTTTTTTATCTTGACTAAACAAAATTCTCTGTGTTATATACCGAAAACAAAAAATGTTCAACACATCATCAGACGAGAAATTATCAAAAAATAAAAATATATAAGAAAAGGATATATGGTTCGTAATACTTCTCAAAAGGATGAAAATTAGTTGAAACAATTTAGTAGAATACAAAAAAAAAAATAAAAAAATAAGAAACATTCTTTATCCCGAAACATCACTTTCTCTTTGCAAAATATAGCAATGATATCCTTCCCCAAGAATTTTAAAAGGATAAGGATAACAATTGCAAAAATAAAAAAAATTGATACGATTTTAACTTCAAGGATGAAAAGATGTTATATTGCAAAAAGGCGTAAAAATTGCTGAAAGCACTATTCGTCAATGTAACACATTTTCCAACAAACAAAGAAATGGTAACACGTTGGGGAATAAATTCATTCTTGCGATGAATTTTAGAATATTTTTAAGATGGAGGTTCATTAATTAACTAATTTTCAAAAAAAAAAAGAGAATGAAATAAAAAATATTCTTATTAAATTATAGACTTTCTTATTTTTGTTTTTCATTATTATTTTTGGGGAAAATTTATTTATGGCAATAATTTATTTTATATGATCAAAAAAAAAATAGTAAGTATATAATTTTCTTTTACGGAAAACGAAAAGGGATTTCATCTTCTAGTCTAGTGCAATAATATTCATCGTAAAATTAGATAAATTTCTATAGTAAATGAAGAAGAATTTTTGTAAGGAGAATTCATGGTAAATGGAATTCTGTATTCAATATTCAAAACATCGTTGAGTAGGAAAAATTTTCAAAAATTGATTTAATTTGCTACTCTTCGGAAGAGTGGAATATAATATTTCTTGACTTATGTATACTATATGGAAAGGGTAAGATAAATTAATATTATGCTTGAAAGGAAATCTGTATTTTATATCCTGTTCTCCAAAATATGAGGAAAAAAAATTTATATATAAATTAAATAATTGAATTTTTAGTAGATGGAAGAAGATGAATAAAGTTTTCATTAATAAAGTAAAATGATTTATATTTTTGTTAGTTGAAATAATTTTGTTTCTCATTCTAAAGAGAAAATCAAACTTGAGATCTATTTGGTAGCAAATAAAATATTAATTGATAGTAAATTATTTAATGAAGTAGTTTTATTTCACAAAAATTG
Source organism: Empis stercorea (assembly GCA_949752835.1). Taxonomy (NCBI): domain Eukaryota; kingdom Metazoa; phylum Arthropoda; class Insecta; order Diptera; family Empididae; genus Empis; species Empis stercorea. The sequence goes on along the minus strand of OX457087.1, from coordinate 54,736,569 downwards.
TGGAAAAAAATGATATGTTTTTTCTCGATAGTTTATTCAAATGTTGACATATTTTATGACAAGTTTTAGAATTTAACGGTTCTAAAAATTTGAATAAACTATCGAGAAAAAACAATGAATTGCCATGTTAGTCTTATTCAGCTTCGTAATTCGTCATAAAACGTTATATAGCTACAAATATAATAATTAAAATGAATCTTATGATTAATTAAAACATAATGAAGTAATTTTCGGACCTCAAAATATTTTTACCTCATTCTTAAACTGCAATTTATTTCATTTTATCGCATGCAACTTTATGCTTCTTCTTTATAGACCATCAGAACCCAAAAGGGCTAACTAAATAAATTTTTCTTATTTATGTAAAGTAAAAATATTTCATAAATCTTTTTTTCTGGTTAAAATTTCATTTAACGAAACATAATAAACCTAAAATAACATTTTTTTTTTTTTTTTGGGTTTATTAACATTTTTTAGTTTTGTTTCGGAAGAAATTCCACAAATTCTTTGAAGACATAAATATTTTTTTCTCTCATACTTTATAATACTGTCAACTTAAAAGGCCCATATATACGCACTCCTAATTACAATTTGTGGTTAAAAAATGTTTGTAAATTTCTTTTAAAACCACATATGGTCAAAAAAAAAGTATAAACCGCGTCTTTCTTTATAAGAACGGATATAATTATAACCACGCAATCTTTTAAACCATTGTAAATTCGCGATAAAGAATCACTGGTCCACTCTTATCCCCAAACATCAAAAAAATTATATAAATTTTCGGTTTTTGGCTTTTGTTTAAATAAAACAATAAAAAAAAATTATTTTTAAGAAACTTCGGAGTTTAGTCCATCTTTGGACTTTACATACGTATACGAAAAATAAAATTTTTATAAAATGCCAAAATTTTCTGAGAAGCCAAAACGGAACCAAAACTTCAAAAAAAAAAAAAATCACGAAAACAAAAGAAGATTTTTTGTTGTTGTTGTATGTTTTGCAAAAAATACTAAAAGGTTACAAAAGGACATTTATAAGAATTTTGTCATCATTCGGGTAGATTGGTTTTTTACTCTGGATTTCAAAGAAATGGATCGTTGTGGTCCAAACAAAAATTTTAAAATCGTGATAATAAAAATCAAGAACAGTTTTTAAAATTATGTTTATAATTTTTTATGATAAAATTTTCGTATATATTTTTGTTTGAAAAAAGTCAAAGGAATAAAGGCCATAGGTGCCTCTTAGTTTGTTTTGTAATAATTATAATATTAGGACAATTCCCAAGTCAACATTTTCAAGTTAAATAAAATTGTAAGGATTGATACGAACGAAACCAACAAGCTCAGTAGCAAATTATATAGTGAGATTTAGATTTTCAGAAAACTGATAACTCTCCATCAAACTTGCATTCAACACTTCATTCTTCAAATGGAAATATGTATTCAAAACTTCGTAAAACATCGCGAAGCTTGGGGATTTTTTAAGAAAACTATTTAATTTTAAACTCATTAATATTTGTAATATGTGACAGTGACCTCAAAAGATTACAAATATTAGAAAATATATTTTAATTTCCATGCCTATAAAACACAAAACTTTGACTACTGACTATGAAACTATTTTATTAAAAAAAAATATCTTATTTTCGGTTATCGTTCTTTCGCCATCGCCGACACTAAAAATACCTAAAAAAAATTTCCTAGAATTCTTTCATATTATTATATTTAAAAAAATCTTTGAAATTACTTGAATTATTTTGCCCCCACAGAATTGACCTCTTCTACTATATTTCTACTAAACATTTGAACAATGGTCTTTTTTTGGACATTGGACATTTTTCAAGAAAATTTTCTTAACACTTTGTTTCTTATGGCTATATACATTAGTTATTAAGAGAAATTTCTATAAAAAAAATTCTATTCTATGTTTCTGTGTTAAATCCAGAACATTTTTACAAGAAAAAACTTTATTAAAAATGTTTGTGTCTTCGTAGCGCAGCAGCGCAATAAAATAAAATAGAAAACAATCTCACACAGTTTGTATCAAAAACGAGAAATGGTAAAAACATTGAAAATAAATTCCATTTAGTTGTGCGCTTTTAACATATTAGAATTTTTCAAATATTTTTGTCTTTAAAAAAAAAAAAAAGAAGAAACAATTATTTTATTTAGTCCTTTAATTCTGGTGACTATTTTTTGCTACAAGAAAAAAACAGAAATATAGAAAAATGACAAAACAAATGGAAAAATATGTAAAAACTTTTAATTCTATGCCCACAAAAAAACAAAAACAAAATATAAACAACTGTGAAGATATTCTCTATTTCACACTTTAAAAGTATCAGTAGCCGCTGCACGGAATGATAACCATCTGGTCTTTGTTTATGGTAGAATTAATTTTTAAAAGAAGGATTTTTGAGTTAAAATTAAATTTTAAAAAAAATTGTGTCTTGTAAAGACAGTAAAATTTAACGTAATAATAATTTGTCGTTTTGATAGAATATAATTTAATGTTTAATCGATAGTAGTTCTCTAAGAGGTTAACAGAGCTTTTAAATTCCAGGCTATACTTAGGCGATCAACAAGTAGTAACACTTGTAGTCAAAAGTAGAACCTCCTATCAGTAAATGGCAGACATTTTATTTGTAAATGATCAGTTAACATTGAAAATTTCAACATTTATTCTTTCAACAAACCCCTAGCGATATCCAGATATTTTGAAAAACTTTATGGTCTGAAAATCAACTGATAAAAATAAAATAAAAACTTCCCACATATCCCAATTTAAAGGATAATTAACAGAATAAAATAAAACAACACCAAAAATTTAAATAATCACTCAGTTTTTGTCTTCCTTTCCAGAACTTAAAAATGAATACAATTTTCTTCATTTTTGAAAAATTTAAATTGAAAAATTATGTTACTGTTTTCTATTGTTCTGCTTTATGTTTTTAGCATAAATGAGAATTTCCACTTTTATAGCAAATTTCTTAAATGTTATTTTAATATTAAATTGGGAATTCTCCATTATCCTTAAATGGTTGAATTGAGGACGACAATTTTACAAAATTGGTTGTATATACGGATGCGACAATTTGCCAGGCACCAAAAAAACAAAATCTTTTAAAGTTTTGTACGTAATTAGCTTAAAATTGTATCCAAAAAAAAAGAAAATATTAAACAGATGTTCAAAAAGAAACAAACCATTTTTGGGGAATATCGTTACAATTTTGAATTTTACAAAAGTTTACCTATAAATTTTAATATCTGTTATAATATGAAAGAAAATATCTGAAACATGTACCAGTGAAAATTGAATGGTGTGTGCGGACGTGATTTTACTGAATATTATTATTAAAAAAAAAGAGTAATTTTTGTTATATAAAATTTATCAGAATTTCAAATTATCATTTACAAATTTCCTTTAAATGTAAAATTAATTAGGGAACAAAGAACAAACTATTTTAAATTTAATTGGTATAAACCGCAAAAGGAAAAAAATGTACGTGGTAAAGTTATTTCGTGACTACAAAAAATATTACTGATGGACTTCATAGATATAAAAATCGGTTTTCTTAGTGTTTTAATCCAAAATTCAATGATAAAATCAAAATTTAATGTTAATATCTTCAATATTTCAAAATTTCAATTGAATGTAATGTAAAATTTTTTTTTAAGATATCATTAAACAAATTTTTTTACACTAATTATACTGACCAGGACCTCCAGCGTTAAAATTATTATGATATAAATTTAAATTATTTTTTGGTTTTTTTGCAAATTAAAATTTTATGCATCAATTATTTATTTGTCCACTCAATTTAAATATTTACAAACTTTTGAAATTATATCCTTTTGCCATTTTGTACGTTTATATATAAGTGAAATTTAATTAACCATATATAGAATAAAAAACAGAGAAAAATGAAGATAAAATTCCAAATCTACTTTCATATTCTCTTTAACTTTATAACCCCAACAAAAAAAAATACAAATATTTTTGTCCTTTCCTTTGAAATTAATCCTTTTATTAGCCCAAAACTTTTTTTTTCAAGCTATGTTATAAACTTAATTCCAAACTTATTATATTTCTTTTAATAAACTTTCTCATATATGTATGTATGTATGTATAATTATTTATATTATTTTGACCTTTTTCTATATACGAAAACTTTTTTTTTCTGGTACCTAAATTATTTATATTACTCTCCCTTTTTGTGTACCAAAATAAATTCTTTGATATTATTTTGTTAATTTTCTGTTTTAACCATATGGAAAATTCATATATATCTACAATAAACCAAAAGTAAAAAAAAAAACAAAACCTCATTAAATTCTTTTAGTTTTTTCCATTATTTTTTTTTGGTTTGGGAAAATATATTCTTTTTACTGATTTATAATTAGGATTAAAACTTTTTGAAGAAAATTTCGTACCGTACCATATTCATTTTTACTATTATTATTATTATTTTTTAGTTTGTTAAGGTTTGAAAATAAATTGTTTGATCATAATATAATCATAATATTTTATATAGTGGATTTTTCTTTAATTGCAAAATATAAAAGTTTATGATTTTGAAAATGAATTCGTTCCATTTATATAGATTGATAAAATCTATTTAAAAGTACATGGGAGGGAAAATAGGAAATGTGATGAAAAAATGAATGAAAGAAAATGATATCAATAATCAAAATTAACATATTAAATATTATTGAAAAAATACTAATAATTTTGACATAAGACCTAATTCAACTATGAACTTCAGTCTTCTGGAAAGTTCAACCGCATATGAACTATATAGAAAACAGTTTTTCTGGAAAGTAACAACTGATAACAAGTGAAGTAACAAGTGATTTGAATAGAAGGGAATACTAGACAGTATAGTGTATAATGTTTCCCTTAGATCGTGATAAATGGTATTAAATTTTTGGAAAATAGATTTCTGATCAAAGACTAAAATTAATGAGACAATTACTTTTGATGGAAACAAGAGTTATCCAAAGTTTTCTATTTGACCTAAATTTTGTATTACAATTACTTACTAAAATTTGTAATAAAATTATTTCCAATCTTAAAATAAGAAAATTCTCTTTCATTTCCTTCCATAATCGTACAAAAAGCTTGGACATAATTCGCTAAAATACTATAAAAAAAAACTATAAAATCATAAATTTATTTATCATATTAAATTTTTGAGATTTAAAAATTATTATTTCTATTCATTTTTCTGAAAAATAATTCCTTTTTAACACAAAAAAAATCCTTCAGGACATAAAAAAGAATCCCCCATCAATGTGTGTGTATATAAGAAAATTTAATTCCCCACCATATATATGAATGTCCTTTATAAACTTAGAGGACTCTCTTTACATTTTCATATACATACAATTTTTTGTCATCTTTATTCCTGTAAATTATAATACCTAAACAGACGTTCTGTCGTATTCATTCTTTACGTTTTATTTAATGTTTACAGATGTACATAGAAGGAATTTCCATTCTCATTTCTTTCTTGGTTTGAAATTATGTCCTGTAAAAGGAAAAACTTATGGATATGAAAATAAATATATGTATATATGTAAAAAACATGTTTTTTATGAAGAAATTATATAAAAAAAAATTTAGTTTATGGAAGAAAATAACATCGCGTTTAGAATGGATGACAGGTAAACAAATTTATAATATTTTCTTATTTTATGCTTTGCTAGGTAATCAAAAAATAAAAAAAAAAGAAGAGAAGAAAATAAATTTAATATTAACTGAAGAAATCATGAAGTTTGCTGGAAAGTTTATAGAAAATATTAAACTAAGTTAGTAAAAGGTAAACTCTCATTTCATCCAAGAGCCAGGAATTTATGGATTTTGAGAGGAATATTAAACATATACTTTATGCAAAGAACTATTACATTTTGCAAGGTACTCCAATGAGGAGAAAATCAAAATAATCAAGGCAATGAGCTTACATTAATTTGCTTCACTTGCTTGAAGTCGAAAGGCCTTTATTACATTTTACTACTTCAATTGGAAAATTAAGTAAATTTATTGTAAAAACATTTCGTATTTTGGTTGCTACGAAACCTACACTGTATAGTGAAGTGTCCTTTTTAACAAATCCTTTATAAATTTTCAAATTTCAACTGATAAATTATTTCTCCCTAAAGTTATAATCAAAGACTTAAATCCTTTTTATACACCATTACGTCGAATTTCCATCAAAAAATTATATTTGTTTCTATACTTTGTATTGTATACCATAAAATTGGACTATAAAATTCATACTTTTCCTACATTGAAATTGAAATTGAAGAAACTATTAACGAAAAAAATCAAAATTTATAATCATATTATTTATTTTTTTTAATATTTTTCTCATAATTTTGAATTTTTCAAATATGCTTTTCAACAAAATAAAAGTAAAGTCTATCCGAGTTTATAATAATATAATTTTAACTTTTATATTGAAAATGAAGTGCAAGTTATACTCGTACATACAAACAATATATTTTATTTTTTATTTTTTTGGGTTGTTATAATACGTTTTGGGTCTTTGTTACAGTAAATAACAACAACTAACTATATATTTTATATACTAAAAAAAAAGGATATTCAAGTACGAGTATATATGGATTTAGTGTTTCGTGAGAAAATTTAATGATTTTCTTTATTATATATAGAGAAAGAGAGCATTATAATAATATAATATGTAGATGAATTCGTCGACTTTGAATTATTATTGTTGCATGTCTTGAATATAAATTTATTATGATTATTAAATTTTCTATTTTAAATATTATGTATATGTTGTTATATAGAAGGTTTTTTTTTTTTAATATTTATGTTTTCGATTATAAAAATATAAAATATTTTTTTTTTCATATTTTGTAATTTTATGATTGCAGGTTTTTATTTGTATAGTGTTGAAGGATATTATATATACCATACGGAGAATATAATTTAATTTAAAAAGAACTTCAAAATAAATTGTTAACAATAAGTCATCAAAAAAAAAAATGTCCATAAAATTTTTAAAAGAAAGATCCTTGAGTTTACCTACTGTATTTACCTACTGTAAATATTTTCAAATATTTGTTATGAATCCTAAGGATACAAATATAATCCTGATAAAAATTAATATTCAATTTTTTTTGGAATGATTCATAAGCAGAAAATTATAATCGTTTGTCTTTCTTATAACGAATAATTGTAACACATAATGTCATAGAAACATTATATGTCCATAAGCATAAGCTAGGCCTAGGATCATATCCTGAGCCAAGAAGGATTAGAAGAAGATCAAATAGAAAGACTTTATTATAAACTATTTTAGTCCTTACCATATTTTCATCAACTTTAACATACATTTTTGAATTTTTCATGAATTTACCATGTCTTTTCCTCACATATCACTTTTGTAGATTGCAAAAAATATCTACAGTTTTCTTCTATGTAGAAATTGAAAATCTGACCACTTTCATAATTTTAACCATTAAAATTTTATTAATATTTACTATGCAATTGTAGGACGATATCAATAGATTTTGCATTAAGCTTTAATCATGTAAAAATATAAATTATTAAATAAATTTTCAATAGCAGAATTAAATTTCTATTTGATTAGAAATGATAACAATTTAAACTAAATATCTCGTCATTTGATTGCATATATTACACTGAAATTTCAAAAGAATTTTAATTACTTTCACATTGTGGTCAATTCCCAAACTTATTTTTTCTACAGCCTCTGTTTGGTTTTAGCTCTTACTCTGACTGATATTTAGCAATTTAAATCTCTTGTAGTTAAACAACATTCCTGAGGCTATGACTAACAGCCATTAAACTTGCAACCTCAAAAATATCGTTTACATTTTAAATTTATACCCAATTTACTTACATCATTTCGTGTTAATGTTCATTTAAGTTTTTTGCACTATAATTAAATTAATTTCTTCTTAAATTGATGATAATATTTTTTTTGTCGTAATTAAAATAATATTGGTGAAATATCCTTTATTCTCAACATATAAATTATAAGATCAAAATTTTCATATATCCCAAGCCATCCATAAAAAAATTTCCTGTCAATATTTTTTTTGGCTATATTCAAATTTAGATTATTTTTTTTATTTAATTATTTATTTTCCATATAAATTTCATAGAAACTACAAAAACTACCAATTAAGTTTTTTTTTGTGTTGTCCAAAATTATTATTACTTTTCACTGCAACAAAAAAAAGACTCATCCTTTATAATAATCCTATATATACACATTTATCCGCAGGCATTTTATAGATTTTTTTTTGTGTATTTTTTTTAGCAACACCTACAAAAAAACAATATTTATGTAAAAACATATAAAAAAAATATACAGAGAACGATCAATGATTTCAAGTTTAATCATTGGAGAAGGAAAAAAAAACCCGAACACAAATTTTATTGATTATAGAAATTTTGTCCAGATAATTGGTACATATTATATTGATATACTATACAATTTTATGACCAGTTCCAGAATCGTTATTAGGCCATTAGCTAAATTGCCCAGGTATATAGAGAATAGGCTGGGTTGTTTTTTTGTATGCATAGTTTGGAAAGACATGATTGAGGATTGATGGTAATTATTGTTTTTTCCTTCTCTGTTTTGATACTTGGGTAACATCCGTTTTTTTGTTAAAGGATATTTTTTTTTGCACGTATGTCAGTGGCAGAAAATGGTGAGATATTTTAATAAAATGCAAACAAAAATTTCAATATTTTTGTGTCTTAAATGTAATTTAATTTTTGCACGATTTTTAAATTACATTTTTTGTTTATTATTTTTGATTTATTTATGTAAGATTTTTTTTGGGTAAACTAAATTCATAAATTATTTTAATAATGAGGAGAAAAATTAAATCAAACAAAAAAAAATTTAACCATCATTAAGCTTAATTGTAGAAGGTTCTTTAAAGTTCCTTTTTTTTCAAGAATTTTAAGTGCCTAGTAGTACTGAGTACTGCAGATTTTAAATTAGTATGGAAATTTAAAAGGATGCGAAGTTATAAGAATTTTTATAACAAATATTCATATATCACCCAGAATTTAATTATGAAATTAGTGACTTTTAATTAATTAATATAAAATAACATATTCTTGTTGAATCTCATTAAGTAATCATAATTTTTCTTTCATTTATTAATTATTAAAATTAACCAAGAAATTCAATTAATATAATTAATTCTCTAACTACCACAATGAAATTTGAAGAGCTCTCTCTCATTGTTTGTTATAATCATTTTCTTTCAACATATTTTCTATTAAAAATATTATATCAGTTTTCTGTATAATTGAAATCTAATTTACATTTTTCTTTATGTCATAAATTTTTGGAATTTTTGGGTGAGATGAGGCCACAACATACAAAATGAAATATGAATGGTGAAATAATGTATATTTATATTACAGCCCGATATGATTTATAGACTGATTTTTAGCAGTATATATGTGTGTTCATCTGTGATTTGTTAATTATGTATATCATCTGTGGTCACAATTAAAATGCGCCTCGTACCCTTTAGGTCACAACATAAAGCTGTGAGCTGTATGAAAAGCAAAATTATGTTGCTTCATGATACAAAAGGATTTCCACTTATGTTGACATGTAGACTGAAAAATCAATAATTGTAATATGTATTTCAAAAGTACTCTAAATTAAACTGCTGTGAATTGTAAAATTATTTTAATACGCCTGACAATTGTAATCCAACTATCACATTCATATTACACTTACATCAAAGAAAAATAAAATGTTCAAGGTTCTTGTTATAATTTTCATTTCAATTTTACAGATGTAATTTTTAAAATTAAATTACCAAAAATATTTCCACTTAAAATTCAAATTATTTTCATAAATATTAGACATGTTCAACATTCAATTTTCATGTCTTCATCATCATCACAATATGGAAAATTATTTCCGCACCAAACCAAAAAGTTTAACCAAAAAATTTAATTTCTAAAAAAAAAAAACATTAATGTTGTCATTGCCATTTTTGTAAGAAATTTTTTTCCACCCCGAACTTATAAATTATAAATTTTACAAATTCTTTGGTAAGTTCAATTATTTTATTGCTTTTACAAGTACATGCAGAAAAAAAGTTAAAATTCGTTTTTCCCATCATAACAATTTTTTTTCTAGTAAATAACGACAGCAAGGCAAGAAAAGGATTTTATAATAATTAAAAGGGAAATAGAATTTTTGGTAAAACTTTTACTTTATGGAAAAATTATATTTCTTAAATTTTCTATATATCCTTCTTATGTAAGGATATCAATCCAATATTTCAGTCAGAAAAACTTTTTGAATTTCAAATACCAAAAAAAAAAAAAAAAAAATTAAATAAAAAAACTCATTAATGTAATATTTTTTTCATAAAAAGAGAAAAATTTAATATTTTCTTCTTTGAAATTAAGGATATATTTTTTTTACTGCTGTTTGTTGTTGTTGTTAAGGATAATTCTAAATGTCACAAAAATTATATTATTTTTATATTTTTCAAATAGAAAATTTTTTCTATGTTTCTTGTCAGATTACATTAAAACCATTTGGGGGGACATAAAAACATCAAAACCAGAGAAATAATAAATATATGAAAATAAAAAATACTATCAAGAGAAGAGAATTATAACAATTGTTTCAACGGGAAAAAAAATGTCCTTCCAAGTTCACAAAAACAACAACACAATATATATTTAAATGCTTTTTAGTTTATGACGAAGATTATTTAGGATTTTATGTAATATCTATGTGTATGTATAAATCCTTTATTCATTATTGTTTATACGAAGGCAAAAAGACACCAACAAAAAATTATATTTTGTGGTTAAACATTTTATGACAGATTAAATAGCCTAAAATTTTAGTAGAAAATTATATTAGATTCGACCTAATTGTCCAATTTAAGTAAAGGGTGATTTAAATTTATGAAAATTCTGTTGAAAATAATAAAATTGAGTCCTGCTGTAGATAGTGGCTATAATATAGGTATATGAATATGGCGAATATGAATTGAAGTGCCAGAAAACGCTAATATTAAATTTTACTGATTTATTTGACAGAAATGACTTTAAAATTTTACATTTTTTTTAGAATCCTGCTGTGAATAGTATAACTAGGTGTAAATTGAATCCTGTAGAAGCACAGAGGATGTAAATAATAAATTTTACTGATTTATTTGACAGATATTACATCTTTCTTATTTTTTTCGATTTTACAAATAGCCAACAATCATTTTTCTATAATATTCCTTAAAAATTTCTCTATTATAATCCTAAAACTTTCTAGGTCAGTAAAACAAACCAAATCATCAATTGTCATCAACATCAAAAACAAAAGAATTTATGAATTTTATATAAAATATATTAGTCAAATGGAGGACAAGGATATATACATATATTGTGTTATCATCATCAAACATTTATTTTCAAAGAATTTTGCTATGTGATGCATATCATAATTACGTCTCTATTGTATTTTTGGCCCAGTTTTATTTTATGTTTTCATTATTTAACAATGGGGAAAAAAATTGAGTTTTTTATAGCTAGAAAAACTTGAATTTGCAATTTTCAGATTTCATGCAAAAACTTCATTTTATATTTTGGGGAATTGCACTTTTATTTTTATAGAGATAATAAAATTTTAAGGACCAAAAAAGTAATTAATGGAATTTGAATTTAAACTGTAAATGCTGTTGGGAAATATTTTTAATTTTGAACAAAAAATTACAGGAAATTATGAATATGATTTATGATGGAAATCAAAATTACCAGAAATTTTATTAGTTCAACATATATTTCTTATTATCTAAACAGATTATACTTTAAATATAAATTTCCATTTTAGTTTATTAGATTTCTGCAAAATAAACCCTTTCATTTGCCTAATAGTCCTTTTTATACTAATTAAACATGATCTAATATTCAAGATTTAATGGTTTCAAGTTTAAGTGCCAAATATATCCTTCTATTTGTGATATAGATTTATATTTATGAGAAAATTATAATATTCAATTAGGTACTACTAAAACAAATCGATTTCATTACCTTTTTATAATATTAATAACTCCATTTTTTTTTTGTTATCTTCCGCATTGCCTATATACAACACGACATTTTACATATAATTCCTTAAGGCAGTAATAATAATCCTCCTAATTCTATCCACCCAAAAAAAAACAAAATTTAATTTTCATATTTTATTCATGGATTAATTTGAAAATTATAACTTTATGATGTTTTCTGTTCGCTTGCTTGCGTATATAAATAATATTTCATTAAAATTACTTTCATTAATTTATCCGACAAATTACAACAAATTTTTTTAATTTGTATATTGCTCTTACACATAACTCTTAAGGCCCAGCTTGTAAATAATATTATTTTTTATAAATAAAAAAAAAGACAGTAGCTCATTTACAATATATTTTTAATAACTCGTTTTTTCTCTGTGATCCTCACTATAAATTTTATACATGGAGAAATTTTCTTATTAGTCTTTTAAATTGCAAAAAAAAAAAAAATTATGGAAAAATGTTAATCAAAATTATTCCAAAGTAACAGAGTTTTAATTCATCCTTAAAACCATTTTGACCATTTATTATTATTACTTGACCGTATAAATTAACCGTTAATCATTTTTGTTCATTAAACGTTTTTTTTTATGTATAATAGAAACTGTGACTATAAAAAACTTCGTAATATAAAAAATTCAGAATCTTACTTAATACAGAATCTTGGCGACTATAAAAATTAGATGTGAAAATTGTAATTTAGCGGATAAGTGGGTTTCCTGGTGGCAAATGGGCATCAATTTAACTGTCCTCTATTTCTGTTTTTAAGCCCGAACTAATATGTAAAAAATTATTTAATATTTATATAAATAAATTTTGTTTTTGTGTAGGTTATTGCAATGAGAAATATAATAATCGATTAAATTTTTATAGTAGGTATAAGGTATTATAGGTATTATAATATTTATAATATGTATAAAAAAAAACGGAATGTTGAGATGTTCATTAAGTTTCAAATTTGTCAAATAAAATTATTGGTTTTCACATATGAAATTATATAAAGCGAAAATCATTTGTGTGTAGCAAAATTATTATAAATTACAGATTAAATGTGTTTTTAGTTATTTAGAATTAATGATTGGAAAATTGTAAATTTAACATACATAAATTTGAAAATTTTGATTATAATTTGTAGTTTCGTAATAATGAAATATATGATTCAGGAATTTCAAGAAATTATAATTTCAGGTGAACTACAAACATTAATTTTTTTTAATAGAATTAATTATAGAATTTTGAATGGCAATATATGAAATGTATAGATGAAATTCTTAATATGCCATGGCCCAGTGATACTTATTCTTTATTTAACAGTTCCACCAACTATGTTCCACCTACTATAGGCTTACGCGACATTATACTTTAATTTTAATTGACTAAACACTAACGCATAATTAGTTACAGTTTAGAATCTACAATAATTTAAATATAATTCCTTGCAAATTTTGGCTATTTTACTTTAGCTTTAAGAGCTTCCCTTATTTTGCCAACACTAAAAAATTTTAATTTTATCAGTATTAAAATTTTATGTATTAGCAGCACGATTATAATTCAAAATATAATCCCAGTTGTCCTGTAAACTAGGTTAAACAATATTTCACAAAAATATTTAATACCAATAAATATTTATAACCCAAAAAAAAAAATAATAATAAATGATTGACAGTAATTGCTTAAATTCATATATAAATATTTTATTAATAACATACTTCATCATAAAAATATATAAACCAAAAATAATTTCAATATTATACCAACTATAAGGTAATAATTTTCTGGTATTACACATTTTATTATCCTCATAAATAATATAAATTCTGCTATAATTTACGAGCATATATTTTCATCTACCGAAGATTATCCTTTAATCTTTTTCATTCCACAACAACAACAGCAACAAAATAATCAAAATACCTCATCGCATAATCATAATTAACACACCAGTATTATATACCACCACTAAATGGATATAACTTTTATTTTTTCCTCTATATATTTTTTTCGCACAATTGAAAAATGAAAATCACAAGCAAGCTCGGCTTTATAATATCAACCCAATCTTTCAGACTAATTGAATGGTTCTTTATACATTGAACTAACTACAAAAAAAATAATAATAATAATAAAATAATATCTTGATCGGCTACTGAAACTCTTAAACTAAAATAAAAAAAAAATTGTTTATGTCTCTCCAGACTAATTTAAATCTTACAACAACATAAAACTCTACCATCCAATGGAAATAAAAAAAACATCACCCCAAAACCCAAACATATACACCACCAATATAATATTCATATGATCATGATGATGATCATCATATTTCAATTATTTCACGATATGATTAATGATCATTTTCGATTGAATCGATATCGACACTTAAAATATCTCAAAAATCTTGTACAAGTTTCGCCTCATCTACCGACTTTGCACATACGCACATCGTATATATTTATAAAATAATCTCCAAAGGGAAATCTTTTGGTTTTGGTCTTGTTTTTTTTTTTTAGTTATTTGGGACAAACGACAGCCTACTATAATATTATTATTTTTGGTCAAGCTTAGTGGAAGAGGAAGGCTTGGTCAAACCGAATAACAACAAACAAAAAAATGTTAATTTTTTTTTTTTTGTTGAATGGTGTTTTTATGTTTTCTTTTTGCATAATAATCATTTTTATTCTTTTATAGGGAACAGTGCTAGGCTACAATGCATGTTCAGCACTCTGTTTTTTTTTTCCTTCCTTGCAAACGCGCTACGAAAGAAAATATCAAAAGTTTTTTAAATATCTCATCACACGGCAATGCAATGCAATTTATAAAAAAAAAAAGATACACATTCCCTAAAGCATAGATTCGTTTACCATAAAGTTACATGGTTCCCAAAATATATTCAATAGTTTCTTCTTCTTCTTCTTCTTTTTCTTAATTCTTATTTTGACTGATTTAAAGTCCGGTGTTTTGATGGGATATGAATTACGTGTACGCGCCAATTTGGAAATTCATCAAAAATTCTGAGCACATGTCCTTCTGTATTATGCCTGATGGGGGGATATTTTCCATTCAGTTTGATTGGGTTATCCCTTTGAAAACAAAAAAAAAACATTCTTTTATAATATCTTAGTTGAAAATATAATAGCGGTGGTGGCCATAATAACACAACAAGAATGAACAAAATGTTGAAAGAATTAATATTATGAATAATATACAATTTTTATGTTTGGTTGGAAGACAAAACAGAATATTTATAGTTTATAGTTTTTAATTTTGTGATCATTATGCCTACAATTGATCAGAATTGAAATGGATGTTGAGGAATAGGGAATTTAGAGTATCATCAGAATGTTGATTCTCCTTATTGTCGTATGATTAGCGAAATTTTAAAGGTGATAGATGACATAATTTCGAAAGTAATCTTACAGGACACATAGAGAATTTACAACTGTGAATAGCTAAAATAATCACTAAAATTTCTAACGCATATTTTAAGAATTAGCACACTACTAATTATGCTTTAATTTTAGAAACTTATGTAAGAAGTAACCGCATAGTTTCAGTTATTTGAAAGTTTTTTACAAAGTAAATTTCACATTACTTAGCTTTTATTAGAGTAGACCTAGTACCTAGTATATATCATTTTATTGGCTAGCAATTTTAGATATTTGTACAATATATAGCCTTATTGTTTCTGTATAAATTTGGAGAACTTTCTAAGAGAATAGGAAAATATTTTAATAAAAATCTTCTATAAATACTGACGAGTACATTTAATCTGAATCAACAACATTAATTAATCTAATCAGAAATTTTAAAAATTTATGAATTTTACTTTGAAATCTTTTTTAAAACTTTCTAAAATTGATTTAAGACTTTACGCATTTAGCCGTAAATTTACTTATGGACCTTCATTGACCAAAAATATTAAAAAATTAAAGCTACATAATACCACAAAAATTATTCCTCATTCCTCAAAACTTCCTCCATTACGAATATATAGTAGTAATATTGGTTTTTATTATTCTTATACATAAAAACAAATCGTCAATAAAAATGACCGATCGATAAATGTTTTCTAGCCTCTGGGCTGAATTAATTTGTAGTCGAGAACACAAAATTTAAAAATGTTTTCTAAATTTTATTTTTTTTTTATATTTTTCGACAAAATTTTTGTCCTTATTTTTTATTATATACACATTTTACATTATAAATGTATTATAAAAAAATATTGTGGTCAAAAGTTTCGTCCGTTGAAAAGATGAAAAACTAAACTTTGGCTGCTGTTTTTATTTCAAAAAATTTTTTTTTTGTTTAAACGTTTAATCATTAAAAATTCTGGTAAAAGTTTTTATATTATGATGACCAAAAAATACAAAATACAAAAATAAAATGTTTATGGTTGCAAAATTGCAATAAAACCGAACTGAAAAAAAAAAAAATTTAAAGAAGAATAAATTTTCTCCCCATCACAACAAGAGAATTTTTCCCAAAAATCAAAATTTTTTTATTTAATAGCTTCTGGTTGGAAAAAAAAAATACATAAACCATGTTTTCCTACCATTTTTATTGAACATAATATTTAATTTAACATGGTTTATTATATATTTTAAGACAAGATTTACAATGAATTTATTTTTTTTAATGATTTTTGGAATTGAAAATCAAGTAACAAAAACAAAAAAATTGTTTGAATTTTTAATTTTTTTTTTTTTTATTATATAAATAAATTATTGTTAAAGTAAAAACAGGACCATTTATTTTATTTTTTTTTTGTATATATAAATTTGATCAAATATACAAAATGTTGTTTAATAAATAATGTAATTTTTTCGAATTTTCTGTAAAATGTTAATTATTCCATAACGAAATAAATAAAAACAGAAAAAATTCCATTTAAAAAATTTGCATTTTTATCATTTCCATTTTAAAATTTGATTTTTTTTTTCTTTTTTGGTATATATAAAAATTTATTGCTGTTTACATTAATATTGATTTTACTTAAATCCTTATAAATATAATATTGAATATTTATGTAAGAGTGCTTTTATTGAAAATGCAAATTTCCTTTTTATTTTAAAAAAAATTTTTTATTACAAACGCTTTAAGGATGAAATTTTTAAGTATTTAAATTGATGGTTTTTTTTTTTAGGATTTAAATTAATTTATATTTTTGCATATAGAATTTCTAATTTATTTTCGTTTCCTGAAAACGTTGAAATTAGAAGTTCGATTCCAGTCTGAGAAGTTGACTATAATGTTCGATTCTTATAATCAAATTAGCATTTATTATACATTTACTATAAGCCTATATATGGTTATAAATTTATTTTGGTCAACAAACAAATTTTTGATTAAAGTTCGATAAGCGACATCTATCAAAAGCACGTCAAAGCTAAATCATTGTCATTTTATTTAAAATATATTCTGTATTTCAATGAATTATCTTTTAGAATATTTATAGATCTAAAATTACAATATGTTAAATAGCAATTTGGCTAAATATACATATATACAACAATTAATATACAATTAAATAATATTTAATTGAATATTCAAAGAAAAAAAATGTTTCTATTTAAATTATAAATATTTATACCAAAAAATTTAAAAACATTTACATCAAATAGTAAAATTTAGTCAGAAAACGATATGCTAAATAAATATTTCTTTATAAATTCAAAATAGATTTATCGTGTCATTGATCATTTTAATGAAAAATAAAAAAATACAAAACAATCAACAATTGCAAATAACATTTATTAAAATTAAGGATTTCCGTAAGAAAACATAAACAAATATGAAAAACTCCATTATAAATTCAACTTTTACTAGAAAATTTTCCTGACAAAATACCTCTAGCTAATTATATTCGTGTTTCCTGTAACAAAAATTACCATATATATAAAATAAAATGTTACTATTTGAAAAGCTTTTCAAATTAATGTGTTCAGGCGGCAGAAAAACCAAAAAAAAATAAATAAAAATTCTTCGTCCAAAATTAATTTCACTAATCGCCTAAGGACTAAAATACACAAACAAACCAACTACAGTGAATTTTTCTGTTGCACTGTATTTTGTTTTTTTTTTTCTGATGTTAGCAAACAAAAGCACACGTTCACCATGGTATATATAAAACATAAAATACAATTAATTTCACTCCTTTTTAAGGATATATGACAAAAAAAATTACAGTCATATACAGTAGAATTTTTTTTTACCTGGGATTATAAAAAAAAAACGATATTTTTCCTCATTTTGGAAAAGTAAATTTTCCAACAAAAATTAAAAAAAAAACTTTGCTAAATGATATTTTTATTTCATCAGAAATTTTCTGCTTTGTTTTTCTTTTTGGGGAAAAAATAATAAAAATAACAAAAAAAAAGTTAAAAGGATATATGAGAAAAATTATTTTATAATAATATTTTATGATTTTCACCCAAAAAAAAAAATAAAATAAAATATAACTTCAAAGTGAAATTATCTACAAAAAAAAATTTAACCATAAAACATAAAAAAAATTCACAAAATTTTTAAATTTATAATAAAAATAAAAGAAAAATTTGGTATACATTTTTTTTTTTGAGATTTTTTTGTCGATGATTTATAGGCAAGGAATATTTTGATGGAAATT
Organism: Empis stercorea; assembly: GCA_949752835.1. Lineage (NCBI taxonomy): Eukaryota > Metazoa > Arthropoda > Insecta > Diptera > Empididae > Empis > Empis stercorea. The sequence continues at coordinate 54,717,843 of OX457087.1, read as the reverse complement.
TTAAAATTTCCTTTCGGCGAAAATCATTTTATGATTTGATTAAATTAGAATTGATTTATTTTTTTATTAAAATATAATAACTTTATCTGCAATATCTTAATAAATTTATGGTGTTTCCGAGGTATTTTTCATTTAAAATTTTAACATTAAGATAAGAAATGAATTTTGGAATAACTGAAAAACTGCAAAATTTGTCGCACAAAATCTAAGAGCTAAAATTTTTATAATCATTTTATATGTACGAAATTTTTAGAAAACTGTATTATAAACTAAAAATTATTGCCATAAAATTGCTTCTTCATCTATTTGCCCCATCATTTTTATAACAAGAAACTAAAACTAATTCGTTTTCCCAAATGAAAATATTCATATAAAGATATTGGAACGGACATTTCAATGTGTTAGTCGTGATTACCGGTAAGTTACCATAAAAGAACCCATAACACCCTAACCTATATAAATGTATATTTACTCTATCCAACATGAACTTTTTATTTTAATTTCTTTTTCCATTGAAAATTTCATATATCCCAAAAAAAAAAAAACATTTATGGCTGTAGGGCGACTAAAAAACAATTGATATGCTTTGCTCGGTTCTCTTTGATCACATAAGCGTAAACTTATTTCATTAATTTCACTTCACTGTACAAATTGTTTATTTTTATATATTTCAGAAACCGACGATTATTGTTTTTATATTTATATAATTCCTTATATGAAAAATTATTATCATTATTAATTTTTTTTTTATTGTGAAGATGAGAAGATACCATTATCCTTTTTAAAAAGAACAAAATCTATCAAGTAAATTTCTAAATATAATCATCGTATTTTTTTTTTTGTTATTTCGCTCGTCTAGAGTTAATCATAATATAATCATTTTGTACGAGGATAATCATTTGAAAATAATTTTGTCTGTACAAATAGAAATGATTATAAAGTGAAAAATATAGAAAATTGAAATAAACGATGTCATTATGTGGTCATTGGTTTCAATCTTGGATAACAGAGAAATTGTAGTAAATTAAAATATTTTGTTAATATTTTTTTATGTGGTAAGGAATCTAAATCAACAATTTAATCAACAAAAATATTTTGCAATATCCTTTAAGCATTTTGTATAGCTTAGACCTCCTTGAAATATAATTTAAAGTTAAATCATCTTGGTTTAAAATCTTCAAAAATTTGTCGCATTTTCCATTTGGTCTTTTGGCAAATTAAAATGATCCTTTAACAATTCAAACTTTCCTTATGGTAAACCAAATTAATTCTTTTTCTTTTAGTAAAAGACCAATTAAAATAGTAACATGATTAATTTATCCTGAAAATTTTAATTACCAAGAATAATATTTGAATTAAATTAATAATCATGAAATTTTATTTAATTTTTAATTGATTTTCTCCCTAATTTAAAATATTAAATTTAAAATACTTTAAAATTCAATAACAAACATAATCCCAATTAAATAAAATATCCCGACTAGACAATATTTATTATAGAATATTACCAAAAATTCTCTTATATATTTATAAAAGGTTTGCGAATATGATTTTTAAATGAAAAATATCCTTAAGAAATTTTTGTAGTCTATAAAAACAAAAATTAAAAATTAAAATTCATAGTAAGATATAAAATATATTTTAAATTATATCTATTATTTATTTGATGTTATATAGTACATTATATACATTTATATATATTCTAGTATCTATATATGTGTAAAATAGTTATAAGTTTAATTTTCATTTTACTTTGTTGAATTTTAATTTAAATCAAATGCAGTCAGGCTTAAAAAAAGCTATTACTCTTTTTTATTGTCCTAATATATAATATAAATATTCTATGTTATATATATATATCATACATAAGTATATAATATCATATAATATATATAATAAAATATATAATAGTAATTGTAAACTGATGATTTTTCATAGAGAGAATTTCTATATATATATTATAGAAAGTTTATAAATTATTTTAATGCCCATCAGAACTAAAGGAATTCCCTAAAGGATTTTAGATCTAAAAAAAATTACTATATATGTATATATTTTATTTTATTATGTGTATATATATAAAGGAGTAAAAGGAATATAAAATAAAATGATGAATATTTTACTTTTAAAATGTATATTATATAATATAGGAAAGAGATATTTCATTTTTTATATTATGTAGTTATAACAAAAGGATTCTATATTGTCCGCTTCATTACCATCATTATTATATAGTCTTCTCTCTTTATTTAAGGAATTTTTATAGCATATTTTTTTAAGGACATAATAATTTCTTTTATTTTTTGGGAAAATTTTAAAATTTATATTTTTATCAGTTTCTTTTTCGGACTAAAGTAAAATTATGTATTGCAGGAAGAAAAGTTTAGTTTAGGTGAATGGAATATATAGTAGAACACAATTTTCGACCACATTATTTATTAGGATATTTATTTTACCCTGCAGAGATAATAATTATCATCATCATAAAATTGAAATCACAATCACATTTAGTTCAATTTTCCCATGATTTGAATTATTCCTTCCAGAACTATTTCTCGTTATATATATTGCTTGAAAAGGATATCATATGATCAATTTTGTATTTATAATTCAATATAAAATCTAGAAACTAAAATTCACTATGTCATTACTCTCTTTTTCAGATGAAAACGATTGATATAATTATATCGACAATTTTGAAAATTGCATTAACTTTGTCAAAAAGATAAAAAAAAACAAGCAAAATTATTTTCGCATTCATTAAATTCACATTGGAATTATCATTTTTTTCATATCCTTTTCATATTATGTAATTGGAAAAATGTCCTTTAAACAAACCCATAAAATTTACAACATAAAAACCATTTTAGATATATTTATTCTACATAATAAAATTTATAAAAAAGGATATAGAAATTTCCTTAAAGTCCTTTTTCTATTTTTTATATAGGAGTACCTTTTACGACTTGTTTAAATTTGTGTTTTTTTTTTTATTATTACATATTAAATTCTCTTGATTATTTCTATGTGTTTGAGAGAGATTTTTTTGAACGTATATTATACAATGCTTAAAAGGATATTTCAAGGTTTTTTCTTATTATTATAGGAATTTCCATATATAAATAAACTCTTGACATTTGATAGCCTTTATAAAATATTATATCAAAACACACAAAGAAAATTCTTTATGATAACTTTGATCTTTTTCGAAAGAAAATTTAAATCTGTTATAAAATTATTATATATAGAGAAAAAATTGAAACTCATTTTGTGATATATTATATCCTTTACCATAAAATGGGGTGATAATATATATGGTTTTTTTTAAATATTTCTTTCTTGTGAAATAATATTGTGTCTGTCTAATGACAGTAAATTTTTATTTTCTATTATTTTCGTAAAATCAAATTGTAATCAAAAATTCCCAATTCATATAAATTTGATTGACTGGAATTTATAATTGCATCATCTATCTACTAGCTAGACAATTGTCAACTAAAAATATTTTCAATTCCATTTTCTATTTTATATTGATTTATCAGGAGAATACGATATTCGTCCTATTTGTAATTATACAAAATATAATTTTTTTTTTTAAAATGTAGTAAAATTTCGACCTCATAATCATAACGGAATAATGTTATATCTTATAATAAGATTGTTGCAATGTTGAATTTGCATAATAATAATAATAATAAGAATAAGTAAATTCTGTCTGTAAGTTTTGTCTTTAGGGTATCCAAAATTTTACACTTAAATTAGGATTAATTCCCCAACTGGCAGGGAAACGAAACTCTGTTTAGATATTTAATAAATATTGAGAAATAATTATGATAATTTTGTTAATTTTAATTATTATAATCAATTTTATCTTGGGGAATGATTTTTTGTTTTATTTTGATTGTATTTAATTTTATTTTAACAGATAAATAATCATGATTATTTTGGAAAACTTCGTACATATTTGAGATTCCCTTCACTTTGCGTTTCACTTTCACAAAATTGGAGTATTCTAGAAAACGATCGAATAACTACATTATCATACGTATTCAAAAACGTAAATACGTATTTGAAAAATTAAAATTAAAGTTTTTAATGTCAAAATAGAAAAAAAAATAGAAAATTAGATCATCCGTACAGCTGTATCATTAATTTAATGTAAATAAAAATGTCTCGATTCTTTTTTTTTTAAATTTGTACCAATTTCATCTGGTAGAAGTTTCGAAAACCCACGAGCAATGTCCTTATTTAATATCAGGTCATTGATTAATTTTTGAAATTATATGTCTTCTTTTCGGTTTTTTTCCCCAAATATTTATATTTAAATTTAAATAATTGGTAAATATATATATAAATGTTTAAAAAATTTGTTAAATTATTTTTAATTACATTTTGAATCTTCTAAAAATCTAAAAGTAACAAATTTACAGGGACTGTCTATTATATGAAAAACGTTTCACTTTTCGATTAGTATTACATAGTAATAAATTTTTCGAATCGGTAATACAGTTTTCCCTTCGAACATTTTGTAGAATAATAAAAATTCAAATACGACCGTATTTCAAATACGAAGTTTTCCAAAATAATCATGAGTATAATAATTACATATTTATAGTTTTGTAATTTTAATATTTAATTGATTAGTTAATTTCTATTTGTGCCAAGCTGTGTGTAATTTTTTAATTATTGACCAGAATTTTTACCATGGTCATAGATAACAACTTCTTCCTTGGATTCAATAATTTCAAATGTTGATTGAAAAATATTGTTAAGTTGTAATTTTAGTATATTTCTTCTTGCAGTTTTATTTTATCTTGAAACATTCTTGGCCATATCTTTATTATTCAAGATTGTAGTAATAAATTTTAAAGGAGCTGTATATTAATTTATAATTAATAACCAATAAAATATTCTATAATAATAGAAAATACTATTTAAGTTGTCCAGAAGATTTTAATACACTAAAATCAAATCATAAAAAATATAAATTGAAAGTAACTAAATGTACAAAATTAATAACAAAATTTTTACTTCAAAATTTAAAAAAATATTTAAATATTTGAAATAGTGAAAATATTCGATTGTATATACTTATCTATAATTAAATTCAAATTTGAGATTCGTTTATCAAAATTTTTACATAATTACATAAAATTATAGATTTTTTCTGTTAAAATGATAAATTTTAGATTTTTAATGTTAAAATGATATTATAATATTTAATCAAATATTCCCAAATTATTAAATCTTTGTAATGAATATAACATTGAATCAACATATCGTTCAGATGAAAACATAATTTTTCTTCTCATATTTAATATTTCTTCACCTGAATATTTATCAACATTATTAAATTTACAATCATCTTGATTCATCGATAGTGTTGGTAAAATTCCTTCAAATGCAAAAAAACCATAAAATTCCATTTTATTCATTTCATTTAAAATGTCCTTAAAATTTGGTATTTTTTCATATTGTAATTTTTTTAATGTATTCTTTAATGTGATATAATATTTGTTCAATAAATTATTACGATTTTCTTTTAAAACTTTTAATTGTACGCTTGTATTAAAGAAATATTGTAAATCAATAGCAAAACTACCATAATAGGACATTTGAAAATCAAACTAAAAACAAATAGAAAAGATTATTTAAATAAAATTTTAATTAAAAATAATTTTATTATTATATACTTACTAATATCACATCACATACTATACCACGTTCATCATATTTAAACATAATATTATTTACATGTAAATCACCATGATTTAATACTTTAATTGTATTATCTGTTGATTTAACAATATCTAAACATTTATCCATAAAATTTTGTTTAATTTTTAATAATTTTTCACTAATTTTTTCATATCCTTGCCATTGTTTAATATTATTTGCAATATATTCAATATTACCTTCAAATATATTTTTTTGTAATGTTGTATCACGATTATTTTCATGAAAGAAACCACTAGTAAAATTTGTCATTAATTCAGGATACTAAAATAAAATTATTTATCTTTTATAATATTTTTATAGAATTTTCAAGTCGAATTTTTAATTTTTACTTTGGAAATAAAAGAATTTAATTTGGAAAATGACAAATATACCAAATTGAATTCCAAAAAGTATAACAATTTGACTTAAAAATTGGTGAAAAAAAAACAATTACTTTACCAATTCAGCTAGAACCATTGATGCAGCATGAAATTTAGCAATTTTATTCATAACTATTGTTGTTTGGTATTCATCTAAACCAATTTGTCGATTACCTAAACTGTAACCTAGACTTTTCATATCCTTAAAGATAATTGTTCTATTTGGATCTGGAGTTGTATTAAAATATCTATAAGGAAAATTTGTAATCAAATAATTAAATATGAATTAAATCAAAAAAAATTATTTTTTTTTTATACTTTGGTGCAAATGTTATATTATTTTGTAATATTTCTTCTAATTTTGGTATAATATTATTATACATTTCAATTTCTTTTGGATATATATTTAATGTTTCACCATATGATCGACGTCCTTCAATTGGTAAATATTTAATAATTAATGACATTATTTTATTATCACAATTATCATAATTAAAATATAATAATACACGATAAATAACACTAAAATAATTTTCACCAATATTACTACCCATTTCAATATCAATATTATCTATTTTCATATTTTTATATTCATGTTGTAAATTATTTTCAAAAAATATTGAATTTAAAAATTTTGGTATATTATTTGAATTTCTTTCAATTATAGATTTATTATGAGGCAATTTTCGTGACATAATTTTTTTATACAAATTTTTTTTTAAAGATTTTTATTGAAGTTTTGTGGAAAATTCTACAATATTTTACTATACACCATCAAAAATGAATTTAGAATTGAAACTGTCAGAAATATTTTTTGATTATAAAAAAAACTATCAAAACTTGAATATGCTTAAAAAAATATATAAACAGAGAGAGAGAGACTGTTGACATAAATAAACTTTATCGTAAAGCCATCACAAAGTACAAAATCTCTGTTTGCTATACTTGCAAGCTGATAAATATTTTTCTATTTACACTCATGTTTATTTTTGATTAATTTAATTCTTTATGAGTTTATTTACATTTTATTAATTTTAGTGTTTAGTCGGGGATTGGGTCGTTAATTCGAAAATATATAAAACCTAAAAATTCGGTTTTACAAAATTAGTTTGAGTAAATGCATTTAAATTTAAATAGTATTAATTATTTGGTATAGAAATTTGGTTCAATTAACAGGGAGTCATATTTTTTTACAGATTGTTGTATTAAATTTAAATATTTAAATTCCATACCAATTTTAAAGAAAGTGTTTGTATGCAGAATATTTGTTTGCATATGATCAATATTATTGTAAAATATAAATATTAAACGTTTTACTGTTGATATTGCCAAGATCGTTTAATAAAATGCGTAAGTATTTCTTTCATAAATAGTTAAATTCACATATATACGAGTTTATGTGACTCAGAAATTTAATTATATGTATTTCATTGAAATAAAATACATTAATCATCTAATGACCTGTTAAATAAATTTTCCATATTTAAATATATACACATACATATATTAAATAATTAAATAATAATAAATTCGAGAAACTTGATAATTAATTTCCATAATGATAGGTTAATTTGTCGAATAATTATCTACGCGTATAAAAATAAGTTTAATTAAATAGCCAAATAAATCTTAAAGCTACTATAAATGCATGTGGTGGTAGTGCTAACATTTAATTTCAAAGACAATATTTATAAATTAATATTCTTTTTCAAATTTATCTTGAAAGAATAATTTATTTTCAAAGAAGAATTGTTCAAATTTAACTTCAAAAAAATTTGCTTCAATTTGAAAATCCAAAAACCAAAATGAAGATTGTGTTAATTTGTAAATATTTTAAAAAATTTTTTTTTCCTCTAAACGACCTTTAGATTCACTGTTATATTCATTAAAACGCTTTTAACAATTTGGAAATATTCGATTAAAAACAAAAATATCATTTTAACATTATTCAGAAGAATTGGATAGAAAATGTTAAATGTAAGTAAACATGTAAAATTTTTGATAAACTAATCTTAAATTTGAAATCAATGATAAATATTTAATCGAAATTTTTTTTTAATTATTTGAAACATATTTTCTATTTTTAAAATGTCACTTTAATATTTTAAATGATTTTATTTTGTTAAAATATTTTCTAGAAATTTAACACTGTTTATTCTTTCTAAATATTAAATAATATAAATTGTCCCAAAAAAAATTTTATTAGCACTTTTATATCCAGAATTTTTTTTAATCATAATATTAGGCTAATAAATTAATTTAGTATATTTAAATAACTATGCTTTAAAACGAAAAACCGGTTTAAATAATGCCAAAAAAAAAAAGTTTATTATATAAGATAAATTCCAGATACTTTTTTCAAATTCATTTTTAAATTTAATTCAAATTTAGTATATATTACGAATCATTCTGTTTAAAATCATCAGTTTTACTCTATACGATTACAATTTAATATCGTTAATTATTTATTTATTATACCACCAACAAATTTTTCAACAACTTCTAAAATCAGAATAAACAAAAAATTTATAATTACAAGTCATTAAAAAAAACAATCAACAACAAAAAAAATAATAATAATTGTATATCTTTATAAAACATTAAAAAAAAAAACATACAATTAATTATGGTGAATCTTGTAAAATAATAAAAAATCAAGGTTAAATGGAAAAATTTTTTCTGTATATAAAATAAATTCAAATTACATATAAAAACACAAAGTTACAAAAATTGTAAAAAAAAATAATATTTAAAAAATTTGAAAACTTAATAAGAAAAAGTTTCTTAAAATTGTTGAATTTTCGTTTTAAAATAAAAAAAATTCCCAAAAAAAAAATTTTTAAAAATGATTATTGAAAAAAATAGTTTAGAAATTCCAGAAAATTTATTAAATATAAATTTATTTAATGATATTCTTGAGAATGCTGTAAAAGATACAAATATAAATATAAAAAATATTATATATACAATGGGTAGTACACCAGGTGAAAATTATTGTTCACAAATTTATCGTGTTGTTATAAAATATGAATATAAAAATCAATTAAAAGATATTTATATTATAATTAAAAGTATACCAATTGTTGAACAAACTGAATTTTTAAATGATTTAAAAGTTTATATAAAAGAGAAAATTTTCTATTTTGATGTATTACCACGTATGGAAATATTATTGGATAATGTTAAATTTGGTGCAAAGTAAAATTTACAATTTAATGATCAAATTAAAAATGAATTTTTACTAAATTTACAATAATTTAATTTCAGATGTTATTATACATTAAAAGAACCAATTCAAACAATTGTATTTGAAGATTTAGGTCATTTAGATTATATAATGGGTAATCGTGAACAAGGTTTAGATTATCAACATTCAAGTATGGTATTAAAGAAATTGGGTAAATTTCATGCTACATCAATGGTATTAGCTAAAAAAGATCCAAATATTATGAAACATTTTAATCATGGTTTATTTCATAAAGATGTTATTGATATATCACCAGCATTTCAAATTATATTAGGTTCAAATTTATCAGCATTAATTGATGCTATTGATAATATGACCGGATATGAGAATTTAACAAAAAAATTAAAAATAATTGAAAAAAATCATGTTAATTTAATTGATAAACATTTATTACCAAGAAAAGGTGAACTATTGGTATTAAATCATGGTGATTTATGGGTAAATAATATTATGTTTAAATATGATCAAAATAAACAATTGGAAGATTTAGTATTTGTAAGTATATATACTTTAAAAATTATAATTTTTCTAAAAGTGTTTAATAAATTTAATATTTATTTTTGACAACAACAAAAATTTTAGGTTGATTATCAAATGAGCTATTACAGTAGTCCTGGTATTGATATTAATTATTTCTTTAATACAAGTTTAAATTATGATGTATTAACAAAACAACGTGATGATTTAGTTAAAGTATATCATAATTCATTATCAGCAACATTAAATGAATTACATTGGAAAGGTTCAATACCAACATTACAGGATATTAAAAATGAAATACATTCAAAAGAATTTTATGGTTTTGTTGCATTATTTGCAATATTTCCAATTGTTGCTATGAATAAATCGGATTCTGGTGATATGAGTATTGAAGCTATGGCTGATAAAGATATTGGAAAATTGAAACGTGAACAAATGTATAAATCAAATAGATTTATGGATGCTGTTAAATATTCATTAAAACGATTTGACGATTTAAAAATTTTTGATTAATTTGTAAAACCAAGAAAAAAAAAATGTACATTATAAAACTTGTTTGATTACATATATAAATTACATAAAAAAAATTACGTAAATATTTAAATTCTGATTATTAATTATAAGAAAAAATTATACTTTGTATAAAACTAGAAAATAAAAACGTAAAAACTTTGTTTAATTATAATAAACAAGATTTAATTTGATGACAATATCATATTTTTTATTTTATCTACATATCTTAACTAATTCTTGAAGATGTAATCATTTTTTTTAAGTTTTAACGTCCATAGATCATTTCAGTAGTTAATTGCTTTTAGCACAACCAAGATCAATTTTTTGGCAATAAACTTTTTCCACCCAAAACTTAATTCGCGCAACAAAAATGATTTTGAAAACAAATGGACTTGAGATTCCTGAACATTTAACAGAGTCTTTTTTCAAAAAATCTTTGGAAAATGGTTTCAAAATTTCAAATATTGAAATATGTCAAATATCATTTAAAATGGGAAGTTGTGGTGGTGAAAATTATTGTAGTACAATTTATCGTACATTAATTAATTATAATGATGAAAATTTCGATATGAAAGAAATTTCATTAATTGTGAAAATTATAAATAATGAATCATTGTCGAAATCAAGATTTATTGAATTTTTCCGTAGCGAAGTGAAAATGTATGAATATGTAATACCAGAAATGGAAAAATTATTAGGAATATCGTTAGCACCAAAGTATTTTAAATTAATTTCTTTATGATCGATATAATATAAATGAAAATATTTATTTAAAGATTTTTCTATTCTGTTGAAAATCCAAATTTTACAATGGTCTTTGAGGATTTAAATGCATCAGATTATGGATTACAGGATCGAGTAATTGGTTTAAATGAAGAATATTCGGTAAATTTATTAAAAAAAATTGCCCAATTTCATGGTGCATCAATGGTATTGGCAAAAATGGTAAGAAAAATTGAAATAAAATTTTACCTTAATTTGGTAATGATTGAATTTTTACTACATATAATAGAATCCTGATTTAATAACATCTTTTAATGCAACAATGTTTCATGATCCTGAAAATAAAACAAATCCTGTTGAAATTACTAGACAAGATATTAAAGCGAAACTTTTCATGGGAAATATAAATCATATTGCAAATTTAATTAAAGATTGGCCAAATTATGAACAAATTCCAATAAAATTAGAACAAGTTAAAAAGAATTTTAATGAGAAATGTTTAAAACAAGTTTCACAAAATGGTATAAATGTCCTTAATCATGGTGATTTATGGGTAAATAATTTTCTATTTAAAAAGAATTTAAAAGGATCAATTGATGTGAAATTTGTAAGTTTATTTTTTTTATAATTTTGAGATTCTAGTCTTTTTGGTATAGTAGAAAATTTAATTTCCAGATTGATCTTCAACTTTCTTATTGGGGTAGTTTAGGTCTAGATTTACAATTTTTCTTCAATACAAGTGTACAAATTGATATCCTTAAAACCAAACGAAATGAACTTATCAAAATTTATTATAACGAATTAAAAGAAACTTTATTAAAATTAAATCATAACGAAATACCAACTTTAACTGATATTCAGTTAGAAATTTCACAACGTGAATTTTATGGTTTTGTTATAATGGAAGCAATGTTACCAATTATATCATTGGATCGTACTGTTTCAAAGGATAGTACTATTGATTCATTTGGTAATGATGAGAAAATGAAGAAACAACGTGAAGTTGTTTTTACAACGGACAGAATGATCAACACTTTAAAGTTTCAAATGAAACGATTGGATGAGTTAGGAGTATTTGATCAGGAATTTTAAATATTTTTATATATGTATTTGATTTCATTACAATGTAAAAAAAAATTGTATATGAGGAAATAAAGTTAATTGAACCTAACAAATATTTAATATTTCTTTCAAAGGCATAATAAATCTAATGTAATTTTATCAAATTTATGAGTCTAGATAACAAATATTTGCTAAAAACATATTTAATTACTTAGTTACTGTTTTAAACAATATAAACATTTTATTATCTTTTTGCGTTTTAATTATCATTATCAAAATTATCAAAAAAAAAATTATACAATCAAATAATGATTTGATTAAATGTTTATTTATCAAGAAGTCAAAAAATTTAATCAATTTGAGTCAGTCAAACAATTATTTTGAGCTAGTTAAGAGTCATATATGTTATATTGAAATTATTTATAACAAATTTTTGAGAAACAAATTTTGGAAAATAATATTGTATTTTTATTTAATCAGTAATTTTGGTTGTTTTTGATGACAGAAATATTCATTTCTAAACTAATTTTATAAGCTTTTCTTGAACCAATTTCAAATAATTGTATTTGAATGCTGGCAATAGCAATAAAATGATTTCAATATTTGAAGGATATTATTTAAAGGTTTATTGCAGGAGACGGACGACACACTGCAAAAGCTAAATTAAATATTCCGGAGCGTCCAAAATTAAAACCAAATTTGTTGTAGAACTTTATAGAATTTTGATAGTACATTTTACTAAAATTTAATTAGATATTTTAAAAATTACGTCAGATCAATTATTTGTAAAAAGGGGACAAAAATTTATCATATAAAATTTTCAAAAAGTGGGCGAACTTTATGCTTAGTACAAAGCATAAGATAGAAACTTTAAAATATTTTTATTTATCTTGGTGTTTAAGATAATGATATGATTAGAAAAAATACTCGTTATGATTATGTAGTAATTAGGAAATATAATTAGTATTTTTGTAAATATATAAAAATATTTAATTTAATTATTCTATTATCACTAGAATTAAAATGTCGGCACGAAACATTTTCCCAGGATTGTGTACTAACTAAGTTAGAGCTATTATACTTTTTTTATACAACATTATTCTTGATATTATTTTTATCTGTACGATCTAGTTACTTAATATTTATATTATAATTGAAATACTTGAATAAAAAGTATATTTTTTCATAATTGATAATTAAATATTTTACAGTAAAATTGTAATATAAAATTATCAAATAAATTATAGAATTATTATTATATAATAACCGGCGACAAAACTATAAATTAAATAACTATTTATTTATATAAAAGATAGAATGACTTCGCACAATAAAGCAACATATCTGGAAATATTTTTTTGTATAAAAAAGCTTTGTAATTTGAATATTTAATCTATTTTGAAATTTGAGTTTCATCAGTACAGCAGTTATCAGCGGTTTTGTTAAATTAAAATAATAGAAATTATATTGTGAAAATGACAGTAGAATATAATGGTTTTGCGATTCCCGATCAACTTTCAAAAGAATTCTTTAAAAAAGCATTAGAAAATGGACTAAAATTATCAAATGTTGATATTAAGAAAATTGTATTTACAATGGGAAGTAGTGGTGGTGATAATTATGCTAGTTTAATTTATCGGGCATTAGTTACATATAGTGTAAATGGATCAACGGAAAATATTTCATTGATCATTAAATATATGCCGATAGATGGGAGTAGAGAATTGTTAGGATCAATGCAAGTATATGAAAGAGAAGCTAGCATGTATTTTGATATTGTACCACAATTGGAGAGCTTATTGGGAAATATTTCATTAGTTCCAAAGTATTTTTAATGAAAAAAATTATACTCCTATATAATACTGGGAATAATGTTATTTTCAATTTTTTTATAGATGTTTTTATGCTGTTGCCGAGCCAGTACGAACAATTGTGTTTGAAGATTTAAAAGTTCTAAATTATGAAGTTGCAGATCGTGTTAATGGTTTGGATGAAGAATATACAAAACTTGTTCTTTCAAAAATTGGAAAATTTCATGCTGCTTCAATGGTTTTAGCAAAAAATGTATTTTAAAAAAAATAGTTGAATTTTCATGTTGAATAATTGTTTGTTATCTATTAAATAGAATCCAGAATCAATGAAATTTTTCAACCGATCTATGTTTCATGATGACACAGAATCAAAGCTTAAAGACGAATTATTTCTTGGCAATTTACAATACTTGGAAAAAATGCTTATAACATGGCCAGGATATGAATCAATTGCTAAGAAAATAGGAAAACTTAAGGATAATTTTTATGAAATTTCTTTAAAAGTGGTAGAACCTCGGAAAGATGGTTTTTCAGTTCTAAATCATGGAGATTTATGGGTTAATAATTTCATGTTTAAAATGGATAGCAAAGGAGCACCAATTGATGTTGCACTGGTTAGTTTTTTTGCAATCTAAAAACATTAATTGAACGCATAAATTTGATTTTCTTACAGATTGACCTACAAATTAGCTACTACAGTAGTTTAGGCATTGATATTAATTATTTTCTAAATACAAGTGTTCGTATTGATATACTCAAGTCGAAAAGATATGAACTAATCCGTTATTACTATGCTTCATTGAAGGAGACCTTAGAAAAATTAAATTATCCCGAAATACCGAGCTGGGAGCAAGTTAGACAGGAAATATTTGCCACTGAATTTTATGGATTCTTTGGTTTTGAATGTGTTCTACCATTAATAGCATTAGATCGTGAAACATCAAAAGACAATTCATTTGAATCATTCGATGATGCTGAAAAGTCACAAAAGAATCGTGAAATTGCTTTTGCATCAAAACGAATGCAAGAAACATTAAAGTATTCATTGGATAGATTTAATGAATTGGGAGTTTTTGATTTGTATACATAATAAATTAATTTGAAATAATAAGTGCACTACTTTTCTCACATCTCAATTAATATTATCTATAATTTGTTTTAAAATTAACATTGCATTAAACACTTAAAATATTTAAATAAAATATATTTATTCAGAATAATTTTTAATAAAATAAAAATTTACTAAAACAAAAATTATTGTACGTCTTTTTTAATGGAGTGGAGTGAAATGTCAAATTATGATTTATTTCAATCAACAAATATTAAAGACCTACAATATTTTGTGTTATAATTAAACACTTAGATAAGAGCATAATTTAATTTAATAAGAGCATAATTTAATTTTGAATTAATATCAATCTAAATATTTATATTAATATTTATGTTAAAATTGCAGTAAGTCCAATTTTGCGAACAAAAATAAATCTGATATAAATTTGATGTTAATCTATAAATAATTAAATTATTAAATAATTATAATTAATATTTTACTAACATGACTCATCAATGTCAATTGAATATTTACTATCTATGGCTTCAATGTTTTACTATCAATTAATGTAGACTGAATTGAAATATAAAAACGTAATTACCTGAAAACAAGAGAAAACTTCACTTATACTATTTTAACAAAGTATTATTATCTCTTTTCGGGGAGACTAAACTTATGAAATTTCATGTATAAAAAGCTTTACAATCTAAATTTAGCAGTTATTAATTACCTGATCTGGCTAAGATTGAAACTAGTTTTGTACGGGTCTAGAATTAAATATTCTGCAACTTATTTTAATTTTCATTAATTTGAAAAAAAAATGGGTACAGAAATAGAAACTAATGGTTTTTATATACCTGACCAATTATCAGAAAATTTCTTCAGAAGGACATTAGAAAATGGATTAAAAGTAACAAATATTGGCATTAAAAAAATCTCATTTTCAATGGGAAGTAATGCTGGTGATAATTATGCTAGTTTAATTTATCGGGCATTAGTTACATATAGTGCAAATGGATCAACGGAAAATATTTCATTGATCATTAAATATATGCCAATAGATGAGAGTAGAGAATTTTTAGGATCAATTGCAATGCAAGGATATGAAACAGAAGCTAGCATGTACTTTAATATTGTACCACAATTGGAGAGCTTATTGGGAAATATTTCATTAGCTCCAAAGTATTTTAAATGAAAAAATTATCTATAATAATAGGAACAATATTATTTTCAATTTTTTGTTAGATGCTTTTATGCTGTTGCCGAACCAGTACGAACAATTGTATTTGAAGATTTACAAGTTCTAAATTATGAAGTTGCAGATCGTGTTAATGGTTTGGATGAAGAATATACAAAACTTGTTCTTTCAAAAATTGGAAAATTTCATGCTGCTTCAATGGTTTTGGCTAAAAAAGTATGTATAATAAAATATTACACTGTACTATTGTAAAATAAAATTATAATTTAAATAGAATCCTGAATCGATGAAGTACTTCAATCGATCCATGTTTCATAATGACACAAAATCAAAGCTTAAAGATGAATTATATCTTGGCAATTTACAATACTTGGAAAAAATGCTTATTACATGGCCAGGATATGAATCAATTGCTAAGAAAATAGGAAAACTTAAGGATAATTTTTATGAAATTTCTTTAAAAGTGGTAGAACCACGAAAAGATGGTTTTTCAGTTCTTAATCATGGAGATTTATGGGTTAATAATTTCATGTTTAAAATGAATAGCAAAGGAGCACCAATTAATGTTGCGCTGGTTAGTTAGTTTTAGCAATCTAAAAGCTTTATTTGAACGATTAAATTTCACTTTCTTACAGATTGACCTACAAATTAGCTACTACAGTAGTTTAGGCATTGATATTAATTATTTCCTAAATACAAGTGTTCGTATTGATATACTCAAGTCGAAAAGATATGAACTAATCCGTTATTACTATGCTTCATTGAAGGAGACCTTAGAAAAATTAAATTATCCCGAAATACCGAGCTGGGAGCAAGTTAGACAGGAAATATTTGCCACTGAATTTTATGGATTCTTTGGTTTTGAATGTGTTCTACCATTAATAGCATTAGATCGTGAAACATCAAAAGACAATTCATTTGAATCATTCGATGATGCTGAAAAGTCACAAAAGAATCGTGAAATTGCTTTTGCATCAAAACGAATGCAAGAAACATTAAAGTATTCATTGGATAGATTTAATGAATTGGGAGTTTTTGATTTGTATACATAATAAATTAATTTGAAATAATAAGTGCACTACTTTTCTCACATCTCAATTAATATTATCTATAATTTGTTTTAAAATTAACATTGCATTAAACACTTAAAATATTTAAATAAAATATATTTATTCAGAATAATTTTTAATAAAATAAAAATTTACTAAAACAAAAATTATTGTACGTCTTTTTTAATGGAGTGGAGTGAAATGTCAAATTATGATTTATTTCAATCAACAAATATTAAAGACCTACAATATTTTGTGTTATAATTAAACACTTAGATAAGAGCATAATTTAATTTAATAAGAGCATAATTTAATTTTGAATTAATATCAATCTAAATATTTATATTAATATTTATGTTAAAATTGCAGTAAGTCCAATTTTGCGAACAAAAATAAATCTGATATAAATTTGATGTTAATCTATAAATAATTAAATTATTAAATAATTATAATTAATATTTTACTAACATGACTCATCAATGTCAATTGAATATTTACTATCTATGGCTTCAATGTTTTACTATCAATTAATGTAGACTGAATTGAAATATAAAAACGTAATTACCTGAAAACAAGAGAAAACTTCACTTATACTATTTTAACAAAGTATTATTATCTCTTTTCGGGGAGACTAAACTTATGAAATTTCATGTATAAAAAGCTTTACAATCTAAATTTAGCAGTTATTAATTACCTGATCTGGCTAAGATTGAAACTAGTTTTGTACGGGTCTAGAATTAAATATTCTGCAACTTATTTTAATTTTCATTAAGTTGAAAAAAAAATGGGTACAGAAATAGAAACTAATGGTTTTTATATACCTGACCAATTATCAGAAAATTTCTTCAGAAGGACATTAGAAAATGGATTAAAAGTAACAAATATTGGCATTAAAAAAATCTCATTTTCAATGGGAAGTAATGCTGGTGATAATTATGCTAGTTTAATTTATCGGGCATTAGTTACATATAGTGCAAATGGATCAACGGAAAATATTTCATTGATCATTAAATATATGCCAATAGATGAGAGTAGAGAATTTTTAGGATCAATTGCAATGCAAGGATATGAAACAGAAGCTAGCATGTACTTTAATATTGTACCACAATTGGAGAGCTTATTGGGAAATATTTCATTAGCTCCAAAGTATTTTAAATGAAAAAATTATCTATAATAATAGGAACAATATTATTTTCAATTTTTTGTTAGATGCTTTTATGCTGTTGCCGAACCAGTACGAACAATTGTATTTGAAGATTTACAAGTTCTAAATTATGAAGTTGCAGATCGTGTTAATGGTTTGGATGAAGAATATACAAAACTTGTTCTTTCAAAAATTGGAAAATTTCATGCTGCTTCAATGGTTTTGGCTAAAAAAGTATGTATAATAAAATATTACACTGTACTATTGTAAAATAAAATTATAATTTAAATAGAATCCTGAATCGATGAAGTACTTCAATCGATCCATGTTTCATAATGACACAAAATCAAAGCTTAAAGATGAATTATATCTTGGCAATTTACAATACTTGGAAAAAATGCTTATTACATGGCCAGGATATGAATCAATTGCTAAGAAAATAGGAAAACTTAAGGATAATTTTTATGAAATTTCTTTAAAAGTGGTAGAACCACGAAAAGATGGTTTTTCAGTTCTTAATCATGGAGATTTATGGGTTAATAATTTCATGTTTAAAATGAATAGCAAAGGAGCACCAATTAATGTTGCGCTGGTTAGTTAGTTTTAGCAATCTAAAAGCTTTATTTGAACGATTAAATTTCACTTTCTTACAGATTGACCTACAAATTAGCTACTACAGTAGTTTAGGCATTGATATTAATTATTTCCTAAATACAAGTGTTCGTATTGATATACTCAAGTCGAAAAGATATGAACTAATCCGTTATTACTATGCTTCATTGAAGGAGACCTTAGAAAAATTAAATTATCCCGAAATACCGAGCTGGGAGCAAGTTAGACAGGAAATATTTGCCACTGAATTTTATGGATTCTTTGGTTTTGAATGTGTTCTACCATTAATAGCATTAGATCGTGAAACATCAAAAGACAATTCATTTGAATCATTCGATGATGCTGAAAAGTCACAAAAGAATCGTGAAATTGCTTTTGCATCAAAACGAATGCAAGAAACATTAAAGTATTCATTGGATAGATTTAATGAATTGGGAGTTTTTGATTTGTATACATAATAAATTAATTTGAAATAATAAGTGCACTACTTTTCTCACATCTCAATTAATATTATCTATAATTTGTTTTAAAATTAACATTGCATTAAACACTTAAAATATTTAAATAAAATATATTTATTCAGAATAATTTTTAATAAAATAAAAATTTACTAAAACAAAAATTATTGTACGTCTTTTTTAATGGAGTGGAGTGAAATGTCAAATTATGATTTATTTCAATCAACAAATATTAAAGACCTTCAATATTTTGGGTTACATAATAAACACTTAGATAAGAGCATAATAGCAATTTAATATCAATCTAAATATTTATATTTATGTTAAAATTGCAGTAAGTTCAATTTTGCGAAAAAAATGAATCTGATATAAATTTGATGTTAATCTATAAATAATTAAAGTTTTAAATAATAATAATTAATATTTTACTATCATGAGTCATACATGTCAATCGAATATTTACTATCAATGGCTTCAATATTTTTACTATCAATCATTTAGAATTTTAAAATATAAAAACGTAATTACCTGAAAACAAGAGAAAATTTCACTTATACTATTTTAACAAAATATTATTATCTCTTTTCGGGGAGACTAAACTTATGAAATTTAATCTATAAAAAGCTCTTTACAATCTGAATTTTGCAGTTATTCATTATTTGATCCGACTAATATATTGAAACTAATTTTGTACGGGTCTAGAATTAAATATTCTGCAACTTATTTTAATTTTCATTCATTTAAAAAAAATGGGTATAGAAATAGAAACTAATGGTTTTGATATACCTGACCAATTATCAGAGAATTTCTTCAGAAGGACATTAGAAAATGGATTAAAAGTAACAAATATTGGCATTAAAAATGTCTCATTTTCAATGGGAAGTAATGGTGGTGATAATTATGCTAGTAAAATTTATCGGGCATTAGTTACATATTGTGAAAAAGATTCATTCAAAGATATTTCATTAATAATTAAATATATGCCAATGAATGATAGTAGAGAATTTTTGGAATCAATGAAAGTTTATGAACGTGAATATAAAATGTATTGTGAAATTATGCCAGAATTTGAGAAATTATTTGGCAATAATGTATTATTAGCACCTAAGTAATTAACTGAAATAGTATATATTATGTACAAAAGTAAATTTTATATAAATGATTGTATAAATATTTTAAGATTTTTCTATGCTGTCGCAAAACCAGTTCAAACAATTGTGTTTGAAGATTTAAAAGTTCTAAATTATGATGTTGCTGATCGAGTTAATGGTTTGGATGAAGAATATACAAAACTTGTTCTTTCAAAAATTGGAAAATTTCATGCTGCTTCAATGGTTTTGGCTAAAAAAGTATGTATAATAAAATATTACACTGTACTATTGTAAAATAAAATTATAATTTAAATAGAATCCTGAATCGATGAAGTACTTTAATCGATCCATGTTTCATGATGAACTAGAATCAAAGGTTAAAGATGAAATATTTTTTGGTAATTTACAATATATGGAAAAATTGTTGAGTACTTGGCCAGGATATGAATCAATTGTAATTAAATTAGGAAAAGTAAGAGAAAATTTTTATGAAATTAGTCTAAAAGTGGTAGAACCACGAAAAGATGGATTTTCAGTATTAAATCATGGAGATTTATGGGTTAATAATTTCATGTTTAAAATGGATAGCAAAGGAGTTCCACTTGATGTTGCATTCGTAAGTTATTGATATTTACAAATCTGTTTCATTGAACTAAAACAGTTTCTCCTCTAAATTCATATTTCATAGATTGATTTACAAATGAGCTACTATGCCAGTTTAGGCATTGATATTAATTATTTCCTAAATACTAGTGTTCGTATTGATATACTAAAGTCAAAAAGGTACGAACTAATACGATTTTACTATGCTTCATTGAAGGAGACATTAGAAAATTTGAATTATCCTGAAATACCGAGCTGGGATCAAGTTACACAGGAAATTTTTGCAACAGAATTTTATGGATTTTTTGCCTTAGAATGTGTTCTGCCAATAATCGCACTGGATCGTGAAACTTCTAAAGATGCTTCAATCGAAACATTTGAAGATATCGAATTGGCGGATAAAAAACGAGATGTAGCTTTTTCTTCTAAACGTTTGCAGGAAACACTTAAATATTCATTAGATCGATTTGATGAATTGGGGGTTTTTGATTTATATAAATTATGTAATAAGTAGATATCGAAATTTTATGCAATAAAAACCATGCAAATTTGGTTATGAAAATAAAAATGATATGCTATGAAATAAAATTTTATTCATATACTCCAATGAACAAATAACTCTAATACTTTCTCCTTACCAAACACTTAAATTTTTTTTAATTTTTCCGGTAAATGTTGATGTCTATATAAAGTTTGAATTTCTAAGCTAAATATCTACAAATTAAAATTTGATTCACTTCTGATGGTAGGACAATTTTTGATCCTTTAAATAGATAAACTTTTATTATTAAGCTTTGGGTTTAGACTTTTTTATAAAAATGTTGAAAAATTGAAAAAAAAAATTTAAGAGGCTGTATGTTTGAAAATATGTATGTTTAAATTATGTAGTAAATATGCATTTTATTTGCATTTAAATATGTGCCGAAAACAAATCGATGCCAAAATATTCTATTCAAAATTATTCAAGGTCTCTCAAGGTCTCTTGTTCTGCTTGTTCACTGCATCTGCATCGGCCTGCATAGCTTTCTATAGCCAACATGAAATTGTACATATACTCGTATGGTCGTATGTAAGTGCGCTATATATTTATATGTATTATTTATTAATACAAAAATACAAAATGTAAATTATTATTTTGCTTCCTATCATAAAATATTTATGTAGGTTTTTTTGTTGTTTATTTCAATATAAAATAATTATAAATTAAATTAAATAAATATTTTTCAAATTCATTGTCAGTTATTGCATTGGTGAATTATATGCTCAATAAGTATGATAGTAAAATTATCATCAAATAAATATTTTGATTATATGTATAAGAGGCAAAACTTTAAATTAAATAAAATGTTTATCTGATTACATAATGCTGCTGCGGCTTTCTACATTAAAGTATTTGTACGCTACTCAACATGTTTCAAAATTATATAACACATTTAATTTTATAAAAAAAAAAGCTTTTCTAAGCTATATAAACATTTGAATCTTCTTAGCTTTATAGACAATTATAAATTTTTAATTGTGAATTGTAGATCTAAGCGCTAAACATTCTTATTAAATTATTAATTTAAACAATGATGATTATAGAAAAAAATGGTTTTGATATTCCTGAACAATTATTATCGGAAATTTTTTTAAAAAAAGCATTAGAAAATGGACTAAAAATTACAAATGCTAATATAAAGAAAATTTCATTTACAATGGGGAGTAATGATGGCGATAATTACTCTAGTCAAATTTATCGAGTATTAGTTACATATAGTGCAAATGGGTTGACTAAGAATATTTCATTAATAATTAAATATATCCCAATAGATGGGAGTAGGGAATTTTTGGGAACAATGGAAGTTTATGAACGTGAAAGTCTTATGTATTTTGATATTGTACCACAATTGGAGAGCTTATTGGGAAATATTTCATTAACTCCAAAGTATTTTAAATGAAAAAAATTATATATAATAATGGGAATAATATTATTTTCATTTTTTTGTGTAGATGCTTTTATGCTGTTGCCGAGCCAGTACGAACAATTGTGTTTGAAGATTTAAAAGTTCTAAATTATGAAGCTGCAGATCGAGTTAATGGCTTGGATGAAGAATATACAAAACTTGTTCTTTCAAAAATTGGAAAATTTCATGGTGCTTCAATGGTTTTAGCTAAAAATGTATTTTAAAAAAATAGTTGAATTTTCATGTTGAATAATTGTTTGTTATCTATTAAATAGAATCCAGAATCAATGAAATTTTTCAACCGATCTATGTTTCATGATGACACAGAATCAAAGCTTAAAGACGAATTAGTTATTGGTAATTTACAATATTTAGAAAAAATGCTTATGACATGGCCAGGATATGAATCAATTGCTAAGAAAATAGGAAAAGTTAAGGATAATTTTTATGAAATTGCTTTAAAAGTGGTAGTACCTCGAAAAAATGGTTTTTCAGTTCTAAATCATGGAGATTTATGGGTTAATAATTTCATGTTTAAAATGAATAGCAAAGGAGCACCAATTGATGTTGCACTGGTTAGTTTTTTTGCAATCTAAAAACATTAATTGAACGCATAAATTTGATTTTCTTCCAGTTTGACCTACAAGTCAGCTATTACAGTAGTTTAGGCATTGATATTAATTATTTCCTAAATACAAGTGTTCGTATTGATATACTCAAGTCTAAAAGATATGAACTAATCCGTTATTACTATGCATCATTGAGGGAGACACTGGAAAAATTGAATTATCCTGAAATACCGAGCTGGGAACAAGTTAGACAGGAAATATTTGCCACTGAATTTTTTGGATTTTTTGCTTTTGAATGTGTTCTACCAATAATCGCGTTAGATCGAGAAACTTCAAAAAATAATACACTTGAGAAATATGGGGACGCTGAAAAGGCTCAAAGAAACAGAGACATCGTTTTTGCTTCAAAACGAATGCAAGAAACTCTCAAATATTCATTGGATAGATTTGACGAATTAGGTGTGTTAGATTTGTAATTAGAATTATAAAATTATTTCAGAGTAGTATAATAATTTTATAATATGAAATTTATATTATTTTAATTAATTAGATTATATAATAATATAGCCCAGTCATTATAACTTACTTGATCAAACAGTTTTATACTGATAATTAATACCATAATCTATCAAGTAACTAAAGTAATCAATCGTTGAATGAAATATAACAGCTTCAAAACTAAATCACTTTCCTAATTTGTAAATTTTTAAACTAGCTTCTATCTCCTAATACTATTTTCTCCTATTTTTATCCCAAAGATTTGTGTCATTTAAGTAACAATCTGTTACATCTTGAAGTTAGTCTTCTAAATTTATAACAAGTAAAACGTTCGAATTGATATTCTTATAAATTAGTCTTACTATTTTTATTATACCTCATTCAAAATATTCCAAAATTCGAATTAAAGTAATATTTAAATTAATAATTAATACAAAATTATTTATGTAATTGTATATTCTTGTTCAATTTCATGTTCTAATATATGATCTTCATACAATTTTTTTGATGTAAAATTTTCTAAACATATTCCACATTTTTCATTAATATTATCATGTATATTAATAATATGTTGATTTAAATCATCTACAGATACAAATGGTATATTGCAAATATCACATTCATTTAAATCTGAAATACTTTCTTTATGTTCATTATAAAGATGTAATTTTAAGCCACGTTTTGTATTAAATGCAATTGAACATGTATCACATTTAAATAAATCAACTAATGTTTCTTTATTATTATTTCTCATTCTCAGATGTTGAAGTGCTTTTCGACCTTGAGGCACATGTCGTCTGTAAAATAAATAAATAAATTAAATCAAAATAATAAAATTAATTAATTAAAAAATTTCTTACAATTTCCCAGTTTCAAAATCATTACGATTTGAATTATTATTATTATCATGAATTTTTAATTGTTTCTCTTCATGAATTTTTTTATGTACAGATAAATTTGTTTTTCTACTAAATTCCTTATTACATTGTTCACATTTAAATAATTTTTTATTAGATTGTTGTTCAATATTATTATCAATATTTTGTTTAGATTGATTTTGTTGTTGATTATCACGATATAAATGTTTACGCATATGTAAAGCTAAAGAATATTTTGAATGTAAAATACGATTACAAATTGTACATTGATGTGATTCTGATGGCATACCAGAATGTTTAATTTGAATGTGACGCTAAAATAATTAAAAACATAATACATAAGTATACTATAAATGGTATAAGATTATAATTTATCTAAATTTACCTTGAGTCCATCTTTTTGTCGAAAATTCAGACCACATGTAAAACAAGTAAATGGTTTTTCACCAGTATGACGACGCATATGAAATGTTAATGATTTACTTTGTGTAAAACCACGTCCGCAAACTTCACAACGATGTGGCCTCTCACCAGTATGTATTAACATATGTGATTTTAATGAACCATTTTGTGTAAAACCATTACCACAAATTTTACATTGATATGGCTTAACACCATCATGTGTAAGCATATGTCTCATTAAATTTGTTTTTGTACTAAAATCTTTATCACATTTAATACATAAATGTATACGATTATCATTTTTTACAATATTTTTCATTGATGTTGATGTTAATATTCTTTTTTGATGATTTTTTTCACCTATATCACTTTTATTCATATTTTGTTCTTGTTCATATTGATGATTTAATTCTTCTTTAACATCATTAAATTGTACATTTGACATTGTTATTTCATGTATATTATTATGGATTCCATCATTTGTCATAAGTAAAATTTCTTGATGTTTAATTATTTGATTATCATATTCTTCTGCTTCGTCTTCTTCTTCCTCTTCATTTTCATTTTCATGATCGTCTTCAATTTCCTCATGTACATCACCATCATCTTGACTATCTTCAATATAATTTGTATCACCAATTTCATCTTCTTGAATATATTTTGTAAATTCTTCAGATTCCGAAATAGATTGGTGTTGTTGTTGATGATGTTGTATTGGAATTGTTGTTAATTGTTGTATATTTGCAGATTCTATTATTGAATTATTTTCAATAATTGAATTTTCAATTATTGTAACGGTTGTAGTTGTTGTTTGTGGTGTAATTATAGTATGATGTTGTTGTGGTTTCTGTTGATGTTCAATTTCATTATCATTATTATGTTGAATAACATCCGGTGATGATTTATAATTTTCTTTTAGTAATAAATCAATATCTTCATCCTTAACATTATATAAATCTTTAATTGAATTTGATGTTGATATAGCAACTTGTTTAAATTCTGAATTCACTTTATTTATAAATGCTCTCATATGTGTATCAGAAATTATACTGAGTCGTCGAAAATCATAGGCAATTTTCAATCGAGCTATACATCGATCACAAAAAATTGTAGGTAATCCATCATCTTTCGTTATCTAATAAAATTATGTACATATATATTATTAACGGAATAATTGTATTCGTCATTTCCGGATAGAAATTTAGTTAAAATTTATTACAGAATTATTTTATATAGAACAAAAAATTGTAAAATAATTATTTTAAATATGAATTTTCGAAATCTATAGTAATAGATTTTAATCTATATAATAAATACTTATTTACATTTAACAGGGTTGCATATTGAAATTTTCCCAATAAAATTTTATCACTGAAAATATTTATTCCATTATCTGATTTTAAACATACACGACAAACATTTATATCTACTTTAATATTCATTTTTGTTTTATTCCTTTATACGGTATATTCTTTTTTAAATAAAATTTTATCAATTTACGAAAAATCAAATTTCTATGAGATGTCAAAAGTAGAATTTGACAATTTAATGACGTATGTGTAATAGATTTTTGCAGTAAATCTTTGTATTGTAGTAGATTTTAATGAAATATATGTAGTAGATTAACGATAATATTAAAAATTATTATATGAATAATTTTTCAGATTTTCAAAATCAAATATTTAAATACAAATACTATTTATTTAATTATAATTTTAATATATCACGTAACAGATTCTACTATAGACATTTTTCTAAATGATAAACTATTAAATTTTCAAAAATTAAAATTAAATCATATTTTTTATTATATATAAATTACAATTTAATTAATTTTTAAATTATACTTATTTTAATTTAGAATTAATTAACCGGTCTTAATTAATTTACAATTTTTATTATTACAAAATATTATTTAATTATATTTCTTATTTAAAAAAAAAGAATTTATGAAAATATAATTTAAATTTCTTACAATTTTTAACATAATTATTATGTTAATTATGATAATTATTTCACTATTATTTAAATTTAAAAAAAAAAATTAAAATTATTCAGGATGTTCATTGGAAATATGTGTTTGAAGTTCTTCGTCTGTATTAAAACCATTTGAACAATTATTACATTTATATATTAATTCCATTGCTAAAGTTTTATGCATTCTCATGTGTGTAACAACTTCGTGTCTTTAATTGAACAAAATGAAAAAAAAAAAATTTTTTAAGTATAATATAAAAAATGATTAAATTAAAATTCTTTACTTGCTCTGAAAATCTTGTGAACAAACTCCACACTTAAATATTTGATCATGTTTTTCCATATGAGTTTTCACCCGATGTTTTTGTGTAAAACCACGATTACAAATTGGACATTTAAATTGTTTACCCATATGTGTATTTAAATGGGCACCCAATGTATGTTTACGTGGAAAGGCTTTATCACATTTATTACATTTATATGGCAAATCACCCGTATGCAAACGATAATGAATATCTAATCTTTCTTGTGTTTGAAATGATTTATTACATTCATCACATGTATATGTTACATCTTTTTTCGAATGTCTACGCATATGCTCATCAAAATTCTTTTTACGTTGAACTGTTTTAAAACAAATTGGACATTCATATTCTTTTGGATTTGTATATAAATCATCATGTTTTGTTTCCATATGACGCTAAAATAAATATAACGAAATTATTAATAATTTTTTTTTTTTTAATTAATTTATTTTTACCTTTAAACCATCTTTTTTTAAAAATTGAAAACCACATATTTTACATGATAATGGTTTCTCGCCTGAATGTGTTCTCATATGAAATTGTAATGTTTTACTTTGTGTAAATGCTCTTGAACATAAATTACAACGAAATGGTTTTTCACCAGTATGTAATAAATGGTGACGATCTAATGAACCTTTTTGTGTAAATAATGCATTACATATATTACATTTAAATGGTTTAACACCATCATGAGTTTTTAAATGACGTAATAAATTTGTACGAGTACTGAATGTTTTACCACATTTTTGACATATTTGTTCAGCACCAATTGTTCTTGTTGATTTTGTTAATTTTTTTATTTTATCTTTAAATATTAAAAATTCATTATGATCATTATTATCATTCTCATCATTTTTATTTATAATATTATCATTTTGTGTTATTGTATCATCAGCATTATAATTTTCAATTTTAAAATGATCTGATGTATTATTTGTATTATCTTCTTCACTAATATCTATTCGATTAGTTTCTTCAATTTCATCATTATTAATATCATCAAATTGATTATCAATATCATCACTATCCATATCAATATATTCAGCTGAGAATTGTGTATCATCATTTTGTATATCTAAAACAATATCATCATCAATATTTTCTTCAATAATATTATTTTCATCATCAACATCAACATCAACATCATCATCATTAATTTCATTATTCTTTTCATCTTTTATTTTATTAGCAATTGATTGTAATGATGGTGGTTGTGATTCTGGTTCTGGTGATAATGATTTTAATTTATCTAAATTTTCTGGTTTATAACCAGCTTCTATTAATATATCTAATTCATAATTTTCAATTTCAAATGATGTTTTTGATTTAGCAACTTTATTAAATTCATTATTAATTTTTGTAAGGAATGTACGCATTTGTGTATCCGATTCAATACTTAATTTACGAAAATCATATGCAATTTTTAAACGTGCTGTACAATGATTACAAAAAAACATTGGTAAACCATCATTTTTATTAATCTAAAAAATTATTTTATTTATTATTATATTAGTTTTTTTGTAGAGAAATGTGATTTTTGTTATAATGGAAATAAATGTATAATTTCAGTATTATTATTGGACATATACCTTTAATTGTGTTGAGTATTGAAATTTTTGAACTAGTTCTGTATTTGCAATATTCAAACATCCACTATCCGATTTCAAACATACTCGACAAATATCCTTTTCCACTTTAATATTCATTTTGTTATTATTTATATTTCTGTTTTTTTTTATGTCTGTAAAATTATAATTATAAATAATTCAACAATTCATGAAGAAATTAAAAATAATCACAAAAATATATACTTGTCACTTTGACATTTTTGATTTTCGTCTGTCATATTAAAAAAAAGGGACGCCGCGATATTTTTTGTTTTCAGAGTACAATGAAAGTAGTAGTAAATGCAAATAGCTTGTACTAGATCTGATCCAGTAGTAAATTCGAGGTGAAATATAAAATAATATCGTTAAAATTTAAATGGAGCTTGAAACAGATATATCTATATCGTAAAAAAAAATTATATCGTAAAATAATAATATTGGTTAGTAAAAGTGGGAACCTGAACATTTTCTTACAAACAATTTCCCTAATAAAATAAATGTCAGTATCAGTCAGTACCCTAATTGGGTGGCGCAGAGCTAAACCAAACGAAGTCAGAATAATATTAAGCGGTTAATTATATCAAACTTTAATTCCTCGAATGTTAATTCCTTTATAATTCATCACCAAATAAAAAATCCTGATATTTAAAAAAGTAATCTTATTATTTTCACAAATACTGAGGAAATTCATTATAAATAAAAGAAGTAATATTTTTTATTAATATATTTATTTGCTCACTGTTTTCATATATTTTCTTTTTTACATGCATTTTTGTTTTTTAAATATACAATTTTATTTTATTAATATCACTCATATTCTTTAAATTAGTAATAATTGTTTTTCATTTATACTTTTTTTATTAAAATATTTTCCCAAAAAATAAATAAATAAATAAAAAACTGAAATCTAGTAAAATCTCTCTAGTTATTGAATTTCTTGTGATAAATTAATTTATTTTCATCTCGATTTTTTTTTTTTTACAAAAATAAAACTTTTTATTTAAATATAATTCGACTTTAAATATATATTTTATTTTTGTCAATCTAATTTATTTTCTTTTAAATATAATTTTTTTTTTTTTACTATTTACCTAATAAATAAAAACTTATATTTTACTAATTGCACTTTTTGCACGTAAATTTTTCATTTTTTTAAATTGGATTTTTTTTTAACGAAATAAGAAAATTATTAATGTAATTTTATAATTGTTCAAAAAGGAAATGTGTAAAATAAAATTTTGTATTATTTGAAATTAAATAATAAATTTGAATAAGAGATTATAAGTAATAGTAATAATATTTCAGGAACACTCAAATAGGACGATATTTAATTACTTGTAAAACAAGCAATATTTTAATACTTTCTATCTTTAAGACAAAAATTATTAATTAATAAAGATGGTTTCAAATCATTAAAAAATACATTACACAAATATATTTAATAATATTTTAATTTCCAAGAGAAATATTTTTTGCTATTATTAATTTGTTCTTGTTTGAAATATCTGAATGAATCAAATTATTTGAATTAGTGAAGTTAAATTAAATTTTGAATGTCATTTCACTAATAATTGGATATCTATCTCTTCATTTCATATTATTATTAACCAAAAAAATTAAAATGTGTTAACTGTTCCAAAAATAAGTATATATCCTTTTGAAATTACAATCGAAATTTCATTTGCTTTATCAGGGACTGCTCACTAGTAATTTAAGTGATTTTTTTTTAAATAGAAATATTTTTTTTTTTTTTTGTATTTCCTCTGAAAATTCTCTAAAAAATATAAATTCGATTCTAAAAAATGAGAAAAATAATATATTTAATAATTTGAAAATATAAAAAAATAAATAAAATAAACACATAAATTGTTAAACAGAAATATTTGTAATAATAATTATTATTTTTTTTATATATATATATATATGTATAAATATTACAACAAAAAATAATTATATAATAAATTAATAATTTTTATTAGCTTAAAATTATAATTTTTTAATTTAACCTGTGTTTCTTTTTTTACTGTCAATAAATAAAATAATAAAATTAACAATTATAAAAATGTTATTTAAAATTAAATTAATAACAAAAAAATTTTTATAGCACATTTACACAAAAAAAAAAAAATAATTTAAATTATAGTAAAATAAGAAAACATAAATTATATATTTTTTTCTGATAAATAAATTAATTTTATAAAATTATAAATATTTTTTTTTAAAAGAAATTTATAATTTTTTATAAGTTTTTCTTATAATAATTTCTATAGTTGTTTTTTTTTTAAGTAAAAATTTTAAATAAAAATTTCATATTTGAAATAATAAAAAAAAAAATATTGTAAAAATTAAATAAAAAATTAAAAATCAAAATAAATAATAATAGAACAATATGAAAATAATTAAATAAAAAATAATACCAAGTAATGTGTTAAAAATAAAATTTTTCTTAAATTTTAAATTATTATTTTTATTGTTAATTAAATTAAAATTATGATCGTTGCAGCTTCTAATCGTAGTTCTATTATTATTATTATTATTATTAATTTCATTATTTGAATACGAAAAGGAACTTAAAATATTTTTTAATATTTGATGTTGTTGCTGCTGTTGTTTTTGTTGATTATTAATTATTGTATTTGTATTTCGATTATAATAAAAACAATTTAATAAATTTAATTTTTCCTTATAATGATGAGGTTGTTTTGTTAATGATAATTCTTCTTGAGATGATAATTTTCGGCTGATATCAAAGAATTTTTTTTTTAATTTCTAGAGAATATTTAAGCATCAGTGTTGTATATAAAAAATATCATATTTTTTAAAAAAATGAGAATATTTTTTTTTTAGTAGTGATTTCTGATAACTTTTTAAATTAATGATTCGCTATACAAAATTTAGCAAATTATTTTTTTTGTGTTAGAATTTTTTATAAGCAAAAACAAAATATTAAAAAAAAAAATAACATTAATAAATAAAATAAATTTTAAATACAATAACAGATGCAATGTAAAAATTTTACAATTTAAATTAAATATAATTATGAAAATTTAGTCTAGTTAATTTTTTTTAGAGAATTATTACTATAATTTTTCAATTTGGGTTCTAAAAAAATTGTACATGTTTGGCATAGTTATTAGTGTTGTACCACCCCAAAAAAATTATGAAATAATTAATATACTTATATGTCGTAAATAGTTTTAAAACTTTTATCGAAAATTATTACTTAAAATAAAGGAACTAAAAAAAATCATTTTTATTGCATTAACTAGAAAATATTTTAACGTACGATATGAAACAACTAAACATTTTTTTTCTTATAAATTAGAATTATTCGCAAATAAACTAAATTAGGCCCATAAAAATTATTCTCTTTTCTATATTCTTTGTGTTGTTAGTTAATATAATTAATAAATTTTTAATTACTAAGGATATTTATGTCAATAGTTTTAAAATTATTTCGCAAAATAAGTTTTTTTTTTGTTTTAAATATTATTTTGTTTTAGTACCAATTAAATTAGAATTATTATTGCTTATTGCTTTTTTCTAATTTATATAGTTAAACAAGAACATTTTTCTTTACATTTTACGATATTAAATAAAAAAAATTAAATAGATTTATATTAATAATTATAATATTGAATAATTTTATTTGTTAGAATTTTAGAAAAAATTGATAAATTTCAAATATACTTTTTTTAAAAATTCTATTTTTATTTTGCTCTTTAAAATTTTACTGAATTATTTATTAAAATTTATTTACGTGCCCTTTTAATCAAAAATTAAATCCTAACTATAATTTTCTTTTTTTTAATTTATTTTCTGTTTCAACTTTTTTTATGCCTAAAATTCCACAAAGAAAAATTTAATTTAATTTTTCAAAATTTCA
Source organism: Empis stercorea (assembly GCA_949752835.1). Classification (NCBI taxonomy): domain Eukaryota; kingdom Metazoa; phylum Arthropoda; class Insecta; order Diptera; family Empididae; genus Empis; species Empis stercorea. The sequence goes on along the minus strand of OX457087.1, from coordinate 54,684,635 downwards.
GAGGCCGCTATTTTAATATTTAATTTTATTAAAAAAAAAAAAATTCATTAAAAAATTTCTTGCAAAAAGAAGAAATAATTCGAAAAAAAAAACATAAGGAAATTAAATTAAATTTTTTTTGTTGTGTAGTTTTCATCAATTTGTTACAAAAATACAATTTTTTTTAGTAAATAATTTAAAAATAAAAAAAAAAAAATATTTTTTTACGATATCTTTTTTTACACAACATCATTTTTAATTTTTATGTACAATTCTAAATTTTTATATTTTTAAAGTTTGAAAAAATGAATAAAAATTTTCTCACAATAAACTTTTTTTTTATTTTGTTTGATTTGTTTTTACAGAGTTATGATTTTTTAACAATTTTATATATTGTTGTTTTTTTTGCTAAAATTATGATTCAAATTAATAATGAAAAAAAATATTTAATAAATCTTTTCTTTCTATTTTTACAATATATTTTTATAAAAAAAATTTTAATTTGTAAATATATATTTCTCTATATTTTTTTTTTTTTTTAATTCTTTTTTTAATCCGGATGTTGTTTTTTTAGTGTCCTTTTTTTTCTTTTAACTTTTATATCGGGTTTTGTTTTTGTTTGTTTTTATTTTCTTCTTCTTAATTTTTTTTTAATTGTTTCTTTCAAATTGTGTGTTTTTTTTTTAATCTTAAATTTCTACGCGCTTTTGTTTTTTCGGGGTTCAAAATAATTTTAGAATTTTTACTTTCTCTCTTTTTTGGGTTTGTTTTGAACTTTCATTTATATTTTTTTGAATTTCTTGTATAATTTTTATCTACTTAAGTTTTAAGAAAAAAAAAATTTTCTCTTCAAAATAAAATACAAAAAATAATAATACAAATTTTTTTTTTTCTTTATCTTAATTAATTTTCTTATACAATTATATAATTAGATAAGATTTGGATCGATTCTCTCTCTCGCTTTTCTCTATAATTTCATTTTTGAGTTATTTTTGTTTTGGTTTTTGGTTTTTTTAATTAGTGGTTTTGGGTTAGCTTCTTTTTTAAAATTTACATGTTGTTGTTTTGTTTTGATTTTAGTATCGCTCAATTTATTTGTATCTGCATTTTTTTTATATTTGGAAAAACTTTTTATATTTTAGTATTTAAAGGTTATTTTTTTTTTTTTGGTTGTTTTTGAAAAAACAAAAATTTAAAATAATAAAAAAACAAAAAAAAAAACAAAAAAAAAATAAAAATAAAAATTCTTACGCTCGCTCGTAGAACAGCAAATAGGCACTAGATGAAACCAAACTACTTTCGGATAAATCATCACTAACTCTGAAATAAGAAAAAAAAGTTTTATTATTTAAAGAAAAAAATTGTAATTAAAATAAATTTAGTATTAAAATCGTCATTAAAGTCTCCTAGTAAGATATAAATTCATGACTTAGTATAGAGCATTAATCATTTAATTTGATTTGAAATTGATTCTTGTCGCTTTTGTCGCTCATACATGTTTTTCTATGTCACTTAGAACCAATTTCAATATTATTTTGAATTAACTTACATATTATCGTTAAATTCATGCCATTTTTTCGTAATCGGATGTTTACATAATGCTACATAATGGCCACCAGCAGTTGAACCTAAAATAAAATAATTACACATTAAAAAATTGTAATTGTTGAAATATAATTTCAAAATGTTTTTTTTGTACCCATATGATTTGAAATTCCGTATAATGAATAATAAACATTAGTATTGCTATTTGCAGCATATGGTGCCATATTAAGTTCACGTTCACCAGTTGGAAATTCAACAAGATTTGATAATTTACTCCAACGTGTTTCAGAAAAACGTTTCAAATCTATAAAAAAATATAAATAATAAAATATATTTTTATCTTTTATTCGACAAAAACAAAAACACAATATTAATATTATATTTCTTTATTTACTCACGTATAACCAAATATTTTGGAAATCTTTGTATCGTAAATGTTTTTGTACATTTTCTTCGTGTTCGACATTTTGAACATGTTGGCATTTCATCACCATCCAATACTTCTTCTCTAATAAATGAATCTAAACATGCATCTAATTTACAACGTGATGATGATGGTAATGGTACACTTAAATCCCAAAATGGATCAAATGTTACACTTGTATTACCACATGTTGTACATTTTAATGAACTTTTTAATTGTCCTACAAATAAATCACGTACCATTGAATTTTCAATTTTTGAATACCAATCCCATGTTAAATCTGCTATTTTATTGTCACTATAATAAATATATACAACAACAAAACAATTTTTAGTACATAATTTTTGTGATATTATTTGCGTCGTCATACCTTAAACTTTCATCAATTCTTAAAATATCACCTTTACAACCAGTATTTAATGCTGAATGTAATGAATCTAAGAAAAATCTTAAAAATTCTTGAGCATCTTGTTGATTATATCCACTATACATTCGATGTTTTGATGAAAATGCACTTTTCAATTCTAATGGTGTTACACTAGTTACATTTGGTGTCCACATTTCTCTAATTAATTTTGCAAATTCTTTATAAAAAAAAAATTTATCAAATTTAAAATTTAAATTAATTTAATTTAAAATTTTAAAAAAATTTACCATATAAAATTTGCTGATCTTTAGATCCTGACTTAATATGAGATTGAGTTTTCAAAAATTTTGTTAATTCACGTGTATGACTCAGACATTGTATAACTGAGTTCATAAAACATGTATTACCAATATTTCTGAGACCACAGAGTCCTACAAACAAACCAAAAAATAAATAAAATTAAATTAAATTTTTCTCCTTGAAATTTATTCATAAAATAAAAATAAAAAAAATTATTAATTTTAATTTCTATATAAACCTGGTGTTAAACGTGTACTTGAATATTGGGGGGATTGGTACATTTAAGGTAATCATCAAAAAAAAAAAAAAAAGAAATATCAAAAATTACAAAACATAAAACTAAAAAATAAAAAATTTTGACAAAAAAGAAAATTTATTCATCATTTTTTTTTTAATTTAAATTTTGATATATTTTTTTTAATTTGACTTCTCTATACTTTAAATTAATAATTTTTTTTTTTTTTTTGAGAATTTATTTTCAAAAAAATTTTTGTTTACAAAATTTTTCATAACAATTTACAAAGTACAGTAATAATAATTAAATGTGGAAAGGGAAATATCATATAAGTATAAATAATTTTTTATATTGTATATTTACCTTCTGTACCAGATTTCTCATCTGCGGATGAAATATTTTTACTTGATGATGAATTATAATCATCATCATTATTACGATTTCGGCTACTATCGCGATCATAGTAACGAGATGGTGTTGGCGATGATGGGATAGCACTTCGAATTGATGTACTACGAACCTAAATATGTGTCAAATAAAAAAATATTGTAAAAAAAGAAAAGAAAATTAATTTAATTTAAATATTCAGTTTGTTTTTGTAGAATTAAAAAAAAAAAACAAACTATTAATTTTCTATCCAAAAAAAATTGTTTAACTAATTATTTTTCATTCTCTTTTTTTTTTTTTTTTATTCAGAAACAAAAATGACACTTTGCTAATTGTTTTAAAAACATAAATTAATGAGCAATTTTTATTTATGGTTTTTTTTTTTATATAATGAATTTTTTTTTTTGAATTTTTATTTGTATTAATTTTTTTAAATAAAATTGATTATTTTTATAATTTTCTTGATTAATTACAAATAAAAATTCGTTTTTTTTTTGTTTTTGAAGTTTTATGATGATATTAATAATTATAATTTAGTTTTAATGAATTTTTAATAAAATGCACAATTTTATATTATACAAGTTTTTCTCTTAAGTCTCAAGTGTAAAATATTTTTTATTTTTATGTGTTGTTTTTGATTATCGATTGAACAAAATTTTAATGTATAATTTATGCACTTTATATGAGGAAATTATTTAGCTTTTTTAGCAATTTTGATTAAATTTTTATTAAATTAATTTATTTTTTATTAAATCCAAATAAACAAAGCTAACAAAATTTTATAAATAAAATTTTTGTCAATAAAAAAAAAACACATCATGCAAATTTTTTAACAAATTTAATAATAAATGTGGCAACGTCGGTCAATTTATTTTACTATCGTATTTTTGTAATTAAAATAAAAATGTTATTTATACAAAATTTAGTTACAAAAAATTGAAATTATTATTAATATAAAACTTATAATTTATATTTCCCAATAAATTTTTACATTTATCGACATTGGAACACTTAAAACAGCGACGTTGTCACATTTTAAATAAATTAATAAGAATTAAAATTAAAATAATACTTTTAAAATAATAAATTTTACAAACATTATTTAATATATTTGATTGGCTAACTACAGTAATTAATAAGCAGTTAACAATAAAACAATTGCAATAAAGTAGTTAACAATACAAAAAATTAAAAAAAAAAAAGGTTAACTACTAATTATCTTGCTTTCGAAACAAATCAAATTTAATAATACAGTGTAAAGATAGATAAATAAGAAAAAGACCCCAGCACCACAATATCCACAAGAGAAGAAGAAGAAATTTTCTACAATAATATATAAATTAAAAAAAGAAATGCACTGTTGCCATTTTGTTTTCATGTAAATTATATAGTAGATTTGTAATGCAGAGATAAAGAAGTAGAAATAATATGAAAGAAATATAAATAAGTATGATGTTTTTTATATATATAATAAATTCACATTCCAATTATTATTATTATTATTTTAAATTAATATAATTTTATAGTAAATTTTTTCACCAATTTATGTTTTTTTTTTTTTTTATTTATTTAAATAAAATTAAGAGAGAGAGATAGTGAAATCACACTTACACTATTGGCATCAATATCACATGATTTATTATTGGTTTGTTGTAATAATTTTTTATCATTATTTACATTTGTTGTTGTTGTTTTAGTAGGTGTTGTAGAAGAATTTATTATTGTATTTTCTGTTATACTTGTTGATATTTTTAATGGTGAAGATGATGATGATGATACTTTAACATCACCAATATTATCATGACCATTTAAAATTGGTATTGTTGAATTATTAATATTATTATGAATTGTTGTAGCAGTTGAAATAGTATTATTACTACTATTATTTGTATTACTATTATTAGTATTATTAAGAAATAATATTTTTGGTGATTGTTGTTGTTGTTGTTGATTATTATTATTATTAATTAAATTATTACTAGTACTAAGATTTGAACAATTTAATTTACGATTTAATTGTGGTGAATTTAATGGTGTTGTATTTCGACTATTTACAACACCAACAACATTATTAATTGGTAATGAAGATATTGTTGTTGAACTAGAATTTATATGCATATTTGGTATAATAGTAGTATTATTTGTAATTGAAGATGATGATGATGAATTAGATAATGAATTATTATATTTTATTGGAATTGAATTCAATGTTGTTGGTATTTTTATTGAATTATAATTTGTATTATTTTGTTCATGAATAATTGTTTGTGGTACTGGTGAACTTATATTACTACTATTATTACTAATATTATTACTAACAATAACAGTGGAATTTTTTAAACTAGATAATATTGGTCTAGTTATTGATTTACCACAAAATAAATCATTTTTACTACTATCAATATTATTTGATTGATTTATTATATTTCTTACATTTGTCATTGATATCCGTTTTGAATCATTAATATTATTTTTACTATTATTTATTATTGTTGATGCTGGTGTTGTTATTGAACCTGTTGTACTAATTGATACTGTTGATGATCTTAGACTAGATGATAATGGTGAATTCTTTTTAATACCTGATGCTGTTATTGATGAATTATTTAAATGTTGTTGTTGTTGTTTGGCTGTTATTGGTAATGTTGTTGATTTTAAATTAATTTGATTTGTTAATAATTTTGTATTATGATAATTATTTGTATTTATATAATTATTTTCATTTTGTACTATAACAATATGATCAGAATTATTTTTTAATTTTGATGATGATAATAATTGATTATTCTTTTTTATTAATGATTGTTGTTGTTGTTGTTGACGTTCTGAATCATCACTATCAATAAATTTAATATCATCTAATAATTCTGTATTAGTTTCTAAACAATTAATCATTATATTATTATTTTGTTGTTGTTGATGTTGTTGAATTGGCGGTGTTATTTTTCTTTTATTATTACTACTATTATTATGTTGTTGCTGTTGTTGTAATAATTGTTTTGTTGTATTTGCAATTCTTGAATTTGTTTTATGTACTAATGATTTAACTGTTGCTGAATTATTTTGGTGTTGTTGTTGTATTGTTACTGGTACTGTTTTCAATAAACTATTTAAACTACTATTTTTATTCAATTTTTTATCTAATTTACTAACACCACCAACTGTAGTTGTTGTTGTAGCTGTTGATTCTATTAAATTATTATTATCACAATAATTATTATTATTTGTTTCTGATTGTTGTTGATGTTGTTGTTGAAATTTTGCTATTGTTGTTTTAACAACTTGTGATCTAGCTAATTCACATTCAGTTTTTAAAAAATTTTTATCACGAAAACGTGAATTTAAATTTTGACTACCAAAATTTGTTGTTGCTGCTGGTGTTGTTATTGTTGATTTTTTATTATTTATTGTTGATTTTTTGGAAGAATTAGATGAATATAATATTGATGCTGAATTAGCTGAATTTGTATTTATAAATGATGACGATGGTGGTTTACCTAATACAATTAATGAATTAATTGGACGACCTCCACCATCATCACCAATACCATTTAAAACATCTGTTGATCCATTAAAATTTTTATTAAAACGTTGCTGTTGCTGTTGTTGTTGATGTTGTTGTTGTTTACTCTATTATTTTTTGAATTTTTTTTTTATTGTTGTTGTTAAGGATAAACCAAAAACAAAAAGTAGCAGAAATAAAGGAGAAAAAGAAATGATTTTTTTTTATGTCATAATTAAATGTTATAAATTTTATGGAAATATTTTTATATATAATTTTATAAAATTTAACTTTATTTATCAGATATGGATTTTGAGGTTTCATGATGAATAGACACACTGCATTCTCTTATTTTTGGATTTGGATTTTTTCTATAATATTTCGAGTTTTTTTGTTGGGGGGGTATTTTTGTGTAAAACTAAATGTCTGTGAAATTTTTTGTGAACACCTATATTCTAGTTTAAAATAGAAATTTATCATTTTTACGTTTTTTTTTTAATTATATGTAATAATATTTTTGATTTTTGAAAAAATTATAATAAAAAGTTTGTTTCATATTATTTTGTGGTGCTAGTTTGAAAAAACAAAATTATAGATTATATATTTACGTTAAATTTTGCCCAAAATTTTACATTATTGTAGCCAAAATGAACAGCAAGCAAACTTAAAATGGTTTTAAAATTTTGCTTATCTTTAAACCATATATAAATTAATTACTGTTGAAATAAATGACATATCAATATATATGACAGCAATACAATTTAAATTTTAAAAGCTTATCTTTTCATAAATTACATGAAATTTTTTTTAAAAAATAGTTTAGCGCGATTTTAAATTTATTATACAAAAAATAGAAATATATGAATTTAAAAATAAATTTTGGCCACTATTTTACAAAAAAAAAAACATAATTATTATTATAAATATATAAAAAAAAGCATGTAAGTAGTATATAAAAATTAAACAATGTACAATAAAAATACATACTTTTTAAATATATATTCAAAATTCAATTCGTTTTCGTTTGAAAAAGTAAACTCGCTTTTCTTAAATATAATTTTATTTTTTCAAAAATTACGTAAAACAAAAATATAGGGCAATGAAAACGATAAAATCAGAATGAAAAAAAGAAAAATCGAAATTAATATTTAAAAAAATTAATGTGTTTTTCTTATTTTCATATAATGTTAAATTTTTATGTTATATAAATTATTTATTTTTTATATTAGTGGTAGTAGTAGCATTATTTTTTTGTAATTATGTTTTTTTTTCAATTTTTTCTGTAAATTTTGTAAATATTTATATAATATTAGTGCACAGAAAATTACAAGAAAATTTCGGAACTATTTTTTTATACATTATTTAAAAAATAAAATAAAAAATAGAAACTGAAAAAAATAAATAAATCTCAAAAACATAAAAAATATAATTTTTGATTATAAAAAATTTGTTTTGTTCATTAAAATAAATTGAGATTAATTATATATGATTTTTTAGTTTTTTTGTTAGCTTCTATTAAAAAAAAATCAAACAACTTAAAAGAAAAAATAATAATTAAAAACTTTGTTAAAAAAAATTCCCATGTTTTTTTTTTTTTCAAATTATTTTCTATTACCTTGTTAGCCAATTGCGATGTACTAATATCCAACTTAGATGAAGATGGTGATGTTGATAATGTTGTTGTAGTATCATTTGTATTTTTAATATTATTATTTAATTTTTTATTATTAATATTATTTAAATTATCATCATCTTTTTCATCATTATTAATATCATTATTTAATTTTGTTATATTATTATCTGATCGTTGTTTACGTATTGTAATTGTAACATCATTACAATCTAAATTATTATCATTTACTGTAATATCAGTAATGATATTACGTTTAGTTTTTAATTTTAATTTTTTATCATTATTATTATTATTTGTTGTTGTTGTTGTAGATGATGATGATGGTGTTGTTGTTGTTGATTCACATAGTGATCTAGAACGTGATAATTCACATTTTGGTATATAATGAGCTGGACTATATTTTTCATATAAATCCAAACCAGATGTAGCTACTTGTAGTGCTAATGATGATGAAGATGATGATGAAATTGATTTTGGTTTTGTAATTGTTATTGTTGTTGTTGTGTTATCTTTTTCTTGTTCATTATCATTTATATTATTATCATTTATATTATTATAATTTTTATCATTATAATTATCACTTTTATTATTGTTATTATTATGAATTAAAACCTGATCAGATGATGATTTTTTTAATAATATTTTATTTAAATTATCATCATTATTATCATTTTGTATTTTTTGTTTAAGTGTTGCATATGATGTTGTTGGTGTATATAAGGATGGATTTAGGATTGCTGTGCTATTATTATTTATATTATTATTATTATGATTACAATTTGTTAAACTACTACTACTACCACCAATACTACTATTAATATTACTACTGCCACCAATACGGGGAGGTTTTTTATGTAATGAATTACGTTTTAATATTGTATCTGATAATATATTATTTTCATCATTATTTAATATTTTATTTGATTGTAATAACGATGATATCCGTGATAAACGATTATTATTATTAATATTTTTAGATAATAATGATTTTGATGATGATAATAATGTAGATGATGCAGTGTCTCTACTATCTGAATTTGATCTCAAATATCTTTGATTAAAATTATTATTACTTACTCCAAATCGATTTGTTGTTGTTGATGTTGTATCATTATTTCCATATAAACTAGATGGACGATAATTACTACTATAATGACCAGATGATGATGTATTACCACCACTTAATGATGATGATGAACTATATAAACTTGAACGATATGTTGGTGTTTGACGTGTTATATATGAATTATAACCACTGCTACTGCTACTACTGCTGCTACTACCATATGTTGAATTATTTAATGATGTACTACGATAACTAGAACCGTAACCACCACCACCAGAATATTTATTATTTAAACGTTCAAGTACACTGCTAGTAGTACCACCAACTGTATTATTTATTGATGATGATGTTGTACCACCAACAGATGGTGGTAAATATGAACTATTTGCAGTTGATGATGTTGAATATCTTCGTGGTGAAATTACAGGCATATTATATTATCCAAAACCAAAAATAAAATTAATATTTAAGATATATATAATAATTTTTGTATTTCGGAATTTTTTTTTTTTGATGGTTGTTTTTATTTCTTTCTGATGATGATGTTATTTACCACACAAAGAGATATACATAAATATTATTATTTATTTTTTTAATTAAAATTTAATTTTGGTATATTTTGAATATTTTTTTTTTCTGATTTTGAATTCGAGAAAACATTCACACATTAGCGGCGCAAGTTTCTTAAATTTTTTTTATTTTTTTTTTGTGTAGTTTAAAGATCCCGGAAAAATTCAAAAAAAAAAAAAATAACATAAATTCCCTGATCTTCACATGAAAAAAAAAATGCTTAAAAGTTCGGACCGGAAAAAAATGTTTTTCTATCTGATTTTTTGATTTTTTGTTGAGACACAAAAAAAATTGTTAATATATAAAAAAAAATATATTTTAGTTATTTTGTAATTTTTGAAATAAAAAAAAAGAAGAATTAAACAAAAACAAAATCTAGGTAAAACACACAAATAATTTTTTTTTTTTTAGATTTTGAATGCCTTAATTAGTTTTACGATGATTAACAAAGATTTTTTTTTTTTAATATTTTGTCCCCGAATATTATTTTTAAGAAAAAAATTCGAACACAAAAAAAATTACGACATAAAAAAATGGTGATGGATGTAAATTTGCAATTTTTCTTTCTTCTTCTGCTTCTTCTTTTGATTTCCAATCAAAAATATTGGAAATTTTATAATATTTTATTATCCTATTTTAAATTTCTGGTATTGTATAAAAAAAAAATATATATATGATAAATTTCAAATAATTTTTAGTGTAAAATTTTCTGTTGTTGATTTATTTTTTCTTCGGTAGACTCTTTTTTTTATCGTAAAATAATAATATTAAAAAAAAAACGATATTTTAAAAGGGGTTGATTATTTTATTGATGATGATGTAGATAATTTTTTTTTCGGTTGTTATCTGCAAAAGAAAGAAATTATTATTAGAAAAAATTATATATTTTAATGATTTTAATTATTTAAAAATTATATATAAATTTTTAGCTTTGTTCAAATTTCAAATAGTTAAAAATAAATTGTAATTAATAAAAAAAAAATGATAAATAAACCCCGGGTTTGTCAAAAGCACATATTGATATTTCCCTCAAAATCGGATTATGAGGTATTTGTAAACCAAAGGGAATTCCTATATATAGTATTTTTTAGGAAAAAAATATGAAAAGGTAAATATAGGTTAAAAAAATGCCTCTCTGTTCGATTTTATTCAATATTTTTCTTTCCCTTCCAAGATTATTATTCCAAAAAAAATTAATTATTAAATATTATTATTTAAATTTTCTCTAATTTTGCCTTTATTCGAAAATAATGTGATAATGAAATATGTGTATCGAATAGAATATTCAATTTATATTGCACCTAAAAATATGCAAAAAAAATCTCTCACTGTAAGATTTTCTATAATGAAGCAATTTTCATAAATTACATAAGTAAGAAGGCAATTTGATTTTAATATATTAATACACTATCTTAAGAGATGTAGACGTTTGTGTAAAACGGACGGACAACAGACCGGGTGAATTTAATATACAATATTTTTACCAATTTGGTTGAAAATGTGCTAACAAAATGAAAATTTGTTGTTTTTCATTTCAGTTTTGTTGAAAATTTTATTATATCTGAATTATTATTCTTCAAATTATTTTTTTTTATGACAATGATAATAATGATTTCTTTTTATATATTATTATTATTATTATATTTATTTTTAAAAAAGAAAAAATTTCTTATTTTGAATTTATGCCAAATAATTTTACTTTTTCGGAGGCGCGTACATTTTTATGAAGGAGGTCGTCGACGAGTTGACGCGGACTATTTAAAAAAAAAAAATATTGAAATTATTTTTAAAAATAAAATATATTTAAAAAAAAAATATAATAAAATTTTTTTTAAATAATTTTTATGAATTTAATATAATTTGGGGGTAAGGAGTATTGAACGGGATTGGTTGCGCAAGTGGTTACATTCAAAAATTAATATTTAAGAATTTTGTATATATATACTTAAACCTTTGGATATAATATTTTAAGTAATGATAATTATTAGTCATCTAAATACGAAATAAATTTATATATATATTAATTTGAAAAATATTAAATAGAAATTGTTTGAAAAATTTTTTGTAATAGATAAAATTCAGAACAAAATTTTAAACTAAATACACATTAAATTTTATAAATTCAGTTTGAGAAGAAATTGAATTATTAATTAAATTAATAATTTTCTTTTAAATATTATACATTTTATTTCTATTGACCGTTGGATGGATAAACTGATAATAATTGTTACGTGAAAAATTAAAACTATGTTAGTATATAAAAAATTAAATTATTTATATTATTGTCATAGGAATGATAAAAAATATGTCAAATTTAATTTATTTATTTATTTAATTATTAATTAAACAAAATTTATAAAAGAGCTTAATTTCTCAGTCATAACATAATTTTTAAAATTCCTTTATGAGAAAAATATTTTTTTTACGAAACCAAAATGTAAATAGTATAACTAATAAAACTTTTAACCACATGGTAAATGGCCTTACGATATTGATTTTTTACGGTTTAAGTATACAGGAAAAATTATTATAAGATATTAAAAAAAATTTCTGTTTTTCCCATTTATGGGAAAATTTATCAATAAATTTGAAATATATAAATAAACAAATTTCACAATCATTTTAAATGTAATATAAAGTATATAAATAAAAATTTGAAGGTTGTCATCATCACTTAAATAGCTTTTAGTTCATTTTTCATTAAAAATTAATTCATTTATCGCATCGTTAATTTTTTTTTTCATATTTTCACAAAAACATCACAATTAAATTTTTTTTTGTTTGTAATAATTTTGAGCGGCATAATTTTTTAATTTTAACATTTTTGTGTAATTTTAAATTTGATTTTTTTTTATCTATTTTATTTTTTATCTAAAGAAATGTGTTTCCTTATTTTAACTACAGATTTTTCAAATAATTTTTTATCATTTTTATTTCGTCTATTTTTTTATTATGCGTTTTGTGTTTTTCCTAATTGTGATAACAAAAATTTTTCTCGTTTGATATGTTAAAAAATGATTGGTTATATATTATTTTTCTTCCCATCTTTTGGATTTCTTCTCTCCCTTTTACTCACATCATCATAACAAATTGTTACCTAATAATTTTTTGCATATGAAAATTGATTCTAATCGGATTATAATGGAATATAAAAAAAAAACATAACAAAATAAAAATTATTATACAAGTAAAAAGATTTTTATGTAATATGAAATTTAATGAAAAAATTAAATCAAAAGAAAATTATATCACAAAAATCTGATATTTAATTGAGCGAAATTTATATAATAAACAAACAAATTAAAAAAAAATTAAGTAATGGTAAAAATGAAAATAATCTTGGATTATCGAAGGTCAAAATATGTTTAGAATGAAGATAAATTAGATTCCCTTTTCTTCTAGTAGACTAACGTTTGGAATTTGAAAAAAATCTGCGAAAGGTAGCCCTAGCCAGTCTAGAAGCTCTAATGACTACCCAAGTTTTAAGTGTATATTCTGAAAAAAGAGATTTCAATTTCTATCCCTTGCCATTTTTTGGCGTAAAACGTCGACATTCTCCAATGTAGATAAATTTGATTTTCGTCAAAAATCATCTCCTCTCCATTTACTTCTAAAATAATTTTGCTAATTTGACGTTTGACAATCAATATGATTACAATTTCTGAGATTTTCTAGGAAGTCTAAGGATATGGGACGGCCTTCTACCTATTAAACATGTGTTGAGTATGAAAGTTAAGAGAATTATGGACAAAATGAGATATATTCCTAAGAATTTTAACTTGTTCGTTTAAAAGCTAATAATTCCTGCAAAAATTTTACAATTTTATACGACCATTTCACCCAGAAATTTATAATTTTATATGGCAATTCTTTTCTGTGACACGATAGGCCTTTTTGGTGCTACAGTATACAATAAGGAATTTGAAATTCCCCACGATCTCAGTATTCAGCTCATCCCAGACTTTCTATTCACAGCATTAAATGCGAATTTCAGATTCAAAAGCTAATAAAAAATTTTTTTATTTCGATTGTCGTCAGTTAAAGTAACGCAATTATACTTATTTAATTTTCATTCACCACACATCAACAATAAAAAAAGTTTAAAATATTTTTATAGAAATTCATGTAACTAAAAATAGAAATTGTCTGTGTCACTCCCCCCACTAAACTTTTTTTTTCATTTTCTAATTTTTTTGTTTCAAAATTTTAAATTTAAATTCTTTAAAATTGAAATCATTAAAAAAAAAATCTAATATTTTTTTTCTACTCATAAAAAATTCATAATTTTTTTGTTTGTTGTCGATTAAAATTCTTTAAATGGTTAAGACAACATAATAAAAAATAACAATTTTGTTAAGGTGATTCTGTTTGATTACGTGTTCACCTCTCTTTTAAATTTTATATCGTAGGCAGATTTTAAACATTTACAAATTTATTATTACATTATTACATACTTTAACACTTTTTTTTTTTTTAATTTAATTTGCAAAACAATTTTTTTTATTGCTGGTCAAATTTTTGAAAAGTTGAAGACACAAATGAAATTTAAAAATAAAAATTCTGGCTTTTTGTCAAAAAATAAAAAAATTATATAAATTTTTTAAAAAGTATAAATGCAAAATAAAAACGAAGAAGATTTTTATTTTGCGGAAATTTTTTCATCAGTATTTAAGTATTAATTATTGATTTTTATAGTTTTTTTTATGGAGACAAAAAAATAAATATACGTATATGAAATTTATTGAAGGTAAAAAGTTGATCGTTAAAGGTCATGTTCAACAAAACAACAACAACAACAAACAGGCAACACAAAAATTTAAGTTCTAGGTAAAAAAATATATTGTAAACGGAAATAAGTGAAAGAAAATAACAATTTTCAATTAATATAAAAATAAACTGGGCGATAAAAATGGCAAATAACAAAAGAAGAGAATTAAAAATAATAATAATAAAATAGCTTTAATCAATAAAATTAAAAAAAAAAAACATATCAGTAAAAACAAAAATGGGACGACTTTGAAATTTGCAATTGTGTATGATGTTACATACTTAGTTACTATAATAGTGTATAGTATAGTATATAGTTAAAAATTGAATTATAACCTTCAGAGATCAAAGAGTTATTACTGAAATTACTTTAAATAAATTATGTTGCAGTTTTAAATGTAATTATCATTGTGCCGAAGGTATCAGTGGAACAAATTATGTCCAATTACTGACTCGAGAAAAATAATATTTAGTCCAATATTTATGAAAATTGACTCACTACAACTAAACGCATTTAACAATTTTTTGCAATATAAAATTAAATGTTCAGAATTCAACAGATTTTTAAGAGTAGTAGTAGTAGTGCAATTGTGACAAGAATTAAAATTGACATTAATTCAATTCTTCTAAATAACATTGAGTTAGTCACAAACAAACTCTAGGGATAATTTTTTTTAGTTTTTAACAAATTCTATTAATTGTTTTATAAATTCTATAAAACAGAAATTAAATTATCGAAAATTACCTAATCGGTAGATAATATTAAAGGTCTTTAAATACATTATAGAATATTTTTAAAAACCTTGTCACGAAATTATGGACAGTCAGAATTTGGTAATAATTTTTTTTTTTGTGGAAAAAACCCCAAAAATTTTTTTTAAATTTTTGTTATTAATTTTAATGGAATAATAAATTATTTTCTTAAGATTAAGAGAAAAAACAATTTTTTTAATTAGAAACCTGAATAACCCGTAAAATATATAAAAAAAAGCTCACCTCAATAAATAAAAAATTACTTAATCAAATATAAACAAATTCTCATTTCAAACATTTTTTACATATATATAAAAATAATAAATTTAAATATAATTAGAAAAATTCTTTTATATCATTTATAGAGTTTAGCTTAAATATTAATTTAACTGTAGGTAAGCTAAATTCTTCTTTGCTATTAACTAATTAACTCTTTTTTTTTACTCAATTCACTTTTCCGTATTTTATATAATTAAGCAAGTAATTAATTATTTTTAAATTATGTAACTACACAAAGAATTTAATAATTTATTTTAGTTTTTAATTATTTTTCTATATATATTTTTTCTCTCAATTTTCAATTTTCAAATGAAAAAGTTTTTAATTTTTTGTGTATATAATATACAAAAAAAATTTCTAAGAAAAATGAAATTTTATATTAAAATTTATTTATTTTATAATAAATTTTATTTGATTGAAACTTTACACTTTATTATTATAATTTAAAACCATGTTTTTTCATATTTTTTATACAATCAAAAAAAAAATCAATAACAACTAAAAAAAAATAATCATAAATTTTTTTTATATGAAAATTTACGATCAATATTTTTTTAATAAAAAAAAGTTTTATAATAATATTCAAAAATTATTATATTATTTTTTTTTAAATATATAAATTTTAGAATTTATCACGGTAAAAGGATCAAAATAATTTGAAGAACATAAGCATAAAAAAAAATGAAAAATTGAGGTCAAAAATAATTAAACTAATATATATACACAAAAATCCTTATTTTCCTTTACATTAATTTTTCTATTTAAATTTCTATCGAAATTGCACAAAACACAATGAAAATTATTTATGTTCGTTAAAATAGAAATTAAAAATAAATTATATATAAATAATAATTAGAAATTATTATGTTTACATTATAAATTTAAGAAATTAAAAAAAATATTTAAAATTATAAATTTTGTTTTATGATTGTTTTTCAATCAAATATCAACCACAAACTAAAAACACAAAAAATCTTACATTTTGAGAAAATTTCATTTAAAAAAAAAATTTCATGATTCTTTTCGAGAGAAATTTTTTTTAAATTTGAAAACTTGAGTTTGAGAGAAATATTATATATTTGAAAAGGAAATATATCTCAAGGAAAAAAAGGAAAATTTAATTTTATAATTCTACGCATGACACAAACAAACCAATTTTTTATAATATAAAAATGCATTTTCATTTTAATCATTCTCCCAAAATAAGGAAAATATGTTAGTAAGAGAAATGAGTAAAAATTGTAAAAATGAATTTTTTTAGATGCAGTTGGAATGGTGTAGTCTGTAGTCTGTAGTACATATCGATGTCAAATGAAAGTTCCTTTTTTTTGTAGTGTAGTAAGTATATATAAGTAAACAAAAACAAACAGATGTTTTTCATTGTTTATATAGGATCATTTAAGAAATCTAGAAATTTTCAGGAATTTTACTACTTTTTTACATAAGTAATGTACTACATAGTTATGTAAACAAAAATTGAGTCAGTAGGTGGGAAAATTTTACTCTTTAAAGTTTAAACAAAAAAAGTTTTTCCATTTTGATTTTGTAATTAAACTACATAGTTTGAGAGATTATTTTTGAATAAAAATTATTATTACAGGAATTTAATTTAATTTTTCTAGACAATATCGAATCGACAAATAATAATTTTAAATCAATTATAGTATATGATAGAATTTAGGTTAGTAAATGTGCAAATTATCCTATATGTATATATTCATTTTCATTTCAAATTAATTAAAAAGTATTTGTATTTGATTTTCATATGGTTTTTTTTATTGTTTTAAAATCAATTTCCCTAATTTTACTAATGCTAATAAGTTCTATTTAAAATTAATTATTGTTAAATTATGTAATTTGTCTTATCTAATCGTAAAATACTTTAGTATTGTAAAATATTTATAAAGAGTGGAAATTTAAATTAGTCAATTGACTCTATATTTTTAAAAAACGTGATTAACCACTTAAAATATTTTACAATTGTATAATATCTGCTTTCATGTATAAATTCCCTTTAAAATATTTTTAAAAGTTAAATTATTAAGTATATAAAAAAATAATTTTTACATGATAAAACTATGGAGTACATAATATATAATAATCATAAAAATTTCTGTCAGTTTTCCATCTATGAATCACCTTTCAATGTAGTACAAATTTTTTATAGAGTATTTATGGTGCTCTACAAAAGCTGACAAAAGTAACATCATCATCATCATATCACAAACAAACAAACAAACAAACTTGACTCTATCTATACTATATGTAAATATGTATATATAAATAAATAGGTATTTTACCAGAGCGAATCCGTGCAAAAAATAAATAAAATGAATATAAGCTAAAATGAGTACACAAATTTTATTATATATACAATATAATAAAGCCAGCAGCAGCCAACAAATTTTGCAAATTACAAAAAATTTTCTGAGGTCATGAGCAAAAAGTACATATGTAAAAATCCCATTTTATCATCTTACCGCCCAACCTCCCCCATTTTTTTTATAAGGTCTCATTCAATAAAAATGTGCTCATAAAGAACAAAAAAAAAATATTTTCTAAATTCCTCGTGGTATAGTTTCTATTTGTATATTACAATTTAAATAATTATTTATATTAGCTTTTTTTCGATTTTCATAGTTATACGTTGTCGTCGTATATTATGTTATATTTATTTATCATATTTTTTTATATATATATTAGCATTTTTTAGCTACTCGTTTAAGCTTTTAGTAATTTAGATAAAAAAAAAAATTTTTTTTGTGATTATATAATAAAGTGATTTCGATATTCTCGTTTATTTTTATTTGTTCGTTGATTATGATGACACAAAAATTTGTATACTATTCTATAAGCAGAGAGTAGATTTTACCAATGTCATTATTACATAGACTTTAAAATTTAAATTTTTATTATAAAATGAATAATTAAAATTTTTACTACAAGGATAATTTAATTGATTATTTTATATATAAGAAATTATAAACTTTTTTTTGTATTTATATATATTTTTGGAAATTAAGAACGTAATTTAAATATATATTTTTTTTATGAAAAATAAGACACTCGACGACCGAGAAATTTTTTTTTTTTATATATAAATATTTATATATACTTTGATATACATAATTTTTATTTTCTTGATTTTTCTTCGTTTGTCGACTTTTGAAAACGAGAATATATATAGGTGTATATATAATTATTATTAATTTTCTTTTTACATATAGGTACATATATATTTTTCATCTTTATTGCGGGTGTCTTTTTATTTTTGCTAATTTTAGTTTCACGTCTCATCAACTTTTTGGATCTTTTTTTATATATTAAGAAAAAAATGGAGTATATAATTTTTTTCTTAGACCACTTCATATCCAAAATGAATAATTAAATAATAGTTTTATTTATATGTAAATAAATTCAAAATTTATTCTATCTGAGCTCCATACATATACATTTTTGTTTTGCAAATAAATCGATCAAACAAATTTAAGGATGATGACAACCAAGAATAATAGAAATTCTTATAGGATTAAATAAAAAAATTTTGATTTTCCTATTGCAACAAATCGTTTTTTTTAAATTTTTCATTATAAAGAAAAATTAATAATTTTTTTTTTCAGGAAAATTTTACTATATATATAAAATTCACCATGAAATGAAAATATATTTAGATATGTAGGTATATATATAAATACAAAAAATTTAAGAATGTTAAAAATTTAGGTCGATTAAAATAATTTTTTTTTTTTTTTGATTCACTGAATAAATTTTTCCTTTTGTGAAAATTTTCATTTTTTTTTTGTAATTCATAAAATTTTGTTGTATTATTGTTAACACTTACATTATTTATTTTAATTTTTTTTCAAATTAATATTTTACAAAATTTTTTATATAATATTTTATATTTTTTTCTAGTAAAATCACAACACGAAAAAAAAAAATTATAAATTGTATTTAATAAAAATATTTTGCACCCATTTTTTTATGTTCGTCGTATATAACATTGCCAGATATAAGAAAACTGATTTGAAATGAAATGAAAATATATGAAATGTCAAAATGGTTGCACGCTATCAAATTGTGGCTGGTTCAGAATAGCGTAGCGACATATGTGGCCGGACACATTCGTTGAAGTGTTTTGTTGGTACAATTTTTTGTATTTATACAAGTACAATTACCTTGTTTCCATGCACGGAGTTGAGTTGAGTTGAGTTATCGTTCAGTTGAAAAAATTCAAATTTCAAAACCCCAGTCGTTTCCATGCAAAAACTCGAGTTGAGTTGAGTTGAATTGACAGTTCTGGCAACACGATATAAAACAGGTTTTTTTATTTCATAATAATTAAATTTATGTCATTAATTTTAATAT